>JAGPOW010003364.1:13403518-13419477 GCA_030014935.1 Caiman crocodilus
ACACGCCACTAATCTGCTGCCGAGGCCACGCTGTGTTAGCGGGGTTGATCTCTCTCCCACGACGGGTGGGGGAGATGGAAGGCCTAGGGCTAGTCAACCCTGAAAACCAACAGCCTCTCTCTCCTGTGTCTATCCTCTGCCACGCCAATGCAGGCAGTGAGGACAGGAAGGCCAGATGTTCCTTGGCAGCCAGATCTCTGTGTTTTTGCCAGGGGTTTGCTCTGGGGTTTTTTATTCTACAGGTTGTCTCTTACAGGAGAAAGGTCCAGTGAGGAGGCCTTTCCTGACCTCCTCAGCACCTTTCCCAGAGCCCTGGTGGAAAGAAGGTAGCAAATAGCAATGGTTTCCCTTCCTTCCCCCAATATACAATCCTCACTTGCAGACCTTTCTATTCTGGGCACATATCAAATGGGGAACCCCATTCCCTAGAAGCTGGCGTGTCTATGACAGAAGCAGTGCACTTTCCAGCTGAGGGGGAGAAGCTGGGTGTTTTCATAGTTTCATAGTTGGTAGGGTTGGGAGGGACCTCAATATCACTGAGTCTGACCCCCTGCCCTGGGTCATACAGCCCCAGCCAGGTGACTGGCATCTCTGGGCATCTAATGCCAGGTGACTGGCATCTCTGCCCTTCTAGTCAGAGGCGCTCCTTGCAATCCTCCAGCTCTGACTGACAAATATCACCTCCCCATCCTGAAGTAGCCTGGGCAGAGGCATGAATGCTGGACCCTTTGTCCCCTGTGTCTACTGCTCCTGCCATTATAATGACAAAAGAAAGCTAGATACATGGGCTAAGATGGTCCAGACCCCAAAGGAGGCTTCAGAAAAAACAAGTTTGCTTTCCACCTATATTCCCCAAATAACCTCCAGACTCAGTGACTGCACTTCCCAGAGATCCTTTACTAAAAGGCCTGGAGCCCACAGGCTGAGTTTGTACAGCTCACCGTAACCATAAATTCTCTCTGCACTTAAAACAGAATGGCTGTGAGGTTCGCAAATGACCTTGTTATCTGGAGCTCTGTCTCCAAGCCTAGACCTGCTTGGATTCCCAAAATAAGCCAGAACAGAGCAATCCTGGTGTTAGTTAAGATGGTATCAAAGACTGCCCCACAATGGGGCCAGCCGCCCTAATCCCTGCAGAATCTAGACTCAATTATGAGCCCTCCAGAGTCTCGGCAAAAATCTGCTGGCCACAAACACAAACCATTTCCAGATCCAGGTCAGACCCAGGCCATCCCTATCCCACAGCTGATCAGCAGTTCCCAGCAGGCAGGCGCACACACATTGCATCAACTGCCATCACATTTGGGATGAATCCCCCTACCTTTGTTGGCAGCTGTAGTTATATCAAGAACTGGCGAGGCCCTGAAAACCTACGTCTCCTCGCAACCAAAGATGAAGTAGAGACTATTTCTGAATCCATGCATCTCCACTCTGGGATGGTGTTTCCACAGTCAGCCACTTCTTTATGCATTACACACATTACAAGCCCCTCTCCATGTTACACACATAACAAGCCCCTCTCCCTCTCCTCCCACACTCGCAGGGCTAATTTTAACCACCCAAAGGCACATAAGATCCCCTATCAAGCACCACTTTGGAACCCCGCAGACTCCAAGTACTTAAGCATCCAAATGCTGCAGGCCTCTCAATGGCCTCACCTTTCCTTTTTTACTCCTCAAAGGAAAAACTCATTCAGAACCATTATCTTAAATAAACCCTAACAAACCAGAGCACCTGCAATTAGAGCCGGAATAAGTGATCTGCTTGTGATTGCACAGCTGGGGTCTAAAGACTCATAAGTGCATTGAGAAAGGGCCAGAAATAGAAGGCACTGGAAGGCAGCAAAGAAACCCAAGCTGCTCGACAGGTGGAAACCTCTCTCAAAGAGGCTGAGGGGAGAAAAACATTACTTCACTGAGGAGCTGGGGTCAAGAATAACCATTCAAGCAAATAAAAGTTCACTGCATAAGTGCAGCTCTGTCCTGGAGTGCAGTACCTCTAGGACCCGAGTCCTCACCAGCCCTGCCAGTGGCCCTGGAGCCTGACTCTAGGCCCCCCAGCAATTCCTCAGAAAAGACCTGTGGGAGTCCAGTGGCTCAGATGGGAAAATGATCCAAAGGCCTAGTGAAAAAAATAGTTAAAGGAACAGAGGCAAGATCCCCAAGGAAGCAGCAGCAGGGGAAGACCACCGCACTGCCAGCCAGGCAGTCTTCACCTTGACTCACGTCCAGCTTCAGCAAAAGGAAGCAGCTCCTGTTGCTGGGGATTGAGACAGTATCCCTTGATCTTGCCAGCTACTGTACCCAGCGAGGGCAGCCCAAGACTATGAGCAGAGTGACATTTCCACTAATCCTTTTATCCCCGGCTTCTACGTGCGGCTGCTGCAAAAAATGTCAAGCCCCCAGCAGGCCGAGCTCCTTCCGAGGCAGCAGCTGGGAAGAAGAAGGAAGGCTGTCCTGCTGTGCTGGCACAAGTCTCTTAACGTATCTCTGGAGGTGACTCTTGCAAGCCATCAGATGCTAGCAAGGCTGGTCCAGGGGCTATGGGGAGACCAGACAGGAAGTCTTGGGTGGGCCAGGTAATGGAGGGAGAGGGGACGGACATATGAGCATTCAGCAAGAGACCAAATCCTGTTCCACTAGGGCCCAGACCCCTGCTTTGCCCTTATCTACCCCAGTCCTCTGTCTCAGAAGACTCCTAGAGTTATCACTAAAGCCACTTCTCTCTAGGACAGAGGCATTTAAAGGCTAAGATGTCACATCCTTTACATGAGACAGGGGTAAAAAGCACAGCATAAACACCTATGGCAGACTGCAGCATTGGGTGGTTGAATGATGCCCAAGTTAGTTGGCTTGCATAGCAGAAAGAGTCCAGTCAGGGCAGCATGGGGGTTTATGCAAACTAACTCACCTTGCTGCTCAGCAGTGTAGTACCCTGTTTTATGGCAGGGTGGCTGTCCCACACCGAGATGTCTGCCACTGCAGCTATGCTGCTTCTTGTACATTATCTCTACATTACCCTGCAGCCTGAAACACAGAAATACCCTTAGACAAGCAGTCCTAGGTCTGGGTTCCTCCCAGCACCACCCAGGGTTTCTTACTTTCTGCCCTCAACTCCGTGCACTGCTAATTGCTGGAGCCAGGAGAGGTCTCCTTCTTGTTAGAGTGACTCACAAGATGACCAGAGAGTCTATCCTGGATGTCAGTCCCAGAGATGCCTCAGACAGAAAGCAGCTGTGAATGTCACACATGGAAAGGGCTCTACAGCAAGACGACTTGCCTGAGCACACACAACCAAAAGCACAGACTCATCTTTCATGGACTGGGAGCACGGCAGCCAGAAGAACAGAAATGTTGCCTTCTCTCAAAACATACACTACTTCCTTCTGAACCAGGCGTACCCGGAGCATACAATAGCGCCCAGCATGTTAGTTTCCAAAATCCATTAGGATGTTAACTGAACAATACACTCGCTTATCTGAGTGCCAGAAAGACAAGGAAAGAAATACATTAAAGGACATTATAAATCTTACCCAGCCCACACAGTAAACAAACCCGTATTTCATCATAACGCAAAAACCTTAACTCTGACATGATAAATGCTACTTTTTTTTCCCCAGTGGTAATTACAAAAGCCTAAAAGGAAACCATTTTGAAAAAGAAACAATTATGTACACATCAATGACACAAACTGAGCCTCAAATGCAGTAGGGCTAGAAGGGACCTCCAGAGGTCATCTAGTCCAGCACTCTGCCTGAGGCAGGATCAGCCCTATCCAAACCATCCCATATAATCTATAATCTAAACTTGACATAAGTACTGTCAACCCTGACACAACACAAGACATAGCACCCTAACACACCACAAGTAAAGCAGAGGAACCACAGCAGCCAACACCTGCTTCGATAAAAGGTTATTAGCATACCCTCCTGGGCAGAGCCCGCTTCCCCCTGCTAAAGGAAGGCAAAACCCCCCACAGTCCTAAACCAATCCAACCATAGGCAAAATTCCTTCCTGAACACAAATATAGTGATCAGTCTGAGCCTGAGAGAAGGGACAGGACCCTCCACAGTCAGGAACCTCTGGCTTTAAGTCTCTGTAGGAGCACTGGCATACTTCAGTCACAGTCCCCAGCCTTGGCTGGGTCCAACACGCAATGCCTCTGAGGAAGGCTTAAAAACACCCTGACACAACATACGTAGTAGCAAGGGTGGAGGAGAGCAGCCATCAAAACCCAGAAGCATGGGAAATACCCATAGCAGAACACAGACCTAGCCTGGCAGTCTACTCCACTGCCTCATTGTCTGAACACCAAAGAAGTTTTCCCTGATATCCAGCCTAAATCTACTTTGCTGCAACTTCAAGCCACTGGTTCATGTACAAAAGCACGCATGTATAACCTCATCAATTATATGCAGTATTACTCCGACAAAGCAGAAAACACTACTATTTGACCAAACAATTCAACAGTTGATTGATAAGTGCATTAAGTCATCATATTTCCATGAACTGGTATCTCTTACCGAAATAAAATAATAAAATGAAATAAAATATTTAGATGCTACAATCAAAATAGCTCAGACTACACATTAGAGGACTTCTAAGGTCAGAGTTAAGTATGGTATATCCTAATGGAATATGCACTTCTCTAAGCTCTATATAAGGTTTATGCTGTGGCACTGTACAATTTCTGATGTCCTTAATTACTTATGACCATGATTTCTAAGTGCTTGGGTTCGGTAGCTTGCTGTTAAGCAAGTACTTTTGCTGTCACTTGGCAACCGTAACCGGTTTTCCAAGATGAAGCTTTTTTGGTTTTTGAGTTCACATCCTCTCTGTGCAGACATCAAGAGACAAATATACCCCACTGAGAAGGCTTCATTTATCTCCCTTTGCCAGTAACATGCCCATGCTGACGGCAGCACATGCCTGTAAAGTTAAAAGGGTGAATATTTTTGGAAGTTATGACTGGTTTTCATTGGAAAGGCTGACAGCAGAAGACTCAAAGCAACTGCTCAACATGCTGCTCTCCCCAGGCATGTGGACACAAGAGATCTAACCAATCAGTCCAGCTTTTACCTCCTGTCCCCACACCAGAGCTCAGGGGAGTCTTCTCTCAAAACAATCACTCAGGCACATTATTTCAAATGTGTGATCTGTACATAGGCTGGGAATTCACACTGCTGAACTCATCTACTCATTGTTCTGGAAAACAAAATACTGCAGCCCTTTATACTGAAAAGATAAAGGCTCCTGGGTTTGGAGGTTCCTTGGGACACCATCTAGCATGCTCAGAAGTTCCCAGGTTGGCGGGGCATTATAGAATGGCTTGCCTCTTTCCTATACCTACTGCAGAGCCGCGGGCCCCTATCAACATCCCCAGAGAAGACTGAGAGGGGTGGATTTGATAACAGTTTTCAAATACCTGAAGGGCAATTACAGAGAGGATGGAGATACACTATTGTCTGTGACAAGACAAGAAGAAATGGTCTTAAATTGCAGCAAGGGAAATTTAGGTTGGGTAGTAAGAACCTTTTACTATGGGGAGAGTTAAGCACTGGAACAAGCTACCCGGAGAGGATGTGCAATTTCCATCCTTGGAAATTTTTAAGAGCAGAGGAGACAAACACTTGAATGGTTGAATTGGCTGAATCAGGGATGATCCTTCCTTGAGCAGGGGTTGGACTAGATCAGCAATTCTCAGTCTGCGGGTCACAACCCAGAAGTGGGTCGCAAAAATGTACGAAAGGGTCACAAGCAAATTTTAAAAAAATGGATCAAACTTTAGCGATCTTGAAGGAAGAAAATATGGGAAACCGTGGCTTTTCCCGTGCAGGCTTGCAAAGTCCCAGCCTGCGAGGGGCTGCTTGGGGTCCCCCTGCCCCATACACTGGGGTCTGGGGGTGAGGGGAAGTGGGTCGGGAGTGAGGGGCACTGGGTCAGGACTGGCCACTGATGTTTACAGATAGGTCCTGGTACAAAATAGATTGAGAAGCACTGTACCCAATGACCTCAGGAGGTCACTTCCAGCCCAACTTTTCTATGATCCTAGGCTTCTATGGCCTGAACCTCCAGACAAACACATCACAGGCCGGACCCACTCAGATGCCATTTTAACAAGTCAATAATTAGGAGCACAACTGTCAGCCACATGCCTGAAGCAAGGAAGGGAGATGCATGTCTGCAAGCCCCTGTTGGTTAGAAGTTAACGAGCTGTGCGGGCTCAGGCTGTGTGCTGGGGCATGCTGCTGCCCCCATCTGCAGACCCCTGCACTCCCCAGAAAGGCAAACCTCTACTGGCTGCCTCAGGGCTGCTAATGAAGTGAGTGCTCATTAGAACTTCAATCAAAGCCCGCCCTGTTATGAGACCCCTTAATCTGTCAACTGCCCAGCAGGAAAGACCTGCTCCGAGTTTGCACTTTCTCCAACCCCCCTGTCAGCACCCTGTCTCCTTTACTGGCTCCTTCACTGGTGTCTTCTCCCCATGCTCATTTACCTTTATTTATGGCACACTCCATCCCCTGCTTCGCCACACTTGCCCTCACTGGTCCACCCTGAGGAATAACAGGACTGGCGATAACCTTTCCACAGAGATGCAACAGAACTGGAGTCAGGGGGTGACTACTCACATGTAGCGCAGATGAGGGTTCTTGGCAAACGCCCGTGGCTGGATATTTCGAAGTCCTGAGTTCTTGATTGTCCTGGAAGAGGATTTAAAAGGACAGTGATGGAGTAAAAGACTGAGGCTCACTGGGCTTTCAAAGCCCTTTGCTAAACTTGCTAAAGGAGATGCCCATACAAATGAGTGACAGGCCGAGTGAGACAGCATCGGAGTGGATGCTTTGGGAGTCAGTGAGTATGGGGAGAGGAGGAAGCCGTACTCTCTCATTGCACATAACCTGGCTAAGGTTGCAAATCAAGAGGAACTGGGTTGCTCCTAATGCGATAAACTTTGCCCTATCCTAGAACAGGCAAAATGCAAGGCCCCGCTGTGTAGACTTCCCCCTCAGTCCCAAATGTTCAGCCCCTCTACTGTTGCGATCTTGGCCTTTTCCCCCAGTAGCATGACCAATGTATCTCAGTCGCAGACAGCAGTCTTCCCCACTATTGCAGACCTGGCTTCCCACAACACATCTCTGCCAATGAGCCTCAAGCCACACCTGCAGCCTCCACATCCCTTGCTATTTCTGTTCCCTGAGTCCCTCAGACCAACTGCTCTAGAGATGTGCGATGGGCATTTTTATCCACTGGGGAACGCCATGTATACTTTACTGAAGGAAAAATCCCTTTGCTTTGAGCACACAGGGAAGAACAAGCCTTTTCCTAGCAGGGAAAAGGACACTGGAGAAGGCTCCTCTTCCTCTGTCGCTCTGGAGAAGCTAAATCAGCACCACAGCCATGATTTATTAATATACTTTATGAACAGAAATACCTGGCTCCATTGCAGCTTTCCTACATTAAATGAGAACCAGCAACCCAGCATGCTTACACTGTGGATTTCCTAAATACACTACTAGCAGGGGTTCAGTTTACAGGATGCTCAGCAATATACTCTCTCCTTTCCTGGCCTGTGGTCAAATGGTAGCTAATGCAGGCTTCCCAGTAAAATAGGCCTGGACAGCTTCAACTTAACCCCTTGCGGATGCTGGGTGCATTATAAAACCATTGTCCGCTACAACATCATTCATCTCCTGCTTAAGAGAGAAGCAGGCAGCTTGAGGCACTGGAAGGGAATTTGAGAGACCTGGGTTGTATTCCTGGATCTACCACACTTTGAGTCCCTGGCAAAGCACATCATTTCTGTGTCCCTTGGTTTCCTGTCTGCAACATGGGGATTACAATACTTTTCTACCTCACCAGGGTACCACGCGGATACACACTCTAATGATTGAAAAGCACTTAGGTACTCTGGTGATGGCAGCCATGGAAGTACCTAAATAGTTAGAAATAGCTGGTGCTTTGCATCTTTGAGTATCTACAGAGCAGTGCATGGGCCCAGGACTAGAACAGCGGGGGGTGAGATAAATCAGGATTAATAAGAGCTGGCAGGGTTGTGGTGAGCTTCAAGCCTGCCTGATCAGGGAGCCAATGAGGGCTGAAAAGTATCCAAAGTTAAAAGTCGGGGTTCTTCATTCTGGGCTGTCTGGCAGTAAACTATTGCCCATAGCAGCCAGTCATTGAACATGCTCAAAATATCAAGGGGCAGAGGTGCTAGGACAAAAGGAGCAGTACTTTCTTGCTGGAGCCTTCCAACCAGGCCAAAAACAGCTGCCTAGTCCCATCCCTCAGGCCTCCTTCTCACACACGTGGGTCATACTCACAGCCTCTGGAGTCCCGTGTACAGCTCCATGTCTACAGCATTCAGCGTCTGCAAGTTCTTCCAGTTTTCTATGTGTCTGTGAAGAGGAAGGAAAAGCTCAGCTCTTTGCAAACCAGGTCAAGATGGCCTGTTCCACACAAGTGACTCACTGCTTGACCCAGGCAGTGGACACCAGCCAGAAAGCTGCTCCTACATTAGCCAGACCCACCCCCTTGCTCTGCCCTGAAAGGGAAAGGTGTGAGGATTAAACCCGGTTGCATCTTCTACCCCCATGCTCCCAAACTTATGTGGTTTCCATAACACCAGGAAAATAAGCAATTTCTTGCATCACTTTTATTTCTGTTACTTGGATCCTTTACAGGTAAAACTATCTCCTTTGGTTTCCTTCCACTCCCACCCTTAAATCTTTCACTAAGAAGCCAAGGAAGATATGCAGGGCTTAGCGGTTAATGGAGACCAGCTGGGAGGCCGACGTCCTGGCTTGTGTTCCTGACTCTGCCTCTGGGGCACAGTGCATCCTTGGGCAAGTTGATTCCCTGTTGCATCTCACTTGGCACATCAGTAAAACAGAAATCATGAGCAAAACTCTTGCAGAAAAAAGCACTTGAGTCACGTTAAACTACTTAGTAGCTGAGCCCGTGACAGCTAGTCATTTGATCCCTGCAGCTGGTGCAAGAGAGAGGGACCGAGTCTTCCAGTCCAACTGGCCAGGCAGAGGGGATGCTGCTTTCAAGACCCAGAGCTAGCACATAGTATCGGAGCTCAGAGTTTGGAAGGGAATTAGTGGGATCTAATGAATACTTTGGTGGACAAAAAAAAAGCTGGAAGTAACTAAGAGCTAGGAATGGGGGGTGGGGAGTGCAGCTGGGAAGCTAGCAGGGGCAATGGAGAACTTGTGGTAGCTAGGATGGGGGTCTGGGCCCCTGAGGAATAGCAACTAGGGGAATAAAAGCTTGAAGCAGCTTTGGGAAGATGAAGTGGCTCTATGAACCTGAGCAGCTTGGGGCCCTCAGGGTAGAAAGGGATGAGGCAGCTTCTTGTGGCCTCCCCTTTTCCCCACTACATCCCCTCATTTTAACCTCCCTCCCAGCCCCTCTCCCTCCCTGCCAGCACAGCTGCTGCTTGCCCCACTTCCCTGGGAGCTCCTCACCTTGCCCCACATCAGCAAGAGGAGCACAACAGCAGAAAGGCCACTGGCTCGCATGAAGCCTGGAACCAGAGTCCCCACCTGTAGCGGCAGGGAGGAGCTGCCACTTCGCTCATGGATCGGTCTGTCTGAAGACAGTCCCACAGGGTGAGCGTCTAATTCTCCTGCCCTGTCCCATAGCACAAGAGCACCTCCAAGTCTTGAAGGGATGTTTCCTCGCTGCACCCTGTGAGGGAAGGACCTACCGCTGACACCACTCTGCTGACGCCAAAGCACAGAGGGAACATATGACTTGACCAAGGTCACATCAACAGTCAGCGCCAGCTCTCTGAATGCATTTCTCAAGTCCCTATCTGACCAGAGGTTAACCTCTTCCTTGCCAAGCACTGGATAATCTATATAGACCCTGTCCCACTCCATTACTGGGCACAGCTTAGGTTTTCATTGGGAGGCTGGAGCTGCAGGGTGGCTTGGTTGGTTGTTGTATCAACTCCACAGGGTAGGAATGATGCTCATCCAACCAGTTAACAGGGGGAACTAGGCAGGGTCTTACTCCTTCTTGGCTGGGGAGTGTTGTAGGTGAGGTGATGTCAGGCAGAGTTTGTAAAGCGTGTCTTTATTATGAATTCCTCCTATGCCTGGAGCATTCTGGCAGGCATGTTATGGAGAATGAAAACAGAAATAGATCTGTCAGCACTGAATTTTTATTCAGTAAATATTAGAGCTGGTGGAAGGTGACAGATCGACAGCCCCAGATAATGGGGCCTCCTGTTAAACCACACGATAGGAACAACACAGGCAGCAGCAACAGCAGCATGACATGCTTCTGACGGGCTGAACTCCTGCTCACGGGCTTCAACCCTGACCTAGTGGGACCCTAAGTCAAAGAGAGGTAAATGCATTCTCCCTGGCCCATTCTGGCCTTGACCTCTGTTCTGACATGGCCAAAAAGGAACGAGTTCATGTCAGTGATGATTTTGGAGATGAGGTGAAATGGACCTTACCTACCAGGAACTGGAGCTTTACCCATGAGCCCGCAGAGCATGAGCCACTCAACAGACCTGCACACAAACCTAGGCTGACCTGGAATTGCTGACCCAAAATGGACTGACTCTACATGCCATTTTCAGTCCCTAGCACTACCCCTCTGCAAAACAACAGGACTCTTTCTGCCCCACGTGATGCTTCCTGCACTGGAAACAGTAGGAAACTTCCCACTGGATGAGTAAAGGCAAAACACCTTCCACTTTTATAGAAGCCTTCAGCAGTGAAGCAATTTCAACAGGGTATATAGACTGGTGAGCAAAGCTACTTCCCACACTCATGATAGCCATATGGCTGGGCCATAAGCAGACAGCTCACTGGAGTCTGAAGACATCTGCCTTGGAGGTTTGAGTCCTGGTCTGTTGATAGCTTCCAGAAAGACTCAGTGAGGTAGTCACCTCTTTAACCTCTCATTCACATGCATCCTTAGCATAAGTCCCAGTAACTCACTTTCTGCTAAGGGCTGTGCGCCATCACCCACAAAACACCAGACCAGGGTGGATATCCTTTTCTCAGAGACTGAGGCCAAAGACCACCTTACCCAGAGCACAAAGATTCAGGTCAACTTCTCATAGGAGCTCTACCCAACAGGGAAAATCACCACAAGAGACCCAGGGGCAGCAATGGTGGGTTTCAGGAAAGAAACTTCATCACTTTACACAACCAAGAGGAGATTTTATGCAAGGTCTAGAAGGGAAAGGAGAAGACCTCCCCACCTCTCCCATCCCAAACAGGGGTCTGTATTCAGGCTTAAGTAGCACTTATTCTTCAAGAAGAAAGCTCCTCTAAGATGGAAGCTCATGGACCTACTTTATTTGTTCTTCAAATGCTTAAGAGGAAACAAAATGAACTAAACTCCTGCAATGAACATGTCTCTGATCCCAGTGCATGCATCCAAGAAGTGCAAGGACCCAGAAGAGACACGCATTTGATTTCCACATGTTCTGTAATTGCCTGCATATCCAGAGCAGTTAGCTTAAGGACACAAAATAAAATCCCAACTGGCTTCTGCATGACAGTTTAAGTTACAGTTCATCTTAAACTATCCGCTCATCAGCTTGGCTTGCCTGTGTTCCAGTGAGAAAGAGATGTGGGATATTCTTAAAGCTATGATGCACTCACTGGCAACACACGTGGTTTCGGCAGTCACTCCCAGAATGGAGGACCAGCTAGAAGGAGTCAGTACAGAGAATCCACGTATTAATAGCAAAGGGCAGAAATGCAGGGTCAGATGGAAGTTCACTGGCAGGCTTTCATGGGTGGTCCACAACTAAAACATGCCCAGGGATGATGGATGGACAAGCCAAACTAGTCCAGGGCTAGACGCAGACTGACAATGTCACCACACCCCAACACAGTGTCACACCTGAAGAGGGACCCTCCACCGGGAAGGAAAATTGTGGCAGGAAGCAGCCTTCAAAGTGCTTAGAGACCTAAAAGACATATACCAAGTCTACAACATGAGGGTCCAGAGCTTTAGGAAACAGGTTGAGCAGCCCTGAGATGAGAACCCAGGAGCAAAAGACTGAGACCTGACTTGATGTGGTCGTAATGTTCATGCGCCTGGTAAGAAACCCTCCAGAGTCTGTGAAGGGTGTCTACGAGTGGGCAAGACATCAGCTCTCAAGGACGCTGCTGTACAGCAGGGAAATATGCTGGTAGAGCTGCCTGAGGACCTGGTACTAAGTTGCTGGTATGCTCTGGGTCAGGGTTAGGGTGCATGTGTCAGAGCTGTACCAAGGAAGCTTTAAAAATACTCTCACAATCTTGTCTTTTCTGAGCATTAAAAATGTCCCAAGATAGATAAATGCAAGTGCCAACTGAACTGCACTGTGAGAACCAACCCCTGGCCACATAATTGAACATGACGGCTGAGGATTAGGAAGTATACGGCAAGATCCCTAAGGCCAGTGATTGAATCCTCCCAGCTCAGCATGGCACAAAACTCCACAAGGGAGTCAGTCCCGACAGTGACATCAAACCTGACTGCGTCCACCCACAGAGATAGTACTCGACCTATATTGCAGCCTCCCAGCCCCTGAAGGCCAGAAGTGACCTCCCAAACCCAGATCCCCTTTCACATGTTATTAATTTATAGCCACATTCGTTATGCACAAGGGCAGAGATGTGGACAAGCAAGTGCATACACACAGGGAAATCACAGATGAGAATCCCAAACCATAGTGTACAACAGACCCTCTGGCTAAGGAAAGACTTGGTATTTCGGTCCATCCTGAATTAGGAATGTAAAACAGAGGAGCATCCTGGGTCATCCAGTCCAGCCCCCTACTACTGCAGACAACTCCATCACATAATCCTTTTCATAAAGGGATCAAACCCCATTTGACAACTAATCAAGTATTTCTCTCCACTAATCCCACTGTAGAACTTAATTTCTTAGGTGCTTAAAATCCTTCAATCTCTCCATTCAAGAATTACTCCTACCAACAGAGACCCATTTGCTCCTGCACTGATGCTAAATTTATTTTCCCTTCTGGATGTTTACCCACCTGATACATCTACATACAACAGTCGTGTCTGCTCCCAGCCTTAATTTGTGAAGCTATACAAGCCAAGTCATTTTAGTCTCTTTTTCTCTAAGCATCCTAGTTGCCTCTCTGCACCTGCACCCATCAGAATTCATCCCTCTTGATCTTGGCTCGTCAGACCTGTATCCAGTACTCCAGATGAGATCTCACCACTGCCTTGGACAACGATATTACTATTGGAAATATCTTCCCTGACACTGTCCAAAACCATTTTCACAGCTGAAAACACTGGTGGCTCACATGTAACAACTAGTACACACAGGTCTTTCATCTCCTCAGCCATTTCCAACTGATGAGAAGACATTCAGATTATCAGTCTTAAAATGCATGCTCTCACCCTGTGTTACTGAATTCCATCCCATTTCCATTTCTCAAGGCCATTCAGTTCATGCTGTATGAAATCTTGACCCTCCGCTGCACTAATAAAGCCTCCCAACATCGTGTCATCAGCAAGTTTCATTAGCACTTTCCTACTTTCATGCCAAAGTTGTTAGTGAAAGTATTAAATAAGATCAGTCTCTAGACTGATCCTTGAGGAGCTTCACAAGTAACTCCCCTCCAGCCTGAAACATTCCCTTTTCACAGTCCCCATCATCAACTTTTTTAGCCAGTTCTCTTATAACTGTTGTACAAATCCCACCCACTCGCCCTCAATCCTCTCCAGAATAAATCATAATTTCCTTTGTGGCACTATATCAAGCTTGGTTCTGAAGTGCAAGAACCAAACATCGCTTCTCGGCCTCTTGAAGGCTCAGATCAAGTGATTAACACCTACTAATTAGATCTACCAGCTCTTATAGAAATGGTATCAAGTTAGTCTGGCGCAATCTAATTTTGGTAAAACTATGTTGCATTATATTCCACTGTCCATTTACCTCCAGGTCTTTAGTTACTCTTTCCTTCAAAATGTGTTGTAAAGCTTGCATACCATCAAGGTCAAGCTCAACAGTGGTTGCTGTTTGTAATACACTATCGATCCAGGATGTTCATGTTACATCACTAGAAATAAAGTTTCGCACTTCACCAGTTCACTATTGCCTGCTTCCACCGCCCCTGGGAATAACACAGTAAGATGTTGTCACTTAACACTCATCTGTACATCTCAAATCACTACAAGCAGTTGTAATCAGTAGGCAGGCAGGCATCATTTCCACCACTGCCCACAAGTAGACACAAAGGTACAGAGAGAGGTTGGAAGCTGCATTTTCAAGTGACCAGTCATATTGGCTGCTTCATTTTGGGGGTAAGTGCCTGCAGACTGGCTTTCAGCAATGCTGAGCATCTGCATCACCAGGTAAAAGCAACCAGTGCCTTGTGTCAGCTCCTCTTAGGAATAGGGTTCCAGCAAGCGGTTCAAACTGAGGACCCAAAACAAGGGGCTGCCTTTGAAAATATTGGCCTAAGTGATGTGACCAAATCCCTGCAGCAAGTCTAGGGTAGAGATACAGGCATACACATCCCCAGGGTGAAGTATACTGTATAGTCTATACACATTCCAGGTATGTTTTACATTATATATGAGAAATAGGTTCCAAAATAGCTTCTGGCACTGACTTCCTACGCAGCCTTGACTTAGTCACTTATCTTCTCTGGAGCTCACCTTCCCCCTACCACTGCAAATAGAGAATAATATTTATCTAATTCTACACATTTTTATAAAAGCACTTTGTGATCTACAAACAAACCACAGAAAAGCAAAATATAGAATATGTGCATGATCTCACACACACAGTCCATTTATATCTTGCCTAGCCTGTAGGAGTGGCTTTTTATCGAGACACCATCATCTGCCCATGATGCCTAAGCAGATGAGATGGCCCCTTCCTAGATATGCAGCATCAGTGCCACATCTGTGTTCAGATCCTGAGCCGTGAAAGACTCACAGGATTGCAGTAAGCAAGCAGGGCCCGAACAAACGTACGTGTGCACGCAGGATAGAAAAGCAAGCAAAGTGTTTGACTGCGCTCTTGTAGGCCAACGAGGAAATTGATTTGTCATCTGAGCATTTCATGTCTAGTGATCCAGACAGCAGCATTAGCTTTCAATTAACTGATATGTTTAGCATCATAAACAAACTGTCTAGCATGTCAGACCACACAGGCGCGAATGCGAATGGGAGAAAAGGCCCTCTTCTAAGAGCATCAGCCAGCAGGACCTAACTCTTTGCCCCTCCCCAGCTGTCAGGAGAAAGCAAGCCAGCCACCAGCTGCAACCTGGACTGATGGCTACATGAAAAGTTGACGGACCCAAAGGCTTCTTATAACTCCCACTCCAGTACATGCTGTAACTGGTGCTCTGTTTGAGATGCTGCTACAAGACAAGGCAGTGATTTCTTGCAAACCCCACAACTGAATGGCTGATGAATCTATTGGATCTGCTGCAGCTTACAGAGGACATGCTGGTGATCTGGGTCGGTTCCAGAGTGTTCTGGAGACGTCACCTACCTATTGATCGATCTTAGGTACTTCAACTTTATCATGCATCAGCAAATGAATGACGAATAGATGCATAGAGGTGATACTTCCCTTCTATCAGGCGCTGGTCAGACCGCAGTTGGAGTACTGCGTGCAATTCTGGGCACCACACTTCAAGAGGGATGCGGATAACCTGGAAAGGGTCCAGAGAAGGGCCACTCGTATGGTTAAGGGCTTGCAGGCCAAGCCCTACGAGGAGAGGCTAGAGAACCTGGACCTTTTCAGGCTCCGCAAGAGAAGGTTGAGAGGCGACCTTGCGGCTGCCTGTAAGTCCATCACAGGGGCGCAGAAGGGAATTGGTGAGGTTTTATTCACCAAGGCAGCCCCGAGGGTTACAAGAAATGATGGCCACAAGCTAGCAGAGAGCAGATTTAGACTGGACATTAGGAAGAACTTCTTCACAGTTCGAGTGGCCAAGGTCTGGAA
>JAGPOW010003364.1:13430044-13476395 GCA_030014935.1 Caiman crocodilus
TGGGCTGGGGGCAGCGAGGCAGTCCTTTGGCTCCGTTGGATGGGCCGCTGCCAGGCACGCAGATACATGACGTGCAAGTAGAGGCAGACACTGCTTTTTATAGGGCTCACAGCTTTCCGACAGACTTCTGCCAGCCCACGAGGGTCACCCACCCAAATGTAAGGCTTATAGATCCAATGTCTCCTGCATGGTGCATATCCTGGCAAACAACAGAGCATCTTGCTGTCTGCAAGAGAACATGTCTCCTGATCCCCAACACAGGGTCCCCAACCATTTTTCTGAGGGACAAACTGGGATCCTCTATGACCCCAGGCTCTCAAATTATTTCATCCTGTGGACCAACAGTCCACCAGCCACGGACTGAAAAGCAATGCCCTTACCTACTCCATACAAGGGATCCAGGTAGCCCCCCTGCATTAGAACATCCTGGAGAAGCAAGCTGGGCTGCACAGGAGAGGAGGGCTCACACACTGGCCCCTTAGCTCCAGAACAGCGGAGGGCTGTGAAGTGAGGACAAGATCCCTTCAAGGTCCTCTCTTTCCCACTGCTCCTTCACTGGTTACCAAGACAGCATGTGGCTCAAAGAATTAGGAATTAAAGGGCTGATTTGGTCTCAGTTATCCAGCCCTGCTGGAAGCAAGAGTTCTCCTGAACAGGTGGCTGCCCATCCAAGATAGTCCTTTCCTCCCCAAAAGTCTCTGGCAGACTGCCGGGACCATCTCCAGCAGGCTGAGCTTCTGGGATCCTCTCCTCCAGCTCTAACCATCCTGCAACAAGTGCCATCCTTATCAAAACAGTTGATCCCAAGCAAAGGGGACACCACACCTGTGTTTCCACAGCTTCCTGTTGCACTGGGACAGCAGGAGGTAAAGAGGGAGAGGAAGCAAGTGGGGAGGGAAAGAAGCCCTGAGGGATGCAAAGCAAAGACCTAATGGGGCTCAGTGACTGTTCAGACCCAGGGTCCCTCTGGAACAGCAGGGGACACTGTGCTAAGGTGGAATAGGACACAAACTGTTGAGTTAGCTTAGTCCATAGCAGAGCTGGATGGCCTTCCAGAAGAGCCTTAAGAGCAACGCCAAGCTACTGGCTGAACAAGTGGCAAAGGGACAGCAAGAGATGGCCACCATTATGCTCTACCACCTAGGCCCCAGGCTGGAACTGTTATTGCCCTCAAGGGTAAGGTGAGGGGCGACGGTGCCCTGCCTCCACCCTAAAGACAAGAATGAAAGATGCTTGGAGTCCAGCTGCTTTGTGGCACTGCCTCTGGCCTGACAGCTACAGCATTCACATCTGGCCACTGTTACCCCAGCACCAGAGTAATGATTCATGCTGGAGTAGGATCCTGCTGGCTACTCCGAGCACATGCGTCCAGATCCTTGCCCCTTTTCCTTGGCAAAGCCCAACCCCACAGAACCAGCTGCCATCTTAAAACTCCTTGTCCCCTTCCCAATACTACTTTTCCTTCAAGCATGACTAATCTCAAGCGCACCCACACAACGGGCTCATCAAGCCCACAAACGTCCTACCAAAGCCTTCATGCAAGCCCCCTCCCGAGCCCTCCAGACAAAGATCTCCTAGCATTTCTCAGACAAGGCCAGGGAAAGCCCCGGCATCCAGTCCGACATCCCCTCTCTTCACACAGCAGCCTGCGGCGGCGCTGAGCTATCCCTGCCTGCAGGATGACTGATGTGTTTGTCGGCACAGGTAGTGTTTAGCTCGTCGCCGTGGAAAAAATGCAGAGGTACCTCGAGTCTGAAATACGCGGTGGAAACTCAGAGTCTCCTCGTGTTTATTAAACACTTTAACAGCTGGGTGGGAAGTATACGTCTTCTCCACAGGGGCTGACAGCACAGCGCGCACTACACCAGAATTTGTGCATTACCGCCATGCTCACAGTCATTAACCTTATCTCAGGGCCGGGTGCGCAGCAACCCCAGTCTGCTGCACGCTAGGAATCTGGAGGATTGCCTCCTCCTTGCCCCGCACCCCATCTGCACTCCTTGGCCAACCCCAACCTAGTCGGGATCAGCTCCTTCTGCCTCCACTCCCAGTTCCAACCCGGCTGAACATCTGTATTCAAGACAGCCACGTCAATCACCTTCTCATCAGCCGAAGACCCCCCCCCCCGTGACACATGGCATAGCAACACCCTAGCAACACCAACAGCAAAGCAGCTCTTCTGGATGCAGCTCAAGTATGCAAACAAGGCCTTGTATGCCCACCCTGCGAGGTGCAGAGGCCTCAACATGACCAGCCCCAGAAGGAAATTAGGTTTTGAGCTGGCACAGCCCCTCCTTGGTGCCAGCCTTGCAATGAGCACTATAAGCAGGATGTGCCCAAAGGTCCTGGGGCCCTTGCTCTGCACTGCTGCCCACAGGTGCACAAATGAGGGCAAAGATGGGGCTGGTAAACACAGGCTGCCGCCCTCCAGCTCCATCCAACTGGCACAAAATAGAGCTGATTGCAGCCCCGGTCCTCGGAGGCCATGGGGATGGGCTCAGTATTAGTAACTAGACTGAGAAGAGATTAACAGAAGATGGGGGTCCCAGCAAGTAGGGCTTTCATTTTAAGATATGGCACTGCACTCTGGCATTTACCACTGTTTCTGGAGGTGCAGGCTGGGGGCAGGAAAAAAGCAGTCATAGGCTGTACGGCTGTGTGCCCTGGGTTGTATTTAGCCCAGGGACCATTGTGTGCTTCACCCTGACTCAGCCAAACATCTCTCCCCACCTCTGCTAGGTCACAAACATCTCCCCAAAGAGCATGCAGGAGAAGAGGGAGGCTTGGGCTTTTCCACATTGTCATCCCATCCCTGCCATGAAGTCCAGAAGAAAAGAGAGCACATGAGCCTCCACTCATCCTATGCAAATCCTGCTCGCTGCATCCTGCAGCAGCACCAGAGGGCAGAAAGCCTAGGGTTAGAGCTAAAAGTACGAGTCAGGCAGTGACGCTTCGTGCCATAACCCAACGCACCAGGCAGTCATTTCGATTCCTAACTGGCAGAGCTGGGGCAGATATCAAGATACCAAGTTTAAGAGCTCTTCGCTCCCCCGTATGTGCCATACAGCAAGGAGAGCACAATGTAAGCTGTGAACATGTATTCACTGATCATGTTTGGGTTTTTTTTCCCTAAAATTAGCAATTGACAACTGGGGAGTGGATCTTTCAGTGAGAAACCTGATCCTGAAGAGTTTGGTACTTTTCTTCGTTCTGCCTTCCTAAAGATGCGTCTTCTTTGGGGGACAATAAAATATGGTATTAGTCAAAGTAGCAGCAAGGTGTGAATGAAATGCATTCATTCAGCCAGAGGCTGCAACGTGGTTTCCAACTCCAGACTCCAAACACCTGGGTCGTGGCACTGGGCCACTGCTGTCTTCATATCATGATATGGTGTCAACTCAGGATTGCCATCGCTGCTCCACGCACGGTGAGGCCATGTCACAGATGCACAGGTTGCAGCCCACAGGGACTGGGACAGACAGCGCAAATGCCAACAGCTCTTCCCACTTCTACAGCACTTTCTACTCAAAAAGCACAAACTGAATTGAGCATGAGAGTGCTGGGAAAGGGCCGTTACCCCAACTCAATCATGTGGAAACTGAGACATAGACCAGGGAAGCAATTTCTCCCAAAATGTTATATCCACTGTGGAAACAGAATCCACATTTCTCAGTTCCTTCAATCTTAACGAGGATATCACCTTTCCTTCGCCCCTCAACCTGTGCCCAGAATATTGCATCAGGTAGGGACAACACTGACTGAGAATGGGCTCTACACCCAGCTGGACCAAACTATCATAAACCACTGATTATCAGGTCAGTGCCAGCCCCTTGCCCAGGGCTAATGAATGCCCTGCCATATATATAGCTCTCCACAGCCAATCCCCACCTACAGCTCCATGCTTGCAGACATCCCCCACCTCTCTGTGATCGCTGGCAGTGTGGTTCACGCTAGATAGAGCACTTCGCTCCCTCCACCTCTGCTGCACCCAAGGAAACAGAGCCACTCGCTCAGCAGATGGGCACAGTGAGGGGGAAGCTGACAGCTGTACCTATATCCTGCATGCCCATGGTGTGACAGCACACAGACACCAGCACAGAAACTGCACACCGCCAATACACCGAATAAGATTACAACAAATATAAACTAATGATACAGCTGTCAAGACAGATTAGACTGCACAGTATAAAAAATTGCAGGGCTGTTTAGTCACAACAATATAAGATTAATTTATCAATACAGCTTATGTGGCACTGGAGAGATAGCAAATTGAATAAGTGAATCTCTTCTACACCTTTTGTGTGGATGCAATCTCTTGACCTGATCAGCACCAAGGTCTGAAAGCCAACAAGGATCTGCAGGCAAGCATACACCCTAGGCAAGGGTTAGCCTTAGAGAAAGGTGGTACGATACGTTCGCTCCCACGTGCACGCGTACATGCATATGCAAACAATGCACAGACTCCAACACGGATAACCTTGCCGCCACACAAACAAGCAAACAAGCTCCTACGTACTCTTCTCATTTCAGGAACACAGGACTAAAAAGGACTTCCTGGATTATTGAGTCCAGGCGAATGCAATCGTAAGCAAGCACAGCACGTAATCCCGTTAATGAAATGACCAAGCTCCATTTTATAATGCATACATGGCATGTACTTGCACAGTCCAGACATGCCATAATCCACATGGAAGTGTGGGCATACACAAACACGCACACCCTTAGACACAGAAAAGAAATGAGCCTTTTTTGCTGGTACAGGCAAAGAGCACGCTAGCCCAGGTCCTAACCACCACCACTACGACTTCCCCTGAAGCCCCTCATGGCTAAGGGCACATCCCAAGGAGACCCTTTCCTTCATCTTGCAAATTTTAACCAAGAACTCCAAGACCTACAGGTTAAAAATCTGCAAGTAAATAAATAGCTGCAGCAATAATTGGCAAGGTTTCGATCTGTGAAGACGAGAGCTCAGCCGCCAATATGAAGGAAGCGCCCGTTTCTATAAATATTGAAATCCGGTAATTATCATCATTAGAACTAGTTGTGATGTATCTTCAGCTCGATCCCAATAAGTAAGAATGGCATTTATTTGCCACAATTAGAACATCTAAAAATACCTCCCCATACCTTCCGCGATTCTAGTGTCCCTTCCTCCACCCCCGGCGTCCTCACACACATACCAGCACATCTGTTGGGCTGAAAGGCAGAAAAGAGGAGAGCTCTGAGCTGGGGAGACAGGGGGTTTCTGCAACAGTGGAGGACTGAGTGTGAGACTGAAGTTTGGGGACATGGGGGAATAGGCTAGATTGAGCTGGCCATTTGCTGGGGCACAGGAGCAAGAAATCCTGATCACAGCAGACCTTCCACTACTGGCTTCTAAGCCACACACCAGCCTAACTACATTAATGGAGGGAGTTGTGGGTAGAGGGACATGGGGTGTGTAGCCAGCCAGTAATTGTCCCCCTGCTGCAGCTACCTCCCTAGCCCACACCAGATGCCACCCATATAATCCAAGAACAGCAACTGGATCAGGGGATCAGCTCTGTGGCCCTTCAAGACTAGCATCCCATTGCCAACAGCAACCCATCCCAGATGCAGAAAAGGCCAAAACGAGAAAAGCTGAAGTGGGCAAGTCATGAAATAACCTCCCCATAAAAGAAAATCCTTCCTCATGACAGTCAGCAAGATGTTAGCGTAGGCCAGGAACATGAAAGTATCAATGACTTAAATGCAGGGAGTTCGCTTTTGCTATCCCCACCCACCTTGGGACAATCTAATTAGCTTTATCAGCATTTCAGTCCTTGATGAAGCCTGCTTAGCTCTGGACCTCAGTGTGGCTTTGGGGCAGTGAGTCCCACTGACTCACTGGTTTCCCCAGGAAAATAAACATTGCCTTTCATCAGTGAGAGATCTACTGTCTTTCCAGGTCATCAGGAGTCTCTTGAAGCAAGAGTCAGGAAACATCGGATGTACAAAGCATTTCATTTACTTTCTTTCCCCATCCCATGCTTTATTTGGGGCAAGTCAATCCTGCCCCTCTGAAAAGGCTATAGAAGATAATGAAGAGGAGGGAGCATGTTAGCTTCCCACAGACACATGCTGGTTTCTTCACCTCACCCACAAGTTACCTGGCAATCACGAATCCAGGAAAGCTGGAGGCGGCTTGCTCTGGCAGGTAGCTCATATACAAAGCAGTAACGAGACAGAATTGCCTTCGTACTGCCAAAGGAACTAGCTCCATGCTGCGGATGGGCTTATGCAGGGTCCAACACAACCCTGAGGAGGAGACCTTTCAAAGATGCCCGGGATCCATTTCAGCACTGTAATAAAGATGTTCTAGGTGCTGGGTGCACAGTGAAGGCCGAGTGACCCCGAGCATCTGACCCGGCGTGCGTGAAGCGTCTCTGTTTATCACTGCCATCTAAAGCCGTGAATAGAAGCACTTCTCTGCTGCACAGGGATTCTGTGAGGACACTTCAACCTGCGAGGCGCTCAGCCTTCCTGGGAATGGCGGCCAGATAAGCATGCGGCTTGCACAGATCAGCGAACGGAGACTTTCATCCCTTTGCTCCCACCGACAGCCACCCGTTCTGCCCTGCGTCCTCGGAGCCCACACCCTCCAAACTCTCCGAGTCTCTTCTCCATGGATCTTTACTCCTGCGCTGACCCCGCCAAGCCTCTCATCTCTCTTTGCTGCTCTGAACTCTCTCCAGTTTGTCAATATTCTGCTAACGTGGTGCCTAGAAATGAGGCAACTGTCCAGGCCCGTCAGACTAGCCAGCTCTAGCTCCGCTCCCTGCAGTACCTAAATCCACACCTCCCCGCAACTCAGTATATTGCTCCTGCCGTTGCTATTTGTTGAGGGCCTTAAGCCAGTTTTCAGTCCATTTGGCAGTGTCATAGCCAAGCCAAACTGAACTAATTTTAAGAGTAAGATTTGGCAAGACACTGTATCAAATGCTTTCCTAAATCCAAATATATTAGGATTGCCACGTTCTGCTCAGCCACTAATTTTGTGATTCCATCAAAAGGAAAAAGCAATCAGGTTTGTCTGGCAAGATTTATTCTTTCTAAATCCCTGCTGTTATTGCTCATGCTTCCCTTATCCTCTAGTGCTTCTACTCCTTAATACTGTGGGATGGGAAATATTTGCTGGAAATTCATTTTTGCTATTTGTACAGATTTTTCAAATCCTCCTTGCTCCCCTCCACCACCCCCTCTTTTCCACGCTGTCCTCGTGTGCCAAGTGCCACAGTTTGTCTCCTCTTCTTCCCCCTCGCGTGAGCCAGATGACAGCGTGCCAGATAAACCAGGGCTAATACACACCTGGCCTCATTCACCAAGCACAGACATAGATGCCCCATAACCAAACTGTGCATTGCTTTACTAGGGGTAGGAATTAGGCTAATAGGGTGCGTGTACAATGCCTCTACACCAGGCCCGGGAGCTCTGACATGAAGCAAGGGTATCCACATGCACTTAGTCCATGTGCACCACTGACATCCCAGGACTGAAGCCACAAAGCTGCCGTAGGGCAGCGCTGAGCACATACCCACAAACACGTGAGACAGCGAGTCTAAGAGGGTCACTAGGCACAGCACAGAAGCATTGTCCTTATGTCCCTAATAACTGCCAGGATCACTCCGGTTCCCTTTGGGAAGGCTAGCAGCAAACTGCTCCTTTCTCCTCAGCTAACACCTCCCCAATCTGTGTGCAAGTCAGTAACTCTCAAATCAGCAGCCGGCATCACTTGGAAGCACCAGCGCACACTTTTGTCATTAAGTCCCTTGGCAATGGCTCTCCAGGTCAATGCGCAGAATTGAGCCACGCGTGGCAGCTGTTAGTCATGTTACTTAATGCACTGCTGGACAGTATTCAGGTGTCACAGTGGAAGCAGTTATAATACACAACATAGAAAGTGCAAGGACTCCAAATGCTAAGGGCCAAAGCCCTGTCTGAGTGTGTGGGGAAGGGTCAAGCACAGTCGCACTCCACCTCTGGTCCCAGGGCTGGCAGGAATCTCTCTGGTACCCAGAGGCTGCTTCAGCAAATCAGCAAGAGACAGGATGCAGGGATACTCCAGCCATGTACCCCATGCCAGGACCAGGTGGAGGCAAGGAGATGGGGCCGGCAATTGGAAACCCCAGGTCCTTACAAAGAGGATATGCCACAGAAGCCAATTCTGTGCCAGTGCTCAGAGCAATGGCAAGCCTCTCAAGCCCCTTTGTGCTGTAGTATTTAACACAGCCCTTCCAGAATAGAAAGGACCCAGCTGACAGATACCCATGTCCAAGGCTTCCCCTCTGTGATCACTTCACCCACAAGGCCCCTCCATTTTGATGGGAGAGAGGGCACTTAGCACACTGAATCACTGGTGGAAGCTTGTGCCTTAAAGCCTATGGATCCAAACCTGTTTCCATCTTCATCAATAACAAAATTGTCACCTACTTCAGGAGCGTAGGATGGACCCTGGCAGAACTCCACCGTAGCTACGTGGGCTGTACGTGCCTGCAAGCACCAGTCCTACCCGCAGACAGCTTTGCATTTCAGCCTAGTCTGGAAACAGTCGCTCTGCCAGGCAGATGGAGTAGAGACAAGATGAGCACACCTTCACCCTTGCTCCCCGAGGAACAGGCCTGCTCCCTGTGCAGCCTCAATTTCAGCAGCTGGACCCTGGATTTTATCTTCCTGCCTTGTGTGCACTCAGCTGAGATGAGGAATTAGTGTCCATAACACTAACCCCTACCGAAATAGGAGAGACTTGCCTGTAGGGCTGGAAGGGACCTTTGGAGGTCATCTAGTCTAACCCCCTGAGTCAGAATCATCCCTGTCCAAACCACCCTATATAAATCCTTGTTTAAACTATTAGTCTAACTACACCGTCAACACCAATACAGCCACAGGGCACAGCATATCAGCCTGCCACAGATAAGGCAGGGGAACAATAGTGGCCAACATCCTTTGCTGCTGCAAAGGTTGCTAAAATATGCTTGAGCAATCCAAAGAAGAGGAGCACACCAACTACAGGAGAAGGCAAAACCCCTACAAGTCCATGCCAATCTGATCCTGGGGTAAAATTCCTTAATGGCCCCAAGTGTGGTGATCGGTCTGACCCTAAGTAGAGGGGCAAGACCCTCCAACCAAGAACCTCTGGGTTTTAGTCCCAGTAGGAGCTTTGGCACACCATCTCAACCCTTGAGCTCGACAGCAGCTGATACCCAATGCTTCTGACAAAGATGAAAAAGAAACCCCTGACATGTATGTAGCAAAAGGCAAAAGGAAGGGGGAAATTCCTTCCCAGTCCTATGTGTCGACCATCAAAGCCCAGAAGTATGGGAAGTACCTATGGCAGAGCATAGGCATCACTATTCCTAAATCATCCCTAACAAAAGCTTGTCCAGCCTCTTCTTGAAGACCTCCGATGCTGGGGATCCCACACTAGGCAGTCTGTTCCACCACTTCACTGCTCTAATGGTGAAGAAGTTTTTCCTCAAGTTTTTTTACTTGAGGTGTGTAAGCACCACTGTTTCCTCCTGGAAGGCAGGGAAGTGCTTGAGAGTAACCCCTCTGCTCACAGAGTCATTTGATGTACCGATGAACAGCATTTGGCGAACCAAAGCATCCGAGTTCAAATCTCACCGCTTTGCACAAGGGCAGCCAACAAGAGCAGCCTCGGAGCAGCCCACCCTGCAGAAATCGCAGCCCTTTGTCAGGTATTTAGAGACGCCCCTTATCCAGGTTAAAGAAGAGATGTGTCCTCCAGTGTCTAGGCTAGAACTAAAGGATCCCAAAGCACTTTCCAGTTCCAAGAGATGCACCAACCAGACAAACAAGCGGGGAGCCAGACACTCCCCGGTTGTAATTTCTCCCCCTCCGACTCGGGGGACTGACGGTAGATTACACCCTCCCTTTCTGCCACATTCTTCCCATCTAAAGTGAGGAAGATGGCACCTCTCTACACCACAGTTTTTCAACCTCTGGTACGCGTACCCCTGGGGATATGTGAGACACAGGCAGGGGGTATGCGGGTACCCCAACACTCTCTCTTGCCCCTTCCTCCTCTCAGAACTACAGCAAAACATTTGGTGCAATTTAAAAAAATTAATTCCCCAGGAATAATTTGGTATTCAAATTATTGAACACCACTGAGTTCAGCCTGCCTAGCTTTGGCCAACATCACCTCTAGCCCAGATACATACTTGAGTTGTGCACCCCTGGTGTGAAAGGTGGCAACCCTACCCACACCAGATCAGACATCTGTCATATCACAGCCTTATATACACAACCCTTCTTCCAACATATGGCATGCATTAGTCGGTAAATATAAAATCCCATGGAAAATTGAGTGTTGGGATACTTATTAACATTTTCAGAAGTTAGGGGCTACATGCTACTTAAAAGATTGAGAAACACTGCTCTGTGCAACTTGTGGGGGACAGGGAGGAAGCCAGGGTCAGAGTGGGACACTGGTGTCTTGGAGGAGACAGATGGCAGGACGGGGTCAGGTGCCCTGCCTGGGGTTTTCTTCTTTGCTACAGTTATGCAACAACCCCTGAGCCATTCCTCCAGAGCAGGCAACTTGTGACCTCTTCAGTAAAATGAGTTGTGTTAGGCCTCAGCCCTGGTCCTCCCAGACAGGGGACCATACTGCAAGGCACCCTAGTGATCACCTTCTGGGCAGGGTCAGTACAGGGCAAAGGCACTCCCCTTATCCATATGAAGGAAGGGGATGGCCCTGAAGCCTGGTTTGAGGCACTGGACAGACTGTGGGAAAGGGAAGCTGCCTGACTGCTGGGAGTTATAGCTGGTCTGGAGATAATCAGAGCCTTCTGTCTCCAGAGATGAAAACCCAGCCCCTTTCACAGCAGGTAAAGACATTAAATATTAAATAAACAGAAATGGCCCAGAGCAAGCAGGAACTAGGGTCAGCTCCCCTCGAGAGCACACTGCCCTGAGCCTGCATGGCCAAGATACATGAAGGCCCCTGCCCCATGGCTCCAGCAGCGTGCGTCAGACTGTGCCCCAGACGCTGCAACCTGGAAGAGAGAGAGAGACGACCTCCCACTGTCGTATGTGCAAATGACCTTCCCTGCAGCCAGCCAGGCAGAACGGCCTCCGTCAGCCCACGACAGCAAGTGAGTCACACGCCGGCTGTCCGGGGGATTAACAACCCTGAGGAGCTATGGTACGGGGCTCGCCGGGCCAATACACTGCAGCTCTCCCAAGCACTCCTGCCCACCATCCCCTCCTGTGATGCAACACCCAGAGTTGGAGGCACGATGGGGACCCTAGGCGGGATTTATGGTGGCAGTGGAGTGACAGGGTCTGAGGCAGGTAATTTCATCACAGAGCAGCAGGGGATTTACAAGGACAGACAAGTCTCAGGGTCCTCAGAGCAATGCAGAGCATGATTTACAGAGTCAGCACAAGGGATTTGCAGGGCTTGTGGCACCAGGAAGCTGGGGATTTATGGGATGGGATTGTGGGGGCAAGGAAGGGAGGTACTATGGAGGATTTTTGATCTCCTACCAGTGTCGATGCAGAATCAAAGCGCCTGTGCAGCACCAGGAAGAAATGCAGGGCTGGTCTCGGCCACATGGACCTGTTGTACACCCTGGAGCCACGGGGGAACAGCTCAAGCCCTGGCAGGATAAAGCAGCTGTTTCTAACCAGAGCGACTTGGTCAGTGGGGCAGAATAGGCTGGCACAGAGGACTTTCTGCCACTGCCCCTAGGCTAACAGCAGCTCTTTGTGGGGACTCGTGGGGCCTTTACTGACCCCTGCCTTTGCCACTACAGACCCCTGAATTCCCACACTGGG
This sequence comes from Caiman crocodilus, assembly GCA_030014935.1. Classification (NCBI taxonomy): domain Eukaryota; kingdom Metazoa; phylum Chordata; order Crocodylia; family Alligatoridae; genus Caiman; species Caiman crocodilus. The sequence goes on from JAGPOW010003364.1 coordinate 13,441,865, forward strand.
CCTGCTTCACTGCCCCCTTGCTCCTAATTTTGGTCACTTGCCTTCCTTTGCCCAGGCTGGAGAATACTGCCCTGGGAGTGCTTTACATACACTGTGTAAGCGAGTCCTTGAACAAGATACTGCCTCCCCTCTCAGCAAGGGTCGGGGGTCACTGGTCCTTCCACACACCAGGCATCTTCAAGCAACCCTGCCTTGGCCCAGAGCCCAACAACCTTCCTCCCTTCCCCCAGCACACTTGACTGCCCCCACTTCTCCCAACACGCACGAAGTTTTGCTCCAGGCCCGTGTGCCACTAGCAAAGAGGGTCCTCCATCCAGGCGGACATGGTGCGCATGCTGATGGCACAGAGGTGGAAGCCCAGGTACTGCCCTCACCCCCACCCAGTGAGCCAGCCCCAGCACCACCTTGAGAGCACACAGCACCTCCTTAAATTCACAGCACTCCTCCACCCTCCTTTCACTCCCATCTCCTGGCTGCCTCTGCGATCCCTGTTTGCAGCTAGGCCAGGAAGTGGCTGTGCCAAAGCACCAACACCATAAGGATCCCAGGTACTGCATAAACCAAGCAAGTGTCTTGCTCCCCACAGACCTCCCAGGAACCCAGGGCAGCTCCCTACCCTGACAGTAGCTTTGCAGGAGCACTCGACACCTCCCATAGCTCATCTAGGACAGGGCACTCTAGACCCCCTGGACTCACCCGCGTGCACTGACCCTCCATCATGATCACGAGCTTCCCCTGGGGCTTGCACTGGAATGGAGGCACCTCTGCTAGCAGGAAGGATAGGCAGTGGGCAGGCCTAGGCTGCTGCTTCTGTCCCAGGACTGGTGCCAGGGAAGCACAGGGAGTTATCCCAGTGCTGCAGCTGGGCCAGTTCTGCTTTGAGTCATCTCCCAGAGTGGCAGACTAAGCTATCCGCAAGGCCATGCTCATGTTAGATATACAGAGGACACGGTGCATCCAGCTTCAGCCACGACCCACAGGTCTTACTTCCTGCTAGCATGGGAGCTAGGAAATTCCAGGGGTCTCTTGCTACTTTGGCCCTGTGAGTAACAGAGCACAGGGTGCACGGCTAGCAACCAGGCAGCCTGCAGCTGGCTGTTATCCCAACCAAGCAATGCTGTCTGATTGGGGAACAGGGCCCAGCTGTTATATAAGGGCTGGGCCCTGAACAACAAGGCAGAAGTCTGCTGCCAGCCAGCTGGAGAAAACCACCTGGCTGAAGCTGCTGCTTGCAACATGTGGGAGGTAAGGGCAGGAGCTATGGGGGTGGCAGGAGGGTCCTTATGACAGAAAACTGCACCCTGCTGGGACTGGCCATGGCAGGACAGTCCCCTGGACATGCCAGGCCAGTCACCTCCCCAGTGAAAGATGGGTAGAAACACCTTACAACCCCAGCCCCCACATACTGGACGGGTTAAGATCTGTGCAGGGGGAGCAGTGGTGAGTCTGAAGCAGGGCCCAGGTCTGGCGGAGGAACCTGAGGCAGCGCCCAGACTCACCTGCAAGTCTGAGGCTGCAATAGGGAGCTGGGTGTGAGACCCTGATCCTTGGGGAGTTATTGTAAAGCTCCCGAGAGAAGGGATAAGGGTAACCCAGGGGGGCACAGGACAGAGCTTGGAGCCCTGATCCCATGGCGAGGGCTTGGAGGCCCAGTGCCAGAGGTATGTGAAGGCCAGGTGTCAGGGCCTGTGGCCTGGGTGAGGCCCCGCTAAGCTATAAACTGGATGTCAGGTTAGACCAGCTGGAGGCTGGGTGCTAGGCTAAGCAAGCTTAGACCAGGTGTTAGGCCACAGAACATCTCTGAGGCATGGGATATGATAAGGGAAGGTCATGTATATAGGCCCTTGTCACCAGGACAACCTCCCATCTAACATCCAGCAATCGTTAACAACAAGGCGTGGCAGGAAGGTGGGCCTTAAGACAAGTGGGCGGGTCGACGTTCGAGCCCAGCCCCTGCACACCCACTTGTTACGCACCCCGCCGTGAGCCTCTGCAGGCCAGCCAGTGCCTCCATCATAGTCTCAATGCACAATGCAATCTGGTTAGTGATGGTCAGGGAGCCATATGGGAAAGGCTGAGAGCAAGCTCCAGCCCCGGTTGGAGGGCAGCATCCTTCCAAGGCATTAGCTAATCCAGCAGCACAGAGTGGGAAGCTAACACCTGTGAAACATGGGGCACAGAAAACACTGGTGAGCCATTCTGCCACCATCCCACCACCTGCAAGCTAGCCCCTCGAGGCTCCCACTCAGGGTAAGATGATGATGGTGGACGATGCAGACAAGATAGGGCAAAGCTGAAGGGACAGGCAATCACCTTGAAACAAAGCGACCACTGAGCCAGGACCAAGGGCAGAAGCTGTGGCACCTTCCATTAGCCTCGTCTGGGTAAGCAGGTCCCAGAGTATTCATCCTAACAGATACGCCAGTCACTAGATGCTCTTGGGGCACCTGAGCCTTTGTTGGCCTGGACTCTGTGGGTGCAATGCAGCCCTGGTGTAAGCAGACACAACTAATTCACCAGGAACACCCACACTTACATCTCATAGGCCCAGCTGGCAGATGCCCCTACATGGCTGTGGGGAGGGATGTGCAGTAACCTGCCCCATGAACTGGCCCATGTCCCCATCTCAGAAGCTTCAGGAGCGATGTACCTGTCCATGGATGCAGTGCAGGGATCCATTCCCAGCCCCCTGCTAGCCCTGGCTTTGCAAGCAGGTGTGTGTTTTAGGACAAAGATCAAATGCAAGCCTTGACCTACAAACACCACAGCAGAGGCCAGTGACAGCTGCAATAGCGCCAGCAGGATCACAGCACCCTGTGTAAGAGCAGCAGAGGCCCAGAACACAGCACACGGCTCCAGTGGAGCCAGAAATGCAAAGACCCCATCACCGGCTCTGTGAACCCCTGCTACTGGAAGCAGCTAGAAGCTAGAGCAGTGGAAGTGTATGGCTGAGTCACTGAGGCCAGCACAGGACCTGGGGCTGGGCTGAAGGCATTTTCCAGGTCCACTTCTCCTGCATCAGTAGGGAAGGCAGCCCCTCCCCAGGGTTTTGCTCTCCTTTCTGATCAGGGAACCACTGTATAGTAGACCCAACACCAGTCACTCATAAGGAGGACATCACATTCCCCAGAGTCAGCCCACCACAAAGGGAGCAAACACTGCAAGTGCAAGACCACAAGCACATCCATGCCACCAGTTTACCATGCCAAGAGTGGATTACCCAGTGCTGCTCTACATGCACTGTCACCTGAGCCAGAGATGGAGCAGCCACATTCATACAGCACTGTGCTGTGATGAGCTCTGCCTCTCAGCACCACACAACGGTTGCTATTTTCCTGGTTCATTAGCAGTATAACCACCCAGAGAAGGAAACTCTTGTATACACACAAGGGACCAAAGACTCTAAGCATGTCATGAGCAGCCCTCGCGGGTGCGAGATAGCACTGTATTGAGATGCATGTTCTAGACAGCACGCAGAACCAGCAAGCAGTGAGCACACAAGCCTCAGCCTGTTGAAAACATTTGCTGGCAAGCTTGCCTGGGCGAGTGTAAATTAGCAAACAGAACCAGGCATGCAAGTACAGATGCAAAGGTCTTAGCGTCTCTGCATGGGTTCAGGGTGGATGAGTGAAGGGCAATAACCAGTAGGCATGGAGATAGACAAGAAAAGGGTTAATGAGCTTCCCAGCCCAGCAATGGAAATAAATAATGTGAAAATAAAGCTGTGAGCTGCTTGCACGAGACAGGAAGTGCCTCTCCCCTCTGCCTGGAGTGATGGCAGTTATTCAGCACAGATGGATCATGAGCCATCCTGGGTAATATCCCAATCTGTAATAGCCACTGTTATGGGTAACACACGGGGCCAGATAAGATCCCATCCATCACCAATCACAGCTCACAGTGCACGTAGTCCGTCTGCGGCGATGAGGCTGCACGCTCCCCGACAGTCACACACCCTCGCTCACCCACTTACACACGGTTTCGCTCCCACCGGGCACACAGACACATGACCTTGAATGTACATGCACACGCACAATTTCGCCCCCTCCTTCTCCCCCCACCAGCTGCAAGCCCTATTACACTAAAGCAATCAATGCAGTGGATATTTTATCTAGTTCCCTGCATGGTTATTTTATTAGAGATGAAGGGATCAATGCTGCAAGGAGAGCGTGGAGGAAAGTGCCTCGTCGAGGCAACATGCAGAACAGTTGTTCCCGCGCGCACTGTCTAACCATGTCACTATGAACAAACCCAGGGTGGGGGCTGCCAGCTCTGCAGGAGCCGGCTGGCCTGGGCTGAGCTCCACCGCACCCTCAGCACAGCACCAGGCAGCCCATCCCCAAATCAGGACCAGCCCTAAGACAGCTCAGGTCTGGCATGGGTCACAGAGGCTCTGGAGCTGAAAGGGAAGGAAACAAAGAGAGCAGGAAGACAAGCACACTTACTGCTTGCTTCCACACACCTTCTTTAGACCCCTTTCACTTCCCTTGGCCTGGCCAGGCCAATATCACGTCAGCTACCGCAGCAGCAGGGACAGGTCATGGTCACACAGGGACGTGAGAGAGCACACAGGATGGGATGCAAAGGAGTTTGTCCCCATGTGCAATGGTAGGAGGGGATTACCCAGGCTACAGGGATCTATGATGAGGCCAAGGGCAGGCTTACACATCCCCATCCCTCTTGCTACACCCTGCACAGTTTAGATAGCAGGAGATGCTCTGTTCCACAGGGCCAGCTCAGCCTGGCCGGGCAGGACAGCATAAGCACCATGTTTGTGTCACTGCCTCCTCTATTCCTAGTGTCACAAAGGAGAGAGTCCTGCCCCAACTCCCATGTCCCCCTTGCACCCTGCCTCCACTACAGAAGAGGCCCAGAGGTACCTCCCTCCATTTGCTCTCCAGTCCCCCCCTCACTTCCAGCAGCTTGGCTCAATGCACCAAGAGAACAAGCACGAGGTCTTCAGACGCTATGCATGATGGGAAACTCCCTGCTGCTCCAGCCTGGCAAGGACTGGGACAATCATGGGTCCGGAGGCCTATACACCCCCGCTGAGCGCACAAGAAGTGACAACACAACTTCCCAGGCCCCCCTCCCCACAACCCCGTAGAAAGCACACCCAAAGTTTGACTAAAGCTCAGGAGTATCTTTGCTTTTATAAATCTCTGCCTTCTAATGATGGCTTCAAGGCTCAGGGAAAAAAGGCCCATTAAACTCACTGAATAAGTTAATGGGGCAGAGAGAATCCATTTCAGAGCCACCCCAGGCTATTTTCCTCTGGAGCTAAAGCCTGAATAAGCAAAAAGAAAAAATTAAAACTGTACAGTCCTTTGCCAATAAATAACCCCCAATGTAATCTGCTGCCAGGCAGGCCTCCATTTGCAGAGATATTAGGATGCAGATCAGTTGTAAAATACCTCCCCTCCCAGGGGCTGCCACCTTTTTATTGTAATTAGCTCCTGCCTTGGTACTGGCCTCCGCCCTCCTGCCCTCCCCTTCTGCCTGGGACCACAGGAGGACCTCTTGCCTCCCAGAGCCTGCCTTGGCAGCAGATAACTGGGCACCCAAATTCAGTCCCGTTCTGTTGTCCCATCCCCTCTTCCCCCCTGAGCCTCTTCTCCTCTGGGCCCTGTCCCTTGCATCTCCATCTTCTTACCCCATATAAGTCTGTACCTGCCCCATATACCCTTCTCCCAGCCTCCCTGGCAGCCCCCCTCCAAAATCTTTGGCTCTCCCCTCCCCATGAGCACAGGTCCAATGCTCAGCTGCAAGCCAGAGGCCGCTCTGGGCCCAGTCGAGCCTCCGGGGCAGCTGCTGCTGTCAACAGGCAGCTGAATGCTTTGAAAAATGAATGCGTGTCCCAGAGAAAAAAAGAAAATATGTCCCTGTTTGTAAATGTTGATCCCGCTAGACGCAGCTTGTTTACTATTTAATATTTAAAGATGCTAATTAAGTCTTTGAATAAACAAATCTATTCAACCAAGCGCCTTTTGAAATCCAGGAGATCCTTCCCCATAGTCACAGCACCCTTGCAGGGGGCAGAGACTCTAAGCAGACTCTTGAAGCAGGAATGCCCTAGTCCTGGCCACTGGGCAGATATGGCCCTGGGCTCCACGGTTGTTTCCTCCAGCAGCGCCTCTCTCCATGACCGGGGCTCCCCCTCATAAAAAAAAAAGTACCGAACAAAGTTTGACTCCACTCTTCCTTCAGCCTTCTGTCCCCCTCAAGGCCCAGGACTTCCCTCAGAAACATCCAGCCCCTCTGCTCCACACCTCCATGGCCTTGGGGTCTTCAGAAATACTCAAACAGGTGGGTGCAAATGGCAGAAGGGGAAAAATGGGCATTGGGGAGCTCCAACACCTCGGAAGAGCAGCCCAGTAATGCTGGGAAGCCAGGCCCCATACGAGGACATGAAAAGGGCAAGAACAATCAGAGGAACTGAAGCTTGTTGCAAGCGAGACAGTCACTACAGGCCACAGTCTGTCGTCAGCCCAGGGTTGTCTGGGCACATGGCACCAGCTCCTCCTGTGCGCTGCCAGCAGCTAGGAACTAGAAGCAGCTAGATGCTCATTAATACTCCCCCAGTGTTATTTCCATGTGAGCAAGTACCTTTCCATCCCAACAGGTGGGGAGTGGGCTGGGGGTCTGGTGATGAGGAATGAGAGGCAGGTGCCCTGAGCCAAGTCTCTCCAGTGCAACGTGCCTCTTTCTAATGAAGCACTGGCGATCCCCTCCCTTAGCAGAGTCTTGTCTGCAACACAAATCCATGACAACCATCAACCCTAGCCGCTATGCTCAGCTCAGACAAGCCCAGGCCTGGAATAGTAAAGGCAGCCTATCTGGTCACCGAAAGGGCCAGCAAGAGGCTGAGATGCAGGGCAAGGATTGAGGGGCATTTGCAGGGGAAGGGGGGCTGGAAGCAGGCTGTATTTCTCACTTTAAAGAGTGCCCGCGTGACAGCTCCCAAGGCTGCTCTGCACATAACAGTGACAACAGAGGGAGGGCCAGCCGGGCACCACATGCTTCCCTTGTCATCCCAAAGGAAAGCTTTCCAGCAATCCAAGCATCAGAGGCACTAACCAGCCCCAGATGGGATCTCATCTCACAAGCCCGGCCTCTACATAGGGCAGATGCACCAGAACAGAAACCTCTAGGAGAGGGACAGAGACTTGGAGAGACTCTCGTGGGTGCCTCCTCGGAGGAGACAGAAGAGCCCCCAGTGCCACACACCAGCAGACTCACAACCATGTCCCCCAAAGCCACCACACAGGATCCTCCCAGAAGGGAAGATGAAGGACAGTAGCACTGCCTGCCCAGTCCGCTTCCCTGCTGCTCACCAACAGCCTTGACACTCGAGCTGGTTTTGAGCAGATCAGGGAAGTGGGAACACACTCTGCTTCATGAGAAGGGTCCAAAATGACTGGGAGCAACAGACACTCCTCTGCTAGCTTCTCAACAGCCTCCAGATTTGCTGATACAGCTCCACACCCATGTCTATAGACAAGCATCCACCTCCGAAGAGCCATCATCACAGCCAGCACCCACTGACCCTGCTGCCTGCAGTTTCGGCAGACAGGATAAAGGCAAAAACAAAAAAATAGACCATGAAAGAGGTCAAGCCTTGCCCCAAAGAGCAGTCCCCAGGGGTGAGAAAGAAGCAGTCAGACAACACCCAGGTCCCAGACTGCACCCCAAGAGCTTCCCACCAGCTCCAGCTCCACCCCGTGGATGCCCCGGGCCCTCAGCGATCAGCAGGTCCCATTGCATCCTCCCTCCCTCGAGCCTAGCAAAACAAGAGGCCTGATACTGCAGTGCTAATAAGCTCTTGGGCACCCACTGCTCTGGACATGCTTCAGCTCCGATCAGCACAGCAGCACCTGTTGTCAGGGGTAGAGGCGGTGGCAAATCATTTGCAGACAGAAAAGGGAACCTGATGTGAAGAGGACCTGATGAGCTCCCACATCTGACACCTCTTCATCCTCATTAGGTTCCTGTTCTCCCCCACAAAGCAAATCCAGCTGTGACAGCACTCCAAAGCCTTTAACCTTATGGGAGCCAAGACCCTGCTCAGCTTCTGATGAAGGGTAGGAAATAACATAGTAAAGGATGTTCCTGAGCCGTAGGAAAGGATTTGGCATTCCCTACTCCCACAACAGCTTGACTGGCTGTGTTATGACCAAGGGGACAGCCAGACCTGAATACCCAAGCCTCCAGCTTTGAGTCAGACCCTGCTCTAATGGACTCTTGTACCCATCCCAGGGGAAATCCTTGTAATACAGAGAGGTACACTGCCCTCGGGGCTCCCCACCCTGCCTCAGCTGCAATCCAAATGATGCACTAACCCTTGCAGCTCCCCTTGCACCATCTCACTCCTGTAGTCAGCTCTTAATTACAGCAAGCAGGTACATGCACCCTGGAGAAGGGGAAAGCAGCTTTTATCCAGAGATGTCAGCCAGCTCCAGCTGCCCCTGCCCCAGTTCTGCCACCTGTTTGGGTTAGCCAGGCTCAGCTTTGCCCACAATTCCTCACTGTGGAGCCTCTCCTGGGACCACTGTCAATTCTGCTTCAAAGTGCAAGAAAGCTTAGTGTCAAAAGTTAAGGGGAAGAATAAGCCCAGCAAGTCCAAGTGCCAGAGAAGGCTGAGTCGAGTTAAGGCAGCGCCAAGCATCAGGGGGCAAATTAGCCTCGCCTCACTGAGGAAATCCCAAACTGCTCCCTGACACCCCTGAATGGGCCACACAGCCAGGGCCCTGAGAAAGGCCTGGCAGTGGGGCACATCTTCCAGTGGCTCAGTAGCCATCCAGATTAACAGAGCTAAATAAGGGGGAAGGTCCTACGAGTCATCCAGAGCCGTCCCTGGGCCCCAGCTACAGGGGCCAGCTAAGCATCCCGTGCTGCACGTACCATGCATGACTGAAATCCAGCCCTCACCCAGCCAGGTCTCCCTGGCATTTCAGTTGGCACCGCAGGTGCTCAGATACTATACTACCAGGCAGACTGGACGGATCGCCCTGCCTCTCAGTCAAGATCACCCTGTCTCTGGGTGCATGGCAAGTACCTATGTCCCATGCCCATCCCAGCTTTGCAGCCTTCCACCTGTGCCACCTCTGCCCACTCCCCTGACAGCGGGGAAAGGAGTGATGCTTTTCTCCACATTCCCTCCCCTTTTCCAACCAAAGAGGAGCGCTCCCAGGGGCACAGCTCACTTCACACCCGCACCACACACACGCCACACCTGACAGGTCTTGCCAGCCAGGCGCCCAGCCCTCCATGAGCACGCAGCTCTGCTGGCAGGGACACGGCAGCACCTGGCTTCTCAGAGCAGGACCTTGTGTGCTCTGTATGACAAGAAAGGGAAGCCCTTATGGCTTTTCCCCTCCCTTCACTTCAGCCATAGGAAGGCAGAAGCCTTTTGTCCCTGCCTTCTCCTCAAGGGGCAGAGGCCTGTTCTGCTCTACAAATACTTCAGATTCAGGGCCAAGGTGAGGAGAAGGAGTCCCTTGAATGGGCTGTCCCTTATTGTCCCACTGAACTTTGCTCCCTCCCAGAGCTACCCAGACACAGGACCCAAAAGCGCTTGCTGGGTTTTGGCTTGGATTCACAAGACAGAAATCGCCACAGGCAGCTCAGGAGAAGCAGCTGTCTCTGCTGAAGGAACCCCAGGCCACAGTGGCCGATAGCAGCACGGTGTGCTAGAAGAGATGCTTCTTTTGGTGCTTGATTGACCAGAAAGAGTTTGGACTCATGCAGGAGAACATGGCAACCCCTGTCTCTCCCTCACCCCAGCCAGGGTCAGCACTCTTCAGTGACTCACTTATGTTGGGAGCAAGAAAAGATAGAGAGAGAAAGCAGCCAAAGGGATGTGAAATCTTGCAGCCATGCCTGTGTTGTGTGTACAGCCTCCCTCATCACACCTGCAAGGGGTGTTTGTAAAGCCTGGTTTCTGCTACTCCTCTGCTGGACAGGATAGAGACACAGATACACTCACACAAAGCAGGTGCACAGCCAGGTGAGGGCTCAAAGATCCTGGCAGGATCCTAAGCACACACATGCAGGTGTGCACAAGGTTACATGTGCTTGAGAGCACATATAGGTACCTGTGCAAGTGCAAACATGTGCATGTATTCAGAGAAGGGCACGTGCACACTTTTACTTCTGGACACACGCGTTTCTATGCATGAGCCCATGGCAAGCTGGGCTTTGAAGATGGGAACCTCAAAACACAAGGTCATTTGCTCTTAAAGAACATGAGATTATGCAGGGAAAGGGCTGAACCATGGACTCAGCTGGACTCCATCGAGCTGCCCAAGTGACAATATGTGTCTGAAGGCAAAGTGATGCCCCTCTCTGGCCCTCAGTTTCTCTGCCTGGTTAGCTGCTGGGTGCAAATACCCTGAGAGGCAGCAGGCTGATCACCATTTGCATCTCACAGCACCTTGAGAGCAGGCTGCTGCTATCCCAGTTCTGCTCTGGCACCTGGCACTGCAGCTCACACACCTGCTCTGCCCCTCAGTAGCTTCCAGTGAATGTAGACACATCATTCCAGTGAATGTAGACACATTGCCTGAGGTTGGGTTACAGGAAGCAATGCAGAAAGCTTTCATCTTTCTGCCTTCTATTGAACTGCACGTGGGGGCAGGAGGGAGTAGTGGAGAGAGTGAGCAAGCAATGAGTGAGTGATCTCTAGATGGAGGGGAGATAAGTAGTGCATCTATTCTGGGGCTCCCAGAGACCGGGGCTGAGCCCACTGCCCAACTCAAACACCCGGACTCCAACGAGTGATGGCAACCAGAACAGCCCTGAGCCATACCCCGGCCAAGCGCACGTTCTGGGGACTCCTGTAGGGTGGGTGGTTCACCAGATCTGGCTTAGCATGGAGGAATTTCCTCTGCAACTCATCCCATGGCAGAACTGGTCTGTGCCCGAGGGCTCAGGTAGCAACCACGGCAGGCCACAGCATGCCTAAATGGGCAGACCATGTGCCCAGGCAGGAGACCATTGGGAAGTATGTGACATCCCCACAGGAGAACACTAGCAGGGGTCTCCAGAGCTGTGGGGAGCATGTCTGTGGCTGCTGCTCCCCCATCACCCCAACCTGCTGCCCACCCCCGTCATTCTCAGGGCTCTGAAGGGAACTCCTTGGTGCCAAGGATGGATCAGGGGCTTCAGGACTCCTACCATCGATGGCACAGCTGAAAACAGGGCTCCTCTGGGATGGGATTGGTACAAGGAAGCACCAGGCACTCTCCAGGCAGAGCATCAGAGAGTGAAGCCAGGCAAAGTCATCCACCCCAACAGTGTCCCAATGCCCCAGCAGGGCAAGGGCCTCCTAGGGGAAGGGGGACATGACCTTTAGGATCACGCCAGCACACAAGGGGCAGCTATGTTTGGGGGTGATGCCCCATCGGAGGCCAAAGAAAAGGCAGTGAGAGGAGGCTGCTGGCAGGGCCAGGGTTGGGGGTTACTGCCAAGCAAGTCATTAGGGCTCCCTAGAGGCTGCTCCACAGCCATTTGCGCAAAGATCAATACCAACACACAGCTCCTTTTCCAAACACACAGGCCTGTCTATACACATTACGATTAAACAACAGGGGGGCTTCTCCCCTAGAGAGCCGCTCAGAGGAGACAGGCAGGGAGAGGGAGACGGAGAAGCTGGCACAACGGGCAAGGACAAGCAGAGCGGGGAGGGGGAAGGAAGGAGGGATGTGTGGATGGAAAAGGAAGCAGCTGTGTGGGAGGGAGACCTGCTCACCTCTCCAGCAGAGAAGGCACCCCACCGTGCCCGAGCAGGGGGTAGCGTCCATCAGCTGAGGAGGGGGGCAGGCATCAGTGGGCCCTGTCTGTTGTCTGGACATGTGAGGCCCACAGCCATTCAGGCACCCGAGAGAACAGACAGGGACGGCAGGAGCGGAGGGACTGAACGCAGGCAGGTCAAGCTCCTGCCAACAGGCAGATGCAGCTGGCGAAGAGCTTGCACAAGATGTGAGAGGGAGGCAACTGCGCACATTAATGGGAAAGGGAGTGTAGAGACGTTGCCCCAACCCCCTTTTTTGCACAGCCTCATTTGGACCACTGCACAGTCAATTTGATCGCTGACTCCTCGGGCATATGGATGCCTGTGTGTGAGAGGCTAGGCAAGGAGTGAGCCCCTGCCAGGCCCCTGAGGGAGCATGGCCGAGGCACAGTGGTTAGAGCACAGGACAGGGAGCCTGGGAGCTCTCCGCTTAGCTCACAACGGGATGTTTCTGCACCAGCTCCTGCCTGGATGGCCTCCACAAGCCTGGCTGAAGTGCCACCCACTGCCCAGCCCCTAATGATGACAGAGGTGGCCTGGCAGCAGTTCCGAGTGCCAGGCTGTGCCACAGCTCCTCCAGTGCCTTGGCCTGTGGACACCTACACTCTCCTCACCTGCAAGCAACTGCGCCCTCCGTGCCTGGGCACGATGCTCGGTGTGTCTCCAGTCAGAGATGAAGCTGGCTCAGAGCCAGCCAAAGCCCCGGGGAGTGCTTTCAAGTCAGAGGGGAGCTGGTGGGGAGGGAGAAAGGAAAGCCAGGCAACCTGGCTGACCTCAGGAAGTTGGCAGCGACACGGCCAGGAGGGACAGGCTGGCCAAGATGAGGTGAGCTGCCATATTAAGCCCGGAGACCCCAAATCATGCTGCTGCTGCCAGAGTACCCCAAGCCCTGCATTTGTCATCCCTTGCTGTTCTCTGCTCCCACCGCCCATGCTATGGAGCAGAGACTCCGTTCTCTGTAATGCCATGTACACTCGTGGGGGTATGGACCTGAAACCCCGGGCAGTGGGAAGTTACAGGGCCTGTCCACCCCGAGGTCACAAGTCCCTGTGATGGACCACTAATTCTGAGGTCAAGGTCCAGGCTCCTGGGGACAGATTTCCATGGGAAATAAAACATGAAGGCTTGGGTTGAACTTTGGCTCAGGAGTTGGGGGAACGAGAACAAGAGGAGCAGAGAGGAAGCAGCAGGTCAGAGCCGAGGCAACCTGCGTGAGGGTCCTGAGAGCACGAGCAAAGCTGAAGGGCAGAATGAGGACATTGCTGGGGCTGTGGGGAACTTGCCGCTTGGGGGAACCGAGTCTGGTTTTTCTCCGGCATTCACGAGGCACAGGCCTTGCCTTGCAAGTCAGCATGTCAGGCTGCTCAATCAGACATTGGACAGATGCATCTAAATACTCACAGGGAGCTTAACTAGCCCCCAGTCCTGGCGCCATCTATAAATTAATTCTCAGAGTTGCATTAGGTACAAACCAGGCTTGTCTGGAGGAGAATATAGGCAGGCTCCACCATCCCATCAGGGCAGGGCAGGCACTCCTTTTGCCCCACCAACATGCAGCTGCCACAGCCGCAAGCTGGCACAGAGCTCTGTTCCCCAAAGCAGACACCTACCATTGCTGCTCCTGAGTGTACACTCGTGCTAGCGCACACAGTAACTTACTCACCCTGAGACGGTCGGTCCCCTGGCATTCCCATCCTGCCTCCCCAACTCCAGCTCCTAAGACCTTAACACCTCAGGAAACATTTTCTTTGACACACTGGCAGCCGGCGAGCATGAGGAAGGGAGTGGAAATCCGAGGGGGAGCAGACAGAAAGGGGATGTTCGCATACAACTCCGTTTGCCAAACTGCAGGCCACTGGCTAGTGGTTGGCAGAAAGCCAGGTAGGCACATGGTACTGCCTTCTCCTCCTTTCCAATTGCTACATCACAGGAACACAAGCTAAAAATACAGCAAATACTTTCCTAATGTTCCCTTTCCATGTAAGCAAGAGCTGAAGCTGCACGTGGCCCGTTATACAATACAGAACAGTAGGGAAAGTGTTAGCCCCACAATGAGGATTGGGAAGTGGGGAGCCAGGTCGGGAGATGAGGACTGGGAGAGCACGTGGGTGCTAGATTATGTTGCACGGGAAGAGTGGTAAGGGCTGGGTTTGTCTGCTAAACTGGGAGCACTTTGGCACACCCCTGCTCCCGGCAGTTCTCCTGCCTGCTTGCTACCCTGGTGCTAAGCACCAAGAGCTGATGGGGAAGGCTTCATCATGCCAGGATAGCCCATGCCCAGCACAGCACCTCACGCCATCCCCAAATGCCCACCAACATAAGGAGCTGCAGTATCCAGACATGCACCCCCAAGACCCACAAGGGACACAAGACCTGGAGAGGAGCTAAAACCGCATGGAAACAGCTCCATGTTATTCTTAGCCTCGCTTGGAGCTGAAGGCACTGAGCAGCCGCAGTTCCTCCACAGCGCGTTTTTGGTCTGTGCCGCACCTGAGTCTGAGACATCAAGACTAGCACAGGCACTGCCACTTCCTATCTCAGCAGATGGGTTTGAGTTTCCGCTACAGGAGACAGTCTGCACCGAGCTTCCAACATGTTCCTTACATTTTTTATATTCCCCAACAAGGTTTATTTTTATTCTTCCAGCTAGCGAAATAAAACGTGGGCTCCAGCCAAGTGCACCATGTCCTAGCTCTGAGCAGGAACATGTCTGCTACCTTCCCCACGCACGCACACCCACCCCCAGGTAAGTCACTAGCAAACGCTCAGTTGCTGTTACACTACCTGGCCACTGGATGTCACAGTCGTTCCACCGCAAAGGCATCTTGAGGGCATGAATCAGGCAGTAAAATAACCAAGGCTCCTTTCCCGAGTGGCCCTGTTGGTTCCCGACTGAACCAGCTGGGAGCCTGGCACCACAGCTCAGTAATTATACATGGGGTCACTGCAGTGAGGCATGTGAGAGGCATGGTGCCAACTCCTGGCAAACAGCTCTTTCTCCACCTCCCCCCTTCCCACGCTGGGCTGTGCTCTGCCTTCACATCTTGGGGGACAGATAGGGAAATGCTTTGCAACCCCCCTCCCACCTCCAGGCACTCAGCAGCAGAGGGTTAATCAGAGATACAGGAAGACATGCAGGGGTGCTTAAAATCCAGCGAACTGCAGCTGCCTCCATGGCACTGCCTGCCTGACAGCTACACCCATCCCATGCTCCCAGAACCTGACTGTACATGCATCCAACTCAGCCTTGAGCGTATGACTTGTCTCCAAGCTGGGAGGCAGTGGGAAAGCTGGACAGGGCACTCCCTTGCAGCCCTTCCTGCCTGCAGGACACCCCTGAGCCAGACTCCCTGCAGCATTTCCACATTTCCAAGGTGTGGCCAGAAGCACCCATCCCCAAGAGCACTGGAGCAGGCATGCAGACCTACACACAGAGCCCTCACCTGGCCCCTCCATTCACCAGGACCCTAGGCCTCAGCCCTACTGTACCCTCCAGGGAGGGAGTCAGGAATAGCAGCCAAACTGATGCAAAATGCCCCTCTGTTAAGTACAAACCTCCCACAACCACACAAGATGGGCTCAAAGAAGCCCGATCTCCAGGTACCCTGCTGCAGCCACAGGACCTCTGCCTCTCAGCTGGTCAGGTGGGGGGTGACCCAGTGTGTGGCACTTTCCCCCCACCCCGCAATGCCCCAGCACCATGCGAGGGACTGCAGTACGGCAGGCATCATTGTCTTTTAGCACAGATCCTGGGCAAGGATACACCCTGCCACATTTGGCCCTGCACACCCCTCATACATCACCCAGATGCCATCTGATGGAGCAAGGTGGGACCTCCCTAGCTGTCCTCTGCAGCTGGACTGGAAGATGTCCCTCCAGACCGACCTGCTCTGCAGGGATACTGGCCAGGTTATCCCCACAGCTGTGCTTACAGGAGAGGCAGTGTAGCCCTGTGGACAGGAGCTCTAGCTTGCAGTCTGTTTTTAGCCTGGTGAGTGGCTTTGGGGGACTCCCATCTTCCCTCTGCACCTCAGCACCAAACACACTAGCATCTTGTGTTGTCCTTAATGTGGATGTAATGTGTTGGTGAGCGGTGGGTGGTGAAGGGGGCTAGAGGTGTCTGGTCCTTCAGCACCTCCTACTCTGGGATCCTAAGGACTGTTTCTATCCCTGCCAGCACCTTCATTTCTATTCCCATGCCCCTCTGTCCTGGGTGTATAGAGCCCCTAGAGAGAAAATGCAAATTACCCCATAGCTCATAACACTGATGCAATGTCTGGGTGTCTTGGCAGGGGAGCTATGCACCTCTCCATGCTGCTCCATCCCACAGCTGATGAGGAGGGAAAGCTGTGAGCCAGCACAAAGCAGGGCTTGGGGAACATAGCAGGATGCCAGCCAGGGGCTAGGGAACAGAGAACAAGGAAGTGATTACTTAATGACAAGCCCCAGAGACCAGCGCTTGCTTGAGATCAATGCAGCCTGCCCACCAGGGGCACCCGGGACCCTGGGGAGCAAGGAACAGAGGCACCCTGGAGCAAAGTCAAGCATGTGTGAGTGTGCACACCGCGCTGCTCAAGACTTGCTCGGCAGTTAGCAAGAGAGAACTGGCCTCTGAGCTCTCTGCACAGGCTGACAGGACAGGGTCCCAGATCAGCTCTCCCTAGCCAGCTTCACCACAGCCTTTCTGCTTCCCCAGACAGGCAGGGTGCAGAGGGACCCCGGCCTGCATGTACTGCCAACCTCCCCACTCAACGCAAAGACCCAAAGCAGCTCTGCAGCTGCAGCCTCTGTCATAACAGAAAACCAGTGGCACGGTCTTGTGCAGCGGGCTGCCCTCTCGTGGCCAAATTGAACCTGGACGAGGCAAAGGCATAAGGCTGACAGAGCCAGGAGAATGAGGAGCCCTTGGTGGTTGAAGGTGCCCAGGAAGCTCCCGCAAGGCTGCAGCAGGATGCAGTGCTCCCCAAGAGCCGGGGTCCTGCAACCACCTCTCCCTAACCACAGCAAGGCACAGAGCAGGGTGGGCACAGAGATGATGCTGGGATGAATTCATGTAAAATCTCCTGTCAAAGACTTTGAGCTCATCACATCCCAAGTCCTTTCTAGGGCCAGGACCAGTGGAAATTGGGTGCTGGGCAGCATGGAGACCAGGACACAAGGATATTCAACTG
This sequence comes from Caiman crocodilus, assembly GCA_030014935.1. Taxonomy (NCBI): domain Eukaryota; kingdom Metazoa; phylum Chordata; order Crocodylia; family Alligatoridae; genus Caiman; species Caiman crocodilus. The sequence goes on from JAGPOW010003364.1 coordinate 13,458,827, forward strand.
GGGCCCGTGGAGGGTTTGTCACAGCAGGGACAGTCTGCTTTCCTGTCTAGGGTAAGGAACTATATAGCATCCTCAGCCCTCTTGCCACATGGGCATGGGGAGCAGCCCCAGAGGCAGGCTGCATGTGACCGCTGGCCAGATGTGCACGGAAGGGTTTAAGACAGAGGAGAGGCCAGCAGACTGGCAGCAAGGATGCTGGACCCTTCAGGGAGGCGAGGAATCAGGCCAGGACATGTGAGGGGCTGCACAGGGCACAGCAGCTGGGTGAGGCCGAGTTTCTTGCAGCAAGGTGTTTGCAGCAAACTGATCTGGGATGAGAGAAACAGTGAGATTCATGGGCAGGTTACAGTATCCTTGGCCTAAATACCACTTACTGAGGATAACGGAGACTGGGCTTCATGGCTGACAAAGAAGGAAAGTACCACAAAGTTGAGGGAAGGAGTAACGTCCTCTCATGGGGTCAATCCCTCAAAGCAAAAGCAGTGTCTGGAGGGGGTGTACATAGCCTCCCTGCTTGGAGGTACGCAGGGGCCATGCCTGGGATATCAGAGCAATACAAAGGGAGCCTGGCTGGCTGCACACACCATGCGGTGGGCAATGAGTGAAGTGTGAGGGCAGTACATTTAAAAGTGATGGAAGGAAAGTGTTTTCAATGAACCTAGGGAACTCCCTGCCACAGGGTGCTCTTGATGGTACAAGGCAGTGCATTTCAACACCATCACAACATGACAACTTGGGCCAGGGAAATCTCTTCCTTAGTAGTTAACAGCAGCAGCAGGGGCTGTGGTTTCATTTGTCAATGCCTACCCAACGAATGTGGTGCAGCCAAGCTGAGGTGGTGAGGGACATGTGCCCTCATATACAGCATCCAGCATCAGCCCCTGTGGGGAGTCGGACTCTGAGCTAGATAAGATGCTGAACTTCTGGGCAAGGATAATGCAAACATCCTTAGCCACAAGCTGGAGCACAGCAGCGTGGGTGGGCTATGCCAATGGCAGGGCCAGAGTGGAGCATTTGGTACTCCTTCAGGCAGCAGGGATGTCAGGAAGCCCTTTGGGTGAAGGAGAGGAATCCAGCTGGCTTAGATTTTAGGGCATGTTTCCCCTAGGGTGTTTTAAGGTGGCATCACACCAGGGCATGGCCACAGCAGTGCGCAACATCCTCATCATGAGCCCAACTTCATGCTCACACAACACTACTACACAGGGGCTTTCAGTGGTACCAAACTCACTAATGCAAAGTGAGTCCAAAGAACTCAGGAAAAGCACTCCCTCCCAGCACACACACACTTCTTGCTCCTCCTCACCAGCAGCCACCAGTCCGGGCTCCTTCACATGGGATGGCGTGCAGGACCTGTGCCTGGACCCTCCCAGCTCCATTTCTTGTAGCACCCAAGGTAGGGCATCCTCTGCTAATGCCACAGCTAGACACAGAGGCTGGCACTTCCCGACTACCCACTGACCTGTGTGGGGCACAGCTGATATAGTATGTGATCCCTGGTAATGAGGTACACCGAGCAGGTTTGTATGTCAAGAACAAGCCACTGAGAGCACTCACTGCTTCCTTCAGGCTCAGAAACTGCAAACCTGGGAGGAATATTACAGCCACTCAGCCCCTTCTCCTCTACAGCCCAGACCATGCCAAGCAAAGCCAGCAGACTTGCCTACTTTCCCATAAGCCTGTCTCCTGTAGAGCAGAGAAACTCCCAGGAGCTCAGCCAACTGCCTACTATATCATCCCATTGCAGGCAAACTTGCCAAAAAGACTGGTTGGGTTAGAGGAGAGGGCAAGTCAGGTTGGGGTCTTGTGCTCAGGGCAGAGGACCTTAATCTGAGACATCATAATGGGTTTGGGCTAGGTGTACCTGCAGAGTCCACAGCCCAGAACAGAAGAGCGTGCTCACGAGGCCCCAGTCAAGCTGGACACATTGGAGAAAAGGCTTCAGCTCAGAAACTCTAGCATGGAAAAGACAGTTGGGTCAAGCCCTGGAGAAACCCTGTTGGAGACTGCTGGGACCGTGGGACCACAGCAGAGACACAGGGCTCAGCCCTGGGAAATTAAAGCAAGCAGCGCTAAAGGCAGCAAGCTGTGAGGACAAGGCAGGGCACAGAACAGAGGTCTCCAGACTCAGGTGTGTTTCAGCCCCAGTGCACTGAAAGGGGCACACCCCTAGTGTGACCCCAGATAAAGGTACTTACACTAAGCAGCCTACTCCTCTAAAGCTATATTGAAACAAAGCACCTTTCTACCAGCACCGTTACATCTCCCTCCGCATCTCAGCCCCAAGCACCCTCATGTCCTCAGTGCTGCTGCAGTGCTTCACAGCACCCTCCTCTCCCTTCCTGACATGCTTCAGAACTGCTACTTTGCATAAACCAACTCCGCACAAAACAAAGCTGGATTGAATTAAAGACATTTCTGTTGGGCTCGCTAGCAGCCAAAACCTCGCGGGTGGACAGGGACGCTGGAGGAATGGAGAGGCCAGAGGCCAGGCAGCCTTATCCACAGCATCATAGTCCAAGCAAGCCCATGAGGGAGAACAGGCTAGGGGAGTCTCAGTCTCACAAGTACATGTGCACATCACACAACCAGTCCATACGCTAATTTGCAGCATGAGAGCTAGAAGAGCAGGGGAGAGAGGAGCATAGGGCCCTGAAGGTCAGGATAGAGATGCAGCAGAGGAAGGAGTTTGCACTTCTAGGTGTTTTCTGCCCACTATCCCATGCTCGCCTCTGATAGCTGCCTTCACTCTTGCCGGCCCTAGACAGGTCTGAGAAGCACCAAATAGCCACAGGGATTCCTGTGGGGCATGACGGGGAGGAAGGAGGGGGGAGAAAAGACAGCCATGTGCCCACCCAGTATCAGCATGCAGCCCCTGGCCCAGCCAGCTGGAAATACACATGAAGAGACAGCCTAGGGGAACCAAAGGTGATTTGTCCTTCCTCTGGTTTCACAACAGGTAGCAGGTCTGGAGCCCTGCTATAGCACGCTAACACCCCTGGCTACAGGCCAGCGAGAGGTGACTTGTAGCTGCACTCCACTGTCTCAAGTAGAGCTGTTCACTTAGTCACTAGCATCTAGTGCTGTGAAATTTGCCCACTTCCCACTGACATCAACCCCTTTCTCCCCTTTGCCCACATCTGGGCAGGGTGCCTGCATGAGTAGGAACAGTAAAAGAAGGTCCTTGCTGTCCCGTACATGGTGCTGTCAGAGTTACAGCTAAGCCATTGCTGCTTCTTCCACTAGCAACCTAATACACATCCCTTCTCTCCCATCTCCACACGCTCAGCTCTCACGATGCCCAGCAAAAGAGAGACACTCATTCCCCCATGCCGTGAGACCATTCAGACCTGACCCCGGCTGCTCACCACTATCGGGGCCCACAGATTACAGAGCGAGGCCCATTCAAGTTTAATCCCAAAAGAGAAACTGGCCACCTGCTGTGGTCTGGTATAATGATGTGACATCAACAAGGCACTTGGGGACACCGGGACTGTTCAGTTCATCTCACAGGACATGACGCCAAAGGTTGACAGCCCACAACAAATGACCTCGCAATGGGTTTTCCTACTGAGGGCTAACACTGGCTTCTCCATGGAGCTGTCCCAGTAAAGCGCTGGCCAAAATGTCTGGGTCCCAAGAATTTGTTTCCCTTCGCCCTGCTGTATGCAGTTGCCGGTCAGCATCAGAGATGCCTCCTCTTCTCCCTTCTCCTAGCCAGGACCTCTATACAGGGGTGGTATTTCACAACATAATCCCCTCCCCAGGGCATGGTCAGATCAGGGAACCTCACCAGGTGGACATTATGGACTGGGGACATCCTCTGTGTTCGCAGGAAGAGGATCTCTACCTATGTACTTGCTATAGCGAGCCCAAGGGTAACACACAGACACCAACACACTACTACCAGCAGCCTCTTCGCAGTACCATAGCAACAGCTGAGGAGTAGGGAGGTCCAGATGGCAAACTCCTCCATCCTTCCTTATCTACATACAATGGAGCGTACAGCTCCTTCCCACACTGCCGGGGTGACCCCCACCCCCAGTCCTCCAACTGGTGCTCCAAGAAGTTAGGATCTGCTGGAGCAACGCCAAGGACTCCGACGGACACGGGGCCCAAGCACTATATAGCATGGCCTAGTCCAGTGAGCCGTACCCCCCCAGGAAGGGTAGGATCTGCTGCCTGGTGTCTAGACCCTAGCGGTGACTGACTCAACTGGCAGTGAGGGGACTGAGAGGAGGCACCCCTCACCTGCAGGGTCACCAGCCCACAATGGAGGTGAATGGAAGCCATGAACATGCTTAGCAAAGTGAGCCAGAGAAGCCAAAGGCTGGAGCCATGTTCCTCACAGCCACCTCACACCTGCCCCCCCTTCCCACAGGCCTCAGCAAAGACACCAATAAAGTTAGTGCCCTCACCTTAGAGGAGTGAGCTCCAGGCTGGGGGAAACTTGCTCCCCCCTTGCCCCACCTCTGCTAAGCACAGGCCTCCAGTCTCCAAGGCCATCACCAGCACCGATCCCCCTAGGAACATGAGCAAAGCAAATCAGCCCAGATCGGCTCCCCTGATCTGCACGTTGGGCAACCCACCATGGCTAGTGGTGGCACCCTTGCCACCCCCCAGACAGGAGCCCCACTGAAGGAGCCAGGGGCTGAGCTGTGCCAGCATATGCTGTGCTAAGCTCCTCTCCCCTGGAAGGGGCTCTTGCAGATCTTATAAAGCTCTTCTGCAAAGGGCAAGCCACAGATGCCCCGCAGGAATGGGCTGGCATGCCTGGCCTGTGGGAAGGCAGCACAGATAAGGAAGGACTTTACCTGGCAAACTCTGCAGGGTTCCCAGGGACACACTAAGAGCCAGGGCCCTGGAGGCACAGGCGGAGATGGAAGTGCTGCCAGGGCACTCTGCGAACAGGGCAGGAGTCCCTGCTGTTCCACAGAGAGGCACTGCCTGGGGGCGAGCACCAGCTACACAACCCTCACCCACTCGCCCTGCTTAATCCAGGCCAGCAACACACTGTCCCAAGCTTCACTCTTAACCCTTTACAGCCTGGATCCTTAAAAAGCAAACTGCTCATCACTGCTCCTCCCCATGCGGCTGCAGAACAGCCCATTCGATGTAACCTGGACCCCTGTGCACCCCTTCAGCTGAAGAGACCCTCTCTTGAAAGCAGCAGGCACACAAGAGACCCTCATGGGAACATGATGCTGTTCTAGCTGTCTCCCAGCACGAGTTTCTCCTACTGGGGTCCCCTCCAACCTTGCAAAGAGCACACAGGACCAGCCAGATGAGACCACTCAGTTCCCAAGGAAGGGAAACGAGAGAAAGATGGGAGGGAGCAAGGGAGAGGGAAAGAGAAACAACCTGAGAGCAGGATGGTAATTAACTGGGGCTTTTGTTCCGTTTCTAAATGAGCTTTAAACAGTAGATTTGAGTCGTGCTTGCTTTGATAATACAACACTAAGGAGCTGGAACGGGGGCAACTCAGTGCTGCCCGAGGGTAGCTCAGGCCACCCGGGTATGACTGCTCTCCGAGGGGGCTCAGAGGGCAGGACCATAGGCTCGACTCCCTGCAGCACGGCGGAGGTGGCTGGGGCAGCATCTTAACAAGGCAGGCTCCAGCCATGCTGCTGCTGCGCCCTCCTCCTGCCCTCTCCCCAAGTGACGGTGCAGCAGAGGAAAACCGCTGTGGTGACCCAGTAGGTCCATGTACAGCCTGAGAGCCAGGACACGAATCAGCCTTGCGCTTCCCTTCAGGCCAGCAGTTCTGGCTGCCCTCGACCCCAGCCCACCCTCCCACACACAGATCCAGCCTGCCAGCTTGATTTCCAGATAGGGGAGGTGGCAGGGTAGCAAAGCTGGGGCTTGGGAATGACCCAGAAGGGAGGGTGGTGGAGAGTTTCTCAGCCCTGCCAGCATCAAAGGGAAACAGGCAGGGGCAGGGTGCCTGGATTCAGACACTTGTTGCTGGAAATTCCTCTGCTGCTTACGGCGGGGAGGTGGGGGGAGACACTGCAGACATCAGGCACTTCCTGTTAGGCTCCAAAGACCAGCTGCCAGGGCCCCAATTCTTAAAAACAGGGAGCCGGAAGTAACAACTAGGCCCAATCAGCTAAGCACCGCGTATGCCCTGCTCCAAGGAAGCCCTTTTTCCCTCCCAAGCCCAGTTACACTTGTCACCTGCCTGCGATGTGCTTTTGGGGCTGGACTCAGTGACCTCCCGAGGTCCCTTCCAACGCTAATTTTCTAGATTCTCCGAATCTATTCCGCGATGCCCGCCTGTGATGTCATCTTTTGGACTCTGCGCTCTTGGAGGCAGGCCTCTCCTTCCCTACGTGCTTACACAGCCACTAGCACAAAGGCGCTCTCCTCTGGGCTGTTAGACAACCACAGAAAGCTTCTGCTGGCCTCCTCCCAAGTGGGGGGCATGCCTTCAAGGGGGACACTGTCACTGGAAGGTCTCTAGCAAAGGGGCTCAGGATCTTCCCCCTTGGGCCTGGAAGGACAGAATAGGATGTAAACCAAAGGCGAAAAGGAGGGGCTGCTTCCTCCCTTTTCCTGGCCCCCAGTCTCTTCCTCCATCCCATACCTCACTCAAATGGTCTTTCATGTCAGGGCCCAGTAAGGGCAGCTCTGCCAGCATCTTTCTTCTTGCTGCTGGGAAGACATGGCCTTTCTGGAGAGAGGGCTGCACAGCACAGCCAGCCCCAGGGGCAATGAGATTCAGGGGGAAACAGAAAACCTTCATAGGAACCTGGTATACCCAAAAGCTAGAGAGTCCTCCCTGGGTACCAAGTATTTTGCAGAGTGGAACAGGCCCCAAGACACATGCCCCAAGGTAGCAGAAAGCACAGGAGCTCCCCATGCCCACCCAAGGCATGCACCCGCCTCCAAGGACTAGCAGGAAGGCAAGGATGCTACTTGCCATCCCTCACACACCTCCCACCATGATGGGCATGTGAACCAAAGGCACCATCTCTCCTGCCCTGCCTCGGTTGCTGCCTGCAAGGGTCCTCTTTGCTAAAGAAAACCAGAAGTTCTTACCCTGGGAAACATATGAGAGAGGAGGATGTAAGGGAGATGTTCAGCTCAAAGGAGTGCTCTATGAAAGGCATAATTTAGACTATACCCATCACCCTGGTGTCGGGGCAGCAAGAGGTCACTCGCTGGCAAGCGACAGTTCTAGCTGGCGAAGAAAGCACTGAAATATGGCACCACAATTCAAACCTGAAGTTGGAGGCACAGAGTGGCCCTTGACCTCCTCACCCTGCCAATGGATAATCAGCCCAGCTCCACTGCGGGTCACAACCTCTCCTCCCTGCTGAGGGCTGTTGCTGAAAGCAAGTTTTGCCCTTAGCTTCACACCACTTGCTTAAGTCCCTCTGGCAACCCACAGGCATCGGAGAAGGAGACAGCTTGTGAGAGGCCTCCTCACCCACCTCTGGCCCAGGGCACTGTCCCCTGCAAGTCCCTCTACTAGTGCCCAAACCATCCCAGCTATAAGCATCCCAAAGAAGCCTTTCTCACTCCCCTGGCGACGCTGCTTTCCTAGTTCCCAACCTGCACTCTCAGAAAGTTTCCCTTCAAATTCAGCCTCAAATCCCATTCGCCGTGATGATGGGCTCGTCTCAGTTCAGGCACCACCATTTCTCCCCTGGCCACAGTCCATTTAGGGAGGTGGGGGCAGGAGTAGGGGAGGAAGGGAAAGCATGTTATCGAAAGCAGAACAACACGCAGGGTTTCCATCTGCCAGCACACCCCCGTCCCTTCCCATTGTCCCCCCACTCAAAAGATGCTCTTCTCCGGAAAACAGCCAGTACTTTTGGTCCTGGAGCCGAGAGGTTTGATGTGAGCCTTCCCCGCCCAATGACTGCTTATCAGTATTTTCCAATTTTGAAGCAGCAGAGACACAAAGCATCCTTTTCTGGACACAAAGGATTCCTCCTACAGTCTCTCTTCCACCAGTTCAGATGATACGTGTGACTGTACATCACCCCACCAAGTAACAGGCACACACAGGCTGCCTCCCAGCTACAGCCAAGTCACCAGATTACTTCTCTCCGCCTCGCAGCTGCCCAGATGCTGTTCGGTTTAACAAAGGGTTAAAACAGAAACACAACAAGCAAGCCCAGGAATAAACAGGAGTTTCTCAGACTTCCCCAGCATCCTCCCGATCCCTCTAGCATCCACCAAAATCCTCTGGCGCAGGGGACACAGGGCCAATACAGGGCATACGGACGCAAGGATGACATTCGCTCCATCTTTACTCTCCCTGATTCCTGGGAGAGCGTATTTTCTGGGAACGCAAGCCAGCAGGCACAGGGACGGGGAGGCTTGCTGGGACTGAACCTACCAGAATCTGCTTGGGCATTCATTACACTAAACCTGTTAACAGCAAGAAGGGGCGGGGGGTGCATCTGTGTTCAACCAGGCATCTTTATCCAGCAAAGGTGACTAGCAAAGCGCGTACGGAGAGTATTGCAATTATTCCATAGCTGTGCTGCAATTGCACAGTGACCAAATAGCACAGCCTCAGGAAAAGAAGCATCAAAGAAGCACCCTCTGCACAGGCCGTTTTACAATTGAGGTGTAAAATAAATAAGGAGCCCTCCATTGCTCATGTCAACCCTTGCTGGCTTTAACTGCCGGAATAAGGAATCCCACCTCTTTTCTGCAGAGCTCCCACAGGCAACTTACTCCCTGGGCTGCATTTCCCTAAATGCTCACATTTCAATTAGCGTTACAGTAATGACATGGCTGGGAATTCACCTCACCCAAAATGTACTGGAAAATAAAGAGCAGAGCCTGAATATGCTGAGAGAGGTGTGTACACACACGCACACGCACACACACAGAGCAGTGAGATGGGCTGGGGAAAAGGAAATGTGTTCCCTGCTCCACTCTCCACTGATGGAAGCTGCCTGGGCTTTGCTAAATGCTTCCCCAAACAAGGAGAATGCGACTTTCAGCTGATTTTCCAGATAAACAGTCTTGCCCACGAAGGCAAACCGCTCCACTAAAAATATCTCCCTCTGACCTGCCTCGGCTTGGGATCTAAAGGCAGCCAGCCCAGCCCAGCCCAGCCCAGCACCAGAGTTGCAAAATTGCAACAAGGCTGGTTAAATAAGGGGCATCTCCCAGTGCCTTAATTCCACCCCCCACCCAAACCCTCACCACCACCTCTTGGAAAAGGAGAAGCTGTGGATATGCTCAGCCAAGACAAGAGACCCCTGTCTTGGAAAAGGAAAAGCTGCAGATACACTCAGCCAGGACAGAGAGGGATTTTTCGGGAGGAGATCAAAACGACATGCTAAGCAGATCCAGAAGTCTTCAAAAGAGCTTGCAGCTTACACTTGCTGTGTGTCTGTCTATGAGTGTGCGTGTCCTGCTTAAGCAAAGAGTTAAACCAAGAGAGAGCTCCATAGCATCCTCGCCTGCTGTGTGTTGCTATGTATGTGTGGCTCTGCGTGTGTCTCCTGCTCACGTGAAGAGTTAAACCAAGAGACAGCTCCATAGCATCCTCGCCTGCTGTGTGTGTTGCTGTGTATGCGTGGCTCTGTGTGTGTCTCCTTCTGCTCACACAAAGAGTTAAACCAAGAGGCAGCTCCATAGCATCCTCGCCTGCTGTGTGTGTTGCTGTGTATGTGTGGCTCTGTGTGTGTGTCTCCTGCTCACGCAAAGAGTTAAACCAAGAGGCAGCTCCGTAGCATCCTAGCCTGCTGCCCTCCCCTGCTCAGAAATTAAATCTCATTTTACTTTATTCCACTTAAGCATGAGCCAAACTGTTGCTGCTGGGGGAGGGCTGGGGGGGACGAGATCCGCGTCCTCTGCACAAAAAACCAGGCGTAGCAGGGCTGATCGGGAGGGAGCGCTACCAGCATCCCCAGCGATGCCGAGGGCACCTGAACCCAGGCATCGGCACACAGCTCCCAGCCCCGGGGCTGGGAGAGGGGAGGCGGGGGGCGGCCGACTTACATGGCAGTGATGTTCCTGGAGATGTCCGTGATGTTGATGCTCGCGTTGCCATTGCTGGTGCCTGAATCCTGCCCTTCCAAGAGGGGGAAGAGGTTCCCGTCATCCGGCTTCTTGCAATGGATGTCTGTCTTGCTGCAAAGGCAATTGGCAGGGCAAGCCAGCACCGACAGCACATAGTCTCCCCAAACGCTCCAGAGCAAAAAGACCCTCCAGAAGCTGCACTTGGTCGGGCAGAGAGAGACATCCATCTCCGATCCCTGGTTTGTTTTTGTGGGGGGGGTTAATAAAAAAGGGGGGACAAAAAAGAGGAGGAGGAAAGGGAGGGATGGGGGGGTGGGGGAGAAGGGGGGGGAAGGAAACAAAGACAGAGGGAGGCAAGAAAATGAAGTCAAAGTGGAGCGATCAGAGGCGCAATCCCCCGGCAGATGAATTCATGCCGGCAGCTGGCAGGAGCGGCGGTAATTCCCCCTACAGCAGCGGGCTGCACGGCATCGCGCCCGCCGGCACGGGCTGCCTTGTTGATCCAGGCGCTCCGAGCCACTTCTGAGGATTGCAACAGAAGATGGGGAGGCAGCTCACAAAAAAAAAATGGTGCTAAAGTCACCAAGTCCCACCTACTGGGCAGAATTCAAATTGACACACCTGCAAAAAAAACACACGGAGCGAGAAGAGGAGCAAGGGAGAGGGGAGGGGGGGCAGCCTTTCCCGACCCCTCCCCCAAGCCTGCCCGGCTTTGCTGCAGCAGGAGATGCATGCAGGAAAAAAAGAGAGAGAGAGAGAGAGAGAGATTGCACTAATGCCTGCAAAGAGATCCCGGCTCTGCGTGCTTCCCTCTCTGCAATAAAAAGGATTCCCGCCCCCCTCCCCTTTGGAAAGGAGCCTGTGATCAAAGCAGGGATGAGAGGAGGCAGGAAAAGTTTTTTTTTAATTTTTTTTTAATTGATTCCCACCTCCTCCCCCTAAATCTGCAAGGCGGACAGACACAGAGGGGGAGATAAACCGAGAGAGATGGGCATGACGCCAACGTGGCTGGCGATTCTGTGCTATATACCTATGTTCAAAGATCCTTGCTGAGATAACAAGGGGTGGGGGGGGAGACTGGAAAGCACCCAGCAAGGACTGTCTCGAGAATGGACACGCACGATCCGGAGAGAGAGGCTGGGGGTGCAGGGAAATGGGGATCCACTGGATTGCTTGCGGTCCCTGAGGCAGGGGCTGTCTCCGAGCCGCAGCCAATTCTGCACTCAGACATGCAAAAAAGAAAGAAAGGAAAAACCTGAAAGAGGAAGAATGAAGTGTTGAAAAGGCTGAGCGGGGAGAGCCGAAATGGCATCAGGAGAGCAGTGTGTGCGAGCTGAACAGCAGAGCGAATTAAGATGCATGGTGCATTTTTGGCAAGCACAAACCCAAGCAGATCAGAGCTCTGCTTAATTTGCTCTGCTTTTCTACAGCGCCTTTCTGCACGCCTTTTTTTTAATAGTTTCTTGTTTCTGCTCCTCTGCACAGAGACACAATGATAAAGGGACAGAGCTGCCAGGCCAGGAGTGGGGAATTACAGGTGCATCCCTCCAAAATATTTCGGGCTCTTGTGCTGCCCCCCTCAAAAAATTAAAAAAATAAAAAATATTTCACTTCTTGTCCTGGGTAGTGTGTGTAGGGGGGGAGATGTTGGACATCTTGGCTGCTTACTGAATTGAGGCAGTGTGATCCCAGGCTACCAGCCTTCCTCCCACACACCCCTCCAGCCCCAAAGGGATCTATACGCAATGAGAACAGGGCAGTGAGAAGAGCAGGGAGATGCAGGGAGAGGCTGCAGCTTTGTCTGGAGCTGGACGCATGGTTTGGCCTGGTGCGTTTCCAAAGCTATTCCTGACGCTCACAAAAAATAGGGGAGAATGGGGACCTGGGGTGGCTCATCCAACTGCAAAGTGGATCCAGAGCCTCTGGGTTGCAATGAGAATCAAGATCCAACTCCACTGAGGACACAGGCTCTTTTCTGCCTTAGTGCTAAGATAAGGATATTGCCTCTGGCTCCAGTCAGGCATTGTGCTAGGTGCTGTACACACTGGGAATGTTTCACCAGCTGTAGTGAATAGATAGTGGAGAACAAGGATTGTCTGGATCCACCACCCATGCTTGTGAGAAAGTCAGTTTTATTTGTGCCTGTTTGCTGTCATGTCTGTTCAGTGGGATGGAAGGACGGTCACAGAGGGCAGGCCCAGACCTGGCCGCTGGAGGAGCTGGGCTCTTCCTCTGCCCCACTGGCAGGCAAGTTACTCAAGCCCATACATGCAGGTTTGGGCCCCCGGAAGCAGGGTACCTCAATCCTCACATAAGCAACTAAATAAAAAGGCCCTGATTTCAGGGAGGCTTAGCTTTCACAGCCTGTACTGCCATCAGTGGGCGCAATCAGGTCATCACATTTATGACAGGCAGGTCCTTGTCGGGACACCTAAATTCAGGTTCAGCTGCTAAATATTAGGTACCCATGTTTGAAAGGTTTGCTTTCTTGCTTATGCCATTTTTACAGTTTTCCCATCTGTAAAATGGGGTCACTGTGCAGGCACATCTCAGGGGGCACTGGGACAGTTGGTTCCTTCACGGTTTTGAGGGGCTTGGAGATCCAGCTGTGTAAGCGCTAGAATAGAGCAGCATAGTTGCATTGTTTGCTGATGCCGTTAAGTTTCTGTAATGAGCCCTGCTCCTCCTGACCTGTGGAACCAGCTTGCCTTTTACCTCGGCATGTAGTATTCAATGAGCCCCTAACAGTCTCTCTGTTGCTGTCCAGGGCACAGAGGAAACAATGTTTTTGCCCCAAGACACACCAATGCAGGCACACATCCAGTGACCAGGAAGGTGGATTTCCTCCCACCTCAGTGCAGGGGGTTTTGGTGCTCCACTACCCAGCAAACAGGATTTACTGAAAGCTCCAAAGAGGGCTTCTTTCCACTGGGGCCGGTCCTGAGGTCACTCCCCTGCGTCTGTGACATCACAGCGCATTACCAGAGAAACAGCTGCAGTGTCATTGCCGGGTCAGAACAGGGTCCAGTAGGAGGTGGGGCCGGTCCCTTGGACAGCTGGACGATACAGCCAAAGTAAGCAGGTTGGCACGGTGTCTGCCCACTGCCCCCCTGCAGCAACCGGCACTTCCATGCGAGGGACTCCAGAATCCGACAGGTGCTCGGGTCTCGCTTCCCAGCAGCTCCGATTCTGCTCGGCATTTAGATGTGACTCACACAGGAGTGCCTGTCCCTGCTCTGACAGCCCTGCTTTTGAGAGAGACATGTTTTAACCCCCTCCCCCCCTTCCACCCCCATTTAAATTCTCCTCCGCACGCTGTGGGAGCAGAGCGAGAGATGCCTGGATTTCGAGCAAATGAGAAGGCTCGGCAGATCCTTGGGAGAGCCGAGCCGGGCGTGTGCTGGGGAGCAGGAGGGGATGCAGCAGCGCGAGCGTTCTTTAATCATGACAGCAAAATAAGACTGACGGGGAGATCTATTATTTATATGCTGGGCTGGAGCCGCCGAGCTGGGAAGCGGGGCTGCATGGCTTCTGGGGCCGAGAGAAGGAGCACACGTCACTAAAGGAGCACTGGAGATGGGAGAAATGTGAGCAACAGGTGTGTCCCGTGCAGCCTGGCATGGGGAGAGGAGCAGCCAGATCCCCAGCATCCCCAGGCCGGGGCAGCCCCCAGGGCAGGCACATGGGTAGTTGCAGAAGGGCTCTATCCCTGGGGCTGCAGTGAGAGGGCTGACCCCCTCGTCCAGGCACAGCTCCCAGGGGCATTGAAGTCCAAGTAGCCAAGGGCTTCAGGATTTTTCTTGCGTGTGGGCTTATGTCACATCTGGCTGCAAAGAGGCTGTGGTGCCCCTGCCATGTGGCCATGGGCCCAGCTGGGCAGGAAGGAGGATCCACCTCTCAATTAGTGGGATTGCCTTTTCCCACGGCCAAAACAGGGCAGGGGCCCCCTAGTAGAGGCTGCCTGGCAGGGGTACCGCCTGTCCGAGGCACCAAGCTGTCCTCCCTGCCGCTGGCCCCAGCCACTCTCAGGCATCACCAGATGGCTCTGGCCACAGCAGGTGTGAGACAGCTTGCACGGTTGTTCCTCCCCTGTTACTGGGGCTTGGCATTGGGGCCTGCCAGCAGGAGTCAGCTTTGCCTGGGGTCTGTCCAGTGCTTCAACAGCATCCAGAATGATTTTACTAGCCACACATTCACAAGTCACATGGGCACGCTCAATGATGGTATGCTGTCCTAGTCAACCCTGAGTGCCCAGTGACAGGGCATATGGACACTCCCAAACACCGATTTGGCACTCTGGGAATGCAGATACCACACACTCATGTTCTGGGTTTGGTTGTGTGTGTGCATCTCCCAAGAATCCTGCATGCAGCCCTTTAAAATCTGGGGTATAAAATGCACTATAGGTGCTCAGTGCACTTACCATTACAAATAACACAGTGGCTGCCATTTGGGAGCATTTTACAGCCCCTGCAGGTAATGCTCCTTTTGCTCTTTACAAGCATCTCCAACACAAGAGGCCCAAAGTGCTTTCAAAGCACTAGCGAATCAATCCTCACAGCCCACATGGGGACCAACGGTCCAACCCAGGCACCCCTTTGGGCTGGTATGGTTAAGGGACATCACTTTCTGTAGCCACCATCAGCACACAGAGATCAAGGTAGGTGATGTAGGTCACTGGTACATACCAGGTGACCCAGTATGAGTTTGGAGTCACACTCTAGTGGGAGGTTATAATAACTTTGCTACTACCCCCTGAAGTCTGTATATAAGATAAAGAAGTAGTATGCCCCAGTTGACAGCTTGGAAGGAATGAGACAGAGATCTGTCATGATGGGAAGGGAAAAAGCACTAGGACTTGAGCTCTTTTTCTGCTGCTTTGGGATGCAAAAATGGCTGGAAAAGTTTTTTCCCCTCCCTCTTCCTTTTCCATTAGTAGCGTCAGAAATGTCAGGTCTCGCCCTTCTAGCTTGGGATGGGAGACACATAAATGTGCACAGGTCTGCCCCAACCCCCAAGGGAATGGGCAGGTGCAGAGTGCTCCTGAGTGAGCCTTTTCTGCCTGCTTTTGGAAGGAGGCCACAGGATTGCAAGGCCCATAACGAATGGATGCAAGGATAAGGAGCAAGCGGCAAATGACAGGAGACATGGATCAGAGAAGACTGTTTCTCCCTGTTCCCCCGCACCTCAATCCTTGCAGCACCTCTAAAAATAGAGTATTGCAAAGTGACGGGAGTGGGATGGGTAGAGGAAGCTAGCATGCAAGTTGCCAAGATAGGGCATCTGTGTTTCACCCACATCAGCCAGCAAACAGGGCCAAGTACCAGCAGCACAGTGACATGGCCATAACTTCTCCCTTATCTGGGGGAGTCTGACATGAATCTATTACCATAACTTATCTCCAGATTCACCCTGGATGGCAACTCAACACAGCATCAAAGAAGGCTCCAGCAAATGCCGCCTGGGTCTCTCCACCCCCACCCAGCAGGGAAGAACTATCCCAGTCCGTTCCCCTGCCGAGTGCTGGCTGGTAGCAGCCCAACCTCTCTTCACACTCGCCTGCTATTCTACATTTTCCAAGGCAGCTCCTGGCTATTGTCTCATAGCTATTACAATGTGAGCCGGTGCTGCAGCCAGGATGTTCGTGCCTGGAAAGCAGGGCTTATGTCTGAGTTAGCATGATAATGGAGTGTAAATCTATACGCAGAGGTTTTCAATTCCTCTATAATGAATTGATAAAGTTACTGTGTCTCCCACTTTCCTTGAAGCTCATTGTAAACACCTTCATATGGCAGCTGAAATCCCCCGATCCCTAGTAATGGGTTCCTGTCTAGGAGAGATTTAGAGCTGCTGGAAGTTTGGAAGGTCTCAGGTCTCGGTGCAAAAGTGGAGCCAGTTTAAGGTGGAGCGCAGGCCCCCGACTAAGGCACTCCCCTAGGGTCTGCAACACCCATCCTCCATGCCAGCGGAGCCTTACTTCAGCAGCTAATGTGCTGTGCCAAGCTGGGGCTTTCTCTACACATAAAACTGCCTCTTAGGAATGATTTTCAGCTGGGGGAAGATGTGTGATGGGGGAAGCTGTTTGCTGGGCACCAAGCGTTTTTAGCAGGGGGTGGGTAGCTGGCTGGTCTGTCCATTCTGTGCTCTGGCCAAGGTTCTTCCAGGCTTAGGCCTTTCAGCAACATTTCTTGGGGTAAAACATGCTGGACTGAGAGGCCCTAAAGAGCAAGACAGCAAGGGCTGGTGCAGAGAGAGGGGTTGAGGAGCCCAGGGAGTTATTATCTCATAAAGGGATGCCTAAAATGCCATGGAACCTCCACTTATGCCCATTGGGTCCAATTCTGCCAGGGCAAAGCTCCCATTGACAGCAGTAGGGCTG
The DNA here is from genome assembly GCA_030014935.1 of Caiman crocodilus. Classification (NCBI taxonomy): domain Eukaryota; kingdom Metazoa; phylum Chordata; order Crocodylia; family Alligatoridae; genus Caiman; species Caiman crocodilus. Next base: position 13,475,199 of record JAGPOW010003364.1, read on the forward strand.
GATCTTGCCTGTGGTAGGCCTATATCACTATGTCACCCTGCCCACCCTCGCCGCTTCCTCCTAATGTTCATTGTGCTTCCTTGCTCCACCATGTCACTCCTAGACCATGATCAGTTTGGGAAGGGTCTGCACCTTCCAGGGTGTTTGAATAGTGCCTAGCACAGTGGGTCACTAGGCTGCAAGAGGCCACTATAATAGCACAATGAATTGTTGTTATTGATAAACATGCCAAACCTCATCATATACACTAATAGGAATGAGCATCCCCTTCTGACCAAAAGCCCACCCTGGACCACCAGTATTGTCTGGACATCCAGAAACAGCCAGAGTGGCTAAAAGACTCCTGGTCTGCAAATAGCGATGAAAAGCCAAGAAAAACAAAGGAGCAAATCCCACATCTGCTTCCACAGTCTATTCAGGCTCCCATCTGGCCTGAGTCTGGACAGACAGTAGGAAAGTTGTACAAAAGCTGCACTTTTGCCCCAGCCAAATACCAAACTCTGTGAGGAGCATGACCTTAACTGGCCTCATGCAGATGGAGGGAAATGAGATGAAACTTTGCAGTCCTTCACCGGAGCAGGCCCCTGGGGAAGGTGAGTACAACCTGCTGCATCCCGTCATAGGGAGGAACATAGCTATCCCTCTGTTTCTGCCAGGACCCCTTCCATAGCTCGCAGTCAATGGTATTCCTGGATGCTGAGGGATCTAATTGAATGCATGTGGGCACCTGCATGTCCCTCGCCAGAGGGAGGGAGTATGTCCCTCACCAGACTTAGCTGTCACCCCACAAGGCCAAAGCGATCTCCATTCAACACACAGGCCTGACACTGGACTGAAAGGGGTCAAGATCATCGCAGAGCTCCAAGAACTGAGAGTTTGGCATCCACCTCCTGTCCTGAAAACAGGAGGATAGAGGCAGGGCTGTTTAGATTGCCAGATGCTGACTGTTTAGACTGTCAGCATCAATAGATGGTATCTCAACCAGAAGCGTTGAGGTCATTGCTTTAAGAGATGTCCCCATCTTGTCCTCACTATGGCAGGTGTTGAAGATGTCCATGAAGAGCAAAGTTGGCATCTCCCCAGAAGACTCTTGCCCAACAAGGACAAGCATCCAAATAAGGATCCTTGAGTATCTCCAGGACCTCAGGGAAGGAAACCTCTTTGGGCTCAGAGCCAACCCTGGAAGATCTTGTGTAC
>JAGPOW010003364.1:13476495-13495356 GCA_030014935.1 Caiman crocodilus
CTCTCCAATACGCCTCCACCTTCACAGAGGCAGCCCAGCCAGTCCCAGTGCGTCCATCTACACCTGGGAGCCTCCACGCGTGATCTGAGAAAAAAAGTCCAGATTCTCCAAGCACAGACACCCCGTTTGGACCAGCCCCTCTGATAGGGACTCAGAGGTCACTGAACTGATGAAGCCTCTTTGCTGTCACCTCCGCAGTGGTAGGAGACACCAGAAACACTCCATGGCACCAATGGGATTTGCACAGGCACTTGTTTGGCAAGAGATACAGAGCAAGTCCTCACTTCACCGCAGACACCCAAGATGCAAGGGACAGTAGGGCTGGAGTCATCACAGAACCAGGCTGCCAGGGAACTGACTTGAGGGAAAAGGCTGGGCATCCCATTACGGCCTCCTGAGCCACCAGCCTTCAGACACAAGAAACCTGGCTATTGTGCACATTTGCCTATCTCCTCTTGGCTGTGTCATTTTCTATCTTATCACACTTTCTGCCTGGATGGGTCCCCCCTTCCTTGTGGATGTAATCTTACCTCCCACCAGAGCAGCTCCTAGATAAAACGTGCTCCTGCCACCTCGCTCTAATAGCCACAACGCACTGCTCTTCCCCCAAGGGAGGGAAAAGCATAATCCCAAGCTCCCAGGAGGCTCTGACTGTAAAGGGATAGGCACTCAGAGAGATGCTCAGTCATTATGAGCTCCGGCATCCCCCTCCTTTCTCCGATCCTCCTATCGATTCAGCAACCACACATCGTCAGGCCCCACCCCATTCCCTGTTACCAGAATGATACTCACCACTGTTCGAAAAGGATGAGCTAACGCTTCTCTAGAACAGCTCCTCCAGAAAGATCCCAAAGCACTTTGCAAATGAAGGATATAGATGGCCTGTCACTGAGATGCAGCCACTTCTGGGGTGGGGCACAGCCGCTATCCCAATGGCCCATAGAGAGTCTGGCCAGCACTTGAAGACAGGGCATGAAGCCTGATGGAAATGACAGGAAAAACTTTAGGAAGAAGAAGGGAATTTCTCCAAGTGGGATTCAGCCAGGTTTCCACAGACTCGCTCTAAGAAAAGGGGCCGTAGGATCCTGAATGATTGCAAGGACCTCAGCATTACATCTCATCTGAAAGCTGGCACCCTCAACAGCACTGCCTCCCCTGCCCTATGATATGGACACCTCATTTGAAGTTTCCTGGGCCCCTTCCTGGCACAGGATCGGGGTCAGGACACATCGGGAGTCACTAGCAGGTCAGACCGAGATACACCGAGAATAGAAACCACCGCAGTCCGTGAGCACTGGCAGCGTTTGCTGTTTCCCCAGCTCTGCCCAAGCGGCACAGCTCGCACCAGCATCAAAAGGACTGCAGCAGCACTCCTCACTCCCCAAAGCCCTGGGAATAGCTGGCAGGCAGCTTTTGATCTGATGTCCGCCTCTCCTTTTCCAGCGCTTGGCAGCAGGAGCCCACGTGTAGCACACAGGTTGCCTCCCGCACACAGATGAGCCCTGCTTGGGGGAGGGGAGGATTTGTGCTTGGGGGAAACATCAGGCGAGAGGAGGCAGACAGCGAATGGTTAACATCGCAGCAGCTGGGGAGGCTGGAAGGCAGGAGAGCCAGGCTTGGGCTCAGCTCATGGCAGACAGATGTTCCTGGTGACCTCAAAGGGAGAGCAGAGCAAATAGCACACGCTAGCTCCGCACACCATTTCCCTTCGCTGCTACAGAGGGCACGGTGGTGGGCCAGGGACAGGGGGATGCTGTCCTAGGCCGAACTGGCGGAGGACTGGCAGGGGCCTAAAGAAAGGGCAGGTTGTGGTGGCAGGTTCCTCAGGCCAGGATCAGGTGCGTGGCTGCTGCCTCCTCAGCTCAGGGGAGCAGGGCTGCCTCCTGAAAGTCGCTGTCCATGGTGTATTCGCCTGCTTGGTCCCCAGCCAGCCCAGGGAGCTCGGGCAGGAGCCACCTCCCCCTGCGGGGATGTTTCCGGGGAGGAGGTTCATGGACGAGGGACGCAGGAGCCCAGGCAGAGCAGGGCCAGGTCTCACCAGTTCCCCTCCCTCCGCCGTGAAGAGCAGGGAGAGAGGACGGTGGTGGGGTAGGGTCTCGAGGATATGCCAAGGGACGTGCCAAAGCACGGGGGTCTTCTCTGTTCCCTGGAGCAGTGGGGGCCAGTGCTCCCAGCCCTGGGCCTGGAGGACAGGAAAGCATGAGTTCTGCCTCTCCTCTGACACGTTCTTCCTGTGGCCTTAGGAAAGTTACCTGGAGGCTTATTGTCCACAGAGGCTTGTGATTTTTGAGTCCCACGGGCTTTGGGACACGTCTGGCCTGATCTTCGGAAGGGCTGGGTGTGCTCGGATCCAACAGGCCTCAGTGCTGGCTCTGGGTACTCCATACATGGGTCCCAGTCGGCTTAAATTAGCCGCCTGACAGAAGAAACCATAACAACTCTGCAAAATGGGGTATTGAACCCTGCTTCACAGGAACAACACAAGGATTAGGTGGTTAGCTAAGGAAGGGCTTGGAGAAGAAGGAGTATGAAAACACCATGCCCCAGCACAGTTGCTATTAAACATTGCCAACATAATGCCAGCACTAGCGAAAGCCCATCTCAGCGGCTGGAGTCTCTGTTTAATCCACAGAGCCAATGCGCCTCCCCAGGCATGTGGAGAAATCAGGTCCCCCTGTCCTGGGTTCAGATCATGGACAGCCTGCCCCAGTGTTTGGCTGAGCTCTCCCTTGCCATCTTCCTTGATGAAAACCACCCTACACAACCGGGTGGGGAGACAGCTGCATGCCGAGCTACTGCCCCGTGTGTGATGAGAGAGAGGGGGAGGAAACATCAGCTTAGATAAATGGGAAATTCAGCAAGAAATCACAAAGTCGGCTCTAATTTCCAGTGACACAACCAATTACAGCAGCCCCAGCACTCACAAATGTAAGCAGGTATTAAAAGGAAATGGAAAAACCAACAAATGAAAGCCCCATTTGCTCATACATGGGCATGGAAACTTTGAAAAGCACTGTTTCCAAGAGCAGGATTAAGGAGATGTCCTGTCCATATTTATGAGCAGGATTTTGTCCTGCGTGCTGCTTTACAGCAAGCCTGAGGAAACAGATTCACCATTATGCTGTCGTTTGCACATAACCCTGGCAGGTTATTTATCGTACTGCCTATGAAGGGCTGAGTGTACAGCAGCGGTGGTAAGTGTGGCCTTCGGGTTTGCTAGCACACAAGCCTGGCAACAGTCCTGTAGCACAGATCAAAATAGTGCAGCCGTGACTCCCCATAATGCAGACCCAATTCACTGTTTGCAAATGAGAGCATATTAGAGGGAATCTTTTGAACCGTAACTGCATCAAAGCAGGAAAAGAAGACCTGGGCACCATCATGTGTGCCCTGTAGACAGCTCATGATGAGCCCTGTTCCATATGCAATGATGGCTAAAGAAGCTAAGAAAAACCTGAGGATTCGTAAGGAAGAGAATGAAGCCTGACATGGAAACGAACATATTGCTTTTATATACACCAGCAGCTTGCTCCCGCCTGAAATCCCCCGTGCAGTCATGGTTACCCTATCACAGGAGGGAAATGCTGGGGATTCAGAGGTAATGAGACTGAATCATGGTGTGGTGGAGCAATAATATGAAGAGAGATTGAAAAGATTGAGACTGTCTGCCTACAGAGGAAGTGACTAGGAGGCAGCCTATGAATGTATGCAAGATAATGAATGGTCTAGAGAGGGCAGGCCTTTTCCCATTCTCTCAGACCAAAGGCATAGTCATGGCATTGAAAGGTGGCACGTTCAGAGCTGACAAAAGGTAACACTTCTTCACAATCTCCCACCAGCCTCTGGAAGTTTTCCACAAAGCACCAGTGAGCTTAGTAGGATCAGAAGAGGATCACTGACATGGAGGAATACATCCATCTATCTGTCTATGGAAGTCTGAATGCCCAGAGTTAAACAGCAGATACCGAAAAAAACCCCAAGCATTCTGGAAGGGATGTATAGAAACTGCCCAGCCTTAATGAAAATGCTAGTATTTCACAAACAGAGGCCACTTGCTCCAGGAGATCTTGCACCTTCTGTACAGCCCCTGGTTTTGGCTGTGTTGGAGACAAGACATCAGACCCAGGAGCCAGGCGATCCAGTGCAGCCTGGCCCTCCTGCTGTTCCTTTGTTACAAGGAGAGCTGTTTGCTGATGGGGAAGGTAGGGGGTAATCATAAGCTGGCACTGAGCTTTCTGGGGCAGGGCATTATTTCTTTTATCCACTTGTATAGCACCCAGCTCGGGGTGGTCCTGACCCTTGACTGAGTTCTCAGGTAAAATACTAAAAAAGGGGCTGTGATCACTGGGAGAGCTCTTCAGAAATGCACCCTGCTCTGGCTTCCTGTTAGCTGTCTCCCTCCATGCTCCCTAGTCTCCTCTCAATTCCTGCCCCCCACATCTCTTATTTTCATCTCACTCAGCTCCTCCCACATCATTAAGCGATCCTGTTGCACTTCCAAAGACCAAGGGCTGACCTCTGGAGAAACCCCAGCAAGCTGAGCACTCAGTATGTTGCCATGCACGTAAGAAAAATGATAATCACATCTCTTCTCTAGTGACCTGCCATCCATGAATCTCAAAATGCTTTCTAAACAATCAAGGGCATATTTCAAACTGATAATTTCCATGTTGTTGTGCACTCTGTGCTAACTGTTAAATTGCAGATGCAGACCTGAGGGTCCAGCCAGCTAGCATCCTGGCCACTGGCATGAACCTAGAGGGGCTAATGACCAGATTTGGGTCCATAGTTCAGTTGAGGACACAAAGCCATCGGTAAAGGGCCATTCTTATCAGTGGCATGATGGACAAATGCTCTCCACATGATGGATGAGGGCTGCTTGTCTTCAGTACAGGCACTGTGCTTTATTTAGGACCAACAAAAAGAGAGGTGGAGTGGCTTAAGCCGTCTAAAAACACCTTTCCCCAATACGTTCAGGCCTGAACTCTCCAGAGTGCCTCCTCATTACAGCTAAGCCAATTTCAGGATGTTCAGCCTGAAATACCTCCATGTCTGGTTGTCAGACACACTGAGCACCCAGCATTCCAATAAAGCTGTGGAGGAAACAACCTGAGCACTGCAGGTGAACATCACCTCCACCAATCAGACCTAAAACCGCCTGACAGTTCCCCATTGCTCCTTACTTCCCAATAAATAACATTTTGCACTGTGCTGGCCTCTGTTCTTCTGTGATAAAATGAAGTCTGGTTCCCCTTCCTTGATGGCACCTGACTTATTCTACTGCAGTGCACCTACAGACTAGAGCTACGCTCAAGCTGGAGGACCCAGATGAGCAAACACTCTAACTTCCAGTCTGTACCTCAGCGTATTTAGGAAATTTCATCTGAGCACCAAAGACACTGGGAAGGAAACTGTGCAAAAAGAATAGCAGCCCTGACACCTGCCTCATCAGAGGCTTAACAACACTTACACCAGCCCCTTCCAAGTCTCCAGGGTAAATCACAGCTCACTACAGAATCAGGTCCTCCACACTCATTGTCTTTCCCCAGCTTCAATCTCACACAACCGCAGACACATGCTCTACAAAGCCAGGTTGCCCTTAAAAGTGCATTAAATTGTTTTAACCCCCCCCCCCCCCACTTGATTAAGACTCCAAATCCTTAACAAATTTGCCTCCTTGGGGTGGCTCCATCAATCTCAACAGTCACACCGGGTCTGGATCAAGTACAAACAGGCTAGGAAACATAGCTGACAATTGGCTGTTCAAAGCTTTGCTTGCCCAAATCTGTGTTGGATCTCCTGGTTTCCTCAGGTTAAAGTAATGACATTGCAAAATCTTAATGAAGGATAAGGAAGGTGACTTTCTATGCAAGTGTCCTCATCAGCTGTATATTGAAAATAGAAACTTCCGCTCAGATCCCTGACAACTTCAACCTGCTTCTGAAAGTATCAGAGAGAGGACCATAGAAACAGATTGTGCCATCTGGCTGGAGACAGGAGTTCACACCTGAAAACAGAGAAGGCAGTGGTCAATCTATGGCCAGGGAATAATACCACAATTCTCCACCTCAGCTGCTAACCCACATAACAAATCCAGAGTAAGTCCAGCTGTATGAGCTCTTGAGGTAGCTGCCTTGGTTTCAGTGTGGCCATGACATCCTGGGTTATTTCAGGTTCTCACCCATATAAATACTGACATTGCTGAATGCAGTGTTGACAAGAAACCTCAACATCAAGGGACGGGTTGCATTGTACAACAGCGGAAGAAATACTTAAATGTCAATCCCATTGTTCTGCCAGGGTGGGATAAAAATCCACATTCAAGGTAGGTGAACTTGTCCACCCAAGGTCAGGGCTGCCTCCAACATTTCAGACTGGATGCACCTAGCAGAGCAAACCCACTCTCATGATAATTCCTCTTCAGCTCAGAACTAGCTGCTAAGACAAGACAGACCATGTCTGCTCCGGCAGGGTAGATGATAGGATACTGGGTTGGGTGGCCAACTGGTCTGATCTTACATGAAACTTCTCCGCCCCTAATAAGAAATCAGAAACAGCTACCTCATACTGTGCAGGAGAAAAGATACTGAATGAAGACCCGCCCCCCTTGGCGTTTGAATCTTTATTTTCCTATTTTGACACCTCCCTTATATTAGCTGAAAGTCTGAGCTTTTGGAGTGGAAAGTGACAGGCTAATAACAGCCCCAGTAGCAGCAAGGCCACATGTGTGTGCCTGCGTGTGCACCTCCTGGTGCCACCTCGACGGTTTCTCAATAGCGGTTTTGCAGTCGTTAACAATCACTCTAATGTGTAGGATCTAATCTCTCCCCACGCACAGATGACAGAAGCTTCCACACTCAATGGTATAATTGTGTTTTGATCTCCTATGCCATCTCCCTGAGCCTCCTCTCTACCTGCTGCAAGGTAATATGGTGCTGAGGATGGGGGCACCGCTAGGAGTCTTGCAACCAAGAATTCTGCTTTGCCAGCAAGTTCTGCTGATGCTTTTGTGTGTGTTGAAAAGCGGGAGGCATTTGCACAGTGCTGGGATAATCTGATGAATCTTTGCATGCTGGGACCTCGCCAGTGCTCTGGTGGAAATAGTGAGAAACCACAGGAGGGAGGCCAACAGTTCTTGACTGTTCTGTGCCCCTAGCCCCCTCGGCCCTGCCCTCCATTGGGGGTACCTCTCCACTCAGCCCCCAGCGCACACAACGAGAATCAGAGGCAGGAGTTTGGCATGCGAGCTGCAGCGAATGTCCTGCCAAAGTGTCTGTAATAAACAAATCAATAATTAAGAGAGGATGCACATTAGCCTTTGAACATGTTCCAGATGGAGTTTATTTTAGACCTTACAAGGAGCGTTTGTGAGGTGAGTGAGAGATAGAGGATCTGGTGTTAAAGTACATGAGGTTGGCCATACCAGGGGGAGAGTTGTGCGGGGGGGGGGGAGTTGCAGGAGGTGATGGTACACAGGTATGTGTGTGTGTGTGCACGTGCACACGCTTGTGCACCTAGGCTGAAGCTGACTGAACTAAGGATGAGCTGGGGTTTCTCTCTGTGTGAGACTGTACGGTTGGAGTCACAAGGGACTAAGGTGTGTAAAAATGCATGTGTGTGTATGGCTGAAGGTGTATGTGTGAGTGGGTGTTGCAGGGGTGGAGGTGTAGGGATGCGTGTGTGTCTGCGTGCGGGCTGAAGCTGTGCACTCGCGTGGGTGTTGCCGAAGTGACGGTGCGTAGGAATATGTGCTTAAAGGCTAACGCGGCATGCTTGTGTAACAGGGGCACATGCAATGCACGCATGTGTGTGGGCATGTGTGCATAGTGTGGCTTCATCATTCAGTCCTCCTCCCCTCACAATACATACAGGGGCTGAAAAAAATTACAATTACAAGCACGTCTGCTGTTCAGACAGGATCCCTTCCCTATTCTTGTGTTCCTGATGGCTGGATGGGGGAAGTGCTTTCAAGAGCACCCATCATAGGCATCCAAGTCCTGCTAGACGCACCACACCGTCACCTTCCAGCTGGTGAGAAAACGTCACCCGTTCCTGGATGGGTCTTTCTGCGGTGGTTCAGGCTGGGTTGCTGTAAATCACTGTTTCGGGGGATGATCTTGGAAGCAGCAGACAAGCCTGTCTGTGCAGAATACAGAGATCTGCCTCCTCAGAGGAGAGCAGAAGGCCCCAAGAAGTCTTCCCAGAACTCATGCTATGCTGATTAACATACCTAGGCAGCCCTTATACACAATGGTGATAGGTGCTGTGGGAAAACCACCAGACAACTCTGTCTCATCATGCGGTATAGGTTCCTCTCCCTGTCAGTACTTTTTCAATGATATTCCATACCAAAATAAGGCAGTTAAAACTCCAATGCTGAGTGTGCCCTCCTGGTATCGCTCCAGATCTCCCACTGATGAACAGGGGATGGCTTTTCTCTTTCAGCTCCTCCTTCTCACTCCAACTCAGACACTCAAGAGTTTTACAGGCCCTGCAACAGCTAGCTTTACTCTTTGCCCTCCCAGAACCACACCAGGGATGGAGATTACCCCAGCAGTGATTATATTTGGCCCCTCCCTCCACTTGCAGCTGCAGGGGTGCTGTGGAGAGTGATGGCATGTGACCTGCTCAGAGGTGGGGTTTCTGGGGAAGGGGGCCCTTCAGGACACAGCCAAGTAGCCCTCATTCCCTTCCTGCAGTGAGTAACTGCCTATCCTTGGATGCCTGTCCAAGGGCTGCTCAGTGAAAGGTTTTGTTTAACATGCTGCTATCTCTCAGCAGAGCAATAACCCCGCTCCAGCTCCTGAGGGGCGGTCTGGCTCCAAGGTCCTCAAAGCACCCAGACGTAGAGAATGCCCTCGGAGAGGCCCCCGTCCTGGCCAGCCCAGGCAGCTGCAAGGCACCAGCGCTCTTCTGGGCCGTGCAAGACCCCTGGCTGCCAGGGCAGGTGCAGAGCTGGTGTGTCAGCCTAATGATCCGCAGTGGGATGGAAATGAACCCTGACAGCTCCTGACTTGTGCCCTTGTTATCGTGGAAAGAAAACAAGGAGGTATTAAAAAGGCGCACGGTATCCCGGGGTGCACAGCAGGCACAGCTCTGTCTGTAATGCATCTGGTATGCGAGGGGCAGTGCCAGTCGGAGGGCAACAGGGTGGGAGAGGAAAGGGAAGGGAAGGGAAGGGAGATGCCCGCTATGGTAACTCCCAAGGGGGATGAGAAGGGGAAGGAGCAGGTGGAGGGGACTGCCATGAAGAAGGGGCATAAAATGGGTAAGGTAATGGAGCTGGAGAGAAGGGAAGGGAGTGGACGGGGCGGGGGAGAGAGGACAGTGCTGGCAGACAGCAGGGAGGGCCTGGAAGGAGAGATCTCTCAGGTTCAATCTAATCAATGAGAAAGTCAAAAGGCCAGTTGTTGCACCCGTGTGGAAAGTGCCAAGCGCTGCCAGGAGCCACCTTCTCTCTTTCTGCTCCGTTGCCTCCCAGGTGATGTGAGCAGCTACGGGTCGACAGGCCCAGCCTTGCTCTCAGGGCTCCCCTTCCCTCTGCCTCTTGTGGGGAACAGGATCTGGCAGGCACTTGCCCTGGGTCCCCCAGGACACCTCCCCAGAGGGCACTGGAGCTACTCCCCACCTGTAGACCCACTTCAAACAGCCTCGCCACATTTGCCATGCTAGGAGATGGCGGGGGATGAAGCTCACATTTTGGCTGATACGGTTTGTAAGAACGGCCTCGTCCTGCTGTGAACTAACTTCCAGTTCTGCAGACCGCAGCTACTCTGGCAGGGCAGGAGGCCAGGCCTAGTAACAGGGTCTATGAGGCAGGCTGCACTGAGGCAAGGCCAAACTGGAAGGATTTGCCATTTGATTTGGAAAAATTCACACGGAAGGAAATGAAATGTTAAATTAAACAAAAGACAAATCAGGGCTCTGCATTAATTGGGGCTGGAATGAGACAAATACAGCCAAAGGCTTCCATTGAGATTCATTGCAATGTTTAAACGAATTCCTTTCACTTGGGCCCATTGCCCACGTTATGCTCACTCCCCACGACTTTCCCAGCCAGTGAGGTTTCCGGAGAGGCTGCCTGCAGAAACAGCAGATACTTCCGTAGATTCGCCTCTTAACGCCTCTGAATTCACGGTCATGCACGTCCGCACGGGGAACTGGATGCTGAGTTACTCTCGGGAATGTGATCCGGTGTCCAGTTCAAACAGCTCAAACCTTGAGGTCTCGTGGGGAGGAGCCCGCATGATTTCAACCAGACATTGATTTGAGAAAACTCTGATCCCCTCTTGGATAGTTTGCAAACGGAAAGAAAAGCAAGATTTGCTATCGAACAATCACAGCATCCTCTGGAGGCTAAGATCCCTTCCAAAGAGCATGCTTGGGAGTGAATGTCTCACCCCAAAGCTGACTCGCTTTAAAGTTGAATTTGACTCATCTAAAGCTTACAACGAGATGAGAAATAATGTTAAATACCCGTTTTAAAAGAGAGAGAGGGGGTGAGGAAGGGGGAGAGGAGAGAGAAAGAGGGGGAAAGAGGGAGGGACAGAAGAGCTGGTCAAAGGCAGCACTACAAAATTAAAAATATAGTAGTTTATATTTTTTGGAAGGACCTAGGGAAAACAATGCTTTGTATTAACATGAGCAAACATCCCCATCTATTCACATCTACCCAGTGGTCTATCCATGCGCAGTGAGAGCAGTAGATGGGAGAAGCTAAGATAAAACCCTGGTTATTAGGAACTCAAAGGGGAAAAAATGACCATTTTCCCAATGGAGAAGGGTAAAATCAATATGGGGAGAGCTGTTATTTAAGCTTCTGAGCTCCAGGGTATTACAAACATTGGAGAGCAAAGAAATAAAAATGATAAATAAAGTGACAACCCCATCATGCCTGTATAACTGATGCCCTCAGCAGCTGCTTGGTCTGAGCAGCAGAAGTAAATCCAAATCTGTGCTCACTGCCCATGGTCTCCTGACACTCCTCTGGGGGGCACTTTGTGATCAGAAAGAGGAAGCTGTAGGGACTCTTTGCCAAATGGATCTTTCCAAACCTCCTCTGCCCACCATATCCTGGAAGCCTTCATGGAGCTGTCTACTGCAAGCCAAAGTTGACCCATCACAGAGGGTGATCAGTAGCTGACAGCTGGAGAAACTGGTGCTGGAAGTCTTGGAGAAAGCTCCTCTGTGATCTCTGAAGACCTCTGGAGTTGGGTTTTCTTGGTGCAGGTGTCATTGGCTTTGAGCAGGTTCAGCTGGGATTTTGACAGAGCCAGGCATGAAAGCTACCCTGGCCAATGCTTTCCATGTCATCACAGGGCAACTCGAGGCCTTGTTCTCTATGGGTGACTGTGGGAAGGGTCAGCTTTTCCAACATCCCAAGTCAGGTCCAAGAACATCACAAGAAGGACTTATGAAACACCTGATCTTAACAAAAATGGAGGTCCTTCTTCTTTGCCACTAGGATTTTACATCTGGAAAGGGGACCCATGCATTGTGTTTTCAAGCTCTCTTCAAGCATAAGAGCTAAGCTTTTTTGTTCCTTTTTCTCTTTGTTTGTTGGAAAGACAACTGAGATTCTCCACTCTCTTGGGCCTGGCATCTAGAGCTTGATGGAGGACACCGCATAGCACAAGGCACATGACAGCCATGAAAATTGGCCATGCTGGGTTGCAACATTTTTCTAGGGATCTCCATTTCCAGCTACACTGAGCCAGCTGGGTTTGCCTGCAACACAGCCCTCTTGGTAGCAGATGTAGACTGTGAAGTAGGTCCTGTGGACCCATGAGCCTTGCCTACACTAACTAGCACTAACTCCAGCACACCTCCATCAACAGAAATCATGGTAGAGGTTGTAGGATGGAGAAGGTGCTGCCAAAGAATCACTGTATTTCCTTGCTCTGTCCTCAGTAGGGTTAGGTGACATTGTAGTTATAAGACCAGGTTCTTACTGGACTTATTAAGTACAAACTCCAGCCACCATTGGCTTTCTGATCCCACAGCTGCTTCTGCCATGCTCTGGTTGCCTGCCAAGGGGGACCTGCCACTGAAAGTCCATTTCCTGCTCGTGGTGCTTCTGGTTGTTACACGTTGGATGAGCATCAGCACTGAAGCAATGCTGGAGGCATTCTGGATTTCCACCAGCTCCTGATGCTCAGTTCTCCTCCCTGCCTGTCTCCCAGGGTGGCTGTGGTGCCTGGTCATGGGTGTAGCTGCCCTGACAGGTTGCTGGCCACTAGCTAACTGCAACTGCCTGGTCTCCTGAGGAGGGACTTTGGCCACAAAGCATCCTGGAGGCTCTTGAAAGGGTTGAAGTGTTGGCTGTCACTGCGAAGGGGTGCTCACAATCATGGGGTCTCTCCTGCTTCTGTGGAGGTGGAGAAGAAAAGTGCCTGGCTGCACTGGAGCTCCGGGCAGGAAAAATATCCAAGAGGCACTTGCTGCTATACTGGTGGCTTTGTGTTCAAGGTCAGAGCCTGCAAGAGCACACCTGAGCCCATCTGTAGAACCAGGGGAGGTTTTGGCAAGACAGCTTTAAATCCCCCACGTGTACCTCTTCCCTGCAGCTGCCATTGCCACGTCCCCTTCCAAGAAAGCGCCTTGCAGTGCTTTACCAAAGAGTGAAACACTCCTAGGAAAGCACAGCTGTCTCGGGTAAGGCACCTTTGCAACTGTGCTGAATGTCCCCAGCTGTCACAGGGACAGACCCTGCAGCCCTTGATCATGAGTCCTTACATGTCACCTGACCCACATGGGACTCCCCCCCGCCCCCCCAAACCCTCCTAATGGAGATACATGGCACCAGGGATGAGCCAAGAGCAGCAGCTCTATCTGCAGGCAGCAGAGCACACAGACCCAAAGGCAGTTTGGATAATGGACTCCAGTTAGCCCACAAAATGGCTTGTGAACCTTGGTGCCGTCTCACCACCAGTTTTAACTGAAAAGAGAGATTGGTCCCTTCCTATAGCCTCCCTGAGGCTGCTGCCATACAGGCATTGCATTTCTGTGCAGCTCAGCTGTCCTTCTCCCTCGCTGAGGCCTCAGTTTCTCCACATGCACACTTTTAGGCTGCTTTCTGTCCCTCGCCCCTTCAGGCTGCCTGCCACCTTGGGCCTCTGCAGGGAGTGTATCTGAAAGGCGTGGAGCCTGGAGGAGTCTGGGAGAGGGTACCTGGCCTCTGCTGCCTTTCCTGCCACTGAGTCTTCCACCAGGGCTCCCATGGATGCCACAGGGCTGTGTGCTGGTAGACAGTGGAAGCTGTCGGCTCCTCTTGTCCCACCCACGTCACCCCAGTGAGAAGCTGGGGGCTGTATGAGCAGGGGCAGGGGGTGGAGAGGGCTCCTGCTTTGCATGGCCAGGAGAGGGTTTCTGAGGGACCAAGTGCAAAACTGACAAAAGAGACGGTAAAAAATTGGCACAGATGTCCCCTTTGCAGCATCCGCGCCAGGGAGCCCCGGGCAGCAGCCGGGCAGAACAGGCCTGCGGCTGACAGTGCGGGGATCCAGCACAGGATGGATCCTGCACGATCCTGCACCACCTGCTGGCCACGCACGATATGGCAAGGAGCTAGGCCAGGATCTGTTTTCTCTCCCACAAGCAACAGGCTGCTGGTGGCACAGGATGGGCTGGGTGGCTGGTCCCCGGGTGAGACGGTGCCTCTGAAGCCACAGCGCAACGATGAATGCACATCGCTGTTAGAGGGGGGTTGGGCTGGGAGCACTGTCCCCCTCTATGCTGCGCGTACGGGGAAGTGGAGGATGACAAGGGGATGTGGCGGGGGGGGGCAATGGGGCATTTGGTTTGGAGGGGTTGTAGGCAGTGCTGCAGCAGTCCTAACAGGCAAGGGCTTAGGGGGCACTGAGGGGCTGGGATATCAGGGAGCGCCAAGGCATTACACAGGGGTGTGGAAAGAGCTGCATGGATCCCGTGGCCCGTAGGAGCTCCGGCATGGGCAGAGCTGCAGGGGAGTGGGCCCAGTATTGCCAGCTGGCAGGGCAGGGAGCTGCTGAGCACTGCGCTCAGGGAAGCTGAGAGCACGAAACTGGGACAGCGAAGGAGAAGTGTCTAGACAAAGCCGTGAGCATTTTCCCTTCTCCCTGGTGCTTTCAGTCTCTCGCACCTTCAAGGAAGGGAGCAGATGAGGGGGCTGCAGCCCTAAGCACACTCAGCGTTTAACCCTCTCCGGGCCCCAGGCCCTAGAACCGAATCCACTGCATTGTTCAAGTCACCCCTCACCATATTAAGCTGGCTGAATGACAAGTCATCCTTGATGACAAAGGGGCCCCAGGACCTCCAAACTTGCCCCATCGACGTTAACCGCCCCCCTCCACCATCCTCACTTCTCTGGGCTGTGTTTGCCCCATGCTCAACAATTACCAACAGGCTGGTTTCCCCATTGTGGCATAATAGCAAAGTGCAGCGTTTCTGGATTTTAATTGCTCCTCTCACCGCCTCCTCCCCGGACCCGGTAATCACAGCTAATCAGCTGCTGTCCTTAGCGGCTGCTGCACTCTGCTCACGCACCCAGCCCCTCCTGGCACCCTGGTCCAGGCGGAGGTGCAGAGAAGAGTGTCTCAGAGGTGGGCGGTTCCCTTACTCGTCGCCCACTTGAAAGGTTTTAAGTAGGTGAAAGGAATTGAAATAAAAAAAGTCTGGGTGTTTTGCCACCCACCTCTCGGGAGTGGAGCGAACAGCGTGAAGCAGAGAGCTCCACCAGTGATATGTGTGTGTGTGTGTGTGTGTGTGTGTGTGTGTGTCTGTGCACACGCACGCACTGGGGGCTAGAGGAGGAACAAGAAGGACCCTGCCTCTGTGCTGACCAGCCTGGCATATCCAAGCGCCAGCTTGGAGGGCAGGATGTTCTTAAGGCTGTGTGACAAGGATCCCTCAAGCCCATGGAAGTCCCTGGGTGGGTCTAGGGCTAAACTGGTTTCTAGGTGAAGGCACTGGTTGCCCAGTGCCCTCTGGCGGAGGCTGTCTGTAGCTGGTGGTCAGAGAGGAGAGGCTTTGGGGTTAGGGGCAATGACTCTATGAAGTGGGAGAGAGAGAGAAGGCAGGGCAGCAGGGAGCAGGTGGGGTGCTGCTACTGATGACTTTTCTCCACGACCTTGAGTCTTGTTCGCAAAGACTGGGCAGCTGATTTCCTTGGCAGGCAAAGCCAGCAGCTTTGAGGACTCCCAAGCCTTCATTCAAGGGTTGGTCCTTTAGCTGGGCAAGGCAGGCAGGGCAGGGCTGAAGCTGAGCGGCAGAGCTGCGAGAGCAGAGATGCTTCAGACAGAGCTACATGGAGGGAGCCCAGGGATGAAATTGGGGGATGCTGCAGGGCAGGACTGAGGGGCATTGACTTGACACAGCTGTGTGGGGAGCCACAGCTGGTGGGGGAAGACAGAGTAAAACTAGCCTCTACTCTTAATATCTTCTGATTTGATTATAAACAAGAGACAGTTTGGGCAGCACAATGGGCATTGGAGAAGGTACAAGAGGTGAGAGGAGCAGAGCATGATCCCCCAGGCCAGCCACCTGTGCTGTGGGCTAAACTTATTGCCTCTGGTGCACGATGTGTAGACTCTTAGTCCAGTCTCTTGTACGCTGGTGCTTTTAGCAGCACAAGTCACACAGGGCCCCTGTTCTGTGGCATGTGACAGACTGTCGGGGGTCTCTAGAAGCTGGAGACTCAGTGTTAGCACAGACGGTGAATCCCTAAGGGCAGCTGCCTCCGTTTTATGGGGATGCAATTAGATAGCTCTTGGAACAGAGATGGGCTTCACTCCCCTTCACTCTATTTCCTCCCTTTCTGAAGTTTATGTTTGAAATGCCTTAACTCTTTGTTTCCCAGCTCTCAGGGGTTTGAATTCGGCTAAACTCAAGGTTCCAGCAGGGCCCAAGCAAATTAAGACCGGGCAATCTTAATTCTGCATGAATACCGTTTTTGCTATTGCATTACCTAGTTCTTTTTAAATAGAAAGCAAACTGTTCCTTGGAGGAGTTAGGTAGCTGTAGGCCTCACAGCACTACTGTGGGGATCACATCGGACTACTGTGGCCAGCTAAATCTTCGGGAGGTTGTGGGATTCCTTGGTCTTCTCTCTCCTGCACACCCTTACGACAGGGGATAATGAGCAGGATCTGAAACATTTAGAGGGTGGAGGTGCTGACAGGGAAGGGAAATAAATGCTGCTCATAGTCTGTACTCCAGAACCTTGCCACCTTTATTCCATGTTGGTTACAGTAACGTCAGGCATATACAAAAAACCTAGTGTTTCTCTTCTTCCATCTGATGACCCGTGCAATGCATAGCCCTCATGGCACCATTTTCAGCCCTTCCTGGTCCATTGAGCACTTTAGGAGTCACTAAAAGTTATTCTACATTACAAAGTGCTGCCAACTTAGCCCTGCAAGGTAGGCAGGAGTAAAGATCACACCCCATAGCCATGATTTTTCTGCTAGCTAAATGTCCAGTGTAGATGCAGTCATGCCAGGAAAAGGCCTTTGCTGGCTACATAGGGCAAGACTAATTCAGCCGGTCTCTTACTGAGCACTGTTTTCGCCTGGCTCCCACCACCCCAGGTCCAGCTGATCTCCCCTCTCCCCAAGGATGACATTGTATAACTTTGTATTTCAGGCTTTCAAACATCCCCTTCAGGATCCCCCTAGATCCTAGCTCATGTGAAGGAGGAGAGGAAGAAATTATATTGTTTTCAAAGTGCAAGGTCAGAGTCCAGCTCACATGTGGGGATGGAGGTAAGGACAAGGATCCAGGATCCTTCTAGTTCATCACACACACACACACACACATACACACACACACACACACGCACACGCACATGCACGCACGCGCACGCACACACACTGGGACTTAGACCCCCTTGAGGCATAGGAGTGTCAGGCCAAAGATGGTGGAGGTGGGAGTGAGGGGGGAGCTCATACTCCATATCCCAACATATCCACATGGGATAGCCAGCACCAGGACACTGGCAGCCAGTAGAGAGTCGGGGTTACCAGGCTGGAGTGTCATGGCATCAAAGTCAGAGTCAGAGCTGGCAAGCAGTGCCAGGAACCAAAGGATCAAGAGCTAAGCAGAGATGTAGGAGCACAGCCTTGGAGCAAGAAGAACCCAATTGTCCAGACACTTTTTTATTCCTCTACCTGGTCTCAGACAGTGGAAGTGGCCACTGGTGGTGTGAACCAACCAACTTGGTCCCAGGGAGGTGGTAGTGCTCAAGTGTTCATAGAATCATAGAAAATTAGGGTAGGAAGGGACCTCACGAGGTCATCTAGCCTAACCCCTTCCTCAAACCAGGACTATCTCCAACTAGATCATCCCAGGCAAGGTTTTGTCTAGTCAGTTCTTCAAATCCTCCAAGGATGGTGATTCCACCACCTCTCTGGGTAACCTGTTCCAGTGAGAAACTTTCCTAATATTTCCTAATATTTAACCTAAACTTCCCTTGCTACAGCTTTCGACCATTGTTCCTTGTTCTGTCATCAGCCACCACTAAGAACAGTCTAGCTCCATCCTCTTTGAGGTATTGATGGAGGTCTCAGACATACCCTGCTCCGTCTCTGGGAGCTTCAGTGGTTCGTGGGTCAGAGCAAGCCACCGTGTTGGTCAGGCCCTGGGTTTGATGCTTCAGGTCTGATGGGTGGAGCAAGGGGCTGGCATGTCCTCTGGAGGGGTAGACTCCTAGACCTGGGCTATGTGTGGGATGTCCCCAGATCCCAACGTGCACACATAGAAAGGACGAATGTGAGGCTAGCATTCCCCCACAGTCCCAGCTACTTATCTTGAATGTGTTTCCCTGTCTCCCTACCATCAATTCTCATTTATTCCCTCCCCTTGAATCATCCCCAGATGCCCTTACCACTCTTTTCCTCCAGTCTCCCATCCCTTAACCTCCTCTCACAGCAAGCAGTCACACCCATAAATTATTCTCTTTTTGAAAACTGTGCGAGAGCCTTTCAAATGATCCACTCTTCCCATACTACATTGCTCCACACTAAACTATGAACCCTTGGCAAAAGCAAGCAACAGCACCCTGCCTACAGCTCAGTCTCCTGCCAATGCCAGCCTTCAAACATCCAGGACGTGAGTGCAACCCAGGTTCAAAGTTGCAACAGTTTGCCTGAAGCCATCTGGCTGAGAAGCCTTCCCGACTCGTCTTCATTCACCTGCCCATTGAATCTGTGTGGTGCATCTGTGTTTCGTGCACACTAATCTAGAGAGGGACGCCCTTCCCTTAATGATGTGTTCAATGCTGGCTCCTCAGGGAGTAAGTGGGTGCCAGGTACTGGCTGGGATAGCTGTGGAACAACTGAGATCAAGTGGGGAAGATCAGAACCAGGGTTAGTAGGAGAAAACAGGGATAGACTCGGTGGAATTTGTGCAAAGCCGTGTTTTTATGGAGCTTGTCTTTCAGGCGCTCCTAGCACATGTGACCCCAAATGTAGTTCACTAGGTCGACTCTGTTCCCCAAGGAAGCACAGGGCAAAGCTCAGGGCAATCTGGGTGAGCCTGCTGATCTTGAAGCAGCGAGGGCTTCTCACCTTAACCTTCACTGTAACCAGGCTGGCGCTCCACTGCAACTCCTGAGCAAGGGGCCAGGCAGGCTTCTTCCACCTCCCGCTTGCTGTGATTCTTTGGCCCTGCTGGTTCTTCCACAGGCTCTGACCCTGCACTCGGGTCTGCATGCTCCAGGCTCAGTCCATGGACAGGCATCAGACTGTGATGTACCATCACTTGATCATGACAATAACAGTGATGTGGTTGTGGCAGAATTGCCCCCCTGGGCGCTCTCCTGCACAAGCGTCTGTCTGTGCCAGCCTGAGGGGCGGCTGGAGAATCCCTCAGGGCAGGGGTTTCAAC
>JAGPOW010003364.1:13514999-13550524 GCA_030014935.1 Caiman crocodilus
TCCTGTGACCCTGGCACTCGTTCCTGCCATTGGCGGGGGGTCAGACTAGATGGCCTGCTCTAGGCCCCTTCTGACCCTAGATACTATGATACTATAATACTATGATACTATGATCTTTCAAATATCTTGGCCATAAGGCATGCTATGACGTCTGCCAGCTCTTTTAAGACTTTTAGGTGCAATCCATCCAGGCGTGCAGATTTATAGATGGCGAGCCTCTCAAAGTGTTCTCTCTCTTGATCTACATCAATTGTGGGCCCATCTCCTGAGCCCTGGATGCTTTGCATCCTATCAGAGAGCGTGACCCCATTGAGGCAGGTAGAAAACTGATGCAGAGTAATTGTTTAGCAGATTGGCCTTTTCTTAAGTGTCAGACGTCAGCTGCCCCATTTGATCTCACAGGGGGCCAATGTTGCTTTTGTTCTACCTCTGACTTTCCACATTTCTGACGAATGACTTTTTGTTATCCTTGATTCTGGTGACTAGCCTGAGTTCGGTTGCTGCTTTGGCTTTTCTGGACTGCTCCCTACAGGTACGGGCTACTGCTGAGTAGTCCTCCTTGGTGATGATTCCAGTTTTCCATCTGCTTCTCTTCTGTATTTCAAGAAACCCTGAAGTTCCCTGTTGAGCCAAGGGGGCTTCCCTGCCCTCTGACTACATTCCCTGCAGGGCAGGATGGACTTCCCTCGCACTTTAAAGATTGAGTTTGTCTTCAATTTTAGTACGTCTTCAATTCCGTTTACCCCTTTACGGCCTTGGGGCAAATTTTCCAGGGTTATTCCCTGCCTTATGATACATGATAAATATCCCTTGAAGCAGCAATGTTCCCATATGGCTGCATAGTGTTTATCAGGTCAACTGTGACCATAGCTTAATAAAGTCCTTTTGCCCATTCCTCCTGAGTGGGTCCTATTTCTTAAGGGGAAAGCCTTGTCTTCCCAAGTCAGATCCCCTTAGTCACTTCTGTTTCTTTCTTCCCCTTGAGCTGACTGCGCATAACGTTGCACTCACTGACCTGCACCCCTCCCGCATGATGCTCCTGTGCCGACTCTCACGTCAGATAGGTATCACCATCCCAATTCTCTGCTGCGCGCTTCACTGCCCTTCACCTAGGACCAGGTACTTGCCGCACTTCTGTGCAGCCACAGGAGCTTCTGCTCCTGCAAGTTTCCCTCTCCGGGAAAAACGCTCTTCTGACCCTGGCCTTTAACTTCCAGGTCATCCCTCTGAGCCTATTCAAGGAATTCTTGTCTGCCCATTCCTCCCCCATGGCACGCAGCAAGTGTTAATTAGAGCCCGTCTCCTTCTCCACACACTTTATTGGCATCCTCATCATGCAGGTGAGACACTCCCCATCCTGCGGTTCCTTTGCCTTTTGCACTTCGTGGCAGAGCATAACCACTGCCCTGTCACACAAGACATGACACCTTTCCTTGTACCCACTCTGCACTCTTGCTAACACCCTCATGGGCATGTGGGATCCCAGACAGGCTGATGTGGTTCTTCCAGCTTCTCTAAAAATGCAAAAGCTATTTTCTCTAAAGGATGTAACCAAAATGCACCTTAGACAGACAGACAGACAGATATTCCATAGTGTGGCCTGGACTGCCTAGCCTCTGTAGGAATGAAGGACTACAACGGACATCCTGGATCACCAGGTCCAATTTCCTGCTGCTTCAGGCAACCACACCAGATACAAGGGATCCTGCCCTTTCCTGGCATTTATAAATAGAAAATCCAAAGTGGATGCTGAGGTCTTTTAAGTGCAGCAGCCCTGGATGCTCTGCCAGTGTGTTGCCAGTACGAAGTCACGACCAGTCACATCAGCACTCAGGCCATCTCCTGGGTGTGTCCCCTATCTGCTGCAGGCATAGATGAAAGGTTTGATGTGTGGCCTGCCCAGCACTCACCCCTGCTAAGTGGTGGCTGAACTGCAGCAGTGCAGGATTTCATGAGCAGAATATTTTAGTTCTTTCAGGGACAGAGGCCATACAGCTCTCCAAAAGGGTCTAAAGATCTCATCTCCTGCTCAGGGCACGGGAGAGGGTGAGAGAAAAAGTGGGGGAGCAAAAAAAGAAAAGGAAGCAGTCTCTGGAGAAGGCTGTCATTTCAGCAGTGTTCAGTAGATTATGGTAGCTGGACAGTGACCTCTCGCTCTCTTTGGCCAGGTTATCTGAGCTGGCTAATCCCTATGCCCTCTCCTCAGCCTCTCCCATTTCTCAGGCTTTCTTCCTTCTCCTTTCCTCTCTCTCTCTGTACAGCTCTTCCTTTTCATCCTTCCTGGCTTTTTGCTTCCCCTATCCCCCCTTCCCTCTACATGCCAACTTGTAAACGTGCTGCGTTCAACCTGAGCACGTGACATTCTGCCTGGCTGGGCAACGCCAGGGTCAGTCTGGAGGCTGCTGAAGAGGCGGCAAAGGTTTTAGCTGAAGATGTAAGTGCTTCAGCCCATGTGCTACCTCCAGCTGACTATTACTTTTGCCCAAAGCCCAACATAGGACTTCTGCTGCTGGAATATTATGCCATTGGGAGGTTTTAGCCAGTTAGGGATTTCTGTGGACATGGGCAGCCACCTGGACTGGGAGCCATATATAGAGGTCCTGTGGGATGGCTAAGCAATTTCTCCCATTATGGTGTTCATGAGACCCACCTTGCTCCACATGGCCAGGTTGCAAATGTCTCTTGTCTTCCATGGAGTCTGAGCTCAGTAGCATCCCCTAGCATCAGAGAGCATGGGGAGGTTTTGCAAGGGTCCTTAGTGGTTCAGGGAGAGACAGCTGGTGGAAGCAGGTCCTGTACAGTGTTGTCCCCTGGTCAAGCCAGGCCAGGGTATTCCCATCAAAACCACAGGGACTTTCCTGTATTCTGACTTTGCCTTTGATCCTTGTTTGCCCCTTCAGAATTACAAAATCATAGAAAATTATGGTTGGAAGGGATCTTAGGAGGTCGTCTAGTCCAACCCCCTACGTAAAACAGGATCAGCCCCAGCTAGATCATCCCAGCCAGGGCTTTGTTGAGCCAGGCCTTAAAAACCTCCAAGGATGGAGATTGTACCACCTCTCTAGGTAACCAGTTCCAGGGCTTCACTACTCTCCTAGTGCGAAAGTGTGTCCTAATATCTAACTTAAACTTCCCTTGCTGCAACTTGAGACCATTGACCCTTGTTTTGTTATCTGCCACCACTGAGAACAGTCCAGCCTCAACCTCTTTGGACCCTCCTTCAGGTCGCTAAAGACTATCAAATCTGCTCTGTCTTCTCTTCTTCAGACTAAGCCCACTT
Source organism: Caiman crocodilus (assembly GCA_030014935.1). Classification (NCBI taxonomy): domain Eukaryota; kingdom Metazoa; phylum Chordata; order Crocodylia; family Alligatoridae; genus Caiman; species Caiman crocodilus. Next base: position 13,518,280 of record JAGPOW010003364.1, read on the forward strand.
CCCTCAGCCTCTCCTCATAAGTAATGACCCCCAGGCCCCAAACCATTTTAATTGCCTTCTGCTGGACTCTCTCCAACTTGTCCACATGCTTTCTGTAGGGGGGAGTGGTCCAAAACTGGACACAGTACTCCAGATGTGGCCTCACCAGTGCAGAATACAGGGGAATAATTACTTCCCTTGAACTGCTGGCAATGCTTCTACTTATGCAGTTAGCCCAGTATGCTGTTAGTCTTTTTGGCAACAAGGGCACATGGTTGACATTGTCACATCCATAAAAGCCATATGTTTCAGCTGCATATTCCTCTAAGATCCTAAGACATGTGCTCTGCCCACTACATTATTAGGCCCTGAGGGAGTGATAGTCTGGACACCCAAGTTGTTCCAGACACAAGGAGAATTATTCTTATTCAAGGGGACCGTCATGACTAGTAACTACCTGAGAGCAAAAGGAAGTGGAGAGAGCAAGCATTTCAGATTGATACAATCCGAGTGACTGTCTACAAGATGAGTCAAGGAAGTGTGCCTGAGGGATTCATCCAAGCCCTGGCAAACCCCAGGAGGAGGCCAGAACAAATCTAGGTATCTACACCTAAATGTAGCTAGGAAGCTAAGCAAGGAGCCAGCCCTGGACCATGCTGAGAGGAGCTGTGCTAAACATGTCCTGATTAGGAGCTACCTCCTTTCCAGCCTATATTAACTTCAATACCTGGGAGACTCAAGCACTGAATCATCCTGTGATGTATGACAAGGCATTGATATTCTGAGCAAACTTTCCTCACTATGGAGGTGGATAGATGAGAGAGACAAAGAGAAAGAGCTGTAATCCCACATCAGTAAGATCCATTCCTTCCTCCCAGAACTGCTTGCCATGTCTGCAATCAAAAAAGTGATTCTTGGATCCATCTCTTGAGTCATCTCTGGACTCACCAATGACTCTCCTCTTCCTGGAAGATTGTCATGCTCATATTGAAGGGCTACTGATGACCTTCTTAGTCAAATGGGCAGGAGTAATGCTGAACGGGCCTTTGTTGGGAGTCACCTCCCCCAGCTGAGCCAGCTGGAGATGAACTAGGCCAGTGTCAATGGAAACCAGCCTTTACAGGTCACACCCCAGGGCTGAATTTTCTTCTCCATGACAGTGCAGCTGTGTTTGCCCAGCATGGGAGGCTCAGGGGAAACAAAGGTCTATATGCTCAGGAAGAGTTGCAAGGCCACAGAGGATTGTGAGGAACCTGAGGGGCATCTCTGCTGCTTCCTACCCTCCATTCTGCCTCTTCCTTTCCCTGCAGAACTGAAGAGAAGCATACAAGAGGGTAGAAACTAAATCAGAGATGAGAGGCTCCTGGGCTTAAAAGATATAATTGCTGCTAAAAAGTTTCCTGCCATTGTCTTGTAGTGCCTCTCTCCAGGACAGTGTTTGAGCCGTTCAGAGGGGAATGCTTGATCTGCATTTAGACAGTGACAGTGGGACACAGAACGCAGTGGACCATGTAAGTATCAATTTTCCGGAGTGGGCAGATCATGTGTAATTATAGACCGTTCCCGGGTTTATGGCCGTGGAGAATCTCTCTGACTGGCACTAAAATGCTCATGAAGTTGTTCTGATTTTTTTCCAGAAACGTGCTTCGGAAGAAGGAATCCAAAGGGGATCATCTGCCACCTTCACCCCATTGTCCCGCGTGCCCCACACAGCCACCAGAAATGTCAGCCCAGCCCATGGGCTTATACACCAACCAGCCAGCCATGTCTGGGGGAAGGAGAAAACAAATGAAAAGGGCTATAAAGCCTGGAAGAGCAGGGCAGGCAGTACACTTCCTGTTCCATAATGAAGCATAAATAATGAGGAACAGGGCTGAAGTCCTGAATGGCTCAGAGGGTGTGGAAAGTACTTAAATATGTTTTTGTTGCAGTACAAGTCTGTATCATAAAATTACTGTTTACAAACTGCTTTTAATTCCCTCTCTATGGATCAGTGGGGTAACAGGCTTCAGTGACACTTGGGATCCCAGTGGTAAAACTACAGGGTATACTTCTTGTGGGTTATCTACTGAGTACCGCTACTGGGCTGGATTCTGCCCATCATGGTGTAGAAGCTAATCCAGATACAGCCTCACTTAGAGGGAGATTCAGGTGGGGTTGGACCTGCACTGGCTGTAGCTGGAAGGCTCTGCTAAAGGAGTGCATTCATGAAAAAAGGTGAAAAATGAAATTAAGGATGGCATGAAAGAAGACACAAAGAGGTGGAGAGCAAAGGGACTGGAAGGCAGGTGGACAAACAGGAGGGTAGGGAGGCTGAAGGCAGCAAGAAGGCATGGGGGAAAATGCATGGAGGTGAAATGGAGCTGCGCAGAACCCAGAAATAAAAAGGGGGCACTGCAACTTGATGTGGAGGCTGAGGAGCAACTGAGAAGGGAGGGACATGGTGACACAAGGAAGTGAGGAAGCGTAGGAGTTAGAAACAGCAGTCTAGTGGACAGACTGAGGGAGGCAGATTGGCATTTGGGTGGCCAAAGGGAGGGAAGCTTCAGAAAGGGCAGAGACCAGCCTTGGCTGTGCCTGATCAGAGAGGCTGCAGCTCGTGCTGTCATGAGGCCACGTTAACATTAGACATGGTCTCATTTCCTTTGGCATAGCACATTGCTTGATACTCCATTCTGTTGCTAGAATCACAGGTTACCAGGCCAGAGGAGGCCTAATGCATAGCTTGACTCACTGCACTTTCTCTGCACCATGCCCAATAATATTGCATGTGACTTCCTCTGGACCCCAGCAGACTGGGGAGTCTCCTCTGGTGAGGACCCTGGGGACTCCCTGACCTGAGAGCACCGTTCCTGGCCCACATTCTGCTCTGACCTTTGCCTATGCAACTGCAAAAATACCGTGGTATAAAGCAAGACAAGGTTATCACCTTATGGCTGGATTCTGAGCTCAGATTTGCTAGTGGAAGCTGGAAGAAACTTTGCTGACTTCAGCAGGACTATGCTGGGTGCCCAGAGGCATAGCTAAGATCAGAACCCCGTTTCGAGCATGTAGGGCCAAGCCTGTTTCAAGCAGTAATTGCAGTAATGGACAGCACGTCGCCATCGTCGTACCTCGCTCCCTCCGCACATCAGCTCTTCCGACAACCTGCCTCACAAAAAAGAAAACTTTTCTATGATTTACGTGGGAGCAAGTAAGGCTCGGCTCCACTGGGCACTCTCTAGAGAAATGTCTAGACTAAATCTAGCCTCTCCGGTGAGTCAGTAATAAAGTAGGTGACAAAAAAATGCTTTTAAAAAAAGTGCCGCGTTCAGAGAGAAGAGAACCCTTAAAGCAGGCGTTTAATAATACGGCCAAAAAATAAAATGGGACACAAAATAATAGCTTGTCTGTGAAACTGCAGATCCTCTTCAGGTCCAATCCATCCTGGATCGCCCAGAAACCCAGCCTCCCACAGTGCCCCATCCATGCCTAGAGGGGATGCTGCTCAACATTCAAGCATCCAGCTGCTTTGTAAGTAATCCCTTCCATCCAAACATATTTTCTCCACACACATTCCTCAGGGCATCCCCCATACACATTTCCAGCATGGCAGCCAGGGGAAGTTGACCAGCTATTATGGGATAAACAGCTTTGTGGGATAAACAGCTTTGCCAGAAGAGTTCCCCCTATAGACACCCATTCTGGGATAAAAGTGATTTTATTCCAGATTAAGTATTCCCCTTAGAAACACATGCATTATTCTGGCCCAGTGACTTCTGCTTCAGAGTAGTGTTCACACAGGAAATGAAGCTGGAATGACTGCTGTGGAAGTGCTTATTTTACAGTAGCGATTCCAGGCAATGTCTCTATATTGGCGATTCTAAACCAGGTGCCACAACACCCTGGGGCGCCTTGAGCGCCTCTCAAGAATGCCATGGGGTGCCAAGCAATGTTAGTGCTATTAGGTGTGCAAACATGATTCATGAGATGAACTCAGATTTCAAGGAGGAAACCATAGTGCCAAAGGCATTCTGCCCTTGTTGTAGGGTTTCTGAGCTCTTTGCAGCAGATGAACCTCTCTAGTATTTTTCTGTAGTCAAAAATCAAGTGAAAACTCTGAGCGGACATTTTCCATGGGGTGCATCACACCAACCAATGGGTGCCATGAGCCTAGCAAGGTTGAGAACCACTGGTCTATATAGACAAAGCACTCTATTTACATTTCCTTCACAATGGTGTTTAATGGCCCTACTGGCCAGTAATGGACAACTTGGCCCAGCTTTCCCAGATTGGGAGGTCTTTGCAAGTATTGGGTACAACATGATATAACATCCGTTCTGCTAGGAACCTACAAGCTCCTCCAGAGGCTAAGGCCTAAACCAGAAACATTTAGGACCCCAGAACCCCACTAAAGGGTAATGCCTGGATTAACTACAAGTAGAAGCAAGTGATGCTCTGTGCCACAAGCTCGCAAGAGATTCACACAATGTGTGTTTACAAGACAAAGGGAGACAGAGGGTAGAAACAAACTGATAGGAAAAGTAAAAAAAAATAGCCTCCTCCTAACTCAGACTGCTATTATTTAGAAATGCATAAATCATTTAATTAATCTGTAAAGGTACCTTGTCCCATTGTGGAGAGGAGAATGAAAACGAGAAAGGGTGGAGCGAAGATAGTCGTGGTGAGAGATGGAAAGAAATAGTAATAGAAGGTGCATTGTTGAAGAGAGAGGAGTTGCGTATAGAGTAGGAGTCCATAGGAACAAGTTATTAGACCCTGTTTCATGGAAGGATTGATGCCCAGACACACCACCAGGATGGATGACCTGCTACAAATCCAGAAAGCTTAGATAGATGTTTCTCCATCAGTAACTCCCGAGATCCATTTCTCACTCCAGAGGTCCCAGATTTGAGATCCTCTGGGTCTCTGGAGCTGATTCTCTTTATTACTTCATCTCCATCTGTGTTCGGCATCTCTCACTGGTACTGAACTGCTGGGCAGAACATAGACAAGAAACCAACTTCGTAAGGAAACACAGGGACTGGTCATGTTACAAGACCCAGGCACAGGCATCAGATACCAGGAGAAGCAGCCTGAGCAAAGACCTGAGAGGCTAAGATCCCCAGCAACTTAGGGCACCAAACACCAATTTATCCAGTTTGAAAGAAGGAGAACATGGCATCATCTCACCTGAAGAGAAGACTGGAACATCATTATTGTTACTGAAGGGCTTCAGAGGAAGACCAAACCACTTTCTCTTGGGCAACAGCTCTGCGACTTGTGTCCTACCTACACCTGAACTTCTCGGTGTGCATCCCACTTTGTGCTGGCCGCCTTATTTAAAAATAAATCCTTGCAGAAAGGAAACAAACCAAAAACCTGGCCTGCAATATGCTCATCTAAGCAAAGCTGCCTTGCTGGCCCCGATGTTATCAGAGGCAGGCTGTCCTTGCAGAATGATTTTGCCGTGTAGAAAATTATTTCAGAACAGCAAAATGCCATCCGCTCCCCATGTAACAGTGTTCATCAGCACTGTCTCATTATAATGTAACACAAGAGGATGATGTTTTTAAGCATCATCATCACACTGCTTCAAACACATCATATTCTAGGCAACACATTAGCAGCAAGCTATTGAGAACCAGGAGGGAGTTCAGAGGATAGCCACAATAATCAGAAGACTGGATAGAAAGATTTATAAGGAAATGCTAACAAAGCTGGATATATCTAGGGCAACATGCTATCAGCCTGCAAATATTTGAAGGAGGTGAGGACAGAGGAACATTATAGAGAGTGGTATGCAGAGGTACAACTAGAAGAAATAGAGTGAAATTAATATAAGCGAAAAACACGAGGTTCAACATTAAGAGTCTTTTCTTCCATAGCTTGGTTACAGGGTCGTCGCTTGAGGGACAGGGTGGAAGACCCAGGGAGTGGGATATTTGAAACTAGACTGGAAATGGTACAGAACTATGCACTGGGGATTGGCAGGGATGTAGACAGCATGACCTAACAGGTCTGCTCCATCTCTAACCTCTCTGGTTCCTAGAGCAGCTGCTAAATGGCAATGACAGCCAGTGATTATTGACCTGGGCTGCACCATAACTGGTATTGTAAAGGTGACAGGCTCCATATCTTACTCTGAACCCTCAGAGCCATCTAGGCCCCTCCGCCAGCAGCATTAGGTAGGTCATATTTCTTGCCCAAATGAATTGACGTGGTCCCTGTAAATATAGTTCATATTGTGTTGCACACTTTTTTATAAATACATGTGCTGTAGCACTCCTGCACTCTGTGAACCAAGGGTGTGAGCAGCCTGTGATTAAAGGAGAGTGAGATGCTGATTATGGGTTAATTAGCTAGGCTAATAAACTGCCTGTAGCTGCACTTAGGCGAGAAAATGTATTTCATCAAACATAAAACTACTGCGGCACATGGAAGAAGATCATTCTTCCTGACGCCTTTGAACTGCTGCCTCTGAGGGGGCAATGACTATCCTACCCCCCAGTCCTGGGGTTATTGGGTAGTCTGGAGGTGCAAAAATCATCCTCAGCCCCAAGTGGAGTATGGTTGTAACCAGGAAGTCTTCATTCAGAGCAGGCAAATCAGTGTAGAAGTTGGGAGCTGGGTGGGTGGATGGAGGTGAGAGACATGCAGAGGTAAAAGGTACAAATCCTGCAACAAACAATCAAAACCTTCCAGCCTTCTGCAGACAAAAAGCTTTGGAAGTCAAACGAAAGTTCGCAGATTCAGGCCTCTAGCAGCAAGGGGGAAGAACTGTTCAAAAAGAAAGTAGTAGAAGAAAGTCCCAGCAGGAAAAGATGGAACTGGAGAGAACGGAACATTAGCTGGAACATACAGTGTTTAAGGAGAGAAACTAAAAAAGTTTAAGCTGAAAACTAGAAAAGTTAACTATACATGAAAATACACTGTAGGGAACAACCCTGCACTGGGTGAGGGGACGAGTTAGATGAACTCCAGGGGTAACAATAGATCCTGTCTCTTGCTAAGCTCCATGAATCAGAAATTTAGAAGATTACCTCAAGCTTATTTTAAGCTTAGGAATTTCAGAACCTGTGTTCCCATGTGGTTTCCAGATGACCAGTAAGCACCAAGTGCTCAGCTATGAAGAAGCTTCATTAAGTTCTTCATCCCAAACTTAAACCTAATCGTACTACACCCTATTTCTGGGATTCTGATTAATCTTTTTGTTCAACTTCTCAGCTGGGGAAAATCAGGATTGTTCCAGTGATACCACCGTTCAATTGAACCCGATTTATGTACTAACTGGGGATCTGGATGATAAACTTAATTGTAAAGGAGAATCAGGGTTAAAGTGGTATTGGATTCCCATTATGGGTAAAGGCCTGGATCTTCTTTCTTGCTCCAAATTGGTTTATTCAACATGTTGATGCTCTCTGATGCGCTGTGTTACTCTTCCCAAGCAGCTGGCATTTAGACAGCCCAATGTTATTAGCTCCAACCCAGCTACTCACCAAACAGAGACCAAAGTCAAGGAACCAAGTAATGAAACCATTTCAGGTCTGCTTTGTGCTGGGCTGCAATAGTGGAACAATCAGTGTATTCACTACATCCTGTCTGCTCTGTGATTACAGAGGCATCAAACAAAACCCATTTCCTCTTTTATCCCTGTCATGAGGAGAGTGTATGTGCGAGCCTTGGGTATAAAAATAAATCCTCTCCTGTCACATTCCAGCATATTAATAATGACACTTAATAATTCCTGCTTAATAGTCTCCATATTTGTGTGGGAATCTGTGACACGCTGAGCTCTGGACACGCTTCCCCAGCACACATGGCGTGCTCTGCCCATATGCCATGTAGCTTGGCAAACGAGCCTAAGAAAGGAAATCAGTAGAAACCAACTGCATTTAAAAACAATAATACGGGTTTTAATTGAATTTAATGCTGCGGGAAGGTGCAGGACTGACAGCTCAGGAAACTAGAATCCTCTTCTTCTCCAAGGAGGTGGTATGGCATGGAAGGAGCCTGCTGGTTTGCACAAATACATCAATCCCTGTCCTGGAGGGACGTTATTCAAGGGTGAGACAGAATTTCTCTCTAGGCTTCCTTGGCCTCTCCACTGGTTGTGGGATGCGGGTGCCTGCGTGCTGGGACTGAAACCCAGTCTATGAGTGACCAGTGTATTTTGCACAGAGCAGGGCATCCCACTGCAGTCAGACGGTGGCCTCCGTCAGTGGTAGCCAAGCAAGCATGGACTAGGGCTGGTATCCTAGGGGTTAGGGGTTTCCTAATCTGAAATGCATCAGCATGGAAATGGGCCGCAGGTATACGGCCTAAAGGGGCTGTTTTTCAAGAGATCAAAACCCGTGTGCAAGTGAGTGAGTAATTTGCATGTGCAATTACCATAACCATGTGGGCAAATGAGGTATCAGCAGGCACAAATGGCTAGTTAGTGTGTAAATGGCCATTTGCATGCAGCCGAGCAAATTAGCCATGTGGCTGGAGAGCTATTTTGTTACATATCCATAGGTACCCATCCTTTGCAAAATCAGACCCATTAGGTCTTTTCCATCTCCAGCACCTATGACTCTATTTAGTCCATTACCAGGCCTGCAAGCTGCCAAAGAGCCTTAGGAAATGGCATTCATGGCTGAATTCCCTTGTTTTAGATCCAGGTTATGTTTCTGGCTCCCCTTAAACAGTAATTAAAATCATTAAAAAAAAAAAAAAACAGAGATGAAGAAAATCTCATTGTTCAAGATTTCATTGGAGGATGGAGCTGGTCCGCGGTCTTCTCACCCCATGCTGAGGAATGAGGGGAGTCTAAGTAATGCCTTCTTCCTCATTAGCATGCACCTGTTCCTATTACCCTATTTATCAGGCTAAAAACCCGTCAGAGACAAGGCACCGTGACCACGGGTCTTCACGTGAGCGCGCGGTCACACTTGGAGGTTACTGCGGAAAGGACAGCACCTACCTTCCTGCTTGCCACGGAGGTGATGGGGCCTCGTCTCTGCTTCACTGAGCGAGTCATTTTCCATCCCACTCAGGTGACTGGAGGGAAAACTTTTCTTACCTTCGCGCTAGACCCTGCATTTAAAAATTCAACTTCTAAATCCATCTCTTGTTAAATAAATAAGCGGGGGGAAAAATGGCAGCGTGGGCGGCAGAAATTAAAACAAGGCAGCTCTACATTTCTCCTTTGATATCTTTCTAATTGGGCACTTACCTGAGCTGCATTCCTGCTCTCCCAAAGCCGTTACTGAAAGCCATGCAAACGGGGAGGGAATTACTGCCTTCTCAAGCTATTATTCCTCTCTGTAAAAAAAAAAAATGCACCACTCTGGATTTTTTTTTTATCAAACTGAAGCCACTCAGGTGGTCGTTCAATAAAATAAAACCCTGCTCAGTTAGGGATGATTAGCCCCCATTACAAAGCAGTCATCGCCCACAGAGTAGCCTCTAAACGCCTAGCCCCTGGCAAGCTCATATAGCCAGAGAATGGGGAAGAAATTGTACTCACTTCTACATGTGGGGTTTTTTGTATATATTTTCCTTTTTCTCTTATAATTCATAAATAAGCCAGGTGCATGTTTGGTTGTGGTTGTTCTTTTAACCCTTTCTGCCACTGTAATTACTGGGTCCACGTAATTAGTGGGCCCACAGTCTGGCCTCCACACAGCTGGAGAACTGGGGTGGCTCACCCAGCAGCCTGTTCCACCAAAGAAGTGTTACTGAGGATGAAATTTAGATTGAAAATCCCCTCAAGACATCGGCGCTGTCAAGTCCCAAGGTGTGTCAAAAGGGAGATTCTCCCTGGCTGGACCAGCACAAGCAGAGCAGGTCTCCCAGGAGGCAACACTACGGGGCCCAGCAAGAGTCACCCAGTGGGAGCTCTGTAGGGCACGCCTCATTTGGGTCATCTCCCTCTTGCTGAGAGTGGTGGGACCTGCATGGAAATGGTCTCCACAGGGTGTCACCGCCCCTGACTCAGCCAGTGGAAACTGCAGAGCCAGCCATATCTACAAGTTGCTTCTTCCCCTCCAGCCTAACTGGTGGTGGCAGATCCCCTTGCACAGAAGGACACAATGCATTTGGGGCACTGCGTACCACATCTGGCATCCTCTGTCTGGAATTGTCAGCCTCAGCCAGGAGGTGGTGACTAACCCTGGAGCGATGTGCTGCCCTTTCCCAGATACGTGCCGGCCAGCAGAGAATCCATTAGAGGATCAAGATACAGATCTGGGTGTTGTACAGCAGGTATCTACGTCTGGATGCGCTTCTTGTTCCCCTCTAGGTCTGTCTATTAGACTGTAAGGTCTCTAAGGGAGGGTCTGTCTTCTAGTTGCAGCTTGCAGAGAAGCAGTCGGCGCATTGCAGGCTCTGAACAAAAAATACTGTAGAGATAAGATCATAACCAGCCAGTGTTTCATGTAGAAAATACAGCGGTCATGAGCTCTTGCTGCATAGACCCAGCTACACTGCACAAAGCACAGTGGTACAGAGAGGCACGAGCAGCAGTTCAGAGATCACCCCAAGCGATGGCTGAAACCCTCCCTGGCTCACAGCACTCTTCTGGCAAAGGCCTGTAGGCCTTTCTACCTGCTATGAAGTGCAACAGCTGAGGGAAGCAAGTGCTACAGGTGAGAGACCTCCAGTGAAAAGGCCCTACTGCCAGCCGTAACAATGTCAGAGAGGCCATAAGAGCCTGAAAGTCCTGGGGGGCAAGGACAGAGCGCAGGGAGAGAGGCAGCAATTAGCCTAACCAAAAGGGGGTTTGGATTGAAACCAGCATCTAAGCCCACATCCACAAAGACATGGCTGCCCAGGGAGTCTGTGGCTCACACAGGTGTCAGGCGCTCCACACTTCTATATGCGAAGGCAGCCACAGTCAGCACTGCTTGAATCCGCTGAGCAGCAGCCTTGAGATGTGCCCTATACGCCAGTGTCTAAGCTCTTTGGGTTAGATGCTGGCTATTTTGTGCATGCACAGCACAATTGGACCCAATATTATTTAGGTCACATGGGCACTACTGTCATGCAAATGAATACTCATCATCACTGTGCAGTGGTCCAGATCAGGGAGGAAAGGTGTTGGATCTTGACAAGCAGTGGGGACAAAGAGCAACCGTTACCCTGTCTCCACCTGGAAATCCAGGAGTCGTGGAGGCTCTGTGTACACCTGCAGCCCCTCAGGCAAACAACCCTGTCACTGGGAGGGGAAGCGATTCCTGTGGGGAGAGGGGCTTGGAGTGTCCATGCTGCTGAGACCCTGCCCAACAGCCCAGTGACCACATATGTGCTAATGAAATCTACCCCTGCCCTGCTGCCTGCTCCCAGGCTAAGACCCACATTAAAAGGGTCAGGATTAAGGCGCTCAAGGGGCACCAACTCCATGAGTGACAAGCTGCTGCTTGCAGCGTACAAGGGTCTCTGGCTGCCTACAATTGTCAGCGTGAAGCTGTGAGCTCTCATCTCTCACCTGGGACCAATAAAACAGTACTGGGTAGAAGCTGTAGTGATAAATGGAGCATAAATCACACCTCTCCCCCTCCCTTCCCACCTCAGGTCTGCAGATCCTTGAGCAGGCTACAGCCCAGCCTGAAAGAAAGGTCCTTTTCTGAGCGTGCAGTCAATTAGAACTTCATCAGAAATCAATTTGCAAGGCCCAGCTGAGATGTACCTATAGATCAGGCCATGCCGACTGATTATTACACTAATGGAATATTCCATTGATTAATTGAATATTTAAGTTCTGAAATGTAAGCCTTACTGTATTATCCATGACTTGTTACTGAGCTGAGCAACAGCCAGCCCAGAGCCAGGGACTCAGCATAGTTTTGTCCCTGTGCTGTTGGGGCTCCCCTGCAGAGCATCCGCACAGGTCTGCGCACCACTGTGTTGCCTGGGTGGGGGGTTTACCCCCTCAGCAAATCCCTCCACCATTTCCAGGGCCAGGAAGGGAAGGGGAGAGGGATGCTGAAGGAAAGGTCCTAATCTTTCTAATCTCGTGTTGGAGGTGGGCCTGGTTTCTGGATCTGAGCCCTATTTGATGTGTTTTATCACTCGGTGTTTTTGTATGGACACCCAGCACTTTGGATAATCCACTGCAAGAGGCATCAGCATAAATTAATAAATACTTCAATAGGCAAACAGAAGACCTGCTAGCATGGGGAAGGAAGGTCTTGTCTGATGTTTCATTGAGTCACAAATACGATTCGCCCTTCCCTTACCAGCTTCTCAGAGTGCTTTCATCTGCTACGCAACACGGGAGAAGCAGGAGACTTAAGCCATGAAGAGCTCTTTGCTACTGTGGCTCGGTTGTCCCTGATGCCTGAACTAGCTCCTTTAACACTATCTCTGATATCTGTCTACACTATGCTGTGGGCTGCACTGTAGTTATGCCCTGTGTCTCATGAAAGCCCTGGAAGGCGTTCCTATGTTTGTATATTTATTCCCATTTTATACAAAATAGCTTGTCAGACCTGGAAGCAGAAATTGTGAGGTGTTGCCTAAAGATTTTCCTCCCTGCCTGTTACTCGACCCTCCTCCCCTAACTGTTCTCGAAGCTTTTCCACCCCAGCGGGAGCTGGGGTGCTCTGATGGGCTTTGGTGGCAGAAGGCCTCTGGCACAGGGTCCTCAGAAGTGCCGCACAGAGAGCGCCAAGTCCTCTCGGCAGGGCTGCTCATGTGCTTTGCTAGACGCGTGCTTCAGTATGGAGTGGGGTGGTAACAATAAAGGGTTGGGAGAAGAACGGCAGAAACGGAGAGGAAGAGAGCATGGGGGTCAGAGGTGTGCTAGAGGGAAGGGAGGAGGAGGTGTGAGGGAGGTTTTCTGTGTCTGGAGCGAGACTCAATTCAGAACTGAGAAGTGGAATGAAAAAAGGAACTGCTGTATTTTATAACGAGCAAATGATTAGCTCAGCAGAGCTCGGCGAAACCACACGAGCAAGAGAGAGGCAGTTCCAGTTCCCTCCAGTTCTTTGCACATCTCCACCTCCACCATAGCCCTCCTATGTAGGAGGGCAACAGGTTCAGGTATTACCTCATCGGGACAAATGCTCATTGGCAGCTCAGGCCCTAAGCACTCGTCCTCAAGAGCCTGTGGAAGCAGAAGTATTTCACCAAATGAGCCTTTTGTGGTGAGCGTCACACGCACAACAGGCAGGAGAGTCTGGGGGAGGGTGGTCGGATGGATAGGTGGATGGGTGGATACATAGGCAGGCAGCGAAGCAAAGCCAAGAGGACAAGGGAAAGATACAGAAAGCACGAGAGCCATTTTTCTTTCATAACTGCAGAGCCAAGGCCATCCCATTGATCTCTTGCTAAAAAAAGTCAAGCCAAGTGAAGGCGGAGGCTGTGGAAGAGGCCTGGTCTCATCAGAGAAGAGGTCAAGACAATAAAGCTATCCCCCCCCTCCAGTCATCCGGCTGCCTGTGAAGCCTAAAAGGGGCCGCACAACAAATGGCCCAGCTGACAATAAGCCAGCACACCCCTCGGGTTTCCCTGTCGTCCCCCAACTTCCCCACTCGCTTCCCTTGCACCACTCAGCATGCTGCTTCCTCCCATCTCTGGGCCATGTCTCCCTGTTGGAAATGATCTCAGAACCCACTTTGTAGGACTTGGAGAATGAAAGCCACAGTCCAGCCACGCCGCAGACCGGGGTGTCGGACACGTCCACAGCATCCCATCCGGGCCACGTCTCTGCGCGGTCCCCTCACCAGGCTGGTGCCCTGCCCGCTCCAGCTGCCATGTAAACTCTGCCTCTCCTGCAAAAGTTTGTTCATAGAAGCTGCTCAATGGACCGTGGGGGCTTGTGGTTTGCTCTTGCTTTCTTCCCCGTCTTTTTTTGCCAAGGATGCAAAAAATAAACCAGGAGGAAAAACAAGCATTGATGGAAGAGCTTGAAGGGAAAAGCAGGCTTTTTCTCACACCGAGATGCCTGACCTTTCAGCAGCAGTTTCAAAAACCACAGGCAACAGCCCTTCACTGGTATCTGATGCTGATGAACTACTGAGAGAGTGTTCTCTCTCCAGCTCTCAGCGGATACATTTTTATTTATTAACTCTTCAGCTTCTGCTGCTTTGGCAGCCTGAGGTTTCTCTCTGCTCCAGTTCTCCAGGTTGCCTTCCTGGAAAGAATAATCCCAGCATAACCTAGCACATGCTCGTCTGTCCCACCTGGCATTCTGCCCTCCTGCCGACAGAGAGTTTTAAGGGGAGGATACTCTGGAGCGTGGTTTCCAGCAGAGGGAGGTGTAATGCACTCAGAGGGAAGAAGAAATACGAGTAGTGTAACTAAGGAGGGATGACTGGGGCAGGAGTCCCAGGCAGCAACTTGGCAGGGAGGCCAAAAAATAGCAGCTGCCACCGCAGCTGCACAATAGTGCCAGGGGCACAGTAGCAGCTAGATGTCACTACTGCCTCCGTGTGTCGAAGCTGCTCCCAGCGTCCAGCTGACTTGTTGCACCTGTGGGAAATGCTATGGAAACAGCAAAGACTCACTACTCAGACTGCCACCCAGCACCTTCTTGGGTGCTATCCTTAAGGGACACCCCAGGCTGCTGTGGTGGGACTGCATCTCCAAAATGCAACTGAGCCAAAATACCACTGGCACAGAAAACCTTAAGGGAATCTGGACCACGAGGAACATTTCTGCTTGGATTTAGTTGAGTGTTGTAAGACAAAGAAAATTCATCAGCTTGTCAGACTCCTTGGTGCAAAGCATTCTGCTCTGCCTTCTGTCTTAATAGTGATGACCGGACAAACCAGGCTTCATTCATCCTGGCTGAGAGAGGAAGTGCAATTTTGTAAGGCGTGGGCAACTGGGAGAGCCATTCTTTTGACACAGTAAGAGCCTTTCCCTGAAGAAACAGGAGCAAAAGGCAGCGGGGAGCTAAGGAGCTAGAAAGTGGAGCTGCAAGAGAACACAGGTCCCAACCCAAGTTCTCACTTCATTGTCAGGAGGCCGTGGACCTAAAGCTTCAGGAGACCACATCCTGAAGCAAAAGAGGAAAGGCTTACTAAAACAGAGAGAGACAGCTGGACTGATCCCTGCTCAGAAACATAGGGTTCCCAGCACAGCTGGGTAAAGTCCAAGCACAGGGTATCAGGTTCCACAACCTTACTTGTGCCCAGAGGTGGAACCCCTCACCCTTCACCCCAACTTGATCAATGTAAGTGCGGGTGAGGATGACTTCTCCCTGGATAAAGCACTGTGCAACCCTTATCTGTATCCATGAGCACTCACCTACACAGTCGTACATAGCCCTTTTTGTAGGAAGATCCAATTACTGAGATGAAAACTGATTGGCAGGGACCAATGTGTATTGGGAGACAGTCCTTGTGTAAGCTGATCCATTTACTGGGAATGTTTGGGGAGGGTGGAAAGGGGCAATGGAGGGAGTGTTATATTATTCATCTACACAGTCTGTTCTGCAGCTTTCTGTCATCTTTTCCTGCCTTGGTTGAAGTAAGAAGGCAATTCTGGATGGGCTGCACACATCTGGTGTGAGTACTACCCTTGCGAGGGCCTTGTATTGGCTGTATGGGCTGTATACATTGCTTCCACCCACATCACTGGGCAGAGGCTCCTCTTACACACTGGTGATCAATTAGAGCCCAGCCGTTGAATGAGGCAGAACTTGTCAGACTCCTTGGCCCTGAGTGATTAATGAACACCATAATACCCTCACCCAGAGGCAATGCATGGAGTCCCCATTAGGGAAGCATTACAGCAGCAGCGACTGTGCATAAGGCTACATACTGTGAGGGAATGGGTGAGTGGGCTTCTATCTCCCACCTGTCACAGATACAGGGAACATGCCACCTAGTATTAAAATGTAATCTCCTCTGAGGTGGAGCAGCACTGTTTCACAATGCATAGCAATACACAACAGGTTAGGAAAGAAAGTGAATACCACATTTCACTGAAACACTGAGGTTTTGGGCAGAGGAGAGAGAGAATTAGTCAAACTGGATTTGCTTCCCTTCCTTGACTAGAAGCAGAGGTCAAGTGCTTTTCCAGTTGCTTCGTGCTCTCTTGTAACATCTGATCACACGGCACCTGGTTCTTGAAGAGTCTGAAGAGAGGGCAAAGATGAAGAGAACAAAGGTAGCCTGAACCCAAAGGGATACCAGGGGGTTGTGTTTCAAGCCTTAAGTGCCAATGAAGACAGGCACCATTCTCTTCCTCTCTCTCTCTCTTGTTTTACAAAGAGCACAAACATAATTGATTTTAGAATAAAAATCTCATGCCTCTCCAAAGAGGCATTATCAGAACGGGTGAAAGTGATGAGGTGGCGTTATTTTTCCATTATCCTTTTCATAACCTTGCACAGAAATACTAGAGCAGCCAGGCATCTTTCTTTTCTCCTGCTTCTCATGGTAGCTTTTCTCCAGTTGCAGCTACCGAGGCACTTGCACTTTGCATCCCAAAGTTGTTGTATTGGGAGCCAACTATCTTCCAGAGCAGAGAAAAGAAAGAATGAATAAACAACCAGAGATGGGTCATGTACAATTCACTGCTGCAGGCCTGCTGGTCCCTGCATAAAAACCTATCCAAGACTGCAGATTGAAGTTTAGATTGTACTTGCTCTAGGAAATGTACTTCTTGCCAGCAAAAGGCATAAGAAATAGGTGCTGGGATTATAATGCGGACTATGTTTTTGCCACCAGAGCCAGGACTGTGCTAAAAACAGCATCCAAATAAGAAAAGACAATCTAGAAAAACTCACTATCAAAACAGAGGAGACAGGCAAAGGCTGGAGATGGAGAGAAAAGAGCAGAGGGGGGAAGTGTCTTGTGCCCTGTCCCTTTGTGCCTCCCCATATTGGATGCTGCTGGATGGCAGGGGTAGGTAGGCCCGAATCATGCCATGTGTATGAGTAAGCCTCCCCAAAGATTTCCAAAACATGGTGCCATCAGCAGCAGCAGCAGTTCAGTTCCCCATTGCTGATGCCCAGGTAGGCAGAGCTACTCTGTAAGCCTAGAAACATTTGCTTTCACTCTGGGTTCAGTGTGTTCACTTTAGGAGTTCCTCCCTCTCCCCGCCATAAGCTTCTACTTCCCGATGTCACATCCACACACCCACAAGGACACTCATGTCAAAAACAAAGCCCTTGATTGCACCAGTTGGATGTGCCAGGTCAGACCCATGCGTGAAATGCCATGTGCCAAACAGCATGGTGGGACGTGCCACCCGCAGGCCTGCACTGCCCAGAGTCTGTTCCATTGCACAGCCCAGGCACTTATCATGGTAAACATGGGTCATACTGCCCAGGCTGATTAACCAGAAAGGAGTCTCTACCTATCCAGTGGAAGCTTTCCCCAGTACCACTTGGGCACTACTGAAGACAAGAAAGCTTGGGTTGGTGAGGAGAAACTGAGCTGTTGCGCTCAGGTCACCGATTGTAGCCTGGCTCTCATGGCAGAAAGCTGGTGCCCTTGTTCTGCCTCCCATAGAAGAAGAACAAATCAGTCCAGGTTCCCTTCGCTAAGAAGAACAAGATGCACATACAGAACAAGTTTCCAGGAGACAGAGATCAGAGATCCCTGTGTGCAGGGTGCTCTCTTACTCACGGGGGCGTGGGCAGCAGCAAGGCAGCCTGCAGCTGGCTGTAATCCCAATTAAGCAGGGCTGCCTAATTGGGGAACAGGACCCAGCTGTTCCTTTATAAGGGCTGAGCCTTGAACAACAAAGCCAGAAGTCTGCTGCCAGCAGCTGGAGAGACACCATCAGCTGAGCTGCTGCTCAAGAAACATCCTTGGAGGTAAGGAAGGGGCTATGGGGATGTCTGGAAGCGCCTCATCCTGGGTATGACATTTCTGTCATGTTTGCTGCACCTGGCCTGGTGGGACTGCCCGTGACAGGGCAGTTTACCAGAAATGCCAGGCCAGTCATTTCCCCAGTGAAAGGCGAGTACGGGGTGCCTTTTAACCCCAGCCCCCACATCTCTGGTGGGTACCAAGACCAAGCAGGGGGAGTCCAGACTCATGGTGAGTCTGAAGCAGGGCCCAGGTCAGGTGGAAAGACCTGGAGCAGCACCCAGGCTCACCGTAAGCACTGATGCTGCTATAGGGACCCAGGAGGGAGGCTCCAGGGGGTGGGGACCTGAGCCTTGGGGGGCTATGAGCAAAGCTCCTGGGCAAAGGGATAAGGGGTTATAGCCCAGATGGGCATGGGACAGGACTTGGTGTACCATGGGATACGGGCTTCAAGTCCTGATCCCATAGTGCAGGCTTGGAGGCTCAGGCTGGGGCTTGTTGGGCCAGAATTATCCCAAGGGGACATGGGACAGGGCTTAGAGACCTGATCCCATAATGTGGGCTTGGAGCCCCGGGGTGGGGCTTGTAGGCCCAGAATACAGGCTTGGAGCCCAGGGGTGGGGCTTGGAGCCCAAAGTTTGAATTAAAAGAACCCAGCATGATGGTGCAGGGACCACAAGCTCCTGTGGGGAGTGAGAGTCCCATGTGAGACACCAGACCTTGGGTCCTAGTGTTAGTCAGCTGGAGAAACATCTGCAAGGCATGGGGCATGATAAGAGGAGGTCGGAGTCATGCACATAGGCCCTTGTCACCAGGGCAAGTAAATGGGCAGCCTCCCACCTTAGTGACATCTGTTCAAAGTATTAACATCAAGGCATGGCAGGAGAGATAGGCAGGTGGCTTGCACGGAAGCAAGTAGGCAGGCTAACGATTTGACTGGCCCAGGATGCTCTCCTGTTACAGCTTGACTCACTCTGTCCCTCTCCTGAAGCAACTCTGGGCCTGGCTCAGCAGGAAGCAGACAGATTACACTGACAGGTGAGGTGCATAGAATTGCAAAATGTCCCTCACTAGGGACATTTAATGATGTCACTCTGCATCACTAAAGACCACCCTACCACAGAATGGCTACTCTGGGAAGGCTGTGGGAGGAACTGGTGGTCCTCAGTGCCACTCCGATGGTCCGCTGCACTCCCCTGGAAGGTTCACAGCTGCCAAAGACCAGCTTCCTTGCTGATGCCCTCAAATGAAAAGCCAAGAACAGGCTGAGCCCTGGAGACTGATCCCCATTAACCAAGGTCCCTGCAGTCAGTGTTGGCAGATGCAGAAAGCTTGCTCTGCTGTCTAGAAGAATACTCCTCAAGGTCAAGTGTCCTCCAAAGCAGAAAGGCTCATAGGCCTAACATGGCCAAAGCACACCAGTTTCTTAATCAATGACACGCGACCGAGTGATGTAGCCAGCATCACCTCCAGCTGCCTTTGGCTCCCCAGCCTGAAAGATCAGGTGCCCACTTAACAGCATTACCAACTAGGCATGGCTAAAACAAAACTGAAACTCCCACCTCTGCAGCCCCACTGAAATGGTTTACCATGCTTTGCAACCACACCCCTGCTACACTTGTCCCGTGTGGGCACAGATCCCCAAATAAGTCCTATGCTACTACATCACAGTCTTAAATAGGATACACAGCAGTCCTGGGCTTCAGACTCGCAGTGATATTGCCACTACTGGCCCTTTAAGTAGAATCTTTGCCCACCGGGCACTCTTAAAGCACACTTCATTCATGAATTAAGTCCCTGAAAGCCCATATTTGTGTGATCAATATGTTTGTTTATTACCAGCAGCTGCTGTGTTTTAGCAAAGCTGGTGGGCTCCAGTGAGAGCTCTGCGCTCTAACCGCAGAGCAGCGCTTGGGACAGGGAGCAGAAAGGCCGCCTGCCGGCAAAAGGGAGCTGGGATGGATAAGATTTCACATTAATGACTCTTTAATTGAAATCATTGGTTAGGACAGATTGCTCATCTCGGGGAAATCTGCGCTGATGGCTCCCGGCTTGGGCACTCCTGAGACGAGTCCATTAACACGGCAGCTAGATACACTGGGCAAATAACAGCAAGCAACAGTAGCAGCAAGAAGACGTTGTCTAGGCTGATCCATCATGGGTATGGATGGGGGGTGCTTCAGGGAAATGCCAGTCAGCAGCCAGTGTCAATGGAGAGATGTGCAGGGAGAAAAGTCTTTGCTCCCTGGAACTCGCCCCTCTCCTTCCCCATACCAGGACGCGCCCATCTGCAGGGCAGAGGCCTCGACTCCTCTCGTTCTTTAAGTAGGGTCGTACCAGATTGCTGGCTTTGTGTGTGGGAATGTGGGTGGCTGTGGTTCATTCCTAGCATTGCCTCTGACACAGGGGCAGACTGTGGCCATCGCACTACTTTCTAGGACCTGTGGGACAGCCGGGAATGCACAAGAGGTGTGTGTTCATAATGGGTAGGTGGGTAGTGGGAAGTCCATGGGTTAGAATCATAGTATCATAGAAAATTGGGTTTGGAAGGGACCTCCAGAGGACATCTAGTCCAACCCTCTGCTTAAAGCAGGACCATCCCCAACTATATCACCCCAGCCAAGGCTTTGTATAGCCAGGTCTTGAATTTCCATCCTTGGAGGTTTTTCACAACTTCTCTGGGTAACTTGTTCCAGTGCTTCGCTCCCTTCCTGGTGAGAAAGTTTTTCTTAATATCTAACCTAAACTTCCCTTGCTGCAATTTGAGCCCATTGCTCCCTGTTCTGCCATCTGTCACCACTGAAAACAGTCTAGCTCCAGGTAGTTGAAGGCTCCTATTAAGGCTCTCAGTCTTCTCTTCTTTGGACTAAACAGGTCCAGTTCCCTCAGCCTCTCCTCACAAGCCATATGCCTCAGGACCCTAACCATGTTTGCTGGCCTCTGCTGGCCTCTCTGCAATTCGTCTACATCCTTTCTGTAGTGGGGGAGCCCAAAACCGGACACAGTGCTCCAGATGTGGCCTCACCAGTACCGAAAAGAGGGGAATAATTACTTCCCTTAATGTGCTGGCAACACCCCTGCTAATGCAGCCCAGGATGTCATTAGCCTTCTTTGCAACAGGGCACACTGTTGACTCATAGTCTGCTTATTACCCACTGAAACCCCCAGGTCCTTTTTCTAGAGCTGCTGCTTAGCCAGTCAGTCCTCAGCCTACACCAGGTTTACTGAGTGTAGGGTTGGAGAGACTCATTATGACAATTTAATCTGACTTCTTGCACAGCAAAGGCTTGAAGAGCAAACAAGGTGCCTGCATGAGGCCCTTCTCCACTAAACTTGAACTCCTCCACATCTTACAGACATAACATGAAGGAAAGCCGCTCAGATCTGGTGGCTCTGTGTACCATTTCACCTGTCACAGAGAAGCAGACACCCTGACATCCTCTGTAACACACAGAGCATGGCCATCCCCTGGGGTGTGCCAATGCCTACACTGTGCTGTGCACTCATACCAGCAGGGGAAGCAGCCATGGACTGTCACCTACGCTCTTTCAGTGGCTCTGAGCAAGGACATGCATGCACCAGCCTGACTGGCCTGCACTGTAATGCAATGAGCTGACTAGCATGTGCTTAAGTATATGCTTTTTTACACTTGCATATCCTAAATCCTGTAGGGCTGAGAGTTTCTCCATTGTGCTTGTGTTTTTGGAGCAGGGGGTGTTAACTTTGTCCTCAGGGACTCCACATAGATTTGAGCAGCCACAGTATGCAACAGAAAGAGATAGGTGGCCACAGGGTTCTTGCAATGTGTGATTCTCTTCTATTTCATGGCCTCATTTCTAGGCAACCAAGAGCCTCTATGTCCCAAGAGACCCTCTGTCTCTGAAGGTTTCTTGTGGGCAAAAAATTGCTAATGGAAATCAGTCTTGTGAGACTGAGGCATCTCCTTCAGCCCTGTTTGGTGAGTGGAAATGTTGATGCATGTCTCTTGTCATGCAAAGAGAAGCCAGAGCGCGTAGAAAAGAGGGTTGTGAACCTGTTTTAAATGAATTTATTATTCACATTAATTACTATGTCTGCTAAAGAAGACAGCTGTTCAAGGAGTCTGTGGTACCAATTTATCAGGAGAAGATTCCAACAGAAATCTCAAAGACTTTTTCTCTGAACTTAGAAGGATGGAAGATGAAGATTTTTTAATTAGAAGTTGTTATTAATCAGAACACAGTAAATTAAAAATAGACCCCTCCCTCTTTCTCCTGCCCCCCCTCCCCCTTATATTAATCATATGATCTGATCTCAATTAGACAGATCAGGGACAAGCCATTGAATGGGAATTTCTGAGATAAAAACTGATTGCAAGACAAAGAATAAAGGTGACAGTATCGCAGAGAGAGAACAGAGACTGGGGACAGTCTGGGGAAATACAATGGCAGGGAAACAGTAATGAGAGTGCCTACGGTTCCTGGGTATGAGACACAGAATAGCGGTCTAGCGGCTATAAGACTCCATCTCCAATGGGGGAAACCTTCTGGGAGCACCTCTGGGAAAGACGTCCCCATTGTATATCGTTTTGGCTGCCTGAGATGGGTTCTTGGCTAACATGACTTGCCGGAGGGATTTGGCAGAGGGCTCCCAGTATTGACTCCAGTTTCCTTTGTTCACTCCCCAGGTTGGCCTTTCAGGGTTTGAATCCTAATGAGGTCTTCTGGGAGCACACCTGACTGCACACACATTCCTTGTATGCAGGCATGAGAAGATGAGTACGTGCAAACTCAGCTGGCTGCACACACCGTATCTGCAGCCTGTGCATTTCAGTGAGCACGAGGAGGACAGGCATCTCCGTGTGCCGGGGGAAGCTTGCTGGCGAGGCATCTTCCTTGGAATCCTAATGTTAGCCTCAGCTGGGATCCTTCCGGGTCCTGGTCCTACAGCTCTCCTCACTGTATTGCCCGGTTTACCCTCATGCATATGACCCTCCATTTTAGATTGTGAGCAGGGCACCCCTCTCTTTGTTAAGCTTGTGGGGTCCTGGTTCTTGTTCTTAGGTGCTACCATCACATAAATTTTTCGTCATTGTTGCCTACAATGTTCCTTGAGAGCCAATACAGCAGATAGGGTCCGGAGGACTCTTGGACATGGAGCTTTGCCATTCAAGATTGGTCCCTGAATCCATCCAGGTCTTCTGGAAGGCCATGGCAGTCCCTGGTTTTTGCTGGCTGCTGGTTACACTGCATGAAGCGAGCTGGTTGGGTCTCACTTCCATTCATGTCACAAAATCCAGAATTATTACATGGAGGGGAAAGAGGCAGCTCCCCGTAGGGGGGGAAAGGAAAGGATGGGTTTTCATATGAAAGGCCGGGTTATCAGGTCTGAAGAGTGTACAGCCTTGGCTGGTCAAGCTGTGTCTAGATCAAAGACAATGGCACCTCCCCCTCAAAATGTGAAGTATGTGGCTAAATACTTTTTAATGAGAAGCTAGTCTAGCATCTCCTGTCACCTGTGGCCAAAGAGCCCCTCTCTCCCCACTAGCAGAGAGTCCCTGCCATATTCCAGGGCAGGCAGAGACCTTAGGCTGAAATTACAGACTTGCTTGCTAATTGCCGCATGTTCTCTCTCTGTAGGTATATCATTGCCGGCAATTAGCGCAAAATCCTTTCCCACTCTTGTTAAGTTCCTGTGCTGCAGTTAAATACTCCCAGATCCCATTTAAATGATTTCAAATGCAATTCATTCTGGCTCGTTAAATAATTCCACAGCAGTGTTTGTCGTCTCTTCTCTGTGTTTTCCAACAGCCACTTTCTCCCGGAAAGAATGTGATGACTGAAGGGGAAGGGGGTGGGGGGAGCCGCATGAGAACAAGAAGGGGAAGCAGAGAGATTTGGTTTTCTTTCTCTTTTTTTTTGCGGTTCTGTCTCTCGCTGTCCTTTATTTCACCTCTTCTCCCCTCTCATTCTGGCAATGACTTCACCTGCCAGCCGCAGATTTAAAGATTTTCACCAATTATAAAATGCCCAGCAACAAAATGAGATTTCTGTGTTCTTCCCATACCGCTACATGCACACGTGGCCAAGTCTACAGTGCTGAGGTCAGCTGCCTCTTGACGAGCTGCCATCTCATCAGCCCCCTGGGGTCTGCTCTGCAGCGCACACTGGGCAGGGAGCACGCAAGGGGCTGGGCTGCTAAGTTGCACGGCAATAAATGCTTGTTCCAAGTGCTGCAAGGGATTCAGTCTGACAGATGGACCTGTGCAGACTTCACCACCCCATCACCCAGGCCTGTCCTCCAGAGGTACTTACTCGCCTGTAGGCCACCACCTCGCACCCACTTCCTCTGCCACTGTTTGGCCCCATCTCCCCTCCCATTCGCCATGATCCAGCCCCTGTGTGCACTGTTGCATGACCCC
The DNA here is from genome assembly GCA_030014935.1 of Caiman crocodilus. Lineage (NCBI taxonomy): Eukaryota > Metazoa > Chordata > Crocodylia > Alligatoridae > Caiman > Caiman crocodilus. Next base: position 13,542,391 of record JAGPOW010003364.1, read on the forward strand.
GCACCATCAGGGCCTGTGAGAGGGTGGGAGTGGGGGCGAAGCTATACCAGGCCCTCAAGCTCAAGGGAAATCTTCACATTCAGATCACCCTTTACTTCCTGATTCCAAAATGGGAGCCCCCTCCCCAAGGACGTCCTGCCTCCCGCTGTCAATCCAGCAAGTACTTAAGTGAAGCAGCACTGTAAGGGAAGTGTTGCTTTGTTTTTACCTGCACTGAACCCAATTCTTGGTATGGTTTGACCAAGGAAAATGAATAACCTCCTTCCTTCGTTTCATCTCCTCCCTAACTCTCACAGTCTTACGGCAAAGTCTCACAATCCTGGATGTTTCCCTTAAAACCCCAGTTCCCGGAGAGGAGCAATTGAAATGAGACACTCAGCTTTCAATTTATTAAATACATCTTTGTTTCAAGGTCTTGTGGTCGGGGAGAAAAGCTTGTAAGCGCTATTTGAAGTGCAACCTACTGTTTCCAGCGCCAGGAGGCAAAAGAAAAGAATTGAATATGTTTTACGTGGAGGCAGAGGGGGGAGCTCCTGAATTTGGAGCCCTGACTCATGAATTTTGAAGATTTGGGGTCAGTGATACTGAATCTGTTCTGCTTCTTTCAGCTGGGAGCAATGCACAGGAACCAGTATCGTGTGACCAGTCAGCTCTCTGTGAATCCCCACGTAGGGCTCCACAGACCACAAAGCTTGGGGCTCTCTGCACTAAGGACTGATACCTGCACTCTGCAGAGAATAGCAGGGCTCCCAGTGGGATCTCAACAGCCCCGTCCTAGACTGGCATGAAATGCTACAGGGCACTTCTGCAATGATTATGACATTGCAACCCAAAGGTGGCTGTGGTTCACTTGTTGACCATTTTAAGACCCTTAAAGATGAAAGGTGCCAGAGAAATATAGTTCATTATCATTAGATAGGGAAGTTTAGAGACTCCCATAAGATGTTGATAACCCATCAGTAATGAGCAGAGCAAAATGTTTGTAGTGAAATACAGATTGATCAAACCCTGACCTTCTTTCACGTTTCAGTGTGAATTTGAAACTGGGAGCATAGCTGTGAAACTGCTATAACATTTTCTTCTTCTTTTTTTTTTTTGGAAATGGGTCAGCCTTCAGGTTAACTTTTCAAGCAAAGTTGTTTTCACCGTGAAAATATGAAATTTAGGTGATTTCATAGCTGAAGGATAACTTTCCTGCACTTTTACAAAGCATAGGAAGCTGAGGAAAGCAGCAAAATTAAATGAATAAGTGAAATAAAATTGCAGAAATATTCACTATATTTTATACGGTTTTGCAGAAGCTTGCTAGTGAGGCTATTTCTATTGAATATACTATGGATGATGCCCAAGACTACAAGAAAGTTTAGAACAGGAAGTGAAGAACCCTAATGCCCCAGTGAATCTGCAAGCACTTAAGGTGACAAAATGAAAGTGCCAACTTGGAAATTTTCCCCAAAAAAGGGTGCTGAGACTGGAACCCTTGGGAAATTACTGGGTCCTTTAGCTACCAATAGTGGCCAGACTAATACCTGTAGGACTTATTGTTTATTATTTCCTATTTGTTATTCGGCAGCAAATTGGGGTCCAAGTGCACTGTACAAACAGAAGAAAGACATGGTCCTGACCTGAAGAGTTTACGGTCATTCTTGTGATTCCTGTCAGCCGAAGAACTGGAGCTGGTTAAAGAATTTATTGTAAATAATATCCATTGCAAACTTCAGCAATTTTTCATCAAATAGTTACTGGCAAATATTCTTGTTTAATTCAGCACTGGGCAGGATGCCAGTGTGTTTCAACAACAAAATGTATAGACTTATCACTCCAACCCTCGCTACAGGAAGGTTTAGGGCAGGAAGTGAAAAGCACCATACACCTCCATGAAACTGCAAGCACTGGAGGTGACAACATGAAATGACCACCTTACAAGGTAGTCCGAGCAATGGGGATGAGACCAGAATCCTAGTGAAATGGCCGGGGGGAGCTTTCAATTACCAATAGCAGCCAGGCTAGCGCCTGTAGGATTTCCTTAGATTTTAGTATTTAATTAAAAAATTAACAACTGGTACTTCTTGGCTCCTCGTCAGCTCTCTCAGCAGAGAGGCATTGCCAGCCTGATTTCATGGTGTGTGCACAATCCTTTTGCCATGATCTGTATCAAAACGAATCCAAAGGGACTGAGCTGACAATCAAGCCCCTCAAAGTCGCTGCTCACAATCTCCCACTTTTGGCGCGCTCCCTATCCCGAGCTGTGTCCGTGGATTGCGGTCCACCACGGTGACCTCCCTAGAGGTAAGCCTCAGGCCATCAAATGGGCAATGTTTCTTGAGGCTTTAAGTTCAACTGTGGATGCAAACACCAAGGTGAATGTTCTCACTTATAGGCCCACAGTTAATGTTGCAGGTGAAGGAGGAGACCACAACTTTGAGGGTGTAATTTGCACCCACCTAAAAGGAGTCTACATCTTGACCTGTGAGAAGTTATCCCAAAGGGTCTGGACACTGACATTCACTCAAATGTTGCAAAAATATTCCCCATATACCCCACATAAGGGCCTGAAGTCACCTACAGTCCTCATACCTTGGCTACACCTATTGGCACAGGGTCAAACCAATTGACCATAGCCTATTTAAGCTAATGAATCTCTCCTTCCCAGAAAGCAGTCTGGGGATCAAGAACTCCCCCTCCCACTTCCCCTGATATTTTTAAAACCACCAAATCAGACAAGGGGGGAAAATACTATTTTCAGGCCCCCTTTCTGTCCAGGCTCCAGATGGCTGCCCAGTTCGCCTGTGCCTGTGTCTGGCCCTGTCCACAAGCCTGTCTGTAGCAAACCTGGTGCTGTCCCTATCCCCTCTCCTTCAGAGCTGGTTCATTGCTTGAGTGGCAGCGTGTGACACTGGCATGCAAGCTCAGACAGAGAAAATGAGTTAGGACAAGGAACTGTGTTGAGGAGGCTAAAGCTCCCTGAGTGGGTAGAAAAGCCAGGGAACATATCTGCCACCAGCACTGCGTAAACTCCAAGGGTCTCAGTGGCATATTAGACAATAGGCTCGACAGTGATGAGACTAAAGGAGTGGGGAAGCAACTGAGCTTTCAATGTAAGGCAACTTGTATGTTGTAGACACCAGAGCTCTCCTCCTGACTGCTCTCCTGCTTCCACAGCTGTCACATAAGAGAAGGGGGTAGCACCTTGCAGTTAATGGCAAGTAAATTTAGTACCAGCTCTCCACACAGTGAAGAATCGACCTGCAGTGTCCCTTGTCTTGCCAGAGATCAGAGAGTCAGGTGCCCATTGTTTGCAAATTCAAAGTGCTACCCAAGAACCCTTGTTAACTAGATGCTCAAGAACATTTTTGACCAAGAATAATTTATGCATTGTGGCCAAGGTCAGAATGGCCCAGTCTCGTATAATAGGGTGACAGCCTGTAGGAGACGGTAAGTTGCTCTCTGTTTCCCCAGAAGTGACACTCTGGGACCTGGCTGAGACATGTCAGTAAAGCCAGTTCACTGCTGCAGCTCCCTCAGCTCCTGTTACACCCCTTCCCCCATCTTGTGTCTTTCTACTTAGGCTGTAAACCTTTCCAGGGCAGGGACTTTCTTATCACCCTCTACAATGGGACCACCATTCTTGGTTAGCTTCTAAGCACCGCTGGATGAAAATGGTTAGTACGTTATAATCAGAGGCCATGTACACAGCTCAGCAGCACCTTTTTGATGCAGTTTCAACAACTGCAGATTGACAGCAGAGGAAGCACAGATGTTGAAGTATTGTACATGGTTGACCAACACCATCCTAGCCACATCCTGACCTGACCATACGTTGTAAAATATTGAGGACACTGCAGGTAATATGGAGGCATTGCTTGCCATTACCTGGTCAGGAAGAGAAAAACGAAAGCAGGATAGTATCTAGGAAGAGGTCAAGTGATGTTTCTCAAGATTGAAGCAGCTTATGATATTGGAGGGGGTGGAGCAGTACAGGATATTGAGGAAGGCACAGATGCTTTTCCTTGGCTTCTGTTCACCATGAGGAGCAGGGCTGCATGTCCCATACAGCAGTACCCACAGCTTCCAGGGACTCTGCGGGTGCCTGATCAGCAAAGGGTCAGAGCCTTGATGGCTGAGGACAAGACTGCTAGAGTGCTCGCCCAGATGCTGCATGAAGAGATCCTGTAGCTGTAATAGATATTCTGGGAGCTGACTGCATGCAGGGATGGACACACAGGAGGGTGAGACAATATCATCTCTACCTCCCTGCACCCTTTATGTAGCTATCTCATTGCCGTGCTCCCTCAAGGTCTTCTAATAAGGTAGAACTAGAAACAAGGGACTCTGAGAGGCAGGATTCGCTGCTCCTAAATCATGCTAGACAGACGTCTCTCCAAACTCTTTTTGAAAACCTCCAAGGAATGACAGTCCACAGCTTCCCTAAGCAGCTTGTTCCATTGTCTGATTGCTCTGACACTTAAGATGTTCTTCCCATATTTTAATCTAAATCAGCTTTGCTACATGCTGCTGATATAAATGTCATTACTTCCATTTTGCAGTCAGGGGGACTGAGATGCAAGCAACGAACAGCAGTAAGAAATGCACAGTCCTCAAATCTATTTCCCTTCTGTAACCTGTTGCATCCCTATAACTATTGGCACATGCAACCCCTGAGATTGGCAGTGCATCCCCTGAGAGGCGCATCGCCAACGATGCTGGTGATGCCTGTGGGCAGTAGGTGCTCACCACCCCGTTGCCGACACTGCTATGGCTACTTGCAAGAGTCGTGCCCCCCTGCGCCCCCCAGCCTGAAAGGGCACGTGTCATTCATGCCTATAATGCTATAATGAGTCGTATACTAGGCAAAGAGACAAAGACATGGTTGTTCTAAATTAAAAGCAAGTTTATTGAACCCTAATAGATACAATTCTAATTCAAATTGAAGTAGCAGTTTAAAAATTTGAGGTTTGTAGCTGGTCAAAGCAGATGCTCACCACCCCAAAATGTTGCCAATGCAGCTTCACTGGTTGATCAGGCCGTGAAGTCTTGTCTGGAGGACTCCTGGCTCCCACCTCTGGTATTGAGACAGGATCTTGGATCGGTGACAGGATCTTGGATCAGTGACAGGATCTCTTTGGGCTTCTTCAGGAGTGTTCCAGGGAGGGGTTCCAAGTCTTGTCCTTATCGTTACAGCGTTATCATTAATACTTTAGGATAAGCTCTTCCTGCAATGCATTTTAATGAGCCTATTTCCGCTTGCCATATATGATTTTTGTAACTGGAATTTTCCAGTAGCTGATACCGTTATATTCTTAGGTAAGGGTCTCCATCGTATTTAAGCATCCACGGATAACAGCGAATAGCTACTTGATAGAGATCCTGGGGGTGTCCAGAATTGGAGCCTGGTTGGGAATATGTCCTGCTTTCTCTTTGGGAAGCTTGCTCCACAAAGGAGCTCCTTCGTAGAATCATAGTCATAGCAATCACAGAGAAGTAGGGCTGGAAGGGACCTCCAGAGGGCATCTCGCCTGAGGCAGGACCAGCTCTATCCAAACCATCCCATACAAACTACCATCAACCCTAACACAACACAATATAACACCTTAACCTGCTACAGGTAAAGCAGGGAGACCACAGTGGCCAGTGTCCTGCTTCTATAAAAGGTTGTTAATATATGCTCAAGAGAGACCAGGTAGAGGATTCACCTACAAAGAAAGGCAACCCTGCCCCCTTTTTCCCCTTGCCAGTCCAGACCAAGCTGATCATAGGGTAAAATTTCTTCCTGGCCCCAAAAATTGTGGTTGGTTTGACCTTGAGCAGAGAGGCAAAACAGAGTTGGATGAAGTTAGGGGTTAGTCTTGCTATTGATAATTTCCCTTTCCTCCCATGCCAAATTCTGTATTTTGGTTAGCCCAATTCCTGTTTTGACTTTGGTCATCCAACTAGGTTGACTTCTTCTTTTCCTTTGCCAAGGACAGGTCGTGGTCAGGGTGGCCTGTCTGTCAAGTCTCTGAGGTTGCACTTGGTTACAGCTAAGAATAAGCGTGCAGCAAATACATATACTGGTTTCTTGCCAAATGCCAGCACTATTGAGCTGGGCCCATAAGCCTCTGGGTCCCAACAAACCACTCGGCAGTGTCCCCTAACATTATTATAGCTTTCACCAAATGACAAAAAACAGTGAAATAATGGGAATGGCAGACGATACAACTAGCTGCGTTTTCTGGAGTTGCTGGATAGCTTGTCATGGTTATGAACGATAATACAAGACTAAAGTAACTTGGTGAATTGTGATTTTGTCTCCATCACAAGTGATCAAACACAGGGGTCCTCATGCATGGGGACAGAATTAGGCATCTCTTGGAAAGCAAGACTAAGGCATGATCTTGTTTCTAAACAAGCCACTAAAATGCAAAGAGCTGGCGGAAACCTCCTGAAAATCACCATTCTAGATTAAAACCATGCTCACGGGAAAGGGAAGGAAAAGCTCCTTGCTTGAAAAATGGATGATCCCATCTGTTACCCAATATCCAGGTGCTGCCTCAGGTACTCTTACCCCAAGATTTATGCGACAGCTTTCCACAGCAGATTGCCTATGAAAAGAACAGATGGGAAGAACAATCCTTCTGCCCAAGGTTTGCACCAAAACTATGGGCAGGGAGTTTGGTATCTGATTTCTGGCTCTAAGAATCTAAGCATTACAAGTGAGGCCTCTTCTCCATTCAGGAGAAGAGCTGGGACCAGTGGCATAGCTCTGGACCAAGGGGTACATTCATTTCACTCTTACACCACTGATAGTCTTCCAGGCAATGGAGAACAAAAGTTATTTTTATCCACAGCTCCGCCATGAAATGAACTGACGGTCTCAGCCTAGTTCCAGTGGCCAGGCATCCACACCACAGTCACTGTCATTGACTCTTGATAGACACCTGAGAAAACAGGCCAAAGATTGCAAGGGCTAAAGAAACCCACTTCTCTTGTCAATGGAGGCAAGGCAAACAGTTGAGATGATCTGAAGCTGTTTGCACTGCTTCCAATAGTCTGAGACAAGCAGATGAGCTGAGTCTCCGGGGCTGTCAATCTAGCACCTTTAACCTTGCATCGGCACAAAATTCTCTGAAAAAAATGGAAAAAGCGATTTCTTGAAAGCAAAAAATCCCCAGGTATCTCTGCTTATTCATTTACCTCCTGCTTTCTCTCTTTTTTGCACCTAGGTGAATGTTCAAAGGAAAACAATGTGATTATTAATTACAACTGGTTTTAAATGCATGGAGAAAAAACAGTTCAGAGACGGATCTGTCTGAAGACAGGGAACCTGAGAAGACTGCCAGTGCCTCAATACTTTAAAGGGTGGAAAGCCCTATTGTAATTAAAGATGATGCAATCATTGTAACCAATACAAGGTGGAAATGTTACCGTATTTGGCTTCCCTCTTCTCTGCATTGTAACCCTTGGGCTTTGCTTGGGCAAAACACAGATTGCTGGAAATACCACGAGGCTGTTTTTCATTTGAAGCATTTTAATGAAGAAATGCTGTTCTGATTCGTTACTCATCTACTTTCAGATTGCAATGGATTTCCAGGCAGCATGGCTCCGTGCACAGCCCTTGTGGAACATGGACACTTCATAAATATCACCTCGCACTCTCCTGCAGAAAGAACAATGTCCAGGGAGTGAGGAGATTTGGGACCTGTCACAACACTTACAGTTCGGACAGCGATTAAACCAGAGCTGGAACCTTTTGCAAAGGCCAACATGATATAAATAATCCCCTGCCCCAATGACGCAGCCCATGGTGTGAGAAGCAGTCACAAGTGCCTGATGATGTATTGGAGGGAAGAAAAGTGCATAACACCAAGCACAGACACAAACAAGGGATGGGCTGGATAGATAAAATGTGTGCACGGCCGATGGAGTGAGCTCACACGATGCCACCCATCAATATTGTGCAAACTAGGAATGGCTATGCCCATGTACAGTTACTCTCTGTAGGTGGATACACACACACAGTGAAAGAATAGACAGCCTATGCATGGTAATTCATGGGATGGATCTTCATGACATGAGGAGTGGACAGACAGTACCAGGAATGGCTCTGTGTTATATGCACACCTTGAGAAGAGGTAATTTCCTAACATGGGCTTCC
>JAGPOW010003364.1:13578100-13594007 GCA_030014935.1 Caiman crocodilus
GCACGGAAAGAGAAGCAGCAGCAACACGTACTCAGTACAAGCCCCTCAGAGGAATCCTTCATCGCAGCTGCCGCCATAGTCAGGCGAGAGGCCATGCAATATAGATGAGGACTCTTCAATTATCCACCGCTCTCTGCAGGAAGCTACGGATGCCTCTGCCCACTGCATGAGGTTGAAGCCTCGCTCCTAGAGCACTGGAAAGAAGGGAAAACTCAATGAGGACAGTGCTCCCTGCTTCGACAGACTGAGGGGCCAGGCTGCGGCTCTGAGGTGCCAGGAAGGCCCTGCTCATCCTCATCTTTCCCTTCCCCAATGGAGGGCAGAGCAGAAATCACAGCACTTCCACCGACTGGCTCCCCGCTTAGGTCCTCAGTCTTTAATGGGATGCATCTGTCATGCTCAGCAAACAGCTCTCTTCCTGCTGGGGCCTTTCGGCAAGCAGGTCCTGCCTCTGACTGCCCTTGATCCTGTTTAAATCTGTGGGTAGAGGCACCTGCACTGCCAAGCTCCACAGCCCCAAATACCCACACCTTTATCTTCCTACGGGCTTGAGTTGCTTTGCAAACCAAAATATTGGCTTATTCTCTTAGGGGGATATACAGGAGAGACCCTGCAAGAAACAAACCAATGCATGCAGAAGGAGCCCTGCAATAACAGTCCAAGTGGGAAACAGAGGCCAGGGGCGAGGAAGGCTTTTGGTGAGGAGGGCCATTTCAGCCTGAGGCTCTCAAGGGACAAGCCTGGGAAGGACAGGAATTACACCAGGGGTCTGGGTCGCACCCAGCCCTTGCCCTGTCTATGACTTCAGCTCTGCGTGCGGTCTGCTCCCTTGTGTCTCAGCCCTGCACTCCCCGCTGCAGCGTTTCTCAACCCGTGGGTCACGACCCAAAAGAGGGTCACAGGAAGATATGACAGGGTTGTGGACAAACTTTAAAAATGGATCAACAAACGTTGACAATGGATTCTCTTTTAAAGAAGAAAAATGTGGGAAACCGTGGCATTTCCCTTGCAGGCTGGCAGGCGTCCAGCTAGCAAGGGGCTGCTTGGGGCCCCTATGCCACATACCCACCCCCTGCCCCACACACTAGGGGGCTGGGGGGGCAATAAGTTGGGCAGGAGGGGCACTGGGTGGTCATCCATGTTTAAAAATGGCTCCTCATAAGAAAAATGGTTGAGAACCAGTGCCCCACAGCGCTCCAGCTTCTATGGCAGTCACCAGCTGTAATAAAAGAAAAGCCATCCCCGGGCTTCGGTGCCCAAGGCTGCCAGCCAGCTAGGGTATCACCTCGGAGGGTATCAGGAGAGGAAGGAAGCCAGACAACACCCTTCCAAAGGCGGGGGCTGAGAGAGGCTCCTAGGTATCACCTCAAAAGAAAGACATAGCATGGGTGACATGAAGCGAGGGTCTCAGGCCCCTGGGGAGAGGGACAGGGAGTGAGCCCCAGGAGAGGGGCTGCCGGTTGCTTTGTGGGGAAGTTTGAGGTTCATGAGTCAGGAAAAGTCTTGGGGCCCAAATGACCCCTGAGCTGCACGCAGCTCCACCTGGCCTGCCACGCCACACCTCCCAGCTCTCCGCTCCCTCCTTCCACATCTCCTGTCCCCACCTCCAGCTGCGCTGCCGTACTGTGACAGGCGGTGAGCAAGCGGAGTTATTTTGGGGAGTCATAAAGTTCCTTCAGCTCGGGAAGCACCGAAGGCCATCAGGAAGCAGGATTTTCATGCTCGTTTCCCCGGGGGGCTCTTTGGGAGAGGGATTGTATGAGTCGCCGATGAAGAGTGCACCTCATACAGCGCTACACATTCCAGCGAACACATCACGAGCTTACTTAGTGTCTCGGGAAAGGGCTGGCTCTGGAGGAGCAGCGCTCACACACACAGGAGCTTTGATTTCTAAGGAACCTGTCCTGAATCATCCCAGAGCAGCAAGGACCAAGTCACTGCCGCCCCACAGTTGGCAGGGAGGTGGTCTCAGGGAGCCATGTCCATATACCAGAAGCCATCCTTCACTAGCAGCCTCAAAGAGAAGCCAGGGAGGGTGAGGGGCTCAGAGCTTGAACCACCCAGTTTGCAAGGGATGCATTGAACCCATTTCAAGCCCTTTTGCAACTTAAAGCAGTGGTTCTCCACCTTTTTTAGGCTCAAAGCCCCCCTCAGAAAATGCCAGCTCTTAGTTTTTGACTACAGAAAAGTGATAGAATAATTCTTTCATTGCAATGAACTCAGAAAACCCCACAGCAGGTCACAGCATTTTAGCACTGTGGATTCTTATCTGAAAACTCTGGGTTAATCTCATAATTCGCGTTTGCATTCCTCATAGTGCTAACATTGTGTAGTGCCCTGAAGCACCCTGAAAGCATCTCCAGGCACCCCAGGGTGTCACTGCACCCTGGCTGAGAATCACTGGCTTGCATGTTGCATTGTCAGGTGGAAGAGGCTTGTGCTACCTTCAGAGCAGCATTCACAGCCACATGGGAGGCATGTGTTTGTCATGGGAACATTCACACACAGTCACAGCAAAGCTGGGGCATCAGCAGCTACTTTTCTGATGGGGAGACTCCTCCTGGGGAACTCCTTCTGGCATATGCATGAGCATGGCACTGTCTTGATCTGGCCCTGCAGAGCTTCTATGCCAGCCTGGCTCCAGAGGACCCTGCAAGTTAGGCTGGGTGGCAGCTGGCAGGATTCAAGTCCTGGACCACCACCAAAGTGTGCTCAGTGCAAGCTCTGCTGGGGAGGAACAGCACAGGGACAGGGGCTCTCATAGGCGTGTGTTGCACAGTCTGGGAACACCAGGACAAAAAATGTTCAATCACTAGGCTACCTGCCTGGCTCAGTAAGGATGCTAGTATCAGAGAGAAGCCCAAGTCACCCAATAAGGACAGAGGCAGCAGAGGGAGGCACCATGGTGTAGCAGACTGAGGACAGGACTGGGCAGCAGGAAGTCCCAAAGCCCAGTTTACCTTATCCCCTGCCTCAGTTGCCTCTGTGCATTATGGACAGGCAGCCTTGCCTCTCTGCTTAGGAGGCCCGTATCAGAGTCCTTGCTTGCAAAGCGCTATGAAATCTCTGCAGCTCCTCCTGCCCCGGGACTGAGCTCTCATCTGCCACTGGGGTCATTCCCCATTTGTCCTGATCTCCAGCATGGCAAGCTCACTTCAGGGCTCAGGCTAAGCAGTATTGATGGCATCACTAATTACATCACCATAAACATGGTTTATAGTGATGTAACTGCTGTCAAGTCCATGTCTGAGCCTTACTAAATCACTTTGTGCTGCTGAAGGAGCACAGGCATCCATCTCACTAGCCTCTCAACAACCCCTCCCTTCAAGAAAGCTGGGGATCTTACTATCTATCCACCCACGTCTCTCGCTGATGATCAACCTGACCTCTCCCCCTGTTCCTCCCCAACAGCCTGCCTGAGAAGGTCTTCTGTTTGCCCAGGCCTGTGCCTCTTTGGGTTGTTAAAGGTCTTATCAGGGAAGAAATCCCCAGGTGAAAGTGCTGGGGCTGACAGTGCAAGATGAGGGGTCAGAGGAGCTGGGAAGGCTCCACAGGTGGAGATATCAGAGCACATATCGAACTTCTGCAGCACAAGGTAAGGAAGTTTCCTAAATTCCCTGAGATGGAGACCAAGCAAGCAAGCCTTCCTAACAACCAGAAATTTCTGGCCACTGTCCACCCTTCATCCTGCTCCCAAACTCCCCACATCCCACTCAGCAATCACTGAGACATGTATGTGCCGCGCAGAGACCCAGAACTACCTAAATCCCTGTCCTGCAGGAAAGGGGGTGCTCAGAGGGAGGCTGGAGAAGCTGCTTAACTCTATCCAACAGGAAGACCTTTGGGAGAAGAGCATAACACTTTGCACGAGTAAGCAGAGCCAGCAACTAGACTATGGAGGTCCAATCCCCTGAATGAGTTGCACTAACTTCCTCTGAATTCCTCTGTTAATTTCCCTGGCTGCTTGTCCTGAAGCCCAGCACTGCCCCCTCCTCCAGCCTTTCCCCTAAAGCATTCCCCTAAAGCACAGCACAACTGGTGCTCTCATTTAGGGCAGGAGCCCAGCCACCTGCAGCTCTTTATTCCCCAAGCCACACCCTGCCTTAGCAGCTTGTCCAATGCCAACTCCAGGCACCAGGCCAGAATGACAGGTTACATTTAAGGGGGTTTTGTGCCAGTTGGCACTCTGCAGGGCTTGGCCTTTGGCTCCAGTGATTTGGGGTCTGCTTGGGAATTTGGTGTAATGCTTCTCAATGCAAGTAGCTGAGCAGCAATTTTCACTGTGATCCCTGGGGCTGGAAGACGAACAGACAAGGACTCCAGTAACAGCTCCAGGAGCTGGTAGGGTCCATTGGCTGCACTGCAGGAACATTATACTTCTGAATGCTGGTGTCCCCTCGAAATGTCCAGGGGATACATACTTCTCCCAAACCTGGTTCCCTATAGCATCTTCCAGGATCCCTGAAGCAAGGCCCTGTTGGTTGTTGCTGTGGCTGATCACCTCCATCTCCTAATTATTCTGCCTTGTCATGATGCCAGGGCCCTCGTGTCACTCACAGGCTCTCCTGAGCAAAGGCCTTGCAAATTCATGGATTGGGAACCCTGCTCAGAGGCCATGGAGGAGTTCATGTAAATCAAGAAGTGACTCCAAAGGGACACAAGAGCAAAGAGACAGCCAATGTGCCCCTACACTCAGTGTTTGGTTTGGCTCTGTGTGCCTCCTGCACTGGTGCAGCCAGAGCCCCCGCCAGGCCCCTCACAGCGGGTCTCAACAGATGTTCTGCCAGGCTGAGCCAGCACAGCAGGATTTTCACTTCTTGGATGGAAACTGCTCTCTGCATGCTCCACACATATATGGTACCTTTGGTTGGTCTGTCTTGCAGTGCTGTGGAGAGAGGACTAAAGGAACCTTATCCCCATTGTGCAGGTGGGTAAACTGAGGCACACAGCAGGGTAACACCAAGGTCACCAGTGAGCAGCAGAGCCTAGAGTAGGAAGCTGATCTCTTGTCTCTCATTCCAGGGACCCCCAGAAAGAGGCACTTGTGACAGGTGAGAATGAGTGGCAGCCAGGAGACTGATTTATCCCAACCAGAGTCGGGAAGACATAGAAACGGCACCTGTTCCAATGGCCCATGGTCAAACCAGTTCAGCCTGTGGCCCTCTCCATCTGGTTCTTTCATCTGTATCTGTGCCCTTCCGTGCTTACCCCAGACAATCACTGCAGACAGTATTCCCCACTTGGTCCAGGGACAACCGTTCCCCCAACCCTTCCCTGTCTCAGTGACAATCTCCCCTTCAGCAAGTGAGAAAGTTATTGCAAAAAAATAAAAAAGTAAAAGGATGGCAATTTCTGAGCTGAGAGCTCTTGAAAAAACTCCCCGCCTCGTTCTTGCTGAGTGGTGCTCAGCACAACTCTTAACGCTCCTGCTCAGGAGAGGAGGAAACTGCAAGGCAGATGGGATCTCTCAGCCAACGAAGAAAATACAATGAAGGCTGCTAAGTGCCGGCCAAGATGCATGACATAAAGAGCCATAGTCCACATGCCAGCAAACCTAGCACAGCAGATCTCCTGCTGAAAGCCCATGCAGCTCTCAGGCCCAACTGCAGTATTTCCCTATGTGTCAAAGGAAAATATCAGGAAACCTATGTTTTGAAGGAATGGATGGCGTTCACCTAATGCCATTACTGAAGTCACACTACAGAGAGACCTGGTCTCTCCTTCAGAGTCAGCAGCTTCCTCTCCCACAGCCCATCCTCCGGGCGTTAAGTCAGTGACATCACAGCAACTCCCCCAGTGATGTCACAACCACCAGAACATGACGTCACTGAGGGCATTGCCTCATCTGACTCTATGGGAGATTCTCAGTGTGAAACCATGCCCACTTACGCTCATCAAATACCAATATTTATAACACTGGTGCTGTTTGGCACATGCCCAGGCTATGCCCAGTGCTGCTTATTGATGTATGCCCAATGTCTTAATAGCACCTACATTACATATGTTTTCGCATCTGGCTTGCACAGATTGGAAACAAGTGGGCAGAGTAGGGCATTTTTTCCAAAATGGAGGGAAACAGCCCTGTTGAAGGTAGCCTCCAAATAAGCCCTGAGTGAGCTGGGTTGGAGACAAGGTTGAATATAAAGCATGCAATGGTCACCAATATTTGAGGAAACCTGCCTCTCAGATATGACCTCTGATAGCTTCCGAAGACAAGAGTGAAGGGAGTTTTGGATGCAGGGTCTTGGACAAATCTGTCCCTTGGACTGCTAAAAAACAACTCTGAAATCAGAATTCAGCAAGTGAAGAATTGTGGATCACTGGTTTGCTGATCTGGGGACCTAAAAAGTTGCATGCAGTGCTTAAACATGATGGTCCAGTCTTCAGGGATGCTGCTATCTGCCAGCAGGGGTTCACCCATTTAGAAATCCAACCATGTTCCTTGGCACCTGAGCGTTTCTTAAAGTGAAATAATGTAATTCATTCTGTTCAGAGGTTGTTCCTGCTTCAGTCCTCTTTAGAGACACCATGGTCATGGATCCTATTAAAAATACCAGAGGAAGTTTGGGTTAGAAGTGATGGGTGAGAGATGAGCTATAGAGTTGAGAGAACACCACGCTTTGAGTTTGCATACCCGTATACATTGTTTTTGTCGTGGTGGACTTCTACCTTGGAGTTCCAATGAACGCAAAATCTCAAACCCAAGTCCCTATACTTGGGACTGGGAAATAGCTTCCGTTTCTTCATGCGTATCACTCCCAATTTCACCCAAAGCTCTGCCTGGCTTTGCCAAAAAGTTTGAACCTCTGCTAGCCATGAGGGGAAGCTGGTTCAAGCCTGAAGTGTGTAACACAATATAAACCTAGGCGAGCTTTAGTCTCTCGTGGATTTGTTAAAAATAAAAGTTTGCATAGCTCCTGTAAAGAAGCTCAACTCTTCCCTAACATGCTCCCAATGACAGCACAGCAGCTGAGCCCCCAACAAGTATTTAAAAATAGCAGTAAGAGTTGCTCAACCTTCCCTCCTTCTGGTCCTATTGGAAAAATAGCTTATTAGCTAATAAAGGGTTTAATTTGCTGTGGGTCTATGTGGAGAACTTACAAAGGAAAAACAAACCAAAGAAATAAGCTTTGCAGGTACTTCTAAAATGGCGAGGTGTAGCATCATCCTTCCCTCTTAACAGACTGAGCACCATACAGTCACAGACCCATAGGGATGGAAAGGATCTTGAGAAAGCATCTTGTTCAACTCCTGCTCAAGGCAAGATCATTCGTTTCTAAACCATCCCAAGTAGATGTTTGTTTAACCTGCCCTAAGAAACATCCATGATGGAGGTTCTGCAACCTCCCCAAGTGATCTGCGTCAGTGCTTAACCACCCTGGTAGTTAGAAAGTTCTTTCTAATATCTAGTCTATGTCTCCCTTGTTGCAATTGAAGCCCATTATTTCTTGTCTTATCCCCTATGGACACAGGGAACAGTTCACCATCCTCTTCGTAACACCCTCCCCCCATTCTTCTGTAGACTAAACAATCCTAATTCTTTCAACCTTTCCTCCTACGTCAGGTTTTCTATGCCACAGATCATTTGTGTTGCTCTCTAGACTCTCCAGCTTATCCACATCTTTCTTTAAGGTGGACACTACTCTACGAGAGACCCGAGTAGACCTGAATAAAACAGAAGAACCATTTCCCATGACCTGTAGATGACACTCCTGATAATACATCCTGCAATTCTATTTGTTTTCTTTCCACCGATATCACACTGATGACTCATACTCAGCTTGCCATACACTATAAACCCCAAATCACGTTCTGCCCTACTACTGTATTCCCCCTATGACTTCACACTTGTCCTTATTGAATTTCATCCTTTTCATTTCAGACCATTTCTCCTATTTATCAAGATTATTTTGAATCTTAATCCTGTCCTCTGAAGTGCCTGGTGCCCCATCCCACTTGGTGTCATCCACAAATGTAATAAATGTACATTCAACTCCATCCTTTGAGTCATTCATGAAGACATTGAACAGTACTGTCCAGCAAACCCAGCTCCACAAGGATTCCTCTCATCTCCAGGACAGGCATTTATCATACCTAATTTTCTATGGCTACACAAATAAGTTATGCTTTTCAGTAGTGTGTAGAGGATATTTAAAGCTTTACTAAATGTACCCGTTTTCTGCTCTTTACCTCAAGCAGGTGGGCAATGACTTCATCAGAAGGGTTTAGTCTCAAATTTGGGCGAATACTGAAAACTTAACTTGGTTTGTACACGCAACATTTTTTGCTCTTTTTTGCACTATAAAGGCACGAGTAGGTTTTCCAGATGCTTTAAAAGTCTTTCTGGTGCACTAAAATAAAACTCCTCAGATGTAGTTTAGTGTGGCTCACCGTGAATTAAAGCGCCGCCTCTATGGATGTGTTGCAAGCAAACACAAAGGCACTCAAAGATGTGTAATGCACCTCTTTGTCCACCAGATGGTGGTGCGACTTTTTTTGTGGTTCACCCCTTTTAATTGCTTCTGCTTTTGAATTACTTCCACTTCTGCTTGCCAGCTCCTTGCTTCCACAACTGCGTGGCAGGGTGAAGGGTCAGGGTCCAGGCTTCATTTGTTTGAAAACCTCATGAGTGCAAACACTGATGCAATGCTCCAAAATAAACAAGTTTAGATTTTATAAACCTATTTAATTTAATGAGGATTAAAGCCCATAGTGTGTACAGGCACCTGAAAAGCTGAAGAGGCTTTAAACTCCATACCTACAACACACACATATGACCATGAAACATTTGTCTCCTGCTCCCCTGGCTAGATACTGGACATAAAGGAAACAATTTTCAGGAAGGAAACAATTTTCCCTCTTGTGGAACTCTCTGAGATTTCAAGAACTGATCTATTCCCTACTGGAAAGAAAGCAAAACCTTTTGAAGCTTCATCACAAAGCATAGCAGTTAACAGCATTACTCTGAAGGCAGACAAAAGGCAGGGCAGGGTGGCACCTTTGGCTGCCCATACAAGTGCTAGTTCATGTTATAATTCGAGCACATCAGAGCAGACTTGATTAAGTGAGTTTGCTCCACAGTCTAATTAAAATGCTTCAGCACGGCCTCATTGCCACGTGTATAATCTTCCAAAACATTTAAAAATGTTTAGATAAAGCTTCTCACAGCCATTTTTAAACACCGAAGGTGGGGGGCACAATACATGTGATGGTGAGGCATTTTAATTAGAGCAGCTGTCTGGGAACTACTCTGATCACCCCCCTGACCATGTATAGGCAGCCCCTGAGACTACTTGATTCAGAGGCATGATCTTTCATAGGCAACAATCAGCTTCATCAGATATTTCATCAATCTGCCCCACAAAGAAAGAAAGGGAAGCATGAGAGGGAAAGCGGGAGCACACCAGTAGCCTGGTGGTGGATTTGGAAGAGTTCAAGTCTTGGTTCTGTGTCACATCCCAGAAAAACACCCAAGCCACAAGCACTACTGGCTATTCCAGTGGGGAACTGTCTCCTTCTGGCCTTGACCAGAAATTCCACCCTGGGTCTGAGCCGCCTTCCCCAGTGGAAGTTCCACCCCAGCCTGTGCATTCCCATGAACAGTTTCTATTTTGGTCAATCAACATTTTCCAAGGAAAAACAGTTTCAGCAAAAAAATTCCAACCAGCTTGGTCTGGAAGCAACATCAATAGGTCCCCAAGTAAGATGCTTTCCATCCCCACAGCCAGAAGGTTTGCAGGCTTAGCAAAGAAGGAAGACTGGAGGGGAAAAAGTGGGGAACTTTGCTGTGGTGGGGCCAAAATGAATATTTCACTGGGTTTGAATTTGATTGTGTTTTCTCATGTTGTCTAAATATCCTGGGAACGTGCGGGCTTTTGTGCAGAGTTTATTCAAACTGTGCTTTGGTCCTTTTCAAAGTGCTTAACTCCATGTGCGATGTCTTGTAGGGAATACCTCACTGCTTTTCAAGGCTGTATAGTTGGGTCTGTAAGGGAAGCATTCAGCAAACAGATACGTGAGCAATTTATTGTGAGGTCAAAGCGTGTACATGAGCAGTTTTCACAGAGCAACTACTGCTATGTTGAGTTTATCCTGTGGTAACTTGTTGGTACGTTCATCCTCTTACAATCAAACGCCGGGATTTTCTGATATACTTAGCGATGGCAACCTACCACCTACTAGCAGGTAATAGGGTTACTCACATAGCCCAAGGGCTGGGCTTGTGCTTTGTTGCTTAAGGTCCTATCATGCCTTTATATCAAACTGTGAGCCCTTTACATCCTGTGTGAATAGTTCCTTACTCAAACAGCACCACTGAAGTGAGTAGGATTCCTCATGCAAATAACTACTTAGTAGTCTATGGCTACAAACGGATGCTATATTTGTCCCAGGATAAACCAATCTAACCCAGGACAAAGTGCAATCATTCAGATGTCCATGTCTGTTGTCCCACAATAAATCCTAAAATGGTTTGTGGGACAAGAACTACTGTTTAATCCCGGGATGCCATAAAATGCACCTGAACTATGGTCCCAGGTTTGCATCAGTGAATCAATGGCTGAAAAGCAGCAGTGCATTCAGCTGCTCACTAAGCCCTAATTAGAAGGGTGATGTGACTGTATATATGCCAATCCTGAGATATTTCTGTTCCAGGACAACTCTAGGCACAACTTGTCCAGGGACAAATACAACATCTGTCCCTAACCTTGGTAGTAGGGTCGGTGCTGGCCCTTCTCGGTATGTGGTTATGCTTCAGGAACCCTCTAGTGCAGATTCTCATCTCACTTCTATCCTTCTGCCAGCTGATCAGTGAATGTAGGTGCCAGGATCCCAGAAATAACCAGGGCTACGGAAGAAAGTGAGGGGTAGACATCTGATGTCTCCAGCTTCCTGTGATTCCAGCTCCCGTAGTGGTTTCTCAAGCCCCTTTGTTCAGTCCTTACCCTGACACTTGAACGCTGCTTCCTCATTGTTTTCCTCTTTTGGGGGTGTATGTGAGGCCTGCTCCTCTGAAATCCATTTCCCTTAGCTACATCCTGGACAAGAAGCCACCAGCCAGGGATACATAAAATCAGCAGTCTCTGCCCTCGCCAGAAGAACCCGTTAATTGGCATCTATTCATAGCAACAATTATAAGGACATTAAATGTGCATTTCTATCAAGTCACCTCCGTTCCCCAGCAGGCAGCTCCTGCATTCCTCATCAAGAAGCAATCTGTGGAAGGGAAGGGAACGGGCTGCCCATAATGGAGCTTGTGCAGAGGCTGCTTGCTGACGTTCCTAATTCTCACAGATGTGTTTGTGGTTCTCAGTGCTATCGCAGCCTGTTCGTGGAGAGCTTTCTGAGACATGAGAGGAACAGAGATGCGGAGAAGGACTCCAATGCTTCTCAGGTCCAGTCATTTAACTGATGACCTTATCATGTGCCACCACGTTCTATCAGGCCTGATGTAGCCTTCAGCACAGGCTGTGTTACTGCTCTAAAGAGCAAGGGGCTGACTGGCAAGAATAATGCAGGCAGCAGCTTCACACTCTCTGCTCCACACCACCGATGCATCTCAGTTGTGATCTGCTGCCACCTCCAACCCCTGCTCGTCCAGTCCTCCGGCCATCAGACAACCCTGTTAACGCATCTGTGCCATGATCTGCAGCAGCTCCTGCTACTGAGCATTGCCACACAGCAATTCATCGCCCGCAGCAGCATCTCCTACTGCAATCCTGAGCTTCCTTAAGCCGGAAGGACAGTATATTATGTAGCAGTGCAGAAATACAATCACTCAGCAGTTAAGATGAACCCAGCTCTGTGCTATTCCACCACGACTGGAGCTGGGAGCAGCTAAACATCGACACTGGTAACATCAGCAGCCTATCTAAGTAAGCACTGGTAGCTGGGAGGCAAGGAAAAGCCACAGCAAGCTCAGCAAGTGCTGCCCTCAGCACTTCTACATCTTTATGTCCTCTTCCAAGGGACTTGTACCTCTCACGGCCATTTAGGTACTGTAGGCAACTTGACATCTCCTCAGAGAGCCTTTCGAAAAAATAAAAAACAAAGGCCCTTTGCTTTGTCAGAAGCTCGTGAGAAAAATTCTGGGCAATTAGTGGAGCATCAGAAGATTTATAATTGAAATGAAGTTTGCAGCACTACAGGCAGCTCTCTCGAAAGATATTTCTCAGAGTGAAAAAAAAATAGGAGGAGAGAGGGAGAGAACTAGTTACAAGAGTTTAAAAATCTCTCCTAAAATCCCATTTAGTTTAACATTGTATGATAGTTTTCATAATTCAGTACAAAGTGCAATGCTCTTTAATGAGTCCATTAATGACCCTTTAATTTACTCTGCCTGGGATGAATTCATAAAACATTTATGTTCCATTTACACAGGGTTTTCCTGAGACTCTGCAGGGCAAGTCACCATCCAGGAGCAGGTGGGATGAAATCGAGGGCATTTCCTGCCCACAGTCCTGCCTCCCTCTCTGTTCTCCCCTCTTTACACCTCTGGAGGTGCCTCTTAATTTTGCTGGAGAAGCTACAGGGGCCTTGGTGGGAAAGGGGCCATCTTATGACCCTGACATGTTAAATATAGAGACATAAATAGCCATGCTAGTGTGAAGTCAAGTAGAAGGCAGGCTAGATCTGCATCTTACAGACTAATCAAAGAGTGTGTATGTGCCCACGCGGGTACGTTATATATAGCTATGTACATAACTCTCTCTGTAACACATGCACGCATGTACACACGTATATACACACACTCTTTATATGAATAACGCAGGCAGCACGTCAAAGACCTGCCTTTATATCTATATCCCAGCATCTGATAAAGTGAGCCTCAGCCCACAAAAGCTTGTGATATAAAACTGTATGCAGAGCACTGTTTTATCCCTGCGCTCTCCATGCAGTGAAATGCTCTTCAAGACCTATCCAGAAGGAGCTCTTCTGGGTGCACAGAGCCAGCCTGGAAAAGGAAAGGATTACAGTGGAGCACCTACTCGTCTGCCAGCTCTCCAAGGGGTCCAGCCATCTCTACCAGGGTTAGATTTGGTCTTGGTCGAGCTCTGCTGACTTCAGTAGAGTTACAGGAGGGGTGGATTTGCCTTCTCTGGTTCAAGGCTGTTCCTGTGCACAAGGAAGTCAGGGATGGGAGAAGATCTCAGAGTCCAGATATTCTGGACACCTCAGACATCTGGCCCTGCTGAAAACATGAGGAGAAGGGTCCTGCTGCCTGCCTAACGCAGCAATAACATGCTGATGGAGGTGGTGGTATCTGTGCAATGTTTCCTGGCATCTCAATGCTTCCTATTCTAGTGAAAGTGAGAGTGTCCGGGAGCAGGCATGGGAAAGGGAAAGGAATGAAGGGATCTCATTCAATGCTCACTGAAAGTTTGTCCTAAGCTTTCGGCAGTGGGTCAGTCTGCTTTTCACTTGCCCCAGCCCATCCATCCTTAATTCCCTCCTCTTCCTCTTGTGCCAGATTTCAGAGTCCAATGGGGCCACTGAGCGGTTTGTACCTGCTGAGCTGTCATTTTTAAGGAAACCAGCATTTTTCGTGGCACTGTGCCTCGCTGGTGTAGTACAAAGTCTTCACTCTCGCTCCTTCAGACAAATGTCAGCTTCTACGCAGCAGGAGATAAAAAGAGCCATTAATCACTGTGGCTGGGCTGCTGGCAGCCAGGGCCCACACACCACAGACAGCCCTCTCCTCTGCACTCACAGGTCAGCCTCCAGGCAGTTGCCAACTTCAGTCCTTTCCTGCTGTTTTTTTGGCCTGCGGCCTTTCTCTCCTACTGCCAGAGAAGTAACTGCCTCTGAATTTGGAGTAGGGGTGGCTTCCCTACTTGCCCATACCCTGCAGTGGGAGAACCAGGCCCATACTGACCAGGAAACTCTTGCTGTGAGCAGCAATGCTGAGCCGTTGCAGTCCACCATAAAGGAATTGTACCTACCACTTACCCGAACAGAGCCTGCACGGCTTTGTGCCCCGGCTCTTCTTGGTGCTTCAAATTCAGCCTCAAAATCAGGCTTTTCCCTAGACTGTCAGAGCTAGCGAGTGCATTCTTGATTCTTCCAGCCTGACCGCGTCCTGTGGATTAGACACCAGTTTAATGTCATCTCATTAGACACTAGATACTAAGTGGTTTGTGAGTTGTTGGCAGTACAGGAGTGAGGAGATGCAGACCTGCCTTTAAAGGCTGATGGCCCTTGCAGACAAGCCTAACCTCAGCCACAATAAGCTGCGGGAGCAGCATCGCAGCAAGGTGGGATGCTCCGGTGTTGTGGGAGTGGGTTTTTAATGTTCATGGGCATTGAAACAAAAGGCGATTGGCAGGATACCCCAAAGGAGAGAAGGAGGATGGAGCAGACCAGATCAGAGTCGGGGTTGCAGGATCAAAGGGCTTGCACCGAGAATGCAGTGACAACAGTAAGGCTAGAGGATGCCAAAGGGGTGGCTGGTGGGCAGAGTAAAGGAGCCAGAGATGTGAGCGAGACCTGAGCTGGGCAGAACCCTGAAAGCAAGGACCAGAGCAGACCGGACATGTGAAAGGGGACAGTGCCAGAGAGGGGATCTGGACAGAGGGGCTTTGCCTAAATATTAGACCATGCAGAAGGTTTTTGAAGCATCAGGTCCATCCCCTGCCCCTTGAGGATTATTCCCTGTATCTCTTCTCTGCCCAGACTAAATGCCAGTGATGGTGCTGCCTTTGGGAGGGGATTCCAAGCTACTGGTAATAGGAATCATTGCTAGGAGCTTGACTCTGGCTCCTACAGAAATCCCACCCTGGACACGGCAGCATGCTGTCTGCACCCTTCAGAGACCTGGAGTTAACTATTTTTGCCAGAACTTGACACCACTTAAGCAAATCATATTTTTAGCTCAGGGATGGGCACTTATTTTGACTGGAAGACCACTTAGTGAGTGTTGGTGTCTTCTCAAGGGCCACACCTCTATTTTTCTCTCTCTGTCTAGGAACCCACCCACCTGCCCAGAGCTGTAGCATGTCCTGATCCCCACCCTGCCCAGAGCTGTAGCCTGCCCTGATCTCCACGCTGACCCAGAACCTGCCAGCCGCACTCACAGCCGATGCCAGCACCCTTCCAGAGCTGCTTCCAGATCAGGATGCACTTTTAGGTCCACAGCTGATGCTGCTGCATCAACGCCTGGGCAGAAGCAGTCCTACCCAGGGCAGCAAAAACAGCCCTGCCTACCCAACATCACACAGCGGCCAGAGTTGCCGGTCACACGAGGGATGGTCCCCATGAGTTTGCAGCCACCCACCTGCCGGCTGGATACAGTCAGTTAGCAGGCCATATTTTGCCCTCCCTTGTTCTAGCTGCTTTAATTTTTTCCCATCTCTATGCATCAGTAATCTGAAGCCTCTTTATCATTTGCTGGTTTTCTCTGCATTACTCACAAGTGCCATTTTTCTCTTCAAGGCTAATAACCCCAGCAAATTCCCCCCATGACAGGTCTAGAAGACACAGACCCTAAGCCTCATGAGTGAGTACTCAAAGCATTAGTGCAAAAAGGGCACAGGGGGAGGAAAGAGGTTGGGATCTATGGCATTGAGAGAGGAACATTTTCCATCCCACTGGAGGAATTGTTAAGAGTCAGCAATTTAGTATCAAGAACTCCCTCTAGTTGCAGTTTCTTTGCGTGAAGAACCTGGGAACATGGGTGTCCTGTATCTCATGACGAGCGAGGCACAGTTGGGGTGTAGGACTTTTCTGGTTTCCATCATCTTCCCCCTGGAAGTTTCGGTTTTCTGTGACTCTCTTCTCCCCTCATCCCCGATTTTACTGATGAATATTAGAAACCCAATGGACCATCAATGCACTTCTGTCTGTATGAGTCAGCCTCCTCACTTCACCATTAAAAGGACTGCTGATATCGATGCCCCCAGAAAGGACATAT
>JAGPOW010003364.1:13598945-13625045 GCA_030014935.1 Caiman crocodilus
GTGAGAGCACAGGCACAGCAAAGGAGAGTTGCCTGAGGTGGGTTTGGGGAATCGGACTGTGACCAGCTCTACTGTTCACCTTCCTTCACCCTGCGCAAGCCTTGCGGGGAGGTTCATCTGCTGGAGGTCTCAGAGTGGAAGAGGGAGCAGTTTCTCCAGGCTGGTGGTGGATTTCCATCTGCTAATGCAAAGGAGATGTATGTTGTGGCCTGCTGCTTGGAAATCATGAGAGGGAGTGGAGAGGACTAATTAGTTGTTGGACATTTGCCCTGCCCAGGAATCTGACTGTTTTGAGTTCCTCATTTAAGAAAAAGTTCACCAACCTCCCTTGTCATCAGTGGGAAACAATTCAGACACGTTAGCAGGATGCTGAGCTAGGACACACAGGCTTGCTGCCAACAGTCCTTCCTCCCCTCTGTCTGGACAGGATGCCACAAGCAGACATGATGAGGTGGCAAAACTGCAATGTCCCCACGGTACTTTTACCCTTACTACAGCTGTTGAGGCTTCTCATCAAGACAGTTGGGGACAATGCTGTAATGCTATAACACTATATCAGTCTACTGGGCTGACAGAGTCACAAAGAGAGCAGCGTATGCAGAAATACGCGCTCATGCTTGCTAATCCTTCCTAAGCCTGTAATCCTGATTCTTCCTTTAAATAATAACCAGTTATGGCAATGGTCAGAACTGGGAAATCCCTCTCACCTAAGTTGCCATTTTCCTCGTGACACCAGCCAAGCTGGCAGGCACTAATGGTGGTGGAGCTTTGTCTATGGGCTGTTTCCTGGGCCCATTCCCTAAACAGGTCCCTGGCACGTTATAAGAAGATTATCCTCTACTTCTTCCAGCTGCCTGACCTGATCCAGGGTGAGTTTCATATCCATGGTCTGTTCTGGCATCTGCTTTTCTTTTCCTCTGTTCCCTCTACTGCCACAACCTGGCTCAATGCCTCATCCCAGAGGCAGTTGCCACCTTTGCTCCTGTAGTAGGCAAACACCTTCAGGCAAACTCCTCGCACTGGATGACCATCCCTTTCTTTCCCTCCATCCCCTGTCTCTGAGGTTTGCATACATGTGCAGATTTCCAGTGCCTCTCCCCAAATCGTTCTCCCTGCTGCATCCATACCAGGCCACCTGGCCATCTCACAGCTTGCTAAGAGTCATTTATTATGCCTATTTTGGGTGGATGTGGAGAAAGTCGAAAAGAGAAGAGTGAAATGCCTGGGCTTTTACCTCTACCCCGATCTGCTCAACTAGCGAGGGCTGAATGCATGCATACATATGGCATAAGGGCTGTGTGAGTGGGTAGCACAGGGGAAGTGGAGTAAAGTACATGCAAGAATGCACAGGGAAGCAGCTTCTGTTACCACTTGCCTAAAGTTCAGATTTGAAAGCCAGTTTGCCCTGAGCAATAGCCATCTCTGAGTCTGAGGGTACTCCAGGGACAGTCCTCCAAGTTCAGCCCTCCCCTGACTCTTAGCTGTTAGCCCTGAGCCAAGTACAAAACTACTCCCCGACACGACCAGTGGGTCTTACCTCAACATGGAAGCAAGCAGCAGCACGGGGGGCAACCAACGTTGCAGCCTGACGCAGGTCCCCAGAGAGAGCCCCCACTGT
The DNA here is from genome assembly GCA_030014935.1 of Caiman crocodilus. NCBI lineage: Eukaryota > Metazoa > Chordata > Crocodylia > Alligatoridae > Caiman > Caiman crocodilus. Next base: position 13,600,564 of record JAGPOW010003364.1, read on the forward strand.
CCGACACATCCCATATGCTGTACCTAGGACAGCCTCCCCAAATCGCACCTGTACCACGTGGCTAGGGCTCTAGCAGGAATGACACAATAATAGCTACTAATTACACTATTAATTTATTCTGAAGCAGCAATAAAAACGACTTGGAATTTTTAGAAAAATGTCTAAAGATTTATTTAATTAAAACAACAATTTAATGAAAAACGGAGTAATTTTTACTGATACAGACAATGCCGTGATTGTGTAATTAGTAATTAATTACTTATGGGAATGACACTTTCATTTACTCAGTACTATTAATTTCTCTTTTTTTATTGAGCGTGGGCTGCCTCCGGAGCATGGAAACCATGGCGGCAAATTGTTTTGCACCATATGAGCTGGTCACAAGGGAATTGGATGAGAGGCACCACACTCCTTTCATCTGTGGCCTAAGACAGAGCCGGATCTTTGGCCTCTGGAACTGAAGCCTGGCATTCAGGGCCCGACCTCGTCAATGCCGTGTCTCGTTCCAGCCCATGCCTTGCTGCAGAACCTCTGATCTCCCTACACGGTCTTCATACCAACATCACACATCAGTGCCACTGGCTCTAAGAGCACGCATAAACAGCCAGATCTCAGAAAAACCAGTAACAGGGCAAGCTGCTGGAGGAGGCCTGACAGAGAGAAAGGCTGGGAGAAGGGGGCTACATATAGCTGGTGCTGTATATTTGAATGCATTTAACCCTCGACAGGCATAAGTCTTTATTTTAAGCATGCCTGTATACTTAAATATAGATGCCTGTTCTATGGCTGAGCTCTACTGTGTAGCGCATGTCCAGAATGCTTTCTTGGCAGACAGGCTGGCACCAAGATTATAACGCTCTTTGGTGCAGACACATCCCCGGAAAGACAGGAGAAGATGGATGATCCCCTGGATGCAAAGGGAACTAGGCAAAGGCACGCCTCTTAAAAACCACGAAACCAAAGTGCTCCGCAGCACAGCAGCAGTGGCGAGTTTTGGGACCAGGTGAGCGAACGGTTCCTGTTGCAAACGCAAGAGAAAGGTAACTAAGGACCACAGCCCGGCTTGGCTTCTGGCTACCTACATCCAGCACAGAGGCCCCACCAGCTTCAGCAGGGCCCTGTGCCATGGGATTCAGAGCCCAAGCATGGGGGTACAACGGGTGGAGAAAGGGAGTGAAGAGAAAGGTGTTTGTGGGGCTGGCTCAGACCCAAGCCAGTGCAGGAGCAAGGGAAAGCCATTCCCATCTGGTGGCTGTCCCGTTACCAGTGAGGACAGCGAGCAGCCACCATTGCAGCCCTCTCCCATCTAGTAGGCAGCCTTGGCCAAAAGGCTTTGGCGTAAGCAAGGCTTGGGCATGGTCCAGTCTATTCAGGACTAACTAAGAACATGGACAGATGAATTACCTGGTGCTCCCAGCTTTACCGTGTAAATAAATAGCAGCTGCACAATGCACACTCCTCAGCTGGGGCCGCCTCCCCCGGGAAGTACTCCTGAGGAAATTAGGGCTTGAAGTCTACCACTGTAAGCCTACCAGCTACCATCTGTCTGCATCCATCTGAGGCTGATACCTGCTTCTGTGTTGCCCAGTGATGATTGCAGCAGAGGAGAGGAGGGCAGGAAGGCACTTCATGAGGTCATTTAGTCCAGCCCCTGATGTGGTGCTGTAATTGCATGCAATTGCCCTGGGATAACTGTGTGTCTATCCCAAATCCTAATCCTGGTGTATTTAATGCGTGCACACCAAAACAATCAAAATTCCCCCGAGGCACGTGCACGTCCGTCCAGGTCCTGAGGCCCAGGGGTAGCAGGTTGAAGGAGGGGACGTGTGTGCTGCTCTTTCTCTCACACGCTCCTGTTCATCCCTTTTTGTGCCGCATCTCTGTGTCTCCCCTCAGTGGCCAGACTGGCGCAAGAGACCGGACATACTTCTTTGGACCAGATCTGTTTATGCCCTTGCTGATTTGAATCCCAGAAATCTCAGGGGAGCTGCTGCCATTTGCAGCAGGTGCAACTCAGTCCCGGATAGTCTCTCTGCAGCTCCCCGGCACTGAGACATATGGCCATCTCCAGGCCAGCAGCAGGGTGACCTGGCCTCCCAGCCAATCAGGCAGCAAAGCAGAAACCCACCAGCTTGCCCACTCCCCTGAGGCCAAGGCAAAGGCTGGTAATTGCAGCCACAAGATGCCTGGGGCAGGAACTCTTTGTTCTGTTTGCATAGAGGCCATCAAGCCCTCCTTTCCCCGAACCCCCACTCCCCCCGCCAAGGAGCTGCCACCTGACACTAATGATCATCCAGACCCACCTCCCTGGGGTATCTCTGCTCCGAGGGCTGGGAAAGGCTTGTGTCAGCGTGAGCAGGCTGGTGTGTATGGCAGGCTCCAGGCTGGAAGAAAGGCTCTGACAGTTGTCTAGGCCAAATTGTTTTCTCCCTCTCTCTCTCCATCCCTATAAACACACACACACACACAGACACACACACACACACACACACACACACACCCACAAACACCCCTTTCAAAAACCAGCCAACCAACGAGATTTGGAAATCCACTGATTAAGCATCTTCTGCCAGGAGACAGCTCAGATTGCCAGAGTGGAGCAAAGCTCTGGTGTAAGGGTGAGCATCCATTGAAATGCATCAAAACCACTTTGAGCTCGGGTGCTTTGAGCACCCAAAGTGGCTCAAAACCAATATGAGCACCCAAAGCCAGCCATCAAAGGACCATAAGAAGGTAAGGCTGGAAGGGACCTCACAAGGTCATCTGGTGCAGCCCTCTGCTCAAGGCACAATTATCCCTGATGAAATCATCCCAGCCCAGAGTCCATCCAACCTGCTCTTGAAAACTTCCAGGGATGGAAACGCCACATCATATCTAGGCAGTATGGTCTAGTGCTTGACCCCCTTCATAGTCAACAAGTTCCTCCTGATCACCAACTTAAATTTCCTCTGCACCCCAAGTGTGCTGCAAATGGGTTCCACCACCCATATCACCTCGTGCATACCTAGAGAGTCACTTGCCCTAAAGCTAGGCCCAATCCTATCCTGCCCACACACAGAAATATTGCATTTTGTATAATAATCAGTCCAAGGGGCTGCATAACTCACTATCTGGCCCGCGGCAGGCAGTGGAGCACTCAGTCCGTGTCTCACCTTCTGTCATAACTGGATATGCCAAGGGTGATGTGATTTGAAAGGACCTCGCTGACCTGAAGAGAGTTAGACCAGAGCAGGGTGCTGTGGAAAATCCCACCCCGGGTGCCACCCCAGTCTTGCCCAAAGTATTTTAATCCAGCTTCCCACTTTCTGCTATCACAGATCAGACCACAGGCCCATTTAGCCTGGTATCCTGTGTCCTGCCACCACTGATTAAGTCATCAACGTATTAAAGTGAGTGTCTTGTCCTCGGCGATAGCAAATACCTGACACTTGAGAGGAAGACAACCCTGGCATATAAATGTAAATGCCAATCCTAGCCATTTGAGAAGTGATGTACAGATTCTAACTCCCACCAACTAACGCTTTGAAGCCCACGGATGCCACATTAGCCGGCATAGCTGCAGACGTCATTAATAGCCATTAAATCCCCATCCTCTCAAGGCCAGCTGCATTAGTTGTCAGGGTGACTCCCCAAGCTAGCTGGGTCACGCCACATCCACCTGTGCATCAGGCTGGAGGCTTGGAGAGCTCCCAGGAGATGATGGAAGGAGGAGCAAGGGCAACCGCTGACCCATTCACAAGCAGAGATGATGGCACCTTCACGCAGCAGCCTCATTGGGCTTATCCAGATTGAGTTTGGCAAGCACCTGTGTCACAGACACACAAGGGGCGGGGGGGGTCTGGAGCTCGCTGACCTGACTGATGGCGTCTCCTGCACTGGGAAAGGAGCTGGGGAGCGTGTCATGCCCCGGTCAGGACACAGCTACTCGCACACAGCACGTACAGCCTCAGCCTCTCTCAGACGTGTGCACGCACGTGGACCCCTGCATTCTTTTAACCATCACTGGGCCTGCACGCTCACAAACACAGGAGGGTGAAGAGCTAGCAGCCTCAGCACAGAGCCGGGCAGCAGAGCTTCTGGGTCTCAGCACAAGGGCTGCACCAGTCAGTCCCTCCCCATCTATAATGACAGGAGGAGGACTCCTCCGGAAAAAGGACATGCTTACTATCATCCAGCAAGCGCTTCATGCTCCCCAGACAGTATTTTCCCCTCCCAGAGTCACCAAGGACCTCAACTTCCACCCTTCCCCTCTGCTTGGCTCCTGCCCCCTACCCGCACCCCCACTTCCACAGGGGTGCATGCTGCAGATGTCGGTGCCCCATGAGAGCTCCTACTCTGGCTGTCTGAGCAGAGAACCAGTGGAATCAATTAGGCTGCCTGCTTTTAAATTAATCCACAGACAACATGTTGCAAGCTCTTGTGCCTGGATAATCTGTTATTAACTGCCAGGAAATTAGCTATTTCCCCCATCCATCCTCCAGGCCTCAGCCCCCTCTTCCCAGAGCTGGTTTAACCATCTCTCTCCTTCCACAGACAGATCAGCTGCTGGAGGGCTGCTCCCTCCTACCCACCTGCCTGTGGCCCTGCTGAGGTGGAGGACTTCTTAGCTAACAAGGCTTTGGACCAGGGCTGGGACATGCCCCGTGCCTGCTCCAGGCACGCTGCGGTTGAGGCAAGCAGGAAGATATTGCCACCAGCCATGGGGTTCCTTCCCCGCCAAACGGGGTTGGACCTTGGCCCTTTTAGCCTCTGTATCTGCAACTTCATGAGTGAAGCACTGGGCCTCAGCAGCTCGAAGAACACAGGAATCTGGGCCTGTGGATGAATAGTCTGCATTAGCTTGTCCTGGAGCTCCAGACAGAAGAGGAAACGCCCGGAGAGACAAGTACGGATGTAAAGTGAAAACTAGCTAAATGTTGTCCCGTGCAACTTGGAGTGTGATTTAATCTGGCTGATTCCCGAAGGAGAGCTGTATGCACTCCCCCATACACACAGATTCCCACTGCCCTCTTTGGTGCCCAAGGGGAAGGCAGAAGGGAGGTTATCCATGGGAGATGCCTATCCATGGACTCCTTAAGGAAGGACCCCAGCTGGAGCTGTATCCCCTTTGACCCAGGCTGCCAGGAGAGCCTACGAGGTGAATGGCAAGAGGCTGCCAGGACTGGGATCAGGCTCAGACCTTGAAAAGCACAACATGTTGCTGGGGTAGGGACCCTCACTTTGTCAGGCAAGGGAGCTGGCCATCGGCAGGCGTTCCTGATCAGATCCATAATTCTCCGCCAGCAAGTGCCGTGCTGCGATTACGAGGCATGTTATAGCCCTTGGCTCAAGGTCGTTGGAACAGTCAACAGACTGTAAAAATATGGACACAATTAATCTCGCCTAGAAGAGCTTCGCTGTGAGAAGACGTTGCATGGAGTAGCAGGCGCCAGGCCCCAGTCTCGGGGACTCGTTGCTGTGGCCTGTCTAGCCAGGCTGGCCAACTCGGCAGCAACAACACCTGGGTGCAACTAGGGACATCCCCACAATGACAGAAACACATGGCTTTACCTGCTTAGCACTAGCCCTTGGCAGCAGCCCAGGCTGAAGTGGGGCCAATAATTATCTGGGATGACAAAGCCTGACCCAGGCCGGGCTCGGCTCAATGCTCAGAGCCTAGGGCTGGGTGGTAACACTTTTCCCTTCACAGACCAGCTGGGAAAGGGGGCCATGAAACCACGGAGATGCAAGGCACACTGAGCCTGAGCTGATGTTTTCAGGGCAGAACCGTGCCAGTAGGAGCAGGAACTGTACCTTGAAAAGGTTGAGCTTTTCACAGACAAGAAACCCAAGGGTAAATAAAACCTGACCAGCCCAAAGTGTTTTTGGCCAAAATGAGATGTTGCTCAGACTGTCTCCAGTCCCTAAACCTGTCCCACTGCTGCGTGGCCTGGAGTATCTCTTGCCTGGCTTTGTGTTTGGTGATTGCATATGGGAAAGCAAGGGCGTGTGCATGGGGCGACTGCATATACGGATGCTAGGATGAGGGGTGGGTCCCTGCACGTATATGAGGGTACGCAACCTATGTTGCCACGTGGGGAAGGAAACATGTAAAACAACGGTGGCCAAGCAGCAGCATGCACATGATACACACAGCAGATTAAGCAAGGGACAGACACCACAGCAGCAGGTAGAGCAGGGAGCAGACAGCAGAGCAGCAGAGCAGACAGGGAACACAGGGCATGGATCAGAGCAGTAGAGCAAATAGAAGGGGATCCAAGTGGCACCCAGGGGAGGACAAGGACTAATTTGGGGCATGTCTGCCAAAAACAGTGCTCCCCCGATACAGAATAGGTGCATCTGTGAGTGCATTTTGCAAGGGCGGGTTTAGTTTGCATCACTCTGTGTATATGCATGAGTACAGTTGTGTGCCTGTATCAATGCATGGGCACATGCACAGAGGAGGCTGGTGTGTGGGTGGCTGTGAACAATGTGTGACGGTGGAGGTGGGATTCTGTGTCCACTGTGCATGCACATACCTCGTGTGTGCTGTCCCAGCCCAAGCCTGCAGACGCACTAGCCCCTTACCTACCAGCTCATTGCCTGGGCAAGCCATTGCTTTGAAGCTGAAGATGCCTGAAGGAGAGGATCCTGCTGGGTGAAATGCCATGGGGCTGGGGGATATGCTGTGTATAGTGCATGTGGAAGGGAGCATGCATGGCTGTGTATTGTGTGCATGTGGAGGGTGGGAGGAGAGAGGGAGAGAGTGTGTGCGCGGTGGGAGCATGTGCTCAGGGTGAGCATTAATGAAAATGCCAATTGAATCTGCAAATTATCTCCATCGGAAAAATCTGGGATTAATTAAATTTAGAGAGACAAATGCTCGGTGTGTGGCTGAGCTAGGGAAGATGCCTTCCTCAGCTGTGCCACCAAGTCTAGTAACAATAAGGTCCCTGTGGGACAGGAGAGAGGACATGCCTGGTACCCGTCATGTGTGATCTGGTTTGCATGCGTGGAGGGGTACTTGCAGCAGCGTTTAAGCTGAGCTGGCAGCTCCTGTGCTGAAAGCCACCCAAGGGCTCCAGCACCTTGGACATAGCACACAGGGTGTAAGACAAAGATTTTGGGGACTGGGACAGGGACCCAAGAGAGTTTGTGGAAGAACAAAGGAGCTGGGCTGGGTGTAAAGGGGATCGATGCTGTACAGTGTGGCCCCTGCCATGAGTCACATCCATGTGCAGGGGCAGGGCACACTGACGTGCCTCTGATGGTCTCCCTGGAGGTTCAGGTCAGCCCCTAACATGGGATAATTTTCTCCTCAGGAGCTGAAGGGGTCAAGTGTCCCCCTGTAACTTAATAGGTAAGGTCCATGGGGCCCAGCAGGGTCAGCACATTCCTGCCACCCAGCCAGGAGCAGACCTGTTCCCAGCTCGGGGCTATTAAAGGAGCCTCCCCCAGGAGAGACGGCTGTGGATCTCTGGAGGCAGCAGGTCAGGTGCCCGTGGCAGCTAAGCCAGCTGCAGGGAGGGAAGAGCAGGTTGGCAAGAGGAGCAGGGCGGCACAGCCATCAGCATGCAGCCCTGCAGCGCCAGCCTGCAGCAGCACTGCTCCCATGGTCCCCGGCCACAGCTTTGGCTGCCGGGTGCCCACCCACACACACACACACGCGCGCGCGCGCGCGCATGCAGAGGAGCATCCCTCAGGCTGCTGCTCCAGCCCCTGCAGCCAATGCTGCCCCAGGCCAAAGCCATGGCCGTGCTCCTGGTTTGTCACCGCAGGTCAGCCCTGCGCGGAGAGCTCGCGTCCACTTGCATTACATGCCACGAACAATTCAATTTGTCACTGGCTCCCTGATTCTAATAACTGTGGGCGCCTGCGGCCCAGCACGGAGCCCAGCTTCGCCGTGACAACCGCAGATTAATATTCATAAGCAAATTCAGCCTCCTTAAATAATCCCCACGTCAGCAGCTTGCAAGGAGCCCCTGACTCCTCCGCCGCTCTGCACAGCCAAGAGATCCTTGCAATCTCAGTGCAAAGGGGCTGGCCACCTTGCCAGGGGGTAGGGTGGGCACTAGGAGGTGCTTCTGCTCTGCCAAAGGGACTGAGCAACCCCCCTGACTGCAGCCTTGAGACCATGAGGCTGATCAGCTCTCCATCTCGGCAACGTCCCCTTCCCTGGGGTATGCTGGCTCCCTGGTCCTGCCAGCTTCTGAGCCCACCCAGCCGCTGACTTATTTGTTCACCTGCTGGGTGGCCTTTGGGGTCATCATCCTCTCTCTCCCAGCTTCCCTCCTGCATCTGCATCAGGATGCCATCCTTCTCTCCATCATATCCTGCAGCAAGTCACTCAGGAGGGGCTCAGACAGAGAGGCTGGGGGCTACTAGGGACAGCAAACCCAGCCCCCCCCCCACTGCCTGCAGTGTCATCCTGCTGAGAAAATCCTGTAAGGAGCCAGGGAAGGAATGAAGTGGAATAGGAGGAAGGAAGTGCTTGTGGCCTGGTTGGGTGTGAAGAGAGAGACTTGACTCCCCTCTCACCTCTGAATAAGAGGGCTGAGACCTGGAGCTGACCAGGCTGTACTTGCTTTGTGCAGAGGGAGAGACCCTTTGCTGTCCAGGGCTTTCTGTCTGGCATCCTCCACCAGCACCCAAAAAAAAAGTTGAAGGGCAAAGAAATTCCCAGCTCACGAATGCACATCAGTCTTTAATACAGCTGCTATGAACTGTGCCCAACAGAGGGCAGCCATCAACCCTGAAGCACTTAAATTTAAGGGGAGCTGGACTGCCAGCTTCTCCCCTTCCCCTGTGCCTCAGTTTCCTCCTAGCAATCACCTGGGGGCACAATGGGGTGGGTGGAAGAGCACTCCTCCTTGCAGAGTGTGCATGCATGCATCTGTGCCCAGGCAGCAGTGGCAGGGGGCTGGCTGCTGCGCTAGTGCCAGATGGTGGATGAGATTACAAGAATTTGATTTTCAAATAATCCATAAACCTGGCAGTACTCGCGTCCTTCCACATGCATTATCCCTTTTTGTTGGCAGGTGCTTACAGGAAACCTACAAAGGCCCAGTCCCACCACGGAGGGGAACTTGCAGATCAGGAGCACCCAGATATCCATGCCTGCCCCTCAGCTGCCTGAAGTATGTCTCTCTCACATGCACCATCTGATGTACCTGGGCACAGGGTTCAACCTGGGGCAGGATCCTGCTGCTTCTTGGCATGTGTGGGTGTAGGAGATGGTGTTGGATCCTCAAAGTGCAGAGCTGGAAGGAGCCTCAGGAGATCACCTAAGCTACCTTTTTGCAGGGAGGCAGGGTCAAGCTTACCTCGGCTGTTCCTGACAGGTGACGGTGCAGCCACATCAGCTGGGACAGGAATCTCCATTCCCACTGGAATAAGCTTGGGAGCTCAGCCTAATGGTTGCCAAGTGAATGCAAGGAGCCTCCTTCCATGGTGAACCCATCTCCGTGGCCTGGGCACTTTCAACTGCGGCATGGCTAATGTTGCAGCTGCCCAGCTACACCTTGTGCTGTCTGAGCTCATCCGACGTGCAGCAGGTCCCTATCTCAGCCTCTGGGAGCCAGGAGCAATGCCTCCCATACAGCCTTCTCTTGGCTGCATCGCTCCTTGGGGAATGACTGATACTCAGCACCCAGTGAGTGCTCGGGTGGGTTTCTGCCTGCCTGCTGGGAGACCACGTCCCTGTCCTATGGGGGACTGTGACCCAAACCCCACCTCAGAGCTGTTCAGAAGCCTGGATCTTACCAACACCCAGAACCATTTACTTACCTGGCAGCCTCTGGGCAGCCAGGAAAAATAAGTAGATGCCACAACCAGCCACATGGAGGCTCCGTGACCATCTCCACCATAATCCCAGGCTGTGGGGCCCTGAACCTCCAGTGAAAGCGTGGGTGAGCTCAAGCTCACTCAGGACCTTGGAGCACTGCTAGTGGCTTCATTAGGTTTTTCCCCAGCTCTAATGCATTCAGCATTTTCACTTGGGCATGGGAGTAGCTAAACAGTGCTTCAAGCTCCTCCGACCCGGCAGCAAATCCAGCTGTTAGCCACTCCCAAGCAAGGACACAGCTGCCAGCAGCTCCTATCCTAGCATAAGGCTGTTAACCTAACAGGCATCCCCCTGCACGTACACTCTTCCCCCCCGCAGCAAATCCCAGTTGAGCTGGGGGGATTGCTCAGGGCCCACCCAGGACACACTGAATCAACTGGAAATACCCGCTGCCTTCAGGTGGGAGGTGGTTTCCTAGGGGTTAATCCTGACTTGGGCAGGGCTGCTGAGTGATATAGCTATGCAGAAAGGGCTGGCGGTCTTATCTGAGCATTGAACAGGACCACAGCTGAGCCAGGCCTGTGAAACTCTCCCAGCTTGTCAGGACTCTAGTCCCAGGGGAAGGAGTCTGGCTGCAGGACTCTCCATCTAACCCATCTGGGGCCAGTTAGTGGTCATTCCCTCCCATGAACTGAGCCTCCCCTGCATGGAAAGAGGTTTCCAAGGCATTCAAGGAAAGTCCTGGTTTTCTCTCTAGCTTCAGCAGCTTCTCCTTGCCACTGCTTCTATAGGACTGAGGGCTCACATGGGGCGCAGCACAGACCAGCCTGCTCACTTCCTCCTGCCTAGCCTCCCAATCCTGCTCTGGCAGCTCAGCCTGCTGGTCTCTGGCCTTTGAGCTCAGGCTGCCCTGGTCCAAAAACCTTCACCCTGTAGGACAGCGTGGGAGGTTACAGGCCAATAGCATAGATGCAACTCGCCCTCAGGAACTGGCAGGCTGCACATCAAGTCTAATGCTGGACGGTCCCTTCCCCTGAGCCAGCTGACCGCCCCACGGGGCCGCTCTCCTGGCCCATTCCCCAACAGACTGCTCCCACTGTGCTCCTGGGTTATGGGGTTTGTGCCTGGCCGCAGGGATAAGCCTCTGCATGGCCAATGTAGTCTGAGGGCAGGCATTCGGGATGGTAATTCTGCTGGTCATGCAAAGCCCATCAACAGGGGAGGCTTTATGACATGATCATGTATAGAGCTGCCACCACCTTTGCACACCTCCCCTGATGCAGCTGTTTGGTGACACGTGTGCATGCTTACACGCGGGTGGGGAGAGAGTGCCACATGGCCACCGCTCGAATGGGGCTGGTGAAGAGAAGGGGAGCCCAGGGCCCCTTGGGAACTGACCAGCTTGAGCCCTCTGGGACAAAAGCTTTGGCGGTCGCGGGCAGGCATCTCCAGACAGGTGCCGTCTCTGCTGACAGAGCTGGGGGTGGGGACTGCACAGGATGAGACAAAGCACAAGCAGAGCAGGGCTCAGCCCAGGCTGGGGGAGCAGAATGGCTGCAGGTCGGGACCAAGATGCACTGGCAAGGCAGCATACGGGGACTTAGAGTGGGGCAGCAGGGGCTGCCGATGGGGGTGGAAGTGCTGCAGGAAGAAATGGGCTGAGCCTGGGACGCGAAGGGCAAGGATTTTGCAGGTCTGGACTGATGTTCACTGCTAGCTGAGCCCCTAGGCATGACTGCCACTAACACAGGGCTAGAGCGCTCAGCCTGGGCCAGAGGTCCCAGCACAGACCCCCCCCACCCCGCTCCTTCTCCTTGCAGCTCCAAGTCTCTACATTGCCCACCACAACTCCCACAGACCCCAGGGCACCCAGTGCCCACAGCTGCCTTCCAAGGAAAACGGCAGCTGCCCCCTTCAGAGGGAAACAGCTAAGGATCAGCCCTGAGGTAATCTAACCCCCATGGTCTCATGGCTCCAGCCTAACGTCAGGAAACCTGCAGTCCTCGCAAGTGTTCTCATCCATCCACGCACAATTGCCCCCCAACCCACCCTTCCACGCCACCTTCAATACACAGCCTCCAGAGACGCGCACAAAGAGCCACTCTGCTCTCTGCGGCCCCACAGCCTTGCCCGTCTCCCCCACTGCCTCCCAGTCCCAGCCAACTCCAGTGGCTGGCAGTGGGGAAGGCAGCCCTGTATGAGCCCCTCTTCTGCAGCGTGATTGCCCTCTGCATCCTTTTGGCTGGCTAGGCAGCTTGTCAGCCCTCACTTGGCCTTTTTTGCCTTCCTCTTGCAGTGAATCATAGAATCACAGAGACGTGGGGCTGGAAGGGGTCTCTGGAGGTCATCTGGTTCGGTGGGTCTCAAATGTTTTGGAGCAGGACCCATTTGTAAACATCGATGTCCACTCCTGACACAGTGCCTCTCACTCCTGACCCACTCCCCCAGCCCCCCCGTGTGTGGGGTGGAGGAGGTGTGGGTATGGGGGGTGCCAAGCAGCCCCAACCAGCCCCTGGCAGCCTGGAGCTCTGCCAGTCTGCAAGGGAAAAGCTGCAGATTCCCTCATTTTTATCCTTTAAAGGGGAATTCGTTTTTAAAGTTTGCCGATCCATTTGTAAAGCTTGTTCACGACCCTTTCATATATTCTTGTGACCCACTTTTGGGTCATGACCCACAGGTTGAGAAACGCTGATCTAGCCTGACCCCCTGCCTGAGCCAGGGTCGTCCCTGTCCAAACCAGCCTACACAAGTCCTTGTCCAACCTATGTCCAGGTCATCAACCCTGTTGCACAACTAGGTGTATGGTGCCTCAAGCCACTCGAGGCACCCTAACCTGCTGCAGGTGAAGCAGGGGCACTGCAAGGCTTGTTAAAATTCACTGCAGAGATCCAGGAGAGCGGGCCATGCCCCACTACAGAAGAAGGCAAAACCTCACAGTCCTGACCAATCTGACCATGGGGTAAAAGTCCTTCTTGATCCCAAATGTGGTGATTGGTTTGACACTAAGTAGAGGGAAAAGACCCTCCAGCCAGGAGCCTCCAGGTCTGAGCCCTAGCAGGAGCATTGGCAAAGCCCAGTCAAACTCCCCAGCCTTGGCTGCAACCAATACCCACTGCTTCTGAGGAAGGCAAAGCCCCCTTGACACTTGTAGTGTCTTGCCCTGACCCTGGCTGGCAAGGTTTCTTATAGGACAGAATTACTGAGACCCCACGAGCCCCAGGTAGCTAGCCATACTAGTCCAGTCACTGCTATCAGGGAGTGCTACACCGCACTCCCCGCCCCAGCTTCCCCAGGCTCCTCGAGGCACAAGCCCCACAGGTTATGAGCAGGGTTACACAACACAGTGGGGGTAAATATTGGCAGCTGAGCTACACTATGGCTCCCACCCTTCCTGCTGCTGAAGGAGCTGAGCCACTGCTGGGACAACAGGGCTATATTAAAGCAAAGCTCCATGTAGGAGCAGACCATGCAAGATTTTCCGGTCAGAGCCTGGCACCTAGTGGCAAGGACAGGGATCGGCCTACGCTCAGCTGCCCACAATGAGCTCTTTTTTGGGGCACATTGGGAAGAAATGATCTTCTGGTTCCATGATGAAGCCCCAGGAGCCACAGCCCTGCACATCACACAGGGTGATGTGGGGTCTGGTCCCATGAGTGGAGGCAGTGCAGGGCCCTGGGACCCCACTCCCAGCATAGGCTTAATGGAGGTGGCACAGGGTGCCAGAGCCCAATCCTGGCACACAAGACTGGGTGGAGGTGACTCAGGATCCTGGCACAAGGCTGCATGGCCCCAAGTCAGACTGAAGATCAGCCTCACACCACTCATCTGGCCCATGGGGCCAAGCAGTCGAACGCCGCTGCCCCAGGCCAAATAGGGGGTCAAAGGAGAGGAGGCCTCCTATTTTGTCACCCACATCGCTGCCTGAAGTGCCCCAAGCCTTAGCCTGCAACCAGTCTAGGAGGGCACTCAGCAGTTCCCCTTCACAACTCCCTCCGGTCTCTGCTCTCAAACAGGCCCTTCCTGTGAAAGCTCATCCAACATCTCAGCTCATGCAAGCTGTGCTGAGACCACAGATCATGAAATGGCTCCTGCTGTGCAGGCAACGCACCGCATCGATGGCTAATGCTAATGGGATGTGCTGGCCACACGGAAAAGCAGTCCAAGGCAGGGCAGCAGCTCACCGACGTGCAGAACCAGATTTTGTGATTAGCACACAGCTCAGGCCCCCCTTCCAGTGCTTCCGAAAAAAAAACGACCTTAACAAAAGGATTACTCAGAATTCAAAAGTGAATGGGATTTGTGACCCATTATATTAACGGGGAATGAGGAGAGAGCTCTAGAGAGAGTGAGCACTGCTGACAGGTCACCAAACCAATTATTAAGTGCTCACAGATCACTAAGCTGGATATACTCACACATCAAGATAAATTTCTATTTGCCTGCAAACGCAGGACGCTACCAAAGCTGTCCTTCCTGAGTCGGTCTGCTTTTCTCTGTGCCCATTAAACTTGGATTATTTCTAGTTACTTTGCCCATTAATTTACTTCTCCCACAGGTTTAATGCTCAGGAATAACATTTGGGAGGGTAAAAGCTGAAAGGATAAATGTAGTATATGCAATTACTTTGATAAATGACAGAGCACAGAAGGCAGGCAGGACACTAGCTGCAAGGCCGCGCACACACTATCCTGGGAATGACAACATGGCTCTTCTGCTAGGTACATGGGAACAGCAGTGACAGACTGCACACGTCAGGTCCACTTAATCCCTTATTCTGTCCTTGACAGGGGCTAGGCTGCTTCAGAGAAAGATGAAGACCCCAGTAGTGGGCAGATGTGGAATAAACTGCCTCCTACTTTGAGCCTCTAGCAGTTGTAGATCAGGCTAAGTCCTGAAGCACAAGGCTTAATATGCCTTCCAATGCCTGTCTCAGCATTAATTAAAACACCAGATAGTCTTCATATCCAATAAACATCCCAGCCCCTCTAAGAAACTTGCTTAAGTGACATAAGTGACTCCTGTGGCAATGTGTCCTCCACCATAACACACGCTGTGCGCGAAAGCATGTCCTACCGCCAGTATTGAATTTGTCTCCTTTTAATTACATTAAGTTTACCCTTGTCCCCTTGTCCTTGCATTATGAGATGCCCTTGCATGTTAGCAGCCCCTCCCAGCGGGTCCCTGGGTAGAGTCACTCTCTCGCTGATGAGCTTCTACCTACTTCGAGACTTTTTGGGAGCAAGAGGATGCATCAGGAAAGTCGCAACTAAAATATCTCGTCTGGCTTAAAGACTTCCTAACACCAAGTACTTCCCATCACCCTTGAAGGCTGTTGCATATTTGCTTAATTTGGGGGATTTGGAATCATTGAAGGCAAAGGTTTAACCACCATTTCATGTACAGCCCCTCCCCATCCCATGCCAATGCCCCAGCCCACGATGCCTTCTCCCCTCTCCCTGTGGATTCGCACTAGTGCTCACCTGTTGCCACCATAGCACTTGTCCTACAGAGACATCAGTTGCCTGAAGTTGTGCGGGTGGCTCCATAGCATGGAAAACACACGTGCAGCCAGCACCGAACACCTAATACACTCATATCTCTGATGACCCAAATCAAGCTCTGAAAACTGCCTCCATTGCCTTAACCCGCTGTGCCACCTGGCTGCTCCGAGCGGAATTTGCTTGATTTGGTTCCTCAAGGCCTGCTCCTTCGGCAAGCTGTGGGCATCAGCCGATGGGAGAAACAGGCAGAGCTCATGGAAATGCTGGGAGCCGTCAGAGAAATTCCCATCCAAGTCCCTTGAGGCGTCTCATGATGCACAGTTTCCAATACAAATTAAATTCCATGAGTTTTAATCCAGAGGCTGCCAAAAACAAAACAAAGCAAAAATTGAAGACCTCTCTCTCCACCTTTTGTTCTAGCAGAACAACCGCAACAAGAAAAACAGTGAGGAGAGGATATTATGGAGTTTTATTAAATATGCAGAAAAACAAAACAGTGGAGGCTCAGCCAAGATGCCTGTGAGAAGCAGGCAGGCCCTGCTCTGGGGGAACAGACTCTCAGGGGATTTTTACGCCAAAAGGAAGCTGGAGCTTGGGGCTCCGTATGTGCAGGGATAGGGATAGGATTTATCAGCTGCCGACCCACTCGTAGGCAATTCTCAGCCCTTCATCAGGGTGGCAATAATAAAATAGTGGCATGCTCATGGCATAACTATGCACCTGGGAAGGAGGGACAAGGAGATGGAGCTATAGCTAATTACTTGCCTTTTCTTCCCAAGAAAGCAGGGACAAATCGGAGCTTAGGTAGGCCTGTAACCAAAAGCCTAAAGCACCTGGGTCAGACTGCTTCTACCAGGATGATGAAAGAAACCTCATCCTTCCCTGCACAAGGACCCTGGCATGAAGGGCTAGTTCCCATCCCCGCTCACTCCTTCTAGCAAGTTGAAGGGTGTCTGCATCCTGAACCTATTGCCAACCCTGGCAGCCCTGTTAGCATTGCCAGTAGAGAGGCTAAGGCGTGTATGCATTCTAGCAACTGGTCTCCTCTTCGCCCCCCAGCCTCGGCCCCTCTTTGGACACATCTAAGGCTGCATATGGGGTGGTTGCTTCTCTGGGTCCTGTTAAATACAGCAAAGAGCAAGAGAGAGATGGGTTGCTGGACAGCCACCTAAGCACCTAGCACACCACTCATGTCTACACAGTGCACTCACAAATGGGTCCAGTTTCCCTTTCCTCACTGATCCGTTCCAGAACTCCTGCCCCAACCAGCAGCAGGATGCCTCCTAAACGGGCTCATGGGGGGAAAGAGAGAGAATCCTATTTTACCTTGGAATTTGTATTCTAGGACCCAGGATCTTCACAGCGGGATGCCCCATCCCCATGGTAACCGGAGACGAAGCAGATCTTTGTTCTGAGCTAGAGCAATGGACACCCTCTCAGGAAGAGCTCTCCAGAGTGACAAGAGTCATTTTCAACATTGGCTAATAATGGAGTCTAAAAAGTACTATGCCACTCAAACTTTTTGTGGCAGAGCCTTGACAAGACATTTAGGGATCTTCTGACAGAACAGCCATTTCTCTTGGAAATGACTTAACAAGACAGCCGTGGCCAAAAAACCCTCAAAATCTCTGGCCAGAATGCAGTTTCTAAGGCTGGGATATAGCTCTATGTGTCGGACCATCTGTAATGAAAATTCATCAGTAAGACAGTTTTCCCTCAGTACTTTCTGTGTCAGAAAGTGTTCACAGTAGGAGGTGAAGAGCAGTGTGTGTGTGTATATATAATACACACGCACACACACACACACACACACACACACACACAAATTCCTAGGAAGGAAGGAATCTATACACCCAGAGAGAACTGAAAAGGAACTTCAGGGTTAGAAAGAGGTCCTGCTCCTCAACTCCTTTCTACCAAATGCTGCATCAGCAGGGGTGAAGAAATATGAAAAAAATCTATAGTCTGAGAAAGCATGGAGGGAAGGTATGGAGGTAACCTTACAGACCTCCTCCTCAGATCTACACGAGCTCACCGCCCACAAAAATACTGCTGCTCTTCTCAGACAGTGCATAGTAATAGGAGATGTACCCACCTCTGTGAAAGCCTCTGCTATACACGTTCCTTTTCCTCTGCAGGCTCTGTTCACATTTCACTTACTACCTCCTACTTCAAGGTGTTTAGACTTAACCAAGTGGGCAAGGATACCTCATCCCAAACAAGATCAGGATGACCTTGGAGGTGGAGATCAGATCCGCCCATAGACCTGCCACACGTGATAGAGAGAAGTAGTGCAGTGCTATAGAAAGCATGCCAAACTCTGAAACTCCAAGATGCCTTCAACAAGAAATGGAAGAAACCAAACAGCTAGGAAACTGAGATTTCTTTGTAGGATTTATGGTCCACAGATGAATATCACAACAAGAACCTGGACACTGACAGAAAATGGTAAGTAGTCCTCAGAAAGCTTTTGTAATAGTAGAGATACGATCTCATGGGTTTCTCACAGTGCACTATACCTGCAATCATTCATTCACGTCTTCTTCCAAAAAGCGATGACTTTGAATCCTAGGATCAGTCCATCCTGTAAAAATATGGCAACATTCCTGCATCATCTGACTTTGCTCTGGTGCATTCCTTGAGTGTTAAACAGCATCTTAGAACAAAAGACTGTGGCGTTATTCCTCTCTGCTTCTCAGTCAATGAATTAAGCAGCACTAGGATTTGGCTTGGGATTGGTCCCCATTACAGCATTTTGTGCACGTGTTGGACATTCAAGAAAAGAGCCCATTTATACCTAAAATCATATCTGAGAACCTAGACTTGAAGGGTACCAAGGTGATTATAATTAGGGCAGTCAGTTCCTGCCTGCCCCCCTGTATTATTTATATAGTCAAGGACTCAGAGTTCAAATAAAAGAAAGGGTGTTTTAGCCAAGTTCTGAGATAAAGGGACTGTAGCCTCTGCTTCCCAATCTTCTTCACACAATACTTCTTTTGGTTTCTGATCTGGATTTGGAGACATATAAGCTTCCGACCTGAACTGAGCCAGTGAGAAGCTAGCTGGTCTAGGCTGCATCCCCGTGGTGAGAAGCCACTTCATTGAGTCAGCCAACCTGAATTTTCCTTCTTGGCATAAACCCTGAAGAACAGAGCGACATTTTCTGGCCAGGATATGAACAAGGCCTTTTTTATAAGCAGCACTGGAAGTTTCTGCCTTCTTAATAGATATAAGCATTTTTCTGAAAAACTGCCTGCTGGAAATGGGGACAAATGAGCTTGCCAGCTTACAGCATGAGATATCACGCTCCAGGTCTTTCCTTGGGATGCATTCCCCTCCATTCTCTCACCCAGGAATGGAGTCCAAATACATTTCTCTACAAACAAGCTGCACTGATTGTCTCAGGAGCCATCAGGTAGCTATGAAATAATATTGAGTTTACCTAGAGATGCCAGTGTGGACCTGAACCATGGTCTCTGAGCACCATATTTGTTGCAATTACTGGCCAGAAATGAAACAAGAATTGCGCTGGGTAAGGGTATCTATATATAGGACCAACTAGCCCAGGAGTTGCATCAGACCTTGGAGAGAGATGCTAAAAGTCCAATTTACTTAAATCTTTCTTCTCTCTCCTAAAATAAAGGTCTTGTGCAATAACTTCAATAGTGTATATTTGGCTGTAATTAATCCATTTGTTTCCTCAACGCTATTTTTCTCAAGGCTTTTAGCAATGGTTGCTGAAGTCTGTGCAACTTGGTAAGACTATCCAGACATGCATCATTTCCACTTAAAGGGAGATATGATATAGCATTTCTGAATATCGTTGTAGAAGTGACATGCCCCAGGGGAGTGCTCCGTGCTGAAAATGGTTCTTGTTGTAGCACAAGGTAACCATCTCTGCAAGATGCTCACCAACTGCATTTTTACTGGGCCTCCAGAAAGATTCCCCCCCATCCCACTCCTCCCAAATTTTAGTTTGGGAAAGATAATGCTGTAATGATGAATTTTGAAATGTCTACCCAGAACACTAAACTACTTATAGACTGGACACCCGTGATATAAAACAGGATGCAAGCCATTTTGTATCACAAAGCAAGACAATGGCCTTTCCAGCACACCAACATAGGACACTAGGGCTGGAAGTGATCTGAAGTACATCTCCCCTGAAACTGGCGCTATCTTTCTAGCACAGAGATATGTTATTCCATTCTTCACCTGTGATGCTACAAGGGGACTTTGTACCAATAAAATACATTACCTATTATATAGTTGGGAGAGGGCTTGGGGGCACAAAAGGTCTGACCAGATAGTCAGTAGAACTTAGAATTGTTCCTGGGTCAGTTGACAGCCTCTTCCCCAAGTAAAATAAACCATGCCTCTGCTCCCATATCCCCTGGATCAGCAAAGCTATGACATTCTCAAGCAGTCATTAACTGGGGCAGCTCAATCCCGGATGACGGCCCTTCGTGAAGCCAGTGGGGAATCTGCTCAGGCTTGAATAACCCAAAGCCACGAGACACTTCGGGAATTTCAGAGAATCGGTGTTGACTTCCAGCTCTCCAGAAAAGTAGCAACAGCCTCCAGATGTACAAAACATTTCTTGTCATAGTAGCCTGAAGGAACACGGTGTTGAGAGGAGCACCTGCTGAGATAAGGAGACTGGAAAGACAGAGGCATTGTCTGCAGCTTTAGTAATGGCTTTATATCTCTGTCCTCCAAAATACTTGGGAGGAGATCAGATATTAACATCAAAAGCCAATTCCTTGAACTGGTGCCACAATTGCTCTGGGGATACAGCTTTGGAGCTCTTGAATACACAGCAAACCAGTTAAGCAAAGAACTCATCCTGAAAAAGATACCAGGCAAGAAGCATCTTGCTTAAAGGAGCTTTTGTATGACATGCATTTGTGTGTGGCTTTGGTTTGCTTTTGTGCATGGTTGCAAATGCTCTCTTGGCTGAGCACAGACCAGCCCAAGAGACTGAAGGCAATTTTTTTTAGGGGCAAGGTTACTGTGTCCAAATTCATTTAAGGTGGATCTTACTCTCCTGTCCGAGAATTTGGCTAGATTAGTCCCACAGTAGATCTAAGGGTTTCATTAAGGAAATAACAGTGGGCTTAGTTAAGCCAAAGCAAAGACAATATTTTAGTCCTTGCAAACAAATAGCTGCTGATGCAAGTTCTCACTTCACCTTAATCATCTCCCCATAACCCAGTGACAAACCAAGTACACAGTTTTTCTTTGCAAGCACGAGCATTTGGTTCATTTAGGAAAACAGGCATCTGTGAAGTTTGCGCTTCCTTGTGGGAGGCAGAATCAAGCCTAAGATATCTCATCAAATGCTGCATCTTTAGATTTCTCCTCCAGAGATTCTCCAGGGGTAGTTTTTTATGAGAGGCTTTATGGCTTTGGGCTGTCTTTTAAAAAGTTTAAATATCTTTCAGCACTTCTGGCTGGAGCAGAAACATCTTCTGGATGCTGCAGATGAGAGGTGGACTTCATTTTCTGAGGCTCAGAGAGTTCCATTTAAGCTTTCCTGCTTGCTCCATATCCCATATGGACATGTCTCCCCACCCCTACAGGAGAGGCAGGACCGCCGAGTCTTACCCCCAGCTCTATACCATTCTCACCTGGTCTCAGTGAAAGGGGTGTCCAAGCAACCTGCTCAGTTCTTAGCAGGGACTTTGCCCACCTCCTGGCTGGAAGCCAGGGACCACCAGGGCCATCTCTAACCTCTCCACAGACCCATGCCCCTTTTCCTTTAGTTTCTTTTTCTTCTTCCTACTGTTTGTTTAGCAGTTTTGAGGAAAAACTCAAAGCAAAAAGACAAGGTGTTTCAAACATGTTTTAAAAGCCCATTAAAGCTGTTTCAAAGGGAACCCTGGAACCTGCCACATGCATCCCTTGAAGGCAAAGAAACCTGGAGAGTGCTTCAAAGGGCTGCACCTGCTCCGGCTCCACTTGTCCCAGAGGCAGAAAACAAATCATCATGAAGAATATGACATGCAAGCAACTGAGGAAACTTCCTGAGCTGAATGCACTTACTACAGGATGCTACACACCCTACCTGTGAGGGACACTTCCACCAGGACTAAGCAAAACTCCTGAGGGAGGAAGCAGCTGCTCTCATACAGGACTGGAGTTCAGCCCTTCAGCAAAGCTGGAGTCCAACTTTGGCAAACTACTTTGCAGCTTCCAGACCAGGGCTAGCCTCAGCATTTTTCATGTCTTCTTTGCAGCCTGTGTAGTTCTTACTCTCTCTCTCTCTCTGCACTAGACACAGCTCTGTGCCAAGACTCCCAGCCTGATTTAAGATTATATATATATTTTAATTTATTACAAGCCTGCAGCTCCCACCTACCCTGCTTTAGAAAAATAGAAGCCTGGTGCACTGCACTTCTGATAGCTCTCAGGGTGATTAAAAACAGCTTTAATTTGAAGCCTGCAGCTCAACAGCTCCCAAGGGCTTGACAAAATATATATAGCAATCTCCAGATCTACCTCTAGAGGCCCAGCTCTCCCCAGATGATTAATGATTGCCATTTCCTCTCTCCCCACGACACTCGGGGAGACTGCCACTCCAGGAGGTACAGCCAATGCCAGGTTTTCATCTAGAACAGACAGCAGAGCTCTCAGCCTGAAAGTGTCTCAGGAAGTCAACCTCACCCTGAGGAGACAGGTAGGGCAAAGCCACAAAGGCATGGAACAGCCTTGGAAATCACTCACTTGCCATTTAATAACGAACTCAGAGGGATGCCCGGAGTGCCCAGAAGCAAGCTCCTCCAAGAAGGCTAAGCAGCTTTGACTGAACAAGCTACGCATGGGAAGGGAGAACCAGGACCTTCTAAACCCAGCTTGGCAGACACTGGTCTTGGATAAGTCACATTAACCTCAATCCTGCTGCAACATAGCAATGCCAATACCAACCTTTCTGATGGAATTGGGAAGAATTAGTGTCTCAAGCACTCTGACATCCTCTTTTAGGCACTAAAGAAGGTCCAAGTATGGACAGCTGCTTGGCTTGCTCTGTTTCCAGGTCTGTCAAGGTGCAAACTCAGATTCAAGAGAACAGTGGTAACCCCCCAGGAGACCTGCTAGAACAGGGCAGGAAAGAAGCAGTCATCTTGATTCTGGAGGAAGTGGGCTGCATAGTAGGTAAGCAGCAAACCCATGCCTTTGGAGCTGCATTCTGCAGAAGCTAGACAGGGAAGAAACTTCTCTCTACACCTCAAGCAATCCAGTTTCCATCACTGATTCCCCAGCCAATTCCTCAGCTGTGGCATGAATGCCTTCCAAGGGCATGACTTGGAGTAAAAGACCCAGAAGCACCACTTAGCAGAGAACATTTTACTTTCAGCCACCTTATTTCCCAAACATGCAGATGCCATAGAGTAATACCCAGAAATGGCTTTAGCTAAGCCAGTGGCTACTCCAAAAGAGATCAAAGAAGTTACAGAAGAACAGACAAAGTTCAATGGCATGTGCAATCCACATCTACAGGGACCACCATGCTGCCAGAGATCCCCATTTCTCCTACTCCAGGCCAGGAAAAGCTAAACCCCTGGAAAAGAAAATGAAAATGTGTGCTACTTCAATAGGCAGTACCAAGTTTGCTTGCTCTCCAGAGTCACAACACTACAGGAAGAGATGAAAAAAATCTGGGCTCTTGGGCAGTATAAAAAAAAGGGGGGGGAACTTTAAACATAACATTTTACCAGGTCTCCCAATGACACCAGTGGATAAATCTTCTTCCTCCGTAAAGGGAACTCTTCCCACCTCAAGATGTAGAAGGAGCTCACTGTGCTCCTTAGTACAGAGCAACTGTCAAGGGAAGAGTATAAGGTTTAGGAGAGCATCAAGCTACTACAGGGATCCAGTGACAGCACAGCGGTTGGATACATCATCTCTACAAAATGGCACAACAGGGAGGGGAAAGGGACTCCAACAAAATTTCCTGAAAGGCAGAGGAGGACACCCAATAAAACACACAACACTCCACGGAGATCCTTACGTGGTAGAGGTTTTAATATTTATTTAGTACAGACCCTGCAAAGAGAGTCACAAAACAAAGAGATGCAGGATTCTTCAGGGTCTAAGATAGCATTCTGGTCACAAAGGCAATGATAAACAGCAGCTGCACTCCTCCCAAAGATCCTGTCCCATATTCTCCCTACCTGCTTGGAGCACAGCTCTCTCTCACAGGTCCACCACAAATCTACTGATTTCCTTTAGGTATTCTGGTTTCAAGTAATCTTCCATCTCACTCTTGGTGACCCATACGCAGTCTCCTTTACTTTCTTCCTCGGACAGATGGCTGCTTTGCAGAAGAGCTTTGAAGAAAAATACTTTGGCCCCCATGTTGTTCTCAGTCCTGATGGCCCTGGGGAACTTATACTTGTAAAGTCCACACGGCGCATTCCCTAGAAACTTGGCTTGGAAGCAATTTCCTGTGAGGCCCAGGAATGAAGGGGGAAAGAGGGAAGAAAGCACAAGATCAGGACAAAATGACTGTTATTATTACATTTGAGAGTAACAGCAGAAGTCACTCACCTGTGCCTAATTTTCATTTGATTCTACTGTTATTTCTTCTTAGTAGGAACATCCATCCCTTAGGCCCCACTTTAGGATAAACCTTCCCCCTAGGAGCTCTTTGGGAGCCTACCAACCTCACTCAAACACTAGCCAGGTGTAGGGGGCTACTGGGAATTCATGATGCTATTTCCCTTTAGGAGGCTGTGTGCACTGCTTCCACAATGCTTCCCTACTGGAACATAAGGGGAGATTGCTTGCTTGCATTTACATATTAGTATCTTTTCTGGTCAGGGAGACATGAGCCCAGGTCCCCAGAACAGCACTGACAGTATTCAACAGCTAGTCCCAGGGGCCTGCACATCACAAATGCTTACAGCCATCCTGAATAACCCATTGGGCCAGGTACAGTCTCATGTTGACTTCCACCTACCAGAAACAAAAGAATCTCTCTAAGACGTGGAGATCAGGAAGCTGCTTAAGAGCAAGTCTGTGCACAACCAACAGCTGAGCCCTTGGCTCGGTTATACGAGCGCTCTTGGAGCTCTGGACAAGTGCCAAAGGACTGGAAGGAGGCCAATGTGGTTCCCATCTTTAAGAAGGGGAGGAAGGAGGACCCGGAGAACTACAGACCTGTCAGTCTCACCTCAGTTCTGGGAAAGATCTTTGAGAAAATTCTCAAGTCCCAC
>JAGPOW010003364.1:13625145-13635320 GCA_030014935.1 Caiman crocodilus
GGGTAACTAGGACCAATGGTCACAAGTTACTGGAGAGCAGGTTCAGGTTGGACATTAGGAGGCACTACTTCACAGTTAGGGTGGCTAGGACGTGGAAGCGGCTTCCCAGGGAAGTTGTTCTTGCTCCTACCATGGGCATCTTTAAGAGTACATTAGATAGGTACTTGGCTGAGGTCCTGTGACCCTGGACCTCGTTCCTGCCATTGGCGGGGGGGTCGGACTAGATGGCCTGCTCTAGGCCCCTTCTGACCCTAGATACTATGATGAACTTCCCAGCAGCTCCATCCAGACACTAGATTCTTACCAAAAGCCCCACAGGGATCAACCTTTTCTGTTGGTTGTGGTCAAAAGCATGCAACCCCCAAGAGGGTGCAAGGGGCCTATAAGGATAGCTGGGCACTAAGGCTGGTAGCAAGATGACCGACAACAACAGGGATAGAGGAGCAGCACCACCAGCAAGGGACTCACCCAAGAGAGACACCAAGGCTCGCTCCGCCGTGCTTCGTAGCGTCTCCCCTGACTGCCACTCCATTTGAGGCAGAAGCCACAGCTCCTGGTCACCAACCTTCTGTTTGACCAGCAGTGTTAGGTTACTGTCAAGCTTCCTGTTCAGAGAGGTGCGGTCATTTCTCTTATCAGCATCTGCCACGAGACAACAGATTCCAAACAGAATATCCAAAGGTTTGTCCAGTACCTATAATTACCCAGGGCCAGTAGCATTCCTCCTTCCCAAACTGTCTATGTGACTTTCATAGATTCACAGATGTTAGCGTCAGAAGGGACCTCAATAGATCATCGAGTCTGACTTTGTCACCACATAACTCCTAACGATGCTTTTATGCACACGTGCCTTCTCCTGCTCTGTCACCCGAGGATCTGGTTTCATGAAGGTGACACATCCTGTCTCAGGCATATCTCATTAAGGTGAAAGAGAAAGATACCATTTAACTTAATTGATATAAATGTTTCTCCCTCCACCCCCCCAAGCCTTAAGTTGCCCAGTTCACCAGTTTCATAGACATCAGGGCTGGAAGGGACCGCGCAAGATCATCAGGTCCAGCCCCCTGCCCAAGGGGCAGGAAGTCAGCTGGGGTCAGATCGCTGCAGCAAGATAAGCATCCAATCATTTAAGTTTGACTTAATAAAAGTCAGGATTTACAGAGGGCCTAGGTTTCAGTGGTCTCACCATGCCATACAATGACTGGCTAGACTGCAATACTACAGGAGGGACCTGGGGGTTAGAGTGGACCATAAGCTGAACATGAGCCAACAGTGCACTCTTGTTGCAAAAAAAATGGCAGGCTGTATTGACAGGAGTGTCACTTGCAAGTCAAGGGGAGGGATTCTTCCACTTCCTCCACTTCTTAGCATCGGTGAGGCCTCCCTAGGGGTCCCATGTCTAGTTTTGGGCCCCACCCTGCGAGAAGGATTTGAACAGATTGAGAGTCCAGCAACAAAAATGATTAGAGGCTTGGGAGGCAATAGTCAGAAGGAAACACTGGAAGAAGTCAGGTTTTTTTACTGAAGAACGCTGTCAAACACCCAACGAGCAATTACAGAGTGGACGGAGACGGGCTGTTCTCTGCGGCTGTAGGGCGCAGGGCTAGGAGCAATGGCCTCAAGCTGCAGCAGAGGAAGTTTAAAATCGGAGATGGGGATGAAGAGGAACTTTCTGCCTGCAAAAATAGTCAAGCACTGAACAGGCAGCCTAGCGAAACCACGGACCCTCCATTCCTGCTCCATCACGAGCAGGTTGCACAGACACTTGGCCGGGACGATGCTGCCTTGAACACACATGACCACGAGGTCCCTTCCCGCCCTAATTTCCTACGATCCTGCGCTCAGACGGCGACCCCAGCTGGCGCAGCTCCTGCTCCCGCCATGCAAGGCACCAGGAAACACCAGGGGAGAGGAGCCGGCACTAGGCCGGGCGGACCCAGAGTGCAGCAGCGAGGTCTGCCCGCCCTGTCCCGTCCATACCGCGGGGGCAGGCGGAGACGAGACCTTCCCCTTCGCCGTACCTGTGAGGCGGGGGCTCAACTCGGTCTTCTGGAACTTCTCCTCCCAGGCCTCCTCCAGGTCCCGCGCTAGCACCACGCTGCTGAAGTCCAGGCTCTCATGGTGGCTCCTGGACTGCCGCAGCTGCTCTTCCTCGGCCTGGTGCCGCATCTCGTGGTCCGACAGGCGGCTCTGCTCCGTCTCCCACTGCGGGAGCCACAGAAGCGTCACGGGGCGGACACGCCCCGCTCCGCTCCGCCCCGCCCCGCCGCAGCCTCCCCCCGCCGCGCACCTGCTGCATCAGCCGCGCCACCTCCTCTTCCTCCGGGGTCAGCACGGCCGACAAGACCGCCGGCCGCTGCAGGCACAGCGCGCCCAAGAGCCGCCAGGACGCGCGCGTGGGAGCCGCCATGATGCCGCCACGGCCTCCACCCCGCCAGAACCCACAATGCACTGCGGGGCCCGGCATGGGCGCAGCCATGAAGCCACCGGGGAGCCACAATGCACCGCAGCAGGCCCCGCAATGGGCGCCGCCATGTTTCCACCCGGACCCACAATGCAGCGCGGTACCTGGCATGGGCGCCAGCATGTTGTCACTCGGGGATGCACAATGCACGAGTCTGTTTCCTACCCAGACACCCACAATGCACTGCGGAGCCTGGCATGGGCGCCGCCATGTTTCCGTCCTAGGCAATCACAATACCATGCGGGGCCCATCATGGGCGCCGCCCTATTGCCCCCCCCGGGACCCACAATCCCCTGCGCTGACGTTCGCCCGCGCCCGGGCTCAACATGGCGGCGCTCAGCGGCGTCTGGCAGCGGCTGCTGCGGCCTGCAGCGGGGTGAGTTGTTGTCCCGTGGGCGCGGCCGGCGGAGGGAGGGTCGGCCTGGGGCTGCTGAAGCCCAGCCTAACCTCCCTCTCCGTCTCCTCTCCCTCGGCCAGGAGCGCCCGCGCCGCCCGCTCCCTGCTCGCCCCGGCCGGAGCGCGGGGAGTGGCAGACATCGCGGAGGAGACCGCGCCTGTCCCGGCACAGCAACCGGCACCCCGCGGCACCAACGTTAGGTGAGGGCACGCGGCGGCCCCGTCGGTCGGGTCTGGCGGTGTCGCAGCCTCGCGCCGGGTGGGAAGGGGCACGAGCCGCCCTCTTCCGTGGGCAGCGTCTCACTTCCCCGTGTCGCTTCCCAGCTCCATGCCCCCTGTGCCGGGACAACAGAGTCACCTGAGGTGGAACGGAAAAAAATTCGAGGACATCCCCATAGTCCACATCTTCGCCACCTACAACAAGTAAGAAACGTGCCTCAAAGCGCGCTGCCTTGCGTACAACAGCCTGTATCTGCCACGGGTTTTTTTTCACAGGCATTAGGGCTGGGAGGGACCTTGGAGGATGGAGTCCAGCCCCCTCCCCAGGGGCAGGAAGTCAGCTGGGGTGACAGGATCCCAGCAGGATAAACATCCAAATGTCTTTTGAAGGCGTTCAAAGTAGGGGCTTGACCCACCTCCAGCGGCAGGCTGTTCCAAACCCTGGGGCTCGGACTGTAAAGAAGTTCTTATAGTTTCATAGTTGGTCGGGTCAGGAGGGACCTGAGCAGATCATCAAGTCCGACCCCCTGCCATGGCAGGAAAGAGCGCTGGGGTCAAGCACCCCCTAACAAGGTGTTCATCTAACCTCTTAAAGACCCCCAGGGTAGGAGCCAGCACCACTTCTCTTGGAAGTTGGTTCCAGATCCTAGCTGCCCTGACAGTGAAGTAGCACCTCTTGATGTGTAGCCTGAATCTACCCCCCGCCAGCCTGTGACTGTTATTTCTAGTCACTCCTGGTAGTGGTCAGGGGAACAGGGACTCCCCCAATGCCTGCTGGTCCCCTCTGACTAGTTTGTAAACAGCCACTAGATCCCCCTTCAGCCTTTTCTTGTGGAGGCTCAACAGGTTCAGGTCCCATAGCCTCTCCTCATAGGACCTGCCCTGCTGCCCCTGATCATGTGGGTAGCCCTCCTCTGGACCCTCTCCATGCTGTCCACATCCCTCCTGAAGTGCAACGCCCAG
The DNA here is from genome assembly GCA_030014935.1 of Caiman crocodilus. NCBI lineage: Eukaryota > Metazoa > Chordata > Crocodylia > Alligatoridae > Caiman > Caiman crocodilus. Next base: position 13,629,188 of record JAGPOW010003364.1, read on the forward strand.
AACTGGATGCAGTACTGCAACTGTGGCCTGATCAGTGCTGCACAGAGGGGGAGGATCACTTCCTTGGACCTGCTTGAGATGCATCTGTGGATGCACGACAAGGTGCAATTAGCCTTACTGACTGCGTCCCCGCACTGTCGGCCCATGTTCATTTTGGCATCAGTAATGACTCCAAGATCCTTTTCTGTCTCTGCACTGATGAGAAGGGAGTTCCCCAGCCTGTAGGTAAGCTGTTGGTTCTTCCTCTCCAGGTGCAGTATTTTGCATTTGCTCAGTGCTGAAACCCATCCTGCTCTCATCTGCCCACCCCTGTAGCCTGTCCAGGTCCGATTGCAGCCTGTTTCTCCCTTCTAGCATTCCCACTTCTCCCCCCATCTTGGTGTCATCTGTGAATTTGCACAGAGTGCTTTTCACCCCCTTGTCCAAGTCACTGATGAAGATGTTGAACAGTGCGGGCCCTAGGACTGAGTCTGGGGTACCCCACTGCTCACATCCCTCCAGGTCAAATAAGACCCATCAACCACCACTGTCTGGGTGCAGTCTTCTAGCCAACCAGTGACCCATCTGACTGTGTAGGTTTTCTTCCCAAGGTGGAGAACCTTGCATTTTTCAGTGTTAAACACCATCAGGTTCTCATCCGCCCATTTCCTGTCCTCAGGTGTGGATGCTTTACCCCAGAGTTTGGTGTCGTTGGCGAGTTTTGTTCTGGTTGCCTTCACCATGGTCGGTGCTTGATGTGAGGCTGCTGATATAGGTGACAAATATTGAACCAGTGCTGCCACGCTGTGCCAGAGGTGCTGCCTGTAACAAAGCAGTTCTGCCCCCCCCATTGACCAGGTTTTGCACGTCACTAATGAGATCTGGGAACATCATCACTTCTTGGCACACAAGTGTTTAACAAGTGTGGTGTTATTTACCAAAGGTAACTGCATTTCTGTGGTAGTGCTGGTTTTAAAAAATCCCGTTTTCAGTTTTAAAAAAAAAAGTAAACTCAAATCCACATTTAAATGAAACACTGCTAATATAGAGATGTGTATATATAGTGCTGTTTCATTTTAATTATGGAAAACTGGATTTGGGGTTACTCTTTTTTTTTTTTAAATCCCTAATTTTCAGTTAAGTCAGAGAATACAACTGATGGTGTGTGTATTGTGGTCACAAATGTGACAAGTTTACTATTCTGTAAAACTCTTCTCAGCTCAAGAAAAGTTGTTGTTTTTTTTAAATAAGCATGAGAGAGTGCATGTACTCTCTCAGTGGGGAGGACGACCTGGGGCAGCAAAACTCCATCTGAGCAGCATCTTGTCAGGATCCTTGCAGAAGGCACAATGCTCTCAGTTGCTTCCAAAGCAACCATGACACAAGCCAATGTGCAAGCCCTGCCCTTGGGTAGAGTGCAACAGTTTTGAAATGTTGAATAGAAGCACTGGGTCCAATAGTTTGGGGAAGAGCCTAGGAGGTAATCAAGGTACAAAGCAATGTGTGAATTAATCTGACAGCTTCTTACCACTTCTCTCTCTCCTCCCTAGCACACACGTGTGCATCACCAATGCTAAGAACATGCCAGTTGTTCACACTAGTTGTGGCCGTGAAGGGTTCAGAAATGCCAAGAAGAACACTTCTATTGCAGCACATGCTGTAGGCCTTGCAGCAGCAGCGGTGAGTCTGCTCCAGTGACTTCAGGTTAAGGTTGATTGTAGTTAGCTGGTAGGAGTGTGGCCTAGAGCAGTTGGGCATGAGTGTTGCTTAGACAAAATATTCTCAGGAGGGAAAAGGGGAGAAATAGCTTTGCTTCTCATTCCCACTTCCCTCTCTGTGGGGAGGGGAGGCAGTAAAGGCCATTGATTCCTGGGTCAGAACAGCTTAGTTCTCCTTACAAGTAGCTTCCTCCATTTCACTTGCGAGGAAGACATGGTAAGCACTTGGAACTGGATGAATTGTTTGAAATGGGATATTTGAATGCCACTAGGGTGATGTTAGCCTTCAGCATTTTGGAGCCTGTAGTGGAAAATGTACATTGCCACTTATCCTCTAGCTCTAGTATGCATGGTGTAACCCTGCAAAGTATTCACATAAATGTTATGTAGCACATTTCTTTCAACTGCCAAGCCATTGGGAGCAGATCAGTCAGCTGTGCTTTCTCTTCTAAATATCAATGCAGCCATGGACAGTGTTGCTAATCAATAAGACAGTAGCTACTTTAAGTCAAGAGACTTCATGTTTTCATTTCAAATAAGCCTACTCAGGTAAGAAACTCTTGTTGCTGCCCATCCCATTGTGGGCCTGTCTTGAAAGATGCTCCGGTAGCCCCTCTTGAAATGAAGACTAGTCATTTTCAGAAGGCTGAATATGGGGAGAAAGCCAGTATAACCACATCCTGCTCCTAACCAGAAGTACAGATAGCTAAACCCTAGTAAAACTGTACCCATTTTAATTAGGGGTAAGTTACTGTGTTTCAGTTACTGCAGGTTAGGAGTGGACAAACAAGAGTTCTTCAGTCCTGCTGATATGTTCCTATGCAGCTCATCTGCATACCCACATGCCTACTCTACGCTTCTGTAACTGCATGGCTGTCCTTGCCCTCAGAGATTGATGTCTTTTTAATGTTATGATTTTACCTCTGCCTCTATAGTTTTTAGGTAGCTTTAACGTGTGCTGGGATATATTTTTCCCTCTATAGAAAAAGATCAGTTCTTCCATTAGGTGGCAGTGCTGCCACAGAAAGAAACCAGCTTCGAAAGCAAGCTTTAAAGAGTTCTCATTTCTCCCTCTCTGCCCAGGTTCATAGGATACATCATCTGCTACCTCAAGTCCAAGCTTAGAGTAGCTTTACCGGTCTGTTCACTTTTTTGCTTTACTTGGGATGCAGGACACACAAATTGTGTTGAAACTGCTCTCAATCACTTGTTTCCTATCAGCCCTCAGTTCCCCAGCTTTGTCTAGCGGCTGTAGAGACGTCTGCCCATCCTCACCAAGCGCACTAAACAGTTATTCTCTCCTCAGAAAGCCAGCATGAAGGGTTTGTTCCATGTGCGAGTGGTAGTGAAAGGCCTGGGACCTGGGCGTTTGGTAAGTGCCAGAGACAATGACTCATGGATAGGAATCTTCATCTTTTTGCTGCTTTTCCTGCGGGGCTGGAAGGGGTCTTATTGTCTGGAGGCTTTGATCTGATTTTTCTGTAGATGACATAAAAATGGAGTCTATAGAGAATTTACTATTCATACACCATGAAAAAAACTAAATCATTGACAAAAATGATCCTAGTAGTGAAAACTTAGAAGAATCTCTCCTAAAGGGCTGACTAGAAGCCAGGTTTTACACGTGTTGATTTGGACTAGCCTAGCTAATTTCCTTTGACTTGCTGTTAGAACAATCTTATCTCCTCCCCAAGACAGGGCTTTCCCAAACTGATGCCAAACATTGTTTACACTAGTTCCTATCTTTGGATCTGTTCCAAAGCTTTTTGCCTGATATTAAGGGTGTGCAAAGTGGGCCCTATTCAGTTTGGATTTGGCCTGAATCAGGGACAGTGATTCAATTAATTGATTCAGATCACTGTCCCTGATTTGCTGAATCTGAAGATTCGATGCTGATTTGGAGAATCAGTGATTCAGACATAGACACAGCTTTAAAAGTTTTTTAGTTTTTTCTACATACCTTGAGGTACCAGGCACGGCTCATGAATGCTGTGATGCCAGGGTGCATGGAGCATCCCACAGGAGCGTGGGTGGGCCCTTCACATGCTCAGGGGCAAACCCAGAAGCAGACCAGAAGTATTCCGGTCCACTTCCAGGTCTGCCAAGAAGCGCACTGGGGGGCCCACCCTGCACCTCCCCAACTCAACGATCAGCTGTGGGGGGACCCCAGGTGTTCCCCCTCAGACCCAGAAGGAACTGTGCCAGAGCTCCCCAGTGGACACGGAAGTGGACTGGAAGTGCTTCTGGTCCACTTCCATGTCTGCTGCCAAGCATGCTGGGGAGCACCCCCCACGGTCCTGTGGAACAATACATTTGCCCCAGCATTGCAGCATTCATGAGCTGCCTGGTACCTTGAGGTATGTAGAAAAAACATCTAAAGCTGTGTTTGTTTGAATCACCAAATCTTCCCAAATCAATTTGGAGGATTTTGATTCAATCTGGGGAGATTAAAGGGTCCTCTGATTTGATTCAGATTAAGAGAGACTCAGCCACCAAATTGGGCTGAATCTCTGTTGAACCAAATCAGGGACAGAAGCGTCGCACAGTCCTACCAGCTATGGTATCAATGCATTGGTGCAGCAGCATATGGTCTGATCTCTGCTCTCTTGCCCTTACAGGCGGTCATCCAGGGGTTGAACATGGGGGGATTGGAGATCATCTCCATCACGGACAACACCCCGATTCCACACAATGGCTGCCGTCCCCGGAAGGTACGAAGACTCTGAGACAGGAATGGAAGAGAGGCACTGAGCGGTGATGGCTGGTGCAACATGAACTGGTTCAAGGGTCTGCTTTTACATCACATCTTTGAACGATGCTTTCCCTGAAAGACAAGTAGAATGGACGTGGGCCACAGCATTAGCCTGACATTGGAAGCAAGAATGTATTTTACCAGCCTAGTGGGAAACCTTTTGTCTGTAAAATTGGTAAATTAAAATGTTTGTCTTTCTGATGGCCTCTCCTGCTGGCTTCCTGGATGTACTTTGTGTTACTTTTCTTTCTCAACCACTGCTCTCCTCCTCACCAGACCATGTGGTTCCTGACAGCTCCCTGGTGCTGCAGCTGTTGTCACCAAAAAGGGGAACCCTTGAAACAAACAGCAGCTGGTTTCCCCTCCAATTATCTAAACCAGAGAGTGGTCTCCCTTAGTCAGACAAAGACCTGGAAGTTTGACATGGAGAAATGCATTTTTTTCACCTGGCTATTTTGTTTGTCTTTTGCATAACAGTGCTAGCTTCTCCATCTGCACTGAGTAGAACAGGATGATCCAAATTTACTACTGCTGGGGTTTGTATCCTTACTTTGTTTTGCCTTTGTTCCAGTTGCCCTCTTAGTATTTGCTGATAGTTAGCCTGGCATTTCTAGAGGCAAGAATTGTGGCAACACAGGAAACACAGGTTGGCAAAAGTGTGGAACATACATTTAGCATATGTTGTATGTCTTACAGTACCTTCAGTTCTGTCTGGTACTATAGTCTGCACCAGTCACTGCAGCTAGAGAGGGTTTTCTCCAGACAGATAGTCTTGGAACCACCTAGAGAGACCTGGTAACTACAGTGACCGACTAGGATATTGATCTGTGGGTAAGAAAGAGAATTTCTAGTAGCTCCTTAAGGAAACCAAAAGGAGCAGAGAGAATCTATAGTTGCACAGAATAAGCCAAGCCAGCACACCTCTTCCCCAAAATGGTAATAAGCCCAGCCTCTCTTCTGACTCAGCCACCACCACTAGCATGAACCCAGGGTCTTCCATTATTCTTCTCTTTTTGGTTCCTCTTAGTTTCTTAAATTGCATAATTAACTATTCTCCTCCCTTTTAAAGAGAAGGTGCCATGGCAACAAAACAGCTTTTAACTCCCTGGTTCTGAAAGACATGCAGCAGGGGTTGGGAATGCAATCGGGTTGCTTAGAGAAACCTGGGGTTAGAATCAAACTCATAACATTAGGGTGCTGGAAGGGACCTCGGGAGGTCATGCAGTTGTCTATCCCCCTGCTCAAAACAGGACCAGCCCCACCTAGATCACCCCAACCAGTGCTTTGTCAAGCCTCACATTAAAAACCTCCAAGGATGGAGATTCCACCACTATTCTAGGTAACCTGTTCCAGTGCTTCACTACTCTCCTAGTGGGTTAGATATTTGAGAGAATGTTCTCAAACTTCCCTTTCTGCAACTTGAGACCATTGCTTCTAGTTCTGTTATCTGCCACTACTGAGAAATAGTCCTGCTCCATCCTCTTTTGAACCACCCCCCTTCAGGCAGTTGAAAGCTACTAGTAAATCCTCTGTCTTCTCTTCTCCAGACTAAACAAGTCCAGTTCCCTCAGGCTGTCCTCATAAGTCATGTCCCCCAGCCCCCTCAGCATTTTCATTGCCCTGTGCTAGATTCTTTCCAGCTTGTCCACATTCTTTCTGTAGTGGGGGCCCCAAAACTGAACAC
>JAGPOW010003364.1:13635420-13677121 GCA_030014935.1 Caiman crocodilus
CACTCCAGCTGTGGACTCACCAGTCCTGAATAGAGGGGAATAATCACTTTGACCTGCTGACAACATACCTACCAATGCAGCCCAGTTGTCAAGAAGGCTAATGGCATACAAGGGCACACTGCTGACTCATATTCAGCTTATTGTCCCAGGTCCTTTTCTGCAGAGCTGCTGCCCAGCCAGTCAGGCCCCAGCCAGTGCATGACATTGTTCTGTCTTAAGTGCAGGGCTTTGCATTTGTCCTTGTTGAACCACGTGAGATTTCTTTTGACCCAATCCTTCAGTTCATCTAGGTCACTGAATCCTAGTCCTACCCTCCAGCATATCTATTACTCTCTCCAGCTTGGTGTCATCTGCAGACTTGCTGAGGGTGCACTGAACGCCATCTTTCAGGTTGTTGATGAAGATACTGAATAAAACCATCCCCAAGATTTACCCCTTGGGCATTCCACTTGATACTGGCTGCCAACAAGACATCAAGGCATTGATTACTACCCTCTGAAGCTGATACTCTAACCAGTTTTCCATCAACCTTACAGGTCCTTCATCCAGCCCATCCTTAGCTCACCTGTAAGTAAGTTATGGGAGGCCGTATCCAAAAGCCCTGCTAAAATTGAGGTATATCATATCCACTGGTCTTCCTGCATCCACAGAGTCAGTCATGTCATCATAAAAGGTAACTTTAGTTAACTGAAGGCAATAAAAATGCAGCAAAATGGAGACTCTTGCTAAGACTCCAGCTCTGACAAGCTCTCTCTAAATTCTCCTATGATCTTACAGGGGAGAAAAAGACCTCATTTCTCACCGACAGAGAAGATGTTTTGGGCTGCTATTGGGTTTGTAATGCACTGACCAAAAGAGAGGTGCTGGGTCAGCTCTGAACCCCAAGGAAAAATATTAGCCACAGGCTTCATTACCAGCAAGTGTGAGGGGAAGTACACATCTAGCAATACGGCCTATAGCAAGGTGCAACCAGTTTAGTGGTGGGTAAACATAGTGGCCTGGGGAATAAAGGAGCTTCCAAGAACATAAATGCTTAGCATCCCCCCCCAAAAAAATTGCATGGGTTGGTATCCAGGTTGTAGTCATTGGTCTAGAAGAAAAAGCAATCAGGTCTAATAAAAGATATCACCTCTACTATGAGTCCTGATTGCATGGGGCACTCTGAGGCAGGTTTAGCAGAGGTACCCTGTACATACCACATTCTGATCCAAACTAAACAGCTAGCATACAAGCTGCTTGGATGCTGTTGCTCTGCCCAAAGCTGTGCTGAGCCACCCTTGGGGCAGAAGAGTCCTTGCTAAGGAAAAATGGTAAAAGGGATTAAAAACAACCTCTGGCTTGCAAGAGTCACTGGGGAGAGATTCATGTGGTTTTAGCCCCAGATTTATCACATGCCCTTAGCTAGGGTCTGGAAACAGCTTGCCATTTCCCAATCTTGATCCAAACTGAGGCCTTATATAGCAGCAGCAGCTTTTTGCACTTGGGATTCCTTAACCTGTGGGGATACCTGAAGCCACCAACTTGCTCTCTGAACTGTACATACAACTGGCAAGCTTCACCTCCCTTCCTGTCCCATGTTTCTGCATTAGTCCAGTGTCAGTCAGTTTCTGTCCAAAATTAACATTTAGATAACTCTTTCTTAGGATTCCTCTGAATCTGGCAAATATTGGCTGGTGTCAGCCAACTACCTGCTCATTAGCTAAAGATGTATATAAACAACATCCTGACATATTTGCTTCTCTTCCAAACCTCCAGCTCCATATAAACGTTATGGACTAGCAGACAAGATGTGACAGCGGTACAGCTTGGTGGTGAAATCAAATCCACCATATCTGTCCCTTGGACTCCTGCTGAAAAGACACAAGATAAGTCCCAAAGCAGATTCTGAGCACTGATTGATTATTACCAAGAGCAACAGGGCACAAGTGGTTGCAAAGTGCAGGCCAGTACTGCACTTACCAACAGTAGCAAAGAGTGCTGCTGTCTGCAAACCGGGCTCTCCTACCTTATAAGAAGGGGGCAATCATCCCCAGACCCTGTGCTACAGGGGAAAGTCTGCTGCATTCAGTTGTTCTCTTTGTTAGGAATTAAAAGGCACCAACAGTCTTAATGATTTCCTTACAAGTCAAATTAAGCTATTAATTAAGGTCTTATTTTAGTCAGCCACCAGTGCCTACATGTTTTAATTGTTTTCCCTAGTGCTTGAATGGGATATTGTTTTGCCTTGCCTTGCTTTCCTCCTCTTCCCTCCTAAGGGCTGTGGCTTGAGCTCACGCCAGCATGGTTATACTGCTAGCATGTTCACAGCACTCCAGATCTGTAGCAGTACAGGTAATCTTCCCACTTCACTGCTTTGAAAACTCCCTAGTTCACTTGTAGCTCCCGCCTTGGGACTCAAAGCTGCTCAGACATGGCCTCCTGAGAACAAGCATTTGTCCTAATAAGGACCAGCTCCGCTCCTTCTTCAGGATGATGCGATTTTCCTCTCTAGTTGTGCCTCTTTTAAATGGAAGAGGCCCAAATTCCATGCTCTCAGGAATCAAAATGCAAAACTGTGTCCTCATTTATGGCTAACCTGCTAATTAATATCTGTCTCCCCTATTCAACACAGCCATTCCCACATAGCCTCAGGCTGCTGGTCCAACTCTTTCTGTTACCCCAGCCATGGTTTCAAAGGCAATTCCCAGGACCCCAATGCTTTAAGTAGACTGCTGTGCTGGGGAGAAAACCTCTTTTAACCCCTACAACAAGCAGCTTGCACCCTGAAGCATGAGCACTGCTCACTGAGCTAGTGACTCACTATTTCCTTTGCAGTTTGTTTTTGTTGGTAACAAGAATCAGGTGCCCAATTCCGATTATTTTGAAAGTTTCAATTAAACCATTAATTAAATGATGTCAGTGTCCTCTAATAGCTGACTCTGAGTGCAAGGAAATAAGGAGAGGAAAGCAGAGCCTGCTGTGCTAATAAATGGTAGCAGCAGGGGTGGTTTCCTTCAGACCAGTGGCTGCATCTGTTAGGGACATCTGCGCTCCCCTCCCCGCCTCAGGAATGCCTGTAAATAGGATTTGCACCCAGGAGCAGTGCAGCGGCTTTGAAGTCCCTTTACGCTGTTAGAGAGCTGGTGTGCAATCGCACACAGTTACAGGGAGGGACCCTATGGCAAAGGTATTTCTAGTGAAGAAATCTTGTGTCCTCCTGCAAAAAGCAGGAGTTCAGATGAGGCAATGATTCTGCCTTGCCTATGCACGGACTGACAATATCCACCCTTCTTCAAATGAAATAAGTGCTTCCAACTCTGTGCTCATCATACATGGCCAGCACCCAACCCCACTCAAACCCTTCAAGGCCTGCATGGGTACCTCTCAAGTTGCTACCACATGATTTCTCATACCAGAAAAGACCTTGGACCCTCAAATTGTTTCTTTGCTTTCATAACGCTCTCTATTCCTCACAAGAGACTCAGGCATTCACCGGCACTTGACAGCAGTAGGAGCTGCTTGGAGGTTTTGCTTGAGCTAGCTCGTCTCTCAGGGAAGCCGTAGGGAAGGAACTGAGCGAACAAATATCATTCTCATTTTCCTCCTCCTGCCAGTTGCTCATGCTCTGAATGGGCAGCTGCACAACAGGAAATGAGGGTTCTGAGCATTAAGTGCCCTGCTTCAGCCCTCCTGAAAGCCCGGTTCTGACTCTCCCTACTGCCTTTGTGGGAGTTTCTCTTTCCCTCACTGGGCACCACATCCACTCATAGCTGGAGGGCCTGCACGTGCCTGTCCTATTTGCACTGAAATCTCATACCAGCCAGAGCTATAATATCCACTCTCCTGTACACCAAGCAAGGATAGACTGCTTCTGGGAGTAGCACTCATGCTTGGCTGAAAAGCTTGAGAGCAAGAGATGGCTGGGAAGGGGCAGGGGGAGAAGAGAGAGCTGAGAAAGTTCCTTTGGTACAGGACTGAATGCAAAGCAGAGGGGAGTAAAATGGTGGTAGCTCTAAAGGCAGAAAGGTTTTGTGGGGAGAAGAATCTGGGATCAAAGTAGAGGAAGTCAGTGGTTACATTTTCCTTATAATCCGAATCCACTCCCTTATCACTAAGGACTTCCAGCTCATAGTCCAGAGAAGTCAGTATTACCCAGCAGGCACTTGCTGTCAGAGAAAGCACGGCTCCATCAGTGAATATCCTCTGGGGTCTTACAATTATGCACATTAGTCATTCCTACCCCATAGAAGGGAAGAGCCCTATACCCCAGGTCTAACCCCTGTCTGCACCTAGAAAGACAGCTCAGTCTTTCCACTTGCAAATCCTGTTAGCAGGAAGAGCCCTTAGGTCTTATCCCTTAATGACCTTCAACACTGACCTGAGGATTCCCACAGGAAGCTTACTCACAAAACATTCCTCTACAAAATGCTCATTTCTCTGGACAGAAATGACAATCCTGAGTCCTTTTCTTCATCCATCTGGTTCTGAAATGTCTTCTGTGCCTGGGCTGGAGGAAGACTCCAGGGTTGTCTCTACAGTCCTGGCTCTCTGTGTTCTCCACTGTCATATACTTATGATGCAGTTTACTGCTGGTCTCTCCCAGAGGTTTGTGGTAGGTTTCTTTCCACAGACACTACTGGAAAGGTAGAAAAAAAAATCAAAATGGGTTTGGGGTTTATAATATCACCAGTTCAAATTTTGATTTGCAAAACCAACAGCTGAAGCTAGGACAATGCCTGTTTTTATTTCCTCAATTTGTCCAAACTAGTGGCTACTGCTTTTGTCCCATTTCTTTCACACATCCTTATTTTTTCTACTCGCCCCTGTGGACAAGAAAAGGCTGCAATTCCCAACACAGACCAGGATCTGCCTAGCATGTGAAATACAGGGTCAGGCAAGAGCAAGAGGCACCTCATCCCCTTCTTCATCAGCTCTTCTGGCAGGTTCCAGGCTGAAGTGATGAAAGATGATTCTAATCATTTTGTACTCCAGCCCTGAGGCAAACGAGTTTCTCTTGTAATTGTCAGGAATGGCCCTCATGCCGCCCGTTGCAGAAAACTGGACTCCAGATTTCATTTGTTCCTGCAGGACCCATAGCAAAAGCAGATTATCAATTTACTGACCTATCAGGACCAAACACGGCCAAAGAAAGTGAGAATCACCTCACCTGTCAGAATCACAAGCATGCCACCGTCTCTGTCATTACTCTAGAGGGCAGAAGAGCCATATGCAGCAGCACTGGAACAGGCACTGGAGGGGTGTGTAGGGTTCATTTAGTACCAACAAGCCCTACATTGGCTCTCCAGGAAAAATCTGCCCGACTGTGGAAAAAAACCCTTTACCTAATAAACCTAAGCTACAACTCCTCATCTATAGGATCACGGCAAAGTAGGGCTGGAAAAGACCTCACCCAAGTCACCTAAGTCCAGCCCCCTGCTCAAGGCAGGATTGTCCCTGACTAAACCATCCCATGCAAGCACCTGTCTGACCTGCTCTTGAAAACTTCCAAAAATGAAGATTGCACAGCTTCTCTAGGTCATCTCTTCTGAGGTTTCCACCAGTTGTGCTAGTCCACTTGGAGATACAGACACCTCTCTAACAGGAACAGCGTTGATGTGCCCCTGAGCAACCATGGCAAAACAGAGAACAAGTCCAATTGAATTCCAACCAGCCATGGAGGTTGGCCATGGAGATTTCAGTGCAGATGGCATATGCACTAGGGCTGTCTGATGCTTTGGTAGCCGATTCAATTTGGAGGAGATTTGGTCCAATTCAGCGGCCGAATCTCTGAATCGGAATTCAACCAGGAGACCTATTAAAAGATCCAAATCAAACTGGAAGTCTCCGAATTGATATGGAGATTTGGAAGGCTTGCAGCAAGCACCCCACTGCACCTCCTTAGAACCCGGTTTGGTGAAGGAGCTGATGGTCCTGAAAGTGAACCTCCCGCTGTTGAAATTCCCCATGCTCCACATGCAGACGGAGCGAGCGCCACCCTCCTCACTCCACACCTATCTGCTTTTTTATTTGCTCTCAGAACCCAGAGGTGTACTTTCATAGAAACCCCTGCACCGCTCTGCTTTAAACCTGGCAGGCCCCATGAGGGGCTACTACCCTGCTGCATTCATTCTGCTCTGCCTTAACGCACAGAAGTGACACGAGTTTTACTTTCAACAGTTTTAGGTGCGGGGGTTTCTGTGAAAGTGCACCAATCTCCTTGAAACTTGCCAGGCTTTATGCCCTCAGAAGGGGCTACCATCCCTGTTTTCATCTGAATCTGCAAAAAAATAACAACGTTATAAGTATTTTACTGATTCCCCATTATAGTCTATGGCCAAATCTCCTAGTCAGCGCTGAATTTCTGAATCCAGATCAGGACAGGGATTTGAATCATCGAATTGAATTGAATTACTGTCCCTCTGAATCGGGCAAATCTGAATCTGAAGCAAATACTTGCTGCTTCGCACAGGCCTAATATGCACATGCATGCTTTCTACATCCAAGCCACGTAGGCCCTCACATGCAGCATGCAAATGAAGGGAGAGCTCGGTGGGGGCGCACTGAGCTCCCCTATAAAAGAGACAAGAGCTCTCCCATCAGATTTGAAAAATCAACCTGGGGTGGGAGGCAGTCTCCGATCGGATTATTCCTTCGCTTAGGTGGACTTGTTAATTAATGAACAGGGTGAATTTTTTTTGCAGACCGCTCCTGCCCAGGAGTCGAGGTATAATTTGAACCCTACTCGCATGGACTTCTTTTTAACTTTACACCTAGTTTGTGAAAGCAAATACAGGCAGCACAAACTATATTCCCAGAAGTGATGACCATTCAGTAAGAAATTGTGAAGACAAAAAGGGAAGCAAACACAACCTGGGCTAAACCTCAGGCTGCATGCACAGAATTGTACCTTTAAAAGGCAAATGCATGTCCCTGCCCTCTATTATGGCTAGTTTTAAAAGCGCTCTTAGCCCTTCAGATCAGTCTCACCTTTCTCTTAATCAGCACATGGTGACCTCAGAGAAACAAGTAGGCTAAGGTTTGGGAAACTGATCTATTTGACTGTCATTTTCCTTCCCTGCCGCAGAAAAAATGCAATTTATTAGCGACGTGTGTATGCGGACTGAAACAGTGACCCAGCTTTCACTCTCTGCAGGCATCAGCAGGGCTAATCTAGAGCCTAACCCTGACCCAGGGTCTAGAAAGAAAAAAATAGGGCAGTATAAACAACCACCACAAACATCTCTCAAGGTAAAGGAGGAAAACTTAATTCCATTAATAAACCAGATAACACTGCTAGTCATCATATGGAAATGACTGGTACTAGCACAGGTCTAGAAGGGATACTTTGACCAATGCAAACTGGACACAGTCTCCAAGAGCTATTGCAAACCTCTGGAACACTTTTGTTTTGTTAAAACAGGTATTTGGACACATTTGCATGCCTCATTTGCAAAGTTAACCCTTTCATTTGAATGACCACTTCTATCATCATCACCATCAAAAAGCAGTATTTTTCTGGAAGGCAACCTTTGATAACCCAACAGACTGGTATGTACGGACATAAAGCCAGACCTGAAATGCCTGCAAGAAACTTTCTTGCTGACCTCACCAGGCTTTGCATCCAGCAGTGTCCAGGATTGGTGGGGAGAGGAAGAAAGTACTGGGCTCTGTGGCTGAGCAATTCCAAAATGAGGCACAGGTTTCAGCGATTCTCAGGTACGGTGCCAGGGCACCGCAGCATGCATCCACATCCTTTGAAAGGTGTCGTGAAGTATGAGGAGATAACCTATATGTGCAAAGAAAGATAAGTGTAGGCTCAGGTTTAGTCCCTGCCTGGCCCCCCTGCAAGAAGGTAAGCACTGTAATATATCAATTGGATTTTGGAACTGGGTGCTACTCCATTCACAAACCTTATGGAGGGGTGTCTTGAGTCCAGAAAAATTGAGACCCCCGGAATAACATACTGAGAGGATGCCCTGGCTGAGTTCAAGTCTTTGGGAGTCTGGACAGCACCACTGGGATTCCCCTGCAGAGGCTAGCACAAGGGCAGCATCACCTAGCTCAGGCACCTGCCTTCCACCCTGCAGGGGCTAATGGGGCCAAGGCTCTGGCACTGTTTCTGAACGATGCCCAGGAGGGCAACAGCTTCAGACACCCACACAGCAATCCCCCCACCCACACACACTGCCTCTCCTTCTCCCGGCAGGAGAACCAGGCTGTTTTCTAGCTGCTCTTTCCTCTCCAAGCTGCTGTTTTAACTGTTTTTGTTGCTGTGCGCGCCGAGGACGTTTCCATGTTGATAGCTGCTTTTGCAGGCCATCTCCTGGTTGTCATGGTGACAGTGATTAGCAAGAGCTCAATTGTGAGGCGGGGGAGGGGTAAATGCTGTATCTCCCCAAGTGCTTTCCAAGGGCGGCAGGTACATCTAATCCCAGCATCGCTCCATTTTATGCCTTTGACGAGCACCAAGAGCTATCGAATGACCGGCGCGGAGACAGCAACAGTTGCTCCGAGGGGATGCAGCGCTCAGCTTAATAACACACTAAAAATCACAGCCAGCCGCAGCCAGCAGACAGCTGTCTCTGGAGACGGCCGGGCCTCCTCCTGCTTACCCCTCACTTTGCCACATCTCTTCAGCTTCACGCCAACTGTTTCCTTCCTCTTGCACCATTTCATTTTCTTCTCTTTGAGAAGCACACAGAGGGCGAGCTCTCCAGGGGCCTGCACTGATACAGCCCTCTGCGTACCACCTTGAGTTACACATCTCTGTCCCCAATCAAGCATACCTAGAGACAAGAAGCTCCCAGCCACGGTGCACCTTGACTATGGACAAGTGTGCCACGGTTGGACGTGGCTGGCTCTATTACCCAAAGCGAGCAGCCACACCTGTTGCAGGGAAAGGCCTGATCATTCACTCTGTGTGCAGCTAGACTGAAGCTAGGAGGTCAGACAGGGCTGAGAGAGCCAAAGTTCATTTTCTCCTGCTGCTCTGCATATCCATGGGCTGTAGCTGCCCCTAGTGAGGCTGGAAGAGGGAAATGTAGCGATTGTGGGGATGAGATGAGCCCCAGATAGGAAAGTGCAAGAAGAAGTAAGTCCAGGAGCAGAGGCCTTGTGTTTTTCTCTAAGGGGGCGAGGGAGCTAAAAAGGGTCTCACCTGTGAAAAGCTATACTTCCCTAAGATTCATGTCACCATTGCACTTGGCCCATTATGAGGCCATTCAGGAAGCCTGTGGTTATGGAAAACCAATACCTATCATGCTCTGAAGTGGGCTACTGATTAAAAGTTAGACTGAAAGGGACTGTTAACTTTGTGATTTAGCAACTGTACAAAGGGACTAACCAGTGCTATGGCTTCAGCTTTCAGCCTGATCAGTCAGACTGCTGTGGAGGTTTGGGGTGCTTACATTTTCCATCAGTTCCATGCAGCCTCGATCTAGTTTCCACAAAACGTTCTCCATCCGCAGTGACTGGCAGCCAAACCTTCTGGATCTCCTCACCTAAAGGATTTTCTGCTGGAGAGAGGAGAGAAGAAGGAATATTCCACTGAAGTTCATGGAGTACCCGACCAGCCTGTCTTCCTCCCTTCAACACGCGAACAAACTTCTCTGAATTCTTCAGCACACTTGGCATTCCAGTCATTGCAAAGCAGATGGCGATTCTGCCAGGCTCATGCACCACAGGAAGTAAAAAGTATTTGAAGAGAGGATTTCATCAACTGGCTGGCAGGAGCCCAGAATGGTTTGTGGAGAAGGGACAAAACAAAAGGGAAGGCACTGCAAGATCTGTGCAGAGAAAGATGAGAAGACAACCAGCTGCAGCTGTCTGCTGAGGCCACCTCCTTAGGGCATACACAAAGATGCCCACATGGTGCAGCAAATTTCAAGTTTGCTGTCTTCCTATGAATCAAAACCAAAGAGCCAGCATACTAACCTGGCATTATAAACCAGCCATGAAGCTGAATTGGGATGTTTGGATTAGCATTACTACTCTCCAGTGTAGCCTTTAACTAGGTGTGCTACAGCTCTGTCACAACTCACCAGCCCTATTGTATTGTCCTTTCTTCATAGTTGTATCTTCTGACAAAATTGATGCTAAGCAGCTAACTACCCGCAAGCCACTTAATTGCAGACTGTTACAATCTTCAAGCTGGGCCAATATTATTGTATTGCATAAGGGGAAAATAATCTGTGTAATTTAGCACTTTTCTCAAAACAAAAACAGAGTGCATTTTCTAGCACATTATCTTTACTCAATCCTTGCGCTGGAAAAAAAGACAGAGCTCAATCAAGAAACAGCTGGTCATTGGATGAGCAGATAGCACAGCTGGCTCGGCCTACAGGTTTCTGGCCACTAGAGCACTTTCTACTTGTCTGACTACCACACTGCTGAGATGTGTAGAGTCACTCGTTCCGTTTCCTTCTTTTAGCAAGATGATCCTCAATGACAACAAAGAGACAACTTTCAGAACAATGTCAAATAGACAAGAAGACACAGCAGTAATGACACATTAATGACCAGGATCCGGAAACGCAATGGAGTAATGCAGAACACCACCCCCAAACACATAATTTGATTACCCCCAATCGTTATTCATTTAAACATTTTTCTGTGGTGTTCACCCATCTCCTAAAATATTTAACTGGAAAAAGGCTGCTGGTTTTCTGCAAGTTCCCTGCCTTCCTGGCTTTACTACACCTCACTAACTTCATCTTCTTTCCCACAAGGGTGACAAAGATCTTGCTGAAAGGGCTGGAGGAAGAGAATAGACAGGGTGAGCCCCAGGAACAAAAGGTTGCAAATCTGAATCTTTCTTGTGTGTCAAAAAAGCCTGAAATGAGCATAATAGACACACTTCAGAGTGTGTGTACAGAAGCAAGGTTCTGTAATTACATGGGGAGCATAAGGGAGCAAAGTCAAGAAAGAGAGCAGAAGTGGAGGAGAGGAAGTCAGTGCTAGAAGGTTAATTGAAAGGAGTCTTCAGAAGGAATTTGCCATTAAATTGATTTATGGAGGTACAGCAGCCTGTATTTTTGATTCTCCAACAGTTTCTGTAGCTTCTGGCCTAATGTTGCTGTGGATAATTCTTGCACAACTGCTCCATGTGTTTTTTTCTACCAGAACTCCCAAGTAGCAAGGAAAAAGAGAATTTCCTGTTTAGCCAATGCATGGCCTTTTTCAAGGAAATCATTTTTCTACCAGTCTGTGCCAAGCTGACCTGCACTAGGGACCACTCAATGCCAAAGGGCTTTTATGGAATTGTTTTGACACCAGCTTGAGAAACTGCTGGAGAAACAATTGTGCACACAAAAGAGGGACAGTACCTAGAAAACAAAGTGGTGACTGGACTCCCCAGGTGCTTTCCATCTTGAGTCAGGGACCACTCTCCAAGCAATCAGTGCCCAGCTGAGTGAAAGGCTTAATCGTCTTGGAAAGACCCAGCTTATGCATTCTCAGCCACAGATAGAGCTCAGCAGTGGTACTTGCCATCTGGGAGGTGCATGTGGTTAAAACAAAAAGTCCAAGGTTTTCTGACCCAAATTACAAGCAGTGATAGGTCTGCCAAGCCACTCATATCGGCTTCACTTTCCTGTGCTGATGTCTCAGAAATAAGTGATGAAATAGCCCCAGGATGAAACCTAGGAACAGAGAGGAAGAAAAATGTCTGGGTCACAAATGGAAAGAGCAACTTGGAAACAGAAAAAAAAAAAATGCCTCTCACCTCTGGCATTAGCTTGTGCTTTTGTCTGCACAAGTGGCTCTGTAGCAGCTTCCACACCACTCTGGGATAAAACATCAGCACAACAGATTGATAGCTTTTGGAAAAGTGGGAACAACATACATGTACCTTCCCCACAGCCAAGCATACCTCTACAATTCTCTTTCATAAAAAGACTCCATCTACCACTGATATCTCCCAGGAGAGTGTGGAAAACAAAGGAGATGAGTCAGACTTGTAAACAAGTTCTCATTTATTCTGTTTATTTGTGTAGCTAACAAGTTCTCATCCTAATCTAGTAAAAATATTAGCAGAAAATACTTGTCCCTTTTCCCCATACACACACACATACATTTTTTGTGTCTGAAATAAAAAGAGTCAGACCGTTCAGTGTGAGACTCAGGGAGAGGCTTCTTTATCAAGCTCCTGTAGTAAAATCAACTTTTTGCTCAAGATATAAAATGCAGCAACCCTGGGCACTGACTCTCCAGTGCTGCACCAAGGCAATCAGTGCTCCTCAGAAGAATCAGTCAAGTCATTTAAAAAAGTTAAGAAAATACTTAGCACTTATCTGGCACTTCTTGGCCATGGGTCTCAAAGCACCTTCCAGAGGCAGGGATATGTCATCTCCATTTGCAGAGGAGGAAGCAGCAGCACAGAGACAGGAAGTTACTCAGTCACACTCGTACATCAATTTAGTGCAGAATGAGGAATGTTTCCAAATCCCATGTCCTGTTCAGCGCCCTATGGTTCCTGCCCTTCCCTAAGCAGAACATATATATTCCACTTAGGAAAGTCAACACATCAGAGAGTCATAGATGTACTAGCTAGTGACATCAAGGAGTTAACTGAATCATGGTCAGAGCTGCTGAGTACTTTGGAAAAGACCAAAAAAACATATTGCCAACAAGAGAGTAATAAAGATGGAACACTTTTGGCAAGTGCATGTGTATTAAGGAAATGATAATTCAGTTACCAAGCAGCTACATTGAGCTACAACAAGGAAATGAAATGTGCAAAGACTCCCTACTCCGAGCTTTAATGGAAAGTTGTTTAAGAAAGAGGTTGTACAGGAAAATCCCTAAAACTGTGAAACTGCATTCTGGGCTACAGAATCTGGGTTGATAAATCTCTAGGGGATGGGATGGCTCAAGGCTTTGGGAATAAGATATCCAAACGCTGCCAGGTCAACAGTACCAAAAATACTGCTGGTTATTCAGTGAATTATGTAACAAAAATCTGTGATGTCACAACTTCCTTAATGGACAAGTAACTATAACACAACTGGCCCCAATGTTAGTAGCAGAGCAAAGACAAAATCTCAGTAGTCCATGAGATACAACTCCCCTTTCCTTCAAAGCAGGCACCTTCACAAGGACATACTTGCCCCATCACTAACTGTGCTGTGCTTGTCACATGAATGGATGAACAGTAGTCTCCATGTTGCCAAACTGGCACTTTTCATAATGTCTTTGTAACCTATGAGGACCGCATTCTTTGACAACCAACATAAGATATACGAGGGCTAGGGTGATGTATAAAGTAAAAGTGCAGCCAATCACCTAGTCAGCTTCAGAACTAGGTGAGCTGGCATTTCAAGTACACAAGCTCAGACCCACAAGCATTTGGATTCAGATCTTCACTGAAATCCCATAGCTCATCCTTCAGGCACTACAGATAATGCAGAGATCAAACGTGCACTGAATGTAACGTGAAACAGCTGTGCTTCGATCCCAGCAAGTGGAACCTCTTGCCACGTCACTTCCAGTTCTTGAAAAGAACAGTGTGTGACATGGGAGAGTCAGCAAAAAGTCCAACCTCCAGCAACAAGCCCCCAGCAATACAGATGAAGTTTCCCTGTGCAAAACCCAGAATGCACTTAATCTAAACTAGTTCCCCACAATCATGGGCCTGATATACACAGCCAGAGCCAATGACAGAGGGCAACAGTGGCTGCCCCTCCTTTCTCACCCAGACAGAAGAATCCAGGTAGTAGAGAAGGGAAAAATACTACTTGGGACGTGTTCCCTGTGTTCAGCATTTCCCCTTAAGGTATCAAGTCTCTTGCCACAAACAAAAAAACCAAAAGTGGCCATCCATCTCCAAAGCTCTCACACATCCCCGCTATTCACTACCTAGGTCCCACCCTAGCCTCCAGCTCATCTAACTCCCCAGTCAACTTCTCCAGTTTCCTTCCCTTTCAACTAATGCACCACCTTCCCTCTTCAGGGGTCACACTGCTCTACAGAAACTAAGGCACATAAAGTGACTTGCATAAGAATCAGGTCTGGAACACCTCTCTGAACTCCGGGACCTGCTCTACCGGCACTCCTCACAGGCCTTTCTCCTCTCACACCTTACATATTGAAGGAGCCTACGTGCGCTGCGTGAACTGGAACAAGAGTTATTTTTGTTTCCCTGTTATCAGTGAAATTTCAAACACAACAAAAAACGACCCTACTGCGCTCCTCTTCTCCCCCTTCCAGACGGATTACTTTTCTCAAAAATGTGGCAGGGCATCGATACAGAAAGAAGCATTCAATGTAGATGGCAGACAGCTTGGCCTGTGCTAGCACAAAACAGACAATGCAAGAGAAAAAGAAACTGCCTCTCAGGAAAACAGGAAGGGTTCCTCAGCCCCATCTGGTTTGCCAATAAGCACAGGGAAAAAAAAGGTACAGGATTTAATGCAACAGTGCAAACCAGGTGGTCATGATAAAGAGCAGCATTCACATGACTAATCTCCTGTCAAGATGGTCCCTTCAGGACCCAGTGGGATTTGCTTTCAGGAGCTGGCTGGCCTGCAAGTATCAGCCAAGAGGAATCAGTATCAGTTCAGAGAAATTATGGTGGTTGGTAAGAGCTTCCAGGTCATGGTTTTTTCCAGTTAATGACGGTTTGGTATCCCAGAAGACATGAACATCTGGCTTTGGCATGTCCATAACAAAAGCATGTATTTGGTAGCAGCAGCTGCCCCAGCTGTGAACTGTACTATGTGCAGCTGTGCCTCATGTGGAAGTTAACAACATATTCTGCATTAGTCCTTTGCACTGAGATGGCAAAGGGCTCAAAGGGGTGAAAGGTGAATGCAACCAGGCGTCGTACGGTGTGATTGATGGGTCGACCCAAAAGTCCTGCTTGGATTTCAAACTTCAGGAGGCCAGAATCCCGGGCATAGAATCTGAAAGGAAGAGAAACAGAGAAGGCTGGTTATGTCTACTACTGCTCACTGGCACTGCCAGTCTGGGTACCTCAGAAAGGGGGACTGGTGCCATTGATGACTACTGACCCTTTGTTCCATTTCTGTATTTACCAACAGGTGCACTGGCAAGAGGACTGCTGACCTCACCATGCGACTGGCCAATCAGTAGCACTGACTGAGCACAGGAATGACAGAAGCTCATTCTGGGAAAATCCCCTCAGGTCCTTTCACTGTATCCCCATTCAGAAGAGGCATCTCTGTTGGATTTGGCCCTGCTCTACAATGCTTTAATTCTACTTGGCAGCTAGTTTCAGTTCATACCAGACCTTCTGGGCCCTTGCAGATTTCCGCAGAAAATTGTCAATGCAATTGTCTCAACCTTGCAGTGTTCTGGAATGTGACTCAAAGTTGCTGCTCTTCAGAGATGGTCTGGCACTCTTCTCTAGGTCTCAAAACCATAAGTAATATAGAAGCTGTCTCAGGCTACATTCCCTTCATCTCTAGTGAAAACACAGGGTTCTCTATAACCTTCTCCACTGCCCCAAGACTTTGGCAGACTCTTAGGCAGGATTTTGTACTTTTGCAAACCACCTGGACTCAACATGAATCATCGGTCCTGACCAATGTTGGCTCAGCCATTTTGACATTTTTCCCTACTATTGCCACAGGGTTCTAGTTCCCAAACTGCTGCCTTCTGCTTCCTACCTGGTTGACTTTGGTGGTTAGCACTTGCCTCTGGTTTCAAGGTATAAAAGCATTTCTGAAAAGCACAAGCTTCCAACGCCCCCATGCCCCCCATCTTGCCATAGTGCACTCAGTTCTCCAGCAGTCAGCACTGGCTCCAGGCACATGAAGGTGACTTCCTTTCACTGCTTGACCCCGCTCTGGCTTTTGATAATGCAGCCTACTGAATTCTTCACATTTTTTCTAGCCAACCACTCTCCAACCCTCTCTCCCCCAGCAAACTTGGCTGCCAATTACACATAAGAACCAAGCAGAAGATTTACAGTCTTGGTATTTGGCTTTCCAAAAAGCCCTTTTCACTCTAACACAGAACACGGCATGCAGGGGGTTGGTTTTTAAGTAAAACATGGCCTATGGTCTGCTCCTCTCTCTCCAATTCACAGTAATTTACCA
This sequence comes from Caiman crocodilus, assembly GCA_030014935.1. NCBI lineage: Eukaryota > Metazoa > Chordata > Crocodylia > Alligatoridae > Caiman > Caiman crocodilus. Next base: position 13,651,458 of record JAGPOW010003364.1, read on the forward strand.
TACTCAAGATGAGCTCCCTGTAATCTTAGAGATGAGCTTGGTTTGGTATTTTTACATCCATTTTTAAAAGTGCTCTGCAATCAGAGGCCATTTCCATGTGCTCGCACTCAGTGGATAAATTAGGCACTGAAATATAAAACTCATGTCAATAAAAACAGCAAGACTAGTCTTTTAAAACCATACAAAAATGGTAAGAAAAAAAAGTAGCTGCTGCCCATTTCTTGTTTAAATAGGCTCCTTCTTAACCCTTTCCACTGACTTTAATGCTCTAATACTGGAGTGGCTGTGTTAATGCTGCTTTCCCAGCACATAGCACCCCAAGCAGTTTGTGGTCCCCTGCTGGGACATTGCTGCCCAACCTTTTGCAAGCATACGCAAAGAGAGCTCTGAAGCCCCTCCATCAGGGGAACTGCCACAGAGCAGGATGTTTGCCTCTCCGGCAGCCAACAAAGGGTGACAGCTGCAGCTGTCCAGGAGGGAAAGAGAGAGTAAAGCCAGCAGTGGGAAGGAGGGATGCTAAAAGCAGCATGAGGTAGTGCAGGGTTTGGTGCAGAGCACAGATGATGGTTTTTAAATGATGTGCGATACAAAAAGAGTATAAATTACAGCCCAAAAGTCCCTCCGGCAGCAAGGGGGTAGGGATCGTGTGCGCTAAAGCCAGGTATGGAACTTTCGAGACAAATATAATTTTCCTTTGTCAAGAAAAATAAAACAAATGTCTCTTATGTCCAACCCCTTTCACCATGATGGGCAGCTGTGGTATTAATCACTTTGTTGTACGTGCAAGAAACACGGCAGCACTCTGTCAGCTGCTGAATAGTTAAGTCTGGCCTCAACCACTGAAGTGCTCTGCATACTCTAAGCAGGAAGGCAAAGTACAGAAGCCCCACTGCTTCAAGCCTCATTCAAGTCCTGACTGACTCGGCACAGCTTTGAGCTTTAGAGAATCTGGTTATAAAATGCCAGTCTGCTCAGGGAAGGCAGAGAAAGTGCTAGCTTGCTTTGTTTACTACAGAAGACATGACTGCAGCAAATGTCTGCAGTTCTCTTCTCTTTTGTCTGGAGAAGCTGCACACATGTTGGCGCTAGTGAACAAACACCTCCCAGAGAGTCTTCTCATCAAGCATGGCAATGGGGGGGAAGCGGGGGGGATTTGCTACGTCTCTCCAGACTGTACAGCACTTGAGATCAAAGCAAATTGCAGACAGGACTCAATTAACATATATGACATGGGGGACTGCAAGTGTATCAATGATCAGAGGTCCTGCCATCTAAAGTGAGAAGGGTGGGGCTGGTGAGCGAAGGAACCAGATTTTCAAGACGACTTTGGACCACGCAGTTGGTGGCAGGTTCTGGTTCATTCCCCATTTCTGGTCAGGTGAAGAACCCAACCTCTGGGTAGCCACAGTGCTCAGTATTCAGTCTTAGAATCGTCTCTTGCTTCACAATATGTAGGATTAAAGTCTGCTCTTGAAACGCAACAAGCTGGACAAGTTTTTGCCTTGGCATGCTCAGCCTGTTCAGGTCTATGGGTCAATTCTTCCTCAAGACCCTTCAAATCTGGGGGAAAAGCACTGGGTTCTCAGACACCGCTTCTAAAACGCACATGTCAAACTGCCCCTGTTCTTCTGCAAGAAGTATCACATGTTTTCCCACTCTGAAGAAGAAACACCTTTCTGCTACTGAAACTGATAGAAGCAGAATGAATGGCTTTTATACCAGGCCCAGACTCCTGTTGTCCAAGTGGACTTCCTGTGCACTACAGGGTAAAAGAATGGCAGTAAAGAGGGAAGTAACAAGTCCATCATTTGCTAAATGGAAAGCCTGAATAACTCTGGGAAATAATTTTAGCTGCTAGGCTTCAAAACATGAGATATAAATAACAAAGCAAAAAACAGTCAAACCAATTATGCAAGCATTACACGCAGCCTTCCATTGTATTCACAGGACTTGACAATGGGACAAATCAGATCTTTGTTAATGAAAATTAACCCCAAAGCAATTTTCTTCCTCACACTGGAACCACAGTACACTAGCTGTCATCCTGCAATGGATGGAAGAGGAATCTCAGTTCAACAAATGGCCAAAAGGAATCTCATGAGGTTCAATAAGGACATGTGCGAAGTGCTGCACTTAAGACAAAACAATCCTATTCACCGATACAGGCTCGGGACTGACTGGCTAGGCAGCAACTCTGCAGGAAAGGACCTGGGGGTTACAGTGGGTAATAAGCTGAATATGAGCCAGCAGTGTGTCCTCATTGCCAAGAAGGCTAACTGCATACTGGGCTGCACTGGTAGACATGTCAAGGGAAGTGATTGTTCTCCTCTATTCAGCACTGGTTGGGCCACATCTGGATTACTGTGCTCAGTTTTGGGCCCCCCAATACAGAAAGGATGTGGACAAATTGGAAAGAGTCCAGCAGAGGACAACAAAATGGTGAGGGGCCTGGGGTACATGACTTATGAGGAGAGACTGAGGGAACTGGGCTTGTTTAATCTAGAGAAGAGGAGACTGAGTGGGGACTTAATAGTGGCCTTCAACTACATGAAGCGGGGTTCAAAAGAGGATGGAGTTAGACTGTTCTCAGTGACAGCAAATGACAGAACAAGGAGCAACGGCCTCAAGTTGCAGCAAGGGAAGTTCAGGTTAGATATTAGAAAGAATCGTCTCACTAGGAGGGTAGTCAAACACTGGAACAGGTTACCCAGAGAGGTGGTAGAAGCTCTGTCCTTGGAGGTTTTCAAGACCTGGCTAGACAAAGATTTGGCTAGGATGATCTAGTTAAGGACAGTCCTGCTACGAGCAGGGGGTTGAACTACATGACCTCTTGAAGTCCCTGCCAGCCCGCACTTCTATGATTCTATGATGAACTATTCAAGGTTCCCCACCACCACCACCACTTCTTCCTCTCTTGATGTGCCCTGCACACCTCACCTCTGATTTTGGAAGGGCCCTCTATGATACAGTCATGAAAAAAGCTCAATCCCTGGACTATTTAAAAAAGCATTCTGCTCTAGAGGAGAGCAAAGGCAGCTGTCCTATCCTTAGACATTTCAACCAGCCTAGGGCAGTGGTCAGTAACCTTTTAGGAGTGGCAAGGTGAACAATGCAGCTCAACCCAAGGCAGGCAGGTGCTTCCATCCCAGCCACTGACACTGGACCTTCCCCTAGTCTCTAATACGGGCACAACTTGCCACCACAGAATCCCCTACCTGCTGAATTGCTGCTAAACTGCCCTGTCACTAAAATGCCAACAATATCCAGTTTTCATAGGCCCACTGAAATACCATGGTGGACCGTACCTGGCCCACATGGAACTGGTTGCTGACCCCTGGCTTAAGGAAAGGTGTACACACAATTCTGAGTTACATGCATTCAATTCTACCCACCAGCAGTCTTCTAAACCATCTTCATACCTTATGGGGTGGTCTCCACATGTCTTGGGCCGTTCCATGACTGAAACCCACTTGTCATCATAGCTGAAAAGGGAGAGGTCCAAGTAGGGACTGCCACTGTAAGACTGTGCGCTTATCGGGAGTTGGCCCAGCAGCCTCCGCACGGCTTCCGTGTGCCCGCCATACTTTGCGTTCACAATTGTGTCCTTAAACCTGCAGCAGACCAAGGCACAGATTTCATTTGCAAAGGCACGAAACAGGCAGGGATAGCAGAGAGAAACAGCACTAGTTCCAAAGCTATAAGCGCTGATTCCAGAAATTGTGTTTTGACCAGCAGCCTCAAGTCTCATGAGCTTTCACCTTCCACCTCGGTCCATGTTTCTATTCTGTTTTGGACCTGATGGACTGACTCAGATGGGTAAGACTTTGGCATTCCACAAGGCCTGACTCTGGCTGTCCTGCCATACAGGCAATCCACAGGCTCAGAAAAGGGGCAAGGGTTAGGATTAGGGTTATGACCTCTGTAGTAAAAGCTGGATTGATTGATAAACTGCAGTTCTTCCTGCAGGATAAAATTCTTCCTGGAGGATATTAACGTGGATTAGATTGGAATTTTCTTTTTTTTTTCTCCCCAAGCATATTTTGAGTAGAGCTGTGCAAAGCTTTGGGTGTTGATTCAGTTTGGAGGAGATTCGGCCCAATTCAGTGGCCAAATCTCCAAATCCAAATTGAATCAGGGGACCAAAGGTCCAAATCAATTCAAAGCTCTCCTAATCTTCAGAAAAGATTTGGAGAGCTTCAATAATTTGGGCAGCCCTCAGTGGCTGCAGCAGGGAACTGGGGCAAGCTCTGAGCTGGTAAGTACTAGGGGCGGGGAAGGGGTCTGGGGGAAGAGACCATGAGGGGACCCCTGCCAGCTCCCTCTGACCCCCCCACCCCTCCCGACCCACATCAATACTTTAAAGAAAAGCCCCAGTGCTCACTGGGTGCTGCCAGGTGGGGGGTTAATCCAGTGTTAATCTTGCTTCCCCCCACTGCACGGGGGGCTCTGCCACAAGCCCCCCGACCCCTCGCTCTCCCAGCCCTACCATGAGTGCTCCACCTGGGCCAGCTCCAGCCCTTTAAGAAAAAAAAACTGAGAAAAGCCCCAGGGCTCGCTACTCTTGCAGTGGCTTCGAGGTCTTGTGCAGAGCCCCCCACGTGCTGCAGGGCAGCAAGGATTGCCCTCCGCTGGCAAAAGCAATGAGTCCCATGGTTTTTTCATTTTGTTTTTTTTCGTAAAGGGCCAGAGCTGGCCCCTGCGAAGCACCCATGGTGGGGCAGTGGGAATGAAGGGGGGTGTCAAAGGGCTCGTGCAGAGCCCCCCATGCAGTGTGAGGCAGCAGGGATTGTCCCCTGCCTAGCAGCATCCTCTGAGTCAGGGTTTTTTGGTTTTGGGGTTTTTTTCTTTACAAGGGCTTGGAGCTGGGGCAGCCATTGTCTGGCTGAGAGAGGCAGGGGATGGGCCTGGCCTGCTGATTCAGAGATTCGGCTGCTGCTGAATTTCAGAATCATATTCAGCTGAATCGAATCAGGACAGCGATTCAAATCACCGAATCAAATCACCGTCCCCCAAATCGGACAAACTCAAAGTGAATACTAGCCACTTCACACAGGCCTAATTTTGAGCTTTCTTCTGGGGAAAGCCAACACATAGGAGGCCAGCAGTAGAAAAATCGCACCTACAGGAGTCAGATGGTCATGGTGCACTGTAAACCTTCACAGCAAAGATGTATTTTATTTGTGTATGAAGTACCCAACCATGCTGTACAAACAGCCCCACTATAAGCCCAGACAACCACAAAGGAAGGTGGCAAGAAGAATCTTGCCTCTGGTTTAAGCCCCAAGGCAAGGATTACACCTCAGCTGTTTAAGAGCCATCTCTCCAAAGCTGTAAGGATTTTCCTTGGAAAACTAAGTCTGCTTTTTCTTGTATGGGTGACATGCAGCTTAAATCAGATGTCTGCCTCTGAAATCAGTGCAGAAACTCTCAGCAAGTGTTTATGGCACTGTTAAACAAGTCATGGGAAGAACAGAAGCTCCTGGAAGACTTGGGCTACCTTGCAACACATTCCAAAGGATGGCTTAAGAAACCCCAGACCCTGCATTACTATATTCACTTGAATACAAGACAAGGTTTTCTGCCCCAAATAACATGGGGGGGAGGCAGGAAACAAGCCTCATCTTCAATTCAAGTATCTGCCTGAGGCAGGTGGCAACTCAACTCCAGCCTTGGTTCCAGGCTTAGAACCAAAGCTAGAATTGAACTGCCACCTGCTCCAGCTCAGTGGCTCATACGGTGGGAGAGGGGACATGCAATAGGGACAGCACGGAGGATACTGTGCAGCATAAGTGGGGAGGTGTGTATGGGGGTGATCTGTGGTGGAGGAGGGGGATGTGGAGGAGACCTATGGTAGGGATGAGAGCATGAGGGAAATCCTGTGAGATAGGGGGTACAAAGGGACTCCTGTGGGGCAGGGTGGAGGGAACATAGAAGAGACTCTGCAGCCTCCCTACAATCTCTCTCCCAGCTGATCTTAGGCTCAAGGCCCAGATCTGATGCTGCTGTTTATGCCTGGCTGGGGCTGCCACCATTGTTTCCTGCAGAGCTGGAACCAGAGCCTCCTCAAAGGTAAACAGCAAGAAGAAGAGGGGTAGAAGTTGGCACTAGGGAGGGGACAAGCAGCAGACATAGGAATGGTGAGGGGCAAGCAGGCAGGCACCAAGGACAGAAAGCACGCACAGGCATCATGGGCAAGAGGTGGAGAGGACCAGGGACGCAGGAGGTCAGACAGGGGGACAAGCGTGCAGGGGGGGAAGGGTCTGGCCCTTTACTTCCTGCCACTGCTTTCTTGGCCACAGTCATGGGGCAAAGGAGGGTGAATTTAAGACAAACCTCCAATAATCATATGCTATACCAGGAAAATTATAACAAATGTACACATTTCCATGTATAGAATCTAACTACTGGGGAGTCGTCATAAATTTAAAGCTGTCTTGGATCTGGGTAAGTACAGTATTAACACCCCTTCTGACTACTCAAACCAACTGTACAATTCTTGTTCGGTTTTATATTTCATTCATCCTTCAAAAGGAGACGAGACAGGTCAGCACTTTGCACTGACACCATAAAACAACAGTTCTCAGTCTGGTTAGACTCCAGGCTCCCAGCTCTTGCTTTCACTCCAGTTTTGACTACAGAAAAACACTGAAGTCATTCTTCTGTTGCAAAGAACTCAGAAAGGCCATAACATGGCAGAATGCTTTTTATACTATGGATTCTTATTCAAAACCTCTGGCTTTATCTTGTGAATCATGTGCAACAGTGCTAATAGTGAGCAACACTCTTAAAAGGACCTTGGGTCACCACAGCATGCACTGAACTCTGGATGGGAATCACTGTTACAGACAGAGCCACCAGCAATGTTAATCCATTCAGGTTGGGGAAGCCTGCCTGACAAAAGAAATCCCATGAGTGGTGACATTTTGGGTTCATTGAACCTAGACTTCACATGGGTGTACGCTGCACAGATGCTGTGCACTAACAGGCTTGAAGGAAGTCACAACACAAGATGCCTCCCTCTCCAGCCTTCTTGTTTCAGAAATGCTTTGCTCCAGTTTAAATGCTAGATCATCACAGTATTTTCTGGGGTGAGTCTGTCAGTAGCTAAGAATACTACAAAAGCTCACACAGACTGAATACAAGTTATACACATCCTCAGCCTGCCTCAGCTTTGGGTGTTCTAGGATTCCAGAACCATCATGTTGTGACATTGCAAGCCACGTTCAAAACAAACTCTAATCCCAATCAGTCAGTAAGAAGCTATCTTTCTTAAGGTTGCCATAGCTTTTTGATACTGGCCTTGAATAGGTGGGGGTGAGCGTGTATCTACATGGTATAAGGCATGCTCCGAATGGCTCACCGGCGCTGGATCTGTCTGGCAAAGTTGTTGCTGGAGGCAGAGCAGGGGAACTGGACAGCCTCGCTGTGCAGGGTGGCATTCCTGAAGAGGTCACAGAAGTTCTCAAAGAGCTCCAGAAGCTCATCTGAAGTATTCTCAAACACAGCAATAACCTCTGTGGTAACCATGTTGTACACCACAAAGAAGGAGGGCTGCCGAGAGGAGCAGAAGACAACAATTATCAGCAGGGCACGGGTACACAGGTCCCATATTAGTTGGAATTCTGCCCTGTTTCCCCCACGCCACGTAAGACAGACACTTTACTTTCCCCAATTACTCTGCAATGCAGGAGAATCCACATTCCCTATACAAATTCATTATGCTATTCAAATACCTCAATAGGTACCAAATTATCCAGCCTATTAACTACAACATATTATTTGTGGAGGGAACTCAATGTGCTTCCAATTTTTCATTTCAAACTGGACGTCAATATTTCTGTTTTCTCTTCCTCACTCCCCAACCTCCACCAAATATAAAATGCTTTTTAAAGTGGCAGATTTAATTTTCTTTCCTGCTGAGGAAGTGATTTTAAACCAGGTGCTGGCTGGCAACAAATTATTTTTCCTGTATGTGGAGAGCTGAGAGCTCTTTTTTGGCATTATTTTCTTCCTGTTCTTAATATTTCCAACATGCAGAGATGAGCCTTTTTAGTGCATTGTGTTCCAACACTGCCTTCAGAAGTTGTGTCCTCCAGGTACCCTGCTGGTACAGAAATGAAAACCTCAAAAGACATTACCCAGTTCTTTTTAGTTCTGACACTCTTATCCAAGAATTTCCAGGCACCACATTTGGGATTTATAATTGCAGTGATTTGAGGACTTCGGGAGGAAATCTTTTCCTAGATAAGGTAATTCACAAATGCACTAATCCCCAAGCCCAGCTACCAGCCACATGTGTGAACTCCTGTAACTCTCAGGAAAGCTAACAAATCAGCACCCTTTTGCCTTCAACAGTCACAATTCCTGATGACCTCAGATCTTAGGATTCTCATTTTTATTAGATGCTTTCAAAAGGTTCTAAATATACTTTCAACCTAGAGACTTACCTTGGTATACCTACAATATAGAAGCACAGCGGGAGACTCACCCCAAAATATCATTCTATGGGCTAAATTGTACACCAGGGTAAAGAATAGGGGAATAAATCATGGGCAGCTCTCCTGAAACCAGATACTGTGTCTCCTTCTCTAAGTCTGTATTTCATACTAGCTGTTGCTAGTATGTTGAACTTAGACCATCATAAAACAGGGAAAGCAGTGGTGGCCTAGATACCCATGGACTACTTTTGTCGTCTATGCTATTAGCTAAGTCACTGATGCAGGAGCAGAAAGCCCTTACATGTCCTGGGGACTGGCATGAAGGGGTAACCAAAGGAAAAAGTTTTTGAATATCCAGTTCCATGCTGTAAACACTGAAAAATTAAATTTACAAAATATTCCTTTTACAGGAACCACTGCACTCCATGTAAATGGAGTGAAGTGCACTCTACAATTAGGTGTTACAAATGGCTCTAGTACCTGTGTGCACATTGTGCAATAGATTAAATATATTAAATAGCTAGTCACACAACTATGGGGTATGTGTGGGTGGGGAGGAAGTAAGGGGGTGGGAAATGTAGTATTTCTAACTCACATCATGTCCAGACTCAGCTGAGAACCTGCCTGAACACTACACTACCCTAATTTCAGTTTCGATTCCTCCTAGCTTTATAGTGGATATGTGTGTAGAAGTCTAAAGGGGTAGAAAAACGCATAGCCAATTTCCCTGCTAACCTAACGTTAAGATTCCAAAAATCAGAAAAAAGAAACCAGGCTTAAATATTAAATTGCATCATCATTTCAGGCGTCACTAGATAATCTGATGACTAACAAACCACCAGGGAAGGTTAGACTTGAGTGCACAGGAAGGAACAGAGATTTTCACTCAAGAGAGCCCAGTTACTGTTGGCACAGAAAACACTCAAGAACAGTGGGAGATGGCAGGGTATGAAGACAGGGCTGTTTGGCAAGGTTGGTAAAGCTAAAATGTTCTATGTTAAGCTGTCATTTAAAAAGGAAAAAAAAAAGCCCTCTCCAGCTGCATACACAATACCTTAAAATAACATTTTATAAGTTCAGAAATGAAACCTGGATGTTTCTCTCTCAACACACCAAAATCCCCACAATGCTTTTCTCCAACTTCTTCAACCCAGTCTCATGCAACAGCCTAGAAGAAAGAGCTTTGAAATTGACAAAATCAGAGAGTCTGAGGTTTAGCCTGAGTGTGGATGAATCAAAGGTGCACTGCAGCTCAATATTTCTCAACCCATGGGATGCAAAAATATTTCAAAGTGTTGCGAGCTGTGGCAGGGCAGAGGGGTGGCAGAAAGGCATCTGCCCCTTCCAGGCAGGGTTGGGGCGGGGTGAGGAGAGAGGGTGCAGAGGAAAGCTGCATGTCCGGCAGGTGACACCAGGACAGTGTTCATGCTCATGTAGACAGGGCAGTCAGGAGATGCTGCTCAGGGGATGGGAGGGGCCATGACACGATTAGATTTGCCTGGTACTTTGTGACAGCCCCAGCCCAGAGCAGGGGGTTGCCACAAGCCTCTCCACCTCCTCTCTCCAGACCATACCAGGACCAGATTCACACTGCTGCTGCCTGCATGAGCAGAAGGTGCCACAAATACCATGCTCCAAGTGGGACGGGGGCAGCTGGGGGGCCCTCTGGGAGGGCTGGACGGCAGGCAGGGGGCTGTGAGTTGGGCACCTGCAGGGAGGGGGGGTAGGCCATGGGTTGGGACAGGCCATGAATCTTTGCACCTGGGTCCTGTTAAGAAAAAGGTCAAGAACCACTCTTGTAGCCAACCGCTCTGTGGAAAGGGAAGCCCTTGCCATCGGTGCTTTTACATAAAACTCAGCTGGTTACCTCAGCAGCTCAAGTGATCAGACAGCCAGAATTTACCCAGAAAGAAATAAGAAACTGATTGTACCTCCTGAAGGAACAGTCTAGTGTTCTACCTGCATCTAACACTGCAAACCAGCCCCAGTCTGAATCAGCTATGAAGTCTGAGAGGTCTTCAAATGGAATGACTCCAGAACCCAACCCAGTCACAAATGTCTGGGGAACCAAAGAAGATCGATCCAAAAGAATCTATAGCATTCACCTAGCCAGGGCAGTGTAAGTTCTTTTGGGTCACCAACATCCTCAAAACTCCTGGACTAGTAGAAGAGACTCAGGAGAACCTCACTGTGAATCATTTAGATAAAGACTCCCTGTCTGGGGATATCCCTAGAATATGACACCATATCAGGTAAATACTTCAAACACTGCATCTGCAAAACAAACTCAGCCTTCAAGAACTCAGCAGTTAAAACCACTGCGCACAGCATTAGTTGCAACCCCACAACCGATTAATTTGGCATACAGACAATCACTATCCCTTCACAATAGTGTCTAGTCCTAGTAAATGAACATAAAGATCAAGGGGGAAACTACCACTAAACTTCCACAGAAAACAAAACAGTGAACAATAAGCAGCATGAAATATTTGTAAGGAATTCTTGCTAGAATCCTTACATTTCTTTTAATGTATCAGAATTAAAAATAAGAAAGAGATGGTAATTATGTTACTTAGTCTTTCTAAAAGTAATCTTGGATTGGCTTCAAATGGTTTGAAACAAAGACCTAGGGGAGGGGGGGCCGACAGAAATGATAGGTAAAAGTGTGGGAGGGATGTTTTGTGGGTACCACAGAGATTAGCCAAAGCTTTGTGACAAGCTTTTTTCTTTGCTAAAACCACTTCCAGGTCAGTAAATAGTCCATGACTTACAAACTGTAGTTGGCAGTACATTGGGTGGAGTCAGACTATGGAAGCTAAAAAGAGCATGGGGTGGCATGTACAGAAGTACATCACAGAGTAAGAAAGTTAGTCTATTCCAGGAATGGCAAAAGTGTTCCATATGTGCTACAAGGGATACAGGCAGTCTCTATATTTGGCATGCCACAGACCAAGAAGACAGGCAGCAAAGGGGCTACAAGGGCAGGGAGCAGAAAGCAGAGCAGCAGGTCTAGCAGGGAGCACAGGTCAGAGAAAAGAAAACAGAGCAGCAGATCAGACAAGGAAAGGGGTCAGAGCAGCACCCCAGGAGGGTTCAGAGCTAAATTGTGGTAAGCCTCTCAAATGGCCTTTTTGTTATATTACTTTGCACTACTGCCTCTGAACCACTGTTCAGTTCCTGCACTGCCTTACAAGAAACAAACTGGTGGGAATGGGAAAGGAGGCAAGAATAAGATTATCCAAGGACTGAAGAGACTGATACAAGAAGCTATTTTTAAAGACAAACTACATATACAGTTTTGGCAGCAGAAACAGGAACTGGATACCAAAAGGTGTAGATACCATGGTGGAAAGAAGGTGCAGTATTTAGGGTGGCAATGGATGTCATTAATTTTTTTTTTTTTTTTGGATGCCTGGCATGAAGTAATTCTTAACCAAGCATTTTAAAGTGTAAAGGGGTCTGTGAATGGAAAATAGAAGTCTCATCATTTGGTACATTTAAAACTATAGCCATTATTCAGAGTAGAGATCCTCTTTCACTTTGGGTTGTTAAAATACCCAAAATAGTAAGACTGCAATACAGATTAAAACCTCTAATGCTACCAAAATGTGACAACAAACTAGACAATGCACCCAAAGCAGAACAGAGAACGATTTCAGTTTGCTGGGAAATAGGAATAATGAACGGCACGCTTTTCTAATGTCTACAAAGCATCTGAGAGATCATGAACAGCAAGAAATACCAGGGTGATTAAATACCAAAGGCACCATCCAATATCTTCAAGAAGAGGATCCAAGTTACGTAATTATCCCTAATCAAGCCTCCCTTTTTACCACTCAGTCTGAAACAAGCATTTGGACCAGAAATGCAGCCAACAGTTTTTATTTTTATAACTGCCCAGTTGAAAGGACAGGCCCTACCTGGGAGGGGTCTGTCACCCGCAAGGTGACCACATCTTCGCTCGTATATTTGATAAACAGGTGGTTCTCATCTAACAGCTGCATCTTCCACATGCGGAGCTGCCTCAACTGATCAAAGTACTGGAAGAACCTCCTCTTGGCCATCGCGCTGCCGTCCTGCTCTGCCCTCCTCCACAGGTAAACCAAGAGCCGGTGCTTCAGAGAGTTGATGAAGGGCTCTTTATAGGGGTTTGCCATCCCCGTCTGCGTGTCCCGCTGCACCTCCGGATAGACGGCCGACAGAGTCAGGAGATCGTCCTCGTAGCAGAAGCGCCCGATGGTCCGCACGTCGATGAAGGTCCCCTCAGGCGTCACCTGAAAGACGTGGATGGTCTGCTGCTGCACGGAGAGGATGGCCAGGATGTTCTTGTAGAGGTAGAGCCCCTGGTTGTGAGACAGGATGACCTTGTCGCACTTGAAGGTCCTCGTGTCACACAGCCGGCCTGTGTGCAAGTCGATGATGTGCAGGGAATAGTCCTCCAAGGGTGACCGGGGGTTGGGCGTCACCGACTCGCTGTTGCGGTACACCTCGAAGAAGGGCGGGTGCGGCTCCTCGGGCAGATAGGCGGCCGAGCCCACGATGACGTAGCGGCAGTCGTCCGTGAAGAGGCTGCACTCACGGTTCAGGTGCTCGCCGTTGGACGCCACGTTGGTGATGTGCAGCAGCACGAAGAAGCGCTCGAAGAGCCGCCCGCGCAGGTTGACCGAGCGCTGGTCGTTGCCGTTGGCCAGGATCTCACCCTCGTAGCCCTGCAGCAGGTCCTCGGCCGCCTGGCAGCCCTGGTACTCGTAGATCTCCAGCGAGGTCTGGTCGGACGAGAAGGCGATGAAGTAGCGGCCGTCGGGCGAGAACTTGCGCAGGAAGCAGGGCGGCTTCTCCACGTTCACCACCGTGAAGTTGGGGAAGACGTTCTGGTGGAAGACGCGCACCTGGTGCCAGTGCGTCCCCGCCCGGCCCGAGCTCAGGCGCCGCCGCTCCAGCCGGTGGATCACGTTCTGGTTCTGGATGCGGCGCGGCCGCAGCGTCGGCGCCTCGGCCTCCATGCGGGGCCCGGCCTGGCCCGGCTCCCGCGGCCCCTCACGCCATGGCGGCCGCCATCTTTCCGCCACGGCGCCGCTGCGAACGACTGCGCAGGGCCAGAGCGGCCCGGAAGTGACCCCCCCCGAGACCATGGAGGACGCGGCGCGCGGGGAGGGATGGGCGGGGTAGAGTGTTCCCTCGCGCTGTGCTGCAGCAGCGGGCCCTGGCGGGCGGAGGCGGCGCTGAGGGCTGTTGGTGCGTGTGCGGGGATGGGCGCATCGTGTCACCCCTTCAAGGTGTTCAGGAATGCAGTCATGGTTGACAGACACGTTTCTTTGGGCCAATCCGATCTGTTTTATTAGATCCACTCATTTGTCTTGTTCTGTTGGATTAGATCAAATAATGCTCGTGGGTGCAGCCTATGCTAAGTTGGTTGTAGCAGCGTGCCAACCCTTGTGTGATCAAAGTGTTCAGAAATGGACAGTCATGGTTGACAGACAGGTTTCTTTGGGTCAATACGATCTCTTTTATTAAACCAAATCATTTTGCTTATTTTATTGGATTAGATCAAATAATGTTCGAGGCAGCTCATGGATGCAGCCTATGCCAAGTCGGTTGTAGCATCGTGTCAACCCTTGCGTGATCAAAGTGTTCAGAAATGGACGGTCGTAGTTGACAGACAAGTTTCATTGGGTAATTTTGATCTTATTTTAGTTTTTTAGATCAAATAATTGTCAAATCAAATAATTTTATTAGATCAATAATTTAAGAAACACCTGGATGATTGGGTTGCTGGGGTGATCTGACCCCAACTGACTTCCTGCCCCTTGGGCAGGGGGCTACATCAAATGATCTTGCAAAGCCCCTTCTATCCCTAATGTCTATGAAATCTATGAATTATTTTATTAGATCAAATTATATGATAAATAATTTGATACAAATTAACTAATTTTATTAGATCAAATAATTGATGTAGCATATGCCAAGCCCAAGTCGCTCTCAGGGAGTCTGAACTGACTTTAGGGTTTGCTGTCAGCACTTTCCCCTGATGGCTTGCCTCCAAACGAAGAATGTTTTTGTTTGTAAAAATAAATGTCTATACAGCTATACTTCCTAGTCATCTTTCATCACATTTTCAGACACACCAAGAGGAAAACCATAAACCTGTTACAATATGCGGACCTGCACACCTGTACAAAAGCCCACCAGCCTCCCAACCCCGAAACCACACTCCCTTAATCCCCACCCCAGTTACATGGTCGAAAGTCTCAGTTCATCCGTTGTCTGTGTTGCTGCCGCTGGCAATCCAGCTCCTACTGGTGGACCCACTGCTGCTGTTGCTGCTGCTTTCCTCCAATCCAGTTGTCTCAGCATACTCTTTGCTGTTGCAGTCCTCTTCTCTGCTTCAAAATAAAGACATTTTTCAACAGTGATGACCCAGCTCTCACTTACTCACTGGCCCTTACAGTGATCAATATAAAGGTAATACAAATAAGACTTATTTCCCTACCTTTTTTTCAGTGTGTGATAATTTGAGCTTCTGATACAATAATTTCATATTTAAGAGCTGGCAACACTGGCACCCATGCTCTGCAACTCTGAGGGGTCTGAGCTAGCAGTAAGGGCCTGGGCATCAAGGCTGGGACTGGGGAGGGACTCTCTGGCTTTGAGCACAGTAGAGACAGGCACAGCTGGGCCTTGGGAAGGGGGTGTTGAGCATCCCGGGCAGCACCACCATCTTTCTCCAGTGACACAGACATGAGAGGCTTCATAGTGTGCCTGGGGCAGCATCTTAAAATTCCTTGCAAGAGCGAAGTGGGGAAAATACAGTAAAAATAGTCAAAAGCCACTGCAGTGTTAGTCCTACAGCCATTACGACCCCCTGCATGTCTCTTGTTCCAATTTCTAGAAGAAATTCTCACCTTGAGTTCCTCCATGGGCCTCTGGGACTTCCACATCAGTCATTTCTAGACCTGGGTTCATGCGACTGTGCCTGAATTCAGGGTTTTATCGAGAGCTGAAAATGGACTGCCGGGCTGTGAAAGGGCCATTCTGAGGAAGGCAAGGGTTTCTTAGGGTGATATCTTTTATTGGACCAACTGTATTGTACTCCAGAGTTGCGCATATGAAGTTGTGTGTGTTGGCTGGAGGATTGCAGATGATGAGTCTCCCCTACCTTGGAGGTCTTTAAGAGGAGACTGGAGAAGCACCTGGCTAGAGTCATCCGACCCCAGCGCTCTTTCCTGCCCAGGGCAGGGGGTCGGACTTGATGATCTACTGTACTGAGGTCCCTTCTGACCCTAAAAATCTATTTAATCTACGAGTCACCTTGGCCTGATGTTATGTTCCTATGTGTTGATGGCAGCAACCCCTCGATTGGCGGATGTTCCCTACCACAACTCACTGATGAGTCTTGGGGTGACCTAAGAGTCCAAACCTTGAGCCACAGATCTGTCCATAGAAGTTGAAGATCTTTTTGCAGGGGAGAGTAGGCCACAGGCCAGGATTTCTCTCCTTTTCCTTCCTCCATTCTCTCTTCTCTGCTTCAAGGATGAGATGCTTTACCTCAAAATGAGCAGCTGCTTGGTTGAGGTTGCAGCGTCACTGGAGTTAGTTGGTAGCCAACTCCTCCCAGGTTTTGACATTGCACCTGTTTTCTTGAGGTCTGCTTTCAGTGTGTCATTGTAGTGTTTCCTGTGGCAACCACAAGATTTCAGGCCATACATGGAGGATTGCAGATTCTGTACAAGAAAGCAGTCATACACAACTATATACAGCACAACTATGCAGAAGAAATTTGGAATAACAGTGACATATTCTTAAGCCTTTGCAAGGAACATAACATCATTCCAAGGGGACTCATCAGCTTCAGTCCTCTAGGTAACACACACAACTCCGTGTATGCAACACAACTACGAGAACTTCAGAGTACTACATAGTCGGTCCAATAAAAGATATTTCCCTAAGAAATCCCTGCCTCTCACATTTCTGGACCATCACAGCAACAACCTCTCTGTTACACAATCATTCCCAGGAAGTGTTGGCAGATACCAACACTGCAAGAGAAAGGATAGAGTGCACAGTGGAACATCTAGACCATTAAAAAGGAGAGAGGGTTGTAACCAGCTGTGGAGTGGAGAAAAATTAGCAGAAATTCAGGAGATGACAATAAGGCAAGAAGTCAATGGACTCTCAGCACTGACCAAATAGAAATGTGCTGCTCTCCCTCCCAAGTATTTGGTTTTAAATATTAGCAGAGCAGGAATCAAAGAAGGATGGACTGCACCATTGCCCCCACCCCACCTTTGATCAGCCTAGAAATTTTGTCAAACCTCCATCCCTGAATGCTTCCAAGGCCAAGCTGGACAGACCCTTGGTTGGGCCAGTTTGCTTAAGCAGGAGGCTGGGCTGGATGTCACCGCTTGAGGTCCCTTCCAACCTGACTTTCCAATGAACCCAGTGCAATGCCACCTTCTCATCCTGTGATGACCAAGCTCACCATATCTGTGCTGTGGAGGCAGGTCTCGTTCTAAGAAGGAAAGCACATGGAGTGGCCTCTTCATTCAGGCCCACAGTGGGGGAGGGGGGCCTGAACCAGCATCAGCTTGACAATCTTGCCCCTGCTTTTCTTCAGTATTTAGAAATTCTCTGTCTCATCTCAGCAGGAGTCTCAGCAACATCAGTGGTATGTATTGAGTGTTTAATTCAGCCACAGACCTCCACATTGACAATTACACATGATGAAAATAATGTCTTAAGCTGCACATGGAACCAGGCCCTGGTGGATACTGCTCAACTCTTGCTATCAGGACACTGCATAACCCAATGGGTTATTCATCTCCAATGTGAATGTTGGGCTGGTGACAAGTACAGCCACTCTGTAGACTGATGCCTCTGCAGGCCCTCACTGCAGGCAATAGCAAGTATGCACTTACTTATCCACACACCAGCTCTCCCAGCAAAGAGGAATTTCAAAGGCACAAGAGAGTCCATCTCCAGGGCCTCCTTGGTCTCTGTGCTGGGATGCCAACAAGGACAACTTTTCTGATCTGGACCCTTGTCCAGAAGGAACTGAACTGATATTTTCCTGGGATTCACAGTTTGCCTTGCAACACAGGACAGAATCTAATTCCCATTGTAGTGAGACATCTTTTCTCATGCTGGGGGGCTGTTCATAATTAACCATTCTGCTTGGATTTATTGTCAGTTCTGGCTCCTACCTAGATGAACCAGGCCTCTCAGCCCAACAGGTTAAAATAGTAGAAAAGTAACAGTTCAGCAGCAGGGATCATTCATTTTGGGAACCCTTTCTATTCATGACAAGAGACGACAAAAATGTTGTCAAGAGATGAGGAGAAGACATACTTCTGGCTTGCACAGATGTACGAATAAGAGGGAAAATCTGTACAAGGGACTGAATCTCTATGTCAGTTTTTCACCACTGTCTTTCCCTGAGCTGGTGTAAAGCTGCAGCATTGCAGTGCAGTGTTTCAGCCATCCCTCACCTTCCCCCAGGAAGGTGTCTTTGCACCAGTTCCTTGTCATTTTTCAATTAAATCTGATTGTTCCTGATAATCTGAATAAGCCTGCCCCTTAGTGTGGGGATTATAGCAGAGGAGGTTCCTCCATCCAAGGCTTTCTTCTGTTGCCTTGTTGGCATCATTTCTTGTGTTGTGTTCCTCAGCTTCCATTCTGGGTATTGGCCACTAATTGGTCAGAGTGGTCATTGGTGGGAAGCCAGTCAACTCTGACTGGTGTAGGGACAAGTATATTGCCTGATCCCACTCACTTCTAGAAGCATCTTGGTCCTGTCCTTCAGAGATACTGCTTTTTGAGGGGTAGGGAGTAGAGATAGCAAAAAGAAAAGTAGAAATTAGAGGGCCTTTCCTAAGGCTGGAACCTCACACAGGAGATGTAGTGGGGAGCAGAATTTCTTTGTCCTTTTTACATGCATAGTCCTATTAAACATGGTCATCTGTACCTAGAGCTGAAAGAGTGCTTTTAATGCAGTACTTGCCAGATCTTACTGTGGCAGCTTTGGCTCATCACAAGAGAGAAACAGCCCAAATAAAAAAGTGGAAAAGAAAGACTGCAGAGCTGAAAATTGGCTCAGGAGACAATATCCCTAGGGTGCAGATCATCTCCTGGTTTTCAAAGCAGAAGGACATAACTTTGTGATCCTTTCTATGGGGTGTCTTTCATGGGCTTCAACTTCCCAATACGTGATTTCCCCCTGACCATAAAGAAGCATGTTTGCATCTCACAACATGATGTGGAGGGGGACAAGCAAAAGAGGTCATGGCTCATAAAGTGTGGGGAGAATTTCTACTCTGTTCTCCAACACCTGCAACAGGGAGGCCAGGTGGAAAGACAGTTCATGACCCCATTTCTCCTCTCCTCCCATCCTGTCCTTCACAAATTGAAAGGTTGACAAGCTTCAGCTTCTGTCTCAACAGATCCCTTTGCCAAAGACAGTGCAAGCTGCAAGAAAAAAAAAAAAAGTGCCAGTGCTATATGAATCTGCAGGAATAAAACAACTACTGCAAAGTGTCTCTTATGCAAACACGTTTGCTCCCAAAATAGCGTGAGAGGCAGAGCAAAATGGAACAAAAGAGGAATTTGCTGTTAAATTGTTTCAGCAACATCTTCTATCCTCTCTCACAGCTGCTGGGGGCCTGATATTAGAAAGTTTTGTATCCACAACTCCAAGTGTCTTCAGGGAAAGACTTGGAGACTCAGTTCTCACATCTACCAGGACAGGCAGACGCTGGCTCTGTCCCCTCCCTCATCCATCCCCAAATCCCCCATCCACTGGCACGCAAAACAGATAATACTATAAATGCAATAATTCATAAGAAGGGACCAGTGGAGCCGTACTGGTACTCTAATCTGATCACTGAGACCTGTGACAAGTACCCCAAGATGAAGCATTTCTACTGTACCTGTAGTTTCACCATTGCTGATATTTACCCTGTTGAGAGCATAGGGCACAGAGCATTTCAACAGATCCGCCAAGGCTTGTTCATTTGAATCAGGCTGGGCCAAATCCTGTAGTGCAGTTGTTAGCTGTACTGTGTACAGGCTATGGCAGGTTTCCATCCATCTGACATGAGGGAATAATTTCTAACTCAGCTAGTGTCTGTTCAAACATCAGCCATTCCCTTGTTTCCACAGCGTTGGAGGCAAGTACCTGCACTACCCTGTTCCTTCTGCTTATTGCCTGAGGTATACCAGAAAAGCTTCATTTATAGATGAGAGAACAGAGGAGTTCCCATCTCCTATTCCTCTGTGTGCTCAGCATTTCCCTAGATGGGCCGTGGATTTGCCATTCTGCCTTTATTCTTCTCATTTCCATTTGCTAATTGTATTAGCATTTGTTTTCCCTTTTCCTTTGCTTTGTTGCTTGCACAGTTGTGCATCACAGCCTCTTAACTCAACCAAATTACTGGCCCTGGGAGGTTTCTGCTACCCCCAGTGTTCAAAATCTGTAGGTAGTACAGGTCAAAGCCTTGACATGGCTAAAGTAGATTTTTGGTGGATAAATGTGTTTCTCACCTAGCTGAGGCACCTGCAATTTTTTTTTTTTGGGGGGGGGGGAAACAAAAACAAACAAAAAACCCCAAACATGAATATTCAGCAGAGCTTGGTTTTACCAACACAATAAACCTCCCACCTTTTCAAAGAGATCCCAGAGCTGCTGTTGGTATTGCAGGGGACTAGAAAGTAATCTGCAACCTAGTGAGAAGTTGCAGCTGCCTGGCCTCTGGTGCCTTGCACTTGTTCAGATAAATTTCTCCCCAGCATCTTCACCCCTGGCACATGAGTATCCTTAGAAAAGGATCTTAGAAAAGGTATCTTGGAAAGGACACATGGGATTTGAAAGTTGAATTCAGTCCTACAGGACCTATGATGCCCCCCTATAAGGAACAGCATGAGCTTTGCCTGCAGGCAGATCAGAGGCCAGGGCCCACAATCACTCCAAAATGATTCACTGGTTAGTCTCATGCCAGATCCCAGGGCCACAGGTGACCTGAGGTGCAGTCATCACCAGTTTGCTTACCAAGTCACATATGAGCATGTCGATTTTCTTCAAAACAAACTGTAGGTCACTAAGCTCCTCTCATGTCAGTGCCACCTGAAAGACTGGCCTTCTCCGTGACACCATCCGCTGCCACAAACACTTCCTCTGCAAGGATGCTTTTTCTTTCAATCCACTCCAACCTCCCTCCTCTCCACAATGCCTTGTTAAATTGGCCTTACCCATGCACAGCTGTTTTTTCATACGGGTGCCTGTGGAAGATCTGGGTCTGCAATAAGATGGAGTGTTATAAACCTGGACTGAACTGTGAGCTGGTGCCAAGCCTGAAGGAACAATGGGTGCTTTAGGTCAGGACAGAGTTGTCACAGCTGTGTACATAGTCCCCAGACTAGACTCATGAGTCATGAGACACCCCGGGTCTGGATTAGAGGGAAAGGGCAGAACTGTGCGGGAGGTACCAGAACCAGGGCAGCAGCCGATACTGCAGGCAGCTGACAAGTTAGATATACTGGTAGGACTTGAAGGGGAGACTGGGACTGGAACAGCCTGGGCAAAAGGTCAGGCCTGAGGTACACTGGCAGTGCTGGGGGTGAGATGGGAAGCTGAAGACTGCAGGGGAGCTGCAGATCAGGGCTGCGTCCTCAGCACACAGTGTGTGGGAAGGCTGCCCATCACCTCTTCATACCATGCCTAGCTTTCTCCATTAGCTTTTAGTCCCTCACTTTCACCAATGCTAAATTCATCCCATTTTAAAATCTACTCCACTCCTTGATTTTATTTTCCCAACTCATTTCCTAGCCGTCTCTGCATAATGCAGGGACTGTAATTGCCCGCTTAGCCCGGGTGGTGGGCGCACGGTCTACCTGTGGAATGGCCGGCAGGCCCGGGGCTGCTCAGGAGGGGCCGCACTTGTTTGTTTTTAAAAGGGCTTGAAAGCTTTTTGTTTCTCCTCAGGTTTGTGCAGCAATCTGGGGCTCGCGTCCGCCAAGGCTTTTAGCAGCTCTTCCTCCCTCGCCCTCTGCATTAGTGACACAGGCGAGGGAGTGGGAGCTGAGAGGATGGGCTGGAGGGGCACTTGCCTTTTTCCCCCCTCTTCTGTTTTTATTTGAAAGGAAGAATGTCAGGGGTCTCTCGAGTTCCATTTGCCGGCTGCTGGCCTGGCCTCTCTTTCTGAGCCTGAGTGGCTTATTACACATTCCTGGCACAGGCAGCTCAGGCACTTTGAGCTACTTCATAAAGCGGGGATATAAGTGCCATAAATATAAAAGAGATATGGGGTTGAGGGGA
The DNA here is from genome assembly GCA_030014935.1 of Caiman crocodilus. NCBI lineage: Eukaryota > Metazoa > Chordata > Crocodylia > Alligatoridae > Caiman > Caiman crocodilus. The sequence goes on from JAGPOW010003364.1 coordinate 13,673,202, forward strand.
GGGGGTGGGCAGGGGACATTGTTGAAAATGCTAGAAGAGGCATCTTTGCTGCATGGTTGGAGGGTTGAGTGGGGTCCTGCTGGCTGCTGGGATTGAGTGGGGGAGGAGGCTGGCACTGTTGGCCCTACATATACATTTAGCCACCGCAGATGACTTCTCAATCCCTGCAGCAAACAAAACTGCCTGTTCAGTGGCTTTGTAATGACCATCGCACTAAGGAGATTTGACTCCAACACCCACTTTGGTGCCTCCAGGCTGGACTGTGCAAACAAACAAGAAGGCAACACTTGATTCCCAGCTCTGCCCATGCTCTCTCCTGGAGGCAGAGGGTTGCTTATCCCTGCAAGCCCCTTTGCAAGGAAGCTGGTACATAAGGCTCAAAGGGTGCAGTGGTTTCTCTCCATTCCCTGAGCTTTATGATGTACTCCCCTTCATTCTTAGCTGCCTGGGAGTCCTCTGCCCCTGTAGCTAGGCTGAAACCTTGTACTACTAAAACCAGGTCTCCAGTGCATGCAGATCCCAAAGGAGCTGCATGGGCTGGCACAGAGTCTGTAGAAGTGTACCTAAGGGAGAGGGGTTATATTTCCCATCCAATAGATACTTTCTCTATATATATATTTATAAATCCATGTTGTTTTGCACATGCAGTGAGTGGAGCCAGAGAAAAAGGTCTGATTCCTCTAGGAAATTATCTGTATTGAGTTTGCTGCACAGATGGTTTGGACTGCTCCTTGAGCAACGGATCCACACAGTGCCCAAAACAAGAAAGATCCCAGGCCTCACAAAGGGCTGCTCAGCATTAGCACAACAGAAATATCAGATGACATTTAAAAAAACCTGTGTTAAGTGATGGTTCAGCTAGGCAATGTTTCTTTTTATCCTCCAGATGCACAGTGTACCTGGCAAGCTTACTACCTGTACATTGTACTTCAAATGCAGAAGTATTACTTTCTTTCATAGGTTTTTTTTCTTAGACAGGATGTGTTTGGGTCATGGCACCTTGCTCTATGACTCGTTTCTAAGACTAAGTCATCCTCCCACTCTACTCAGCCTTGGGGAGTCTGCAGCTGGTGTACTGCGTCTAGTTCTGGGCACCGCACTTCAGGAAGGATGGGAAGAAGCTCAAGAGAATCCAAAGGAGGGCCACACGCATGATTAGAGGTCTGGAGAGCAGGTCATATGAGGAGAGGCTGAAAGACAGGGGACTGTTCAGCCTGGAGAAGAGAAGACTCAGCGGGGACTTGGTGGCAGCCTATAAGTATATCGGGGCATACATTAGGGCCTGCGGGAGCATCTGTTCACCAAGGCATCCCAGGCAAAGACAAGAAACAATGGGAACAAATTGATTGAAGATTGCTTCAGATTGGACATAAGGAAAATCTTCTTTACAAGTCAAGTACCAAGGGTCTGGAACAGACTCCTCCCAGAGGTGATAGTCACCCACTCTGGCAATCTTCAAAAAGCATCTTGATGCCCATCTTACTGTGGTCCTCTGACCCCAGCAGTCTTTCATGCCCAAGTGCAGGGGGGCTAGACCTGATGATCTTGTAAGGTCCCTTCCAGCCCATAACATCCATGAATCTAGCTTCAGAACCATGAGTGTAAGCTTGATCCAGGTGCATGACACAAACTTTCTTAGTTATCCCAGTGATGATGAATTGGTATGTACTTGCCATATTGCAGCCCCTCCTCAGCAGCCCCGGGCCTGCTGGCCATATAACAGGTAGACCGTGCACCTGCCACCCAGGCTAAGCAGGCATTATGTGGGACTAGTATGTGGCACACATACTAACTATGTGCAAGCTGATACTTTTCAAAGTCTGGTAATATGAGAATAGATGCAAAAAAATCTCTGACACTAACAGAATCCCTCCTGCCAGATTTCAGGTCCCTATTCTGAATTGGGGAGGTTCAAGAATAGCTGGAAGAATTTTTCAGTGTGGGCAGAACAGTGTATTTTTCTTAAACTCCTTCTCTGAAATAGCTGGACTTTTTTTTTTTAGACTGTGTCAAAAGTTTCAGTTTGAGGCAGACACCAGGATGGGAGATTTGAGTCTGACCAGATAAATCCTGCCAAAGTTCTAAGCAACTGGAAAACAGGGTCCTATCATTGAACGTGTCAGACAACCTTACTACAGACAGTGCTGCAAACTGTGTTCATTATTAGTAATCATCATTGCTATAGAAAGGGGATGCATTTCATTTAGTCCCCTTCTGTGACTCTCCACAAGGAAAGAATACAAAAACCCAGATCCCAGTTTTGGGGGTGGAAAATATAGCGTGTAGTCCCGTGCCACTATGGGCTTAGAACAGTCACCTCTGGAGAAGTGGGCTGAGACCCCAGGAGATAACGGAGAGTCATTGGCAGAGTCGTGTAAAGCAGGATGGTGCAAGGTGGGTTAGGATGAAAGGGCAATGCCTGAGCTGTTTGGGAACCCAAGCCTGAGAAGAAGAAGATGCTGTGGGCCAGGCTCTCAGTGTACATGTATATTATACATGTACACTCCAAAGAAAACATTGCTGAGATAGAGACCAAGAATGGCACAAACAGTCCTTCCCAAACTGGAAATAGTAATGCTAACCCAGAGATCTATACTCTACTTTTATCTGTTGAATCAAGTGGCCACCTATCAGTCACCTTTTGTGCTGCCTATCTCGCCTCAATTTCTAGATATATATTTTAACCTTTATTTCAGTTCAGGCACACAGAGCAGTTTTAACATACAAGACATGTCCCATGCAGTCGTACCAGATAACACGTGAGATCAAAAGGCTTCCTGTTAAAATGAAGGCCGCTCAAGGCCTCCAAGCCTGGCCATATGAAGGACAAATGTCATGCAGAATTCTCTGCTGCCTTCACCGCTGTTTCTGAGCGCTGCCCATGTGTATGATAAAGGGACAATATGAAGGCAGAGGGAAGGGCACATAAAAGTGTCTTGCAGTAGCTGCAGGGGAAGTGCTTTCTTCACAAGGCTGGCAATGAAATTAGAGGTAATTGCGAGCACCAAAGATTCAATAAAAACCAGGGAGGATGTCAGGTGAGAGAGGGGCTGCGTGGCCATTTCTGTAAATTGAACAGATGTTCCCTGCCGCTGCCAATAATCAGTTACTGATGGCGCTGTTAAACAAACAGCACCCGGCCAGCCTCAGGTGCTGTAAAGCTGATAGGGACATCTGTTACTACCACCTTTGAACTTCAGAGCGAGAGTGAGTACAGACTTCTCTCACTCTGGCTGTGGTTTAATGAGACATGGTGCTTTAAATAAACCCAGCCATCAGTACCTGCCTGGTTGGCAGAAGGGTAAAAGGGAACCAGGGGCATCACATCTCCACTACTGCTTCAGAGAGGCTGGTATTTGGGGATTGAGCTGAGGCAGGTGGTGGGTGTTGTGCTTCATGCTAGTGTAGGGTCTCCATCTCCTTGTGCCTGAGCCTTCTGTTGCTAATCCTAGTGACAGGAACTTCCTGGTCTGTGGGTATTGACAGGGACTTAGTGGCAGGGAGGTGTCCCCATACTCAACTGGCAGCACTACGTTCCCTTTTCTCTAGCCTTTTTAATGTCTTCATTTTGGCTGAAGGTGCTGAAGCTCAGTGCTTATGGGTCTGGCAGAACAAGATCATTGGGAAGAGGCAGCTGAGATAGCAGAAGGCTTTGGTTAAGTTTTCCCCCTTATAGATTCTAGGTAGGAAGGGACCTCAATAGATCATCGAGTCCGACCCCCTGCATAGGCAGGAAAGAGTGCTGGGTTCAGATGACCCCAGCTAGATGTATATCCAACCTCCTCTTGAAGACCCCCAGGGTAGGGGAGAGCACCACCTCGCTTGGGAGCCCGTTCCAGACCTTGGCCACTCGAACTGTGAAGAAGTTCTTCCTAATGTCCAGTCTAAATCTGCTCTCTGCTAGCTTGTGGCCATTATTT
>JAGPOW010003364.1:13677221-13734742 GCA_030014935.1 Caiman crocodilus
CCTTGGCCACTCGAACTGTGAAGAAGTTCTTCCTAATGTCCAGTCTAAATCTGCTCTCTGCTAGCTTGTGGCCATTATTTCTTGTAATCCCCAGGGGCACCTTGGTGACTAAAACCTCACCAATTCCCTTGTGTGCCCCCATAATGAACTTATAGGCAGCCACAGGGTCGCCTCTCAACCTTCTCTTGTGGAGGCTGAAGAGGTCCAGGTGCCCTAGTCTCTCCTCATAGGGCTTGGCCTGCCTCCATACAAGTGGCCCTTCTCTGGACCCTCTCCAGGTTATCCGCATCCTTCTTGAATAGCCCCTTGTGCAGCTCTGATATCATTCCTGGGTTTGTGATCTGCAGCACCTCTGCTCATCCAGTCCTGAACTTTTCCAGACACTCCTGCTACTGTCTCTGAATCTGGATCCTCTGATGCACCTCTCTATTCCAGAAGCTCCCCCAGGTCATGTCTGAAGAAAAGGTAGTTTTCACAGTGTGGTCCTTCACCCAGTGGCCTGGAGATTACCCTGAGCCTAAACTCATTTCCATGGAGAAGGAATCAAGAGCTGAATTCCAGCCTCCAGAGGTGATAGGGTAGCATATTAACTTCCCAACCCACCTGGGATCTTTGGTCATCCTCAGTCTTATCACTACCGCTGAGTTGTACAAACATGATGACAAGACTTAAATTAATGGGCCCCAAATTTCCTCGTTGTCTCTTTCTCTCCTGTGTAATTAATTGAGCTCCACCTTAATAGGATAAAACTAAATACCAAAGAGCATCCAAACACACAGCAGCTGGCAGGAAAAACAGCAGCCAGACACACGCACACAGAAGGGTAGCTAAAGAGACAAAAGACCCATTTAATACAGTAGTTATTAGCAGTTCCTAATAACTTCATTATCATGATCTTTGATGAGCTTGGAGTGTGCCCAGGGGAGGGAGCCGGGAGGGCACTGATCCTCTCTGGCATATTGGGGCTAACCAGCTGGGATTTACATGATGCACAATAAGCCTTTATTGATTCTAAATGTAATACACCATGGGGAATCATCAGCACTCACAGGGGGTCTGAGCCAAGCCAAGGAGCAAAGCTCAGTCTCCAGTGGGCTTATAATGAAAAAGCTTTGAGACAAAGAGATCTGCTGCAAAGTAGGGACTGGAAGGAGCCTCTGCACTGAAGCATGACAAGAGAGAAGCAAACATGCAGATATGCCTGAAAGAGGCCAAGCAAGGCAGAGGGAGCTTGGGAACACACACGTGCATACACACTCTCTCACAGACACACATGCACTGAGGAGAGAGGGTGCAGCTCAGGGTCCTTGACCTTCCAGTCCCTGCTGTCCAGATTGATTCCAGCCCTTCCAGGAGAATGGCATTTGTTCTGCTAACCAATGGTTTGTCCGGAAAGTGCCCAAAAGAATATTCCCTGAAACAACAGCCTTCAATCCATAGCAGAGCACAAGCAGAAGGCATGTATGATCTGTGGACCTGAGCTATGCTCAGTTTAAAATTACCTCCTTCCTAAGATGTTTGGACTTCCTGAAGGAGACAGAGTGGCACACATGCTTCCTCAGATCACACGTGGAAAGAGCATCGAGGCGTCGCACCCCTCTTGGGGCACTCATTTCTATGCCCTTTCTTCTCTGGATAATTTCTCCTGTTGCTCCTTATACACTCTCCTGGGGACCTGCACATAGGCAACTTCATACTAGATCTGCAAGTGCACCTGTGGGGAGCTGGCTGTAACCTGCCGGCTGACAGTGGGCAATGGCAGTCCTCATTTTTTATGCCAACAAGCAATCAGGGCTGAGGCTGTACAGTCTGTCTACACCATCTGCCAAGCAACAGTTTAATTGGCCCATAAATTTAATCTGAGCCCCATAAAATTGTCAGGAGGGGAGAGAGATGCTACAGCCTATTTCCAGGTAGATGTGTAAGGGGAAGTTTATAAATCTGTTCACAACCTTCAAGAGATGCTACTGTTCAGGTTTGGGTTCTGGTTACATTATGTTTGACAAAGGAAAAGACAAGGGCAAATAGCTAAGATCCAGCCATGACTGGGGCACCCTTGCTGCCTGCTTGGCCCCCTTGAGTCCAATGGAAAATAACAGTTCTTGATTGTAACTGTGGAATTAGTGAGCATTTTGCCAGGCCCTTTATCTTGCTATGTCTAGGATTCCTTCTTCTCGATGTTGCTAAGGAAATAACCATCCATCTCTCTGCTGAAGGACATACAAGATACAAACAGCCATCTGAGCTACCGAGCACTTCACACAACTATTCCAATGAAAAACGCCAAAAGTATTCAACTGCCAGCTTGTCACTACCAGTGTTCATTCAAGGCCCAGCCCAATTCATTAGGGAGGGTAATGAATGCCTTGCCAAAATTCCTGAAGCCTACAACATCCTGCAAAAAAATCAGCTCTTCAAAGACTCAGCCCCCTTGTATTGGTAACTTTTTTGAGAGTCTCAGTTTTACACTTCAGCTGTGGCCACTTTGTTACCAGCCTCTCTGTCTGATTAAAAACAACTAATGTGATAGTGATGGAGCCACCCAAGCTAAGTTCTCAGGAGTGGCTGGGAGAGTGTGCACAAGCAAACGGATCAGCTCCTTCACCACTCTGCATATTCATAACTCAGGACCCTGTGACTTACTGAATGCAGTCCCCTGCTCTCACTGGCACCATGTCTAGAATGCTTTTCATAAAATCCATCTTAAAATTTGATTTTTTTTCTTGTCCTTTCTATTCCCATTGGAAAGCTGTTCCAGAACCCAATTCTTCTGAAAGTTAGGAACCTTCTCCCAATTTGTAGCACAAATTTATTCATGGACAGCTTATACCCTCTTGTTCTTGTGCCAATGTTGGCTTTTAACTTAAAAATTCTTTTTTTCCAGACATATTTATGGGCAGCAATCATATCGCCCCTCAGCCTTGCCAGGATACACATGCCAAGCTGCTCCTACCTCCTCTAAAAAAATGGGTTATTCTTTCATCCTAGTAATCCTACACATTCTCTTTTATTGTTTCCTAGGAGAGGGAGGCCACAATAATAATAAAAGTAGTTGCTACCAACTAGTTGTGACCAGGTGCCAGGCAGCAGGGCTGTGTGCAGTGATGGAGCAGTACCATCCAGCTAAATCCTCCAGGCACTTACACCAGATAGATCTCATTAACATCAATTCAGGGTTATAAACAGCTAAGAGTCTCTTGTTCTGGAAAAGAGCTGGGAGATCAGGCAAAAGAAAAAGCCTAGAAACAGCGCAGATGAAGGTCTACCTTTGTAAGTACAATTCTGCCTGGGGCCATTCTTATATATTTTAAGAATAAAGATAAATCTCATGAAGAGGGTAAGTCAGGGCCAAGTCTATGTATGTGACGTGGTGGGAATCTCACCTATTATGCAGCTATTGTTTTATTGTCTTCAACAGCATCAGTGCTACTAATACACTGAGAAATGTCAATTGTGAAAATCTTATTATTCCATTTCAGATGATTCTGGCTATTTTCTGAAATGGGCTGTTTCCCCTCACTGGGGGGGCGGGGGGATACCTTTTACTTGTACATAAAAACTGTGCTAGGTGTCTGAAAGGAAGAAATCCTAAGTGTTAACAGTTTTTTTCCAGTTCCTTTTTTAACCAAAAAAGCAAGTAAATTCAGAGTCTCTGGGGTCCAAGTCTGGGATATGGACAGGGACTGGGACTCTGGTGAAGCATGTCCTGCTTGTGGAGAGCTAAGAAGAGCAGGTCTTCACATTTAAGAATCTATCTTCCTATTCAGAAACATTTAAAGTCCATGGAGAGCTCAAAGCCCTTGCGTAAGAAAAATCTTATACCTTTCCGGTACACTTTCCACCTTGCTCCTAGTCCTTTGGGGCAACCTTATCCTCCCAACATGGCCTATCATAACTTCTTAGTATTGTATAATACTAAGAGGCTTTAGCCAGGTCTTTGGCAATGTTGTTCTGGATTCTGTACAAACATAAATAAATGGGAGCCCTACTTCCAGAATCCAATCCTGCGGAAAAAAAAAATCTCTGCTTGATTTCTCAGCCATGCTATTTGCAATGCCCGAGTGCTTTCTCTGACATGCTTTCTGGACCTGTAGCATTGATCACACTCCCACTTTGTGTGGGAAAGCATCTGTTTCAGGCTGCCTCACTACTTCCCTCCTGTGTGTAGCAAGCACACATTTCCCATGTGTGCCTCAGTGTTTGATGCAGGTGCAGCTTTTCTGGTGTCTAGTGGGTTCCTTAAGTTCTTCCTTAGGACTTTCGCTAACAGTTTGCTGAATCCAGAGCCCTGTGTCTGCTTTGAGGCAGGTGTATGCAAGGTGGGGTCTGCTCTGGATGACTATGGGGATGCTACTAGTAACAGGCAATGGATCATCTGACAGCCAGGCGCACCCTTGAGTGCCAAATTGCTACAAAGCAATGCAAGTCCTTCTGCAAAGAGCATTTGTAGAGCAGAAAATTCTGTGTTCCCACCCTAAATATTTTCCTCCACAGCTTCTAAGGCCAACAGAAATAGCAAAATCCACAAGCTTGAAGGTCTGCAGAGTCTGCTGAACATTAAGCATGACCTTACACAGTGTGCCAGAGAAAATATGGCTTTCCTGGGATTTGCTCAGAAAGGAGCTTGTCCAAACACTGTTGGATGGTTAAGATCACTTCAGCCCTGAAATATATTTCTTCCCCACCCTCAGGTTTATTCCCTCTCAAGGACCGAGTTCTCAGAACACACTCAGCTTGTTAATTGCATTTCCACCAGGTGCGGTAAACCCAGGCAATTCAGAGCGCTCATACAACAGTCTCACACACGCTTCGGCTGGTGGGCCATCAGGTCATCCAGCAGATTCAACAGAATGCTGCCATTCTTATCTGCAAAACCTCTTGCTGCCCACACAAACAACAACTTGCCATATAAAAGCTGCTTTCTGAATGTTACCTTATACCATTTCAGTATAAAAGGCCATTGCATTCATGCAATGAAAAGGTTTTATGTTAAACATCAAGAGATCTATCCTTCAGGCACTCCTAAGGAGAATAAAACTAGTTAGTTCCTGTATAAGAAATCTAACATCTACCTATTTTTTCTTTATAACAGAACAATCATCACTGCAGTTCTCTTCTTCCTTTGTATCCACGTAAACTAAGCTGCTTCTTGGGGAGAGAGTGGAACTGCTATTGCTTCAGTAACTTGCATATGGATGGGGCCAGAAATATCAGGAGCAAACCAGCCCTAGATGGGGGTTGGAGTGAAAAAAAAATGGTTTCAAAAGTTTCTTCTACCTCTCATATCTGTGCTTCTTGCCAAAAAAAGAGCTTCATTCAATATTGACTTAGCTCTTGAGTCTGTGGGGAGTCTTAATTAATGTTTGCCAAGAATTTTGAACTGCCTGGATGAAGGGTACTAAGTAGAGTTTTTAATAAAGTTGTAATAAAGTTTAATAAAGTTCAGAAATATGAACTTCACATTAGGTCTGTGTGCAGACATTCTCAGTGTGGGAAAACATGGCAACATCCTTCAGTTGCACAAAACCTTAGAGGCCACATTTTGGTCATGGAGGCAATTTAGCAGACTTTGCTGCATGCTCTTTGCATTTTTCACCTTTCCCCTGTTGCCCTGTGTGTTGTATGCGTCTGAGGAGAGCACTTGCCACTGTACCCTTGCCAGCACATGTCTATCTATCATCAGTGCTTCTTGATGGGGAGGCAGCATATGCCAACAGAGGGTTAGCGATCAGTTATACACCTCTCCCTGAATCCCACAAGCTAAGCTAACAAAGCCTTCCTTTGACAATATCCGGTTGTGCACCCTGAGAGTTTTGCTAGCATAGTCATTTCAGCCAAGGAGCAAGGCCTTTTCATATCCCCAGTCAACCACTGTAGTGTAGACTGGACCTGTATCCTGCCATACTTCACAGTGTGTGACAAAGGAAAAAAGACAAATGGACTGGCTATGAGCTGCCTCTTCCTTATGTCAAGATCACATTCATGTCACACACTTCACATGGAGCTGTACAAGGGAACCATTGGGAAGCTGAAGCTAATGCAGAATGCAGCTTCCCACTTGTTAATCAGCACATTATTTGGAGAGCAATTTAAGCATATTCTCTGGTAACCACACTGGCTGTTTAACAGAATAGTAGCTCTGACCTGTAAAGCCCCAAATAGCCTGGGAGCTGCCAAACAGTGAAGTCAAGCTTCCTGTACCTCCTCCAGAACTACCACCACTGCCATCAACTATCACACCCAAACCAGAGCCCTTTCTGAATATATGTAAATCAAAAAATAAAAGGATTTTTTAAGGTGGTCTTTGACTTTGGGTTCTTTCACTTCACCTACCAGAATATAGATCAATTGACCCTCCAGGCAAGCTTCAAAGGCCATCTTTGCCTTCACATGGAGAAGCCAGTGGATGGCCACAGATACTACAAGGGTAGTTTGTTGATATGTTTTTCAGGCAACCCATTCACCTTACTGAGGAGAGTAATGCTTCTGCTTTTACACAAAATTGCATAAACAGTTCAGAGCTGAAATCTTCCAAATCAACATGGAGCCAGGTATTTACACCATACTCCTCACCCTCCTATCTGAGCACCCCGCAAGCTAAGCCCCGGGGTCCCACTCCTCCCAGAGTCACCAGAAGGAGAATCTGCAGGTGTTTCAAATCCACAGCCCTCCCTGCTCCGGCTGCCAAGATCTCCCCATCTGTTCTACCCTCTCCCAGCAAACAACCTCCTGCTCCAAGCCCCTGCCTAGCACCGGAGAAGGGGCAGGGGAGGGACTGAGCTCTCTCTATAGCCCAGAGCCATAATCCCCTGGCCACAAGGAACAAATAGGACCAGGTGTGTGTATAGGCAGTTGGGAGGGGGGCGGTAGGTATTATGCATGGGTAAAAAAAGGACCTGCAGCTGCATTTTAATCTCCTTTGAAGAGCTAATTGGTGTGTTCCGACCCCCTGGAAGCAGCCAGCTTCCCCGCTCCCCCAGGCAGCTCCTGCCAAGGGACACCCACACGCCAGCCCCCTCTGGGCTGGCTCCTGCTTTCTGCAGGGAAGCTCCTGGCAGGGGGAAGAGCCGCGCTTGGGGCTTGGCCGGCCCCGGGCAGCCCCCGCCGGCTGCGGCTGCTGCAGCGCATGGAGGCCGGTTCTGACCCGGCCCCGGTGCAGGAGGCGGCAGCAGACCTGCCAGGGCTGAGCCGCGCTGACATTTGCAAGCTGTTGCCATGGTCGCCCGGGGACTTTTGTTTTGAAGTGGGATTTTTTTTCCTTCATCCCTACCTCCTTTAAGATGACGTCATGGATGTCCACGGTGGTGACAGGCCACCTGTGGGTTGATCAAGGGTTTAAAGAGACAGTCTCCAGCTGCAACAGGACTATTGTCTCTGCACCTGATAAAAAGGACGGGGGGAACCTGCACGCCCCATCCCAGCCCCCCCTTCCCCAGCCCTCCGCCAGCCGGCTACAGGTGGCTGGGAGAGTCCAGGGGGCAAGCTGTGCCCACAGCGCGGCATCGCTGCCATCCTTCCCCCAGCCCCCACCACCCCCAACCCCCTGCAAGACATCATGAAAAACAGAAGCAGCCTCTTGTGAAACCCTCCCTCTTCGTAGTGGAGGCTGAGCCGCGCACAGAGCCGCCTCGCCCGGAGCTGGAGGCAGGGAGCCCCTTCCAGCGCTGCAGGTAAGACTCCTTCCTGGCTTGATGTCCTCCCCGGAGACCGCCGGGCGATTCCTCCTCCCTCCCTGTGCTTTGCCTGCCTGGGGCAGGGAGCTGGAGAAAGTTTGCCCATGGGATCCTCCCCTGCCTGAGCTACCCCCCCACCCCCGCCCAGCCTGGCTCCAGTGCGAGTGTCTAGGCTGGCAACAGGTAGGGCGCCAGGGCGGCTGGCGGAAACGGTATCTCCCCTCGGAGATCCCAGGGAGCCGGGCTGGGGTATCCCTGCAGCCTGTGCCCACCCAGCTCAGCCGCCGATTGCCTTGCAGAGGCATCCGGGACCAAGTGGTGCTTAGCAAAGCCGGGGCTGGAGGGGATGCAGCCCCCCCGCCCCCCCCGTTCTCCCCCCTTTTCCCAAGGGACTCTGGAGCCAGAGCGCTTTGCAGGGCACCCTTCCTCCCGGCCTCCCAGCAGCAAACCTGCATTGAGACGGCGAGAGGCAGAGCTGGAGTTGCTGGCACCCCCAGCCCGGCCCCGTCCCAGGCCCCTGCCGATCGCACCGCGTCGCTTGTTGCGTCCCCCCCCCCCCTTCTCCGGCTGCTCTCTTGCTCCCGGACTTTCCTCCCCTCCGCCTGCTGGAGCTGCATCTCACCCTTGGGCTCTGAACCACAACACGGGCTGCGGCGATGGGTGCAGAGCCCCCGCGCGCCCCCGGGAGACACCCGCCCCTCAACTCTTTAGTGGCCAGGGGCTGCTTGTTCCCGGGGAGCCGGATGCCTTCTCCTAGCTCTGGTGGAAGGTGGGTTGCCAGCATTTCCTGGAGCCCCCTAGTCCCGGCCACAGGAGCTCTCCATGACAGCGAGCCATCCTCTCCTGGAAAATGGCAATTGCCCTTTTGCAAGGTCTCTCTGAACGCTAATAATCCGATTCGTGAAAGCCCTGATCGTGTTGTCTGGCATTGAACAAATTGCTCCCAGGTTCTCTCTCTCTTTCTCTCCCCACTCCACCCTCTTTGATATTTTATATTTTTCCTGGCAAGGGGAGGGCACCGGGTGGCTTTGAATTCTCTCCAGTGCAAATGGAATTGGAGAACAATTGCTCCCTGCGAGCTAACAAAGGGGCTCCGCTGTGTGTCTCTGCTTCCCCCAACCACTCAGTCACTGATCATTAAGCGGTGACAGTGAGGGGAATTCATGGCCAGCGTCCTCCTGGCTGCAATTCTACATTGCACAGAAAATGTGTCCTGCTCCTCCGCCGGGGGAAAGCAGCCGCTTCCTAGGCGAGCTCTCCCACAGCCAAGGGGGACCCCAGCAGGTGGGCATAGCGGTGGGTGGCACCTCGAGCTGGCTGCAAAGTTAAAGCCGCCTTTACTCAGGGGAGGTTGAGTCTCCCAAATCCTCCTGCCGATGTGGTCCTCGCCTGGCGCCGGCATGCCCAGCTCGCGGGAGGGGGGCAGGAGGCTGTCTGGGCGGATGGACTTTTCATGGTCTGGGGCGTCTGTCCTGTCCCGTCGTGTCCTTAATAATTGAAAAGCTCGCGTTGAGCTGCCTTTGTTGCACCTCGGGGAATGGGAACCAGGCCATGACAGGCAGGCGATGGCAGCAGAGCCCCCGAGTTTGCCCGGGGAAGAGGCGCGGCTGCTACCCCCGCGTCCGCGGCTGGGCAGGGGGGAGCGGAGAGTCGGGTTTCAGCACCGCCAGGGCGGACAGCGCCCGCGCTCCCCGGTGCTGAGGGACAGCTCCGGGCAGCACCACGCCCCGACAGCGCCTGCCTTCCCCGGGAGACCCCGGCTGGGAGCCTGTGGTCACTGCAGCCTGAGGGATCCTGAGTGACGCAGGGAAGATGTAGTTTCAGGGGGATTTGTGGGGCTTTCTTGGCTCTTTCTGCTTTTATTCCCCCCCCTGCCCCTCCAACCTCAGGGAATAACTCTAACGCAGCATGGGCTGGATGTAATCTCTTTTTACAAGCGTGGCAGACACTCCTGCTGTGGGTATACATTGGAGCGTCTCGCACCGACCGGATTAGATCATGTCAGACTCAGGCGTTCAAGCCTGCTCCCAGGTGTCTCTGGTTCAGACCAGCCCCTGGTGAGATTCCTTACTTCCAGTCACTCATCCCAGGTCACAGACTAGGTGTCTCTCCAGGCTGAATGGGCACTGTCACCTTCGGGGAAGCCCTTACAACTAGGTCAGTCAATCCCTGACAAAGATCTTAGTGTCTTCTTACCCATGCTGAGCATTAAACTGTATCAAAGATGCCCAGAGACACGGGACATGGTATGATACCAGACCCTGGAAGTTTAATTACGCTGTGTCTCTAGGGGCTGTTCTGCAAAATGGGAGGACTCTGCTGCTTTGGAAGCAAAGTTACCAGGTGTGAGGGTGAAGCAGGAGGAGGCAGTGTGGGGCTGACCCTCACCAGGTCTCTTCTGCTAATTGAAAGACTGTGCCAGCGTCACATTGGGAGGGAAACACAGATATGGCAGAGTAAGGCTGGAGAAAGCAGAGATGCCAAAATCACCTTTGCCTTGCTTTGGGGGGCTGCTGTGTGCTAGCCTGCAACTCCTCTGGCTCTGAGAGGAGGGATACAGTCAGGATCCGGTAGAGGTAAGTGTGTTATTCTTTCTTGGGGATTTTATTGCAATTAGGAGGGGCTGGTGGGCTGTGGGGGGAGAACTGCAGCCTGAGAGAAGCTAAGAGAAGCAGAAAAGACAGGTCACTTGTGTCTTTTTTTTCCCCTCTGATGCAGAACTGTATAAACATGGTTATTTTTAAAGCTATTGGAACTCTGCAGTGTGGTTCTCCCTGCCTAGCCTTTGCTGGGGTTTGTGTATCAGTGGAGCAGATCTTCAGTGAGGGTAGATGAATATGGGCCCCTCCCAAGGGAGAGAGGATTCAGGAACTTAACACAAGCTGAGGATATGTCCCTAAGTGTCTGTCTGAGCTCTGAATGCGGTGGGGAGATATTCCCCACGCTGGGGTGAAGTCAGTCTCTCTAGGCAGCTCCTTTTTACCCCAATTGCAGAGGTGGGTTTCAGGTGCACACTGGACAGATGAAAAGGTTAGTTACCAGAGATTCTGTTAAAGACCGTGTCCACCATCCCCATCACGCAAAGATTTCCCAGAGCAACTGAGCCAAAATCCCAGCTTCTCACTGTGTCCATTTACAGAGAAGGTCACCATTTCCCATTTACTCCTCCCAGCTTCCCCTTATTCACATATAGACCAACATGTTGCTGAGGTTTCCTTGCATTGTTGCTGTGGTCTTGTGTTCTGAGGAGTGTCTGATGGCATCTGATTTATTTTCCAAAATTGCCCAGGGTGGGGCCTCCCTTTGTTTGGAATGGCAGAAATACAAATGAATAAAACAGGGAAATCTCCATATGGGTGGAAATCTGGGGTTGCTACTCTCCTGAGTTTGAACATTTGCTTCTCCTGTTGCAGCAGCAGCACAAGGAGCTGGAATGCATTGATTCACATTGAATCAAACTGTTTTCGTATTGAGGTTTGATGTGGGAAGTAATGTTTAGGGGATCTGGGGGAAGGCAGAGTAAAGGGGAAAGTGGCTGAGGCCATTCTAGATGTGTATCAACATGCTTTCAACCAGAATGGTGAAAATTACCTCTGCAGCTGCCCTTCTGATGCACCGTGGGGTTTTGATGCTTTGCCTCTGAAATGAAGCTTTGTGGGGTCACACCTAAGAATCCTGGTATTGCTGCTCCTTTTTAGTAACTATCAACTAGTCCCCTATGATACTGTCACTGCAGGTAATAACCCCTTGTTGGAGCACTCCAGCTTGCATCTAGGGCTGACACAGGTGACCGGGACCAGTTGAATGCTACTATCCAAAGAGCACTGACAACTGAACACTTTTTGGAAGAGAGATTGGAGACTTGTATATCCACAGTATGAATGAAGGAGCTAAAAATAATCATCTCTGCAGGCAGCGACTGATAAGGTAGATGCAGAAAATCTGCCATCTCCCCCAAAGCACTACGAAGAGGGAGTGTCTTGTTTCTTGAAAGCCGGTGTAGTAAAGGATGGAGCTTTCAGATTCTAGGGTGAAATCAACAGAGCCATCCTCACTAAAAGACACGTTTCCTCCAAAGTATCTCCTATGCCTTATGCCAACCACTGGGCCATCTCAGGAGGCTCTGGGGAAGGTCTGGAGCTGTGTTAAGTTTGCAATTAGTGACAAATGAATGGCGCACAAAGGATATCAGTAAGGCCATGTTAGTGTAGTATCTGCTAGTGCTGCACAAAGAAGTACAGGTGTGTCAGCTACTATGCAGGAGGTGCAGAAACTACGGAAGTGTTTGGGAGTCGATTGAAACCTGCCTTAGGGAAGTTCAATGGTTAACACTTCTGAAAGATGTAAAGATCCTGGGGGAGGGACTGTATGTTGCAATTGTCAGCTGTGATGAGGACACTGCTAGTCTCCTGTATACTGAAAATTAGAAATGCTAGATTGAGTCCTGCTGTGGCTTCATCTAGCCTGAATAAGTATCATGTTAAATCACAAGTCTCTTCCACAGTCCTGATGAGGATGGAGCTAGTCACTTCTAAGATCTATGGTTTAGTTTGCATTGGGCAGTTCTTTCTGATTAATCTCTCCAGGAATGGTAGGATTGAGATTAGCCATAATGTACTAGATCAAATACTGGGTCATGGAGTGACCTGTGGGGTATGGTAAGGATATTCTTTGATTTAAAACTTTTATCAAGTAAAGCATGGAAGGTCAACACAAGTATCAGAGTTTGCTGATCCAATTTGTTGAGGAAGAGGATGACTTCCTTGAGATTCCATTTGGAGGACCATTGAGTAAAGCAACAGGTATAAAATTGCCAAGGTTATTTAGGGAAAGTCATAATTGTGTTTGCAACTTCAGCTATGTGTAGGAGCAGAAAAGATAAAATTCCTGATTTAGGGGTAAGATAATACCCATCAGATCCCATTTAATGGAAACTAATGACCCATAGGTGTATTCTAGAAGGGATATCCTTTAATGTAATAACCCCTGAGGGAGGTGGGGGGGTTCAGTCACTTCTCTTTGCCCTTTAGAGCACTAGTAGTATAGTAGGAACTGTTTGGGAGGTAGACTTAATTATCTCCGATGAGTACTAGATATCTACAGCTATAGACCTACTATTATTACAGTAGTGCCTATGATGTGTTAGGTACTGCAAGAACTTATAAATAGGAAAAATCTTGGTCCTGAAGAGTTTAACATCTTAAAAGATTAATAGAAGAATGGAGAAAGTGTTATATCCTAAAGATGGATAATCCAATGGGGGCTTATGGATACATTAGACATACGTTGTTCTTTTTATCTCATTAAAAATCCTAGGAATACCAGTATATACACAAATGCATGAAAAGGAAATTACAGTTGCAAAAGGTTAGACATGACCAGAGCTTAAATTGCTTGTGCATCCTCAACTTCTATACCCTAAGAACATACTTGTTCCCCTTAAAATAAATACTAACATTTCCGAAGAGAAGAAAGAAACTGTTCAATCTGTCTATCAACCAGTGTCCATGTGTGCTTTGTTTCTTGATCTCCACTCTAATGTGATCACAGTATTTTTGGAACACTTCCTTACTCAAAAGGCTTTCATTTGGGATAGCAGTTAAGCCTAAAGTAAAATGCAAGGCTATTTTCATGAATTGGGACTACGTTGTGCAAGATATGATGTGTTACCTCTGAGGCAGGGAACTTGTGGATACAATTGCATGCAATCCTGGAATTATGAATTAAGTATTGAAAAATCAGAGCACACAGGGCAGAGTAAAGGTTAAATGAACAGCTCTAACTTTAATTTTCCAATTTTTTAGTGTTTCTCTTTGCTATCCCAAACATGATGCAAGTTTTATCCAATATACACCTGATCGCATAGGGCTTCAGTCTCCGTGATTCGTATATAAAAATGAAGATTTCCCCTGCCCAAATGCAGATTCACAGAGAAGGGACAAGCAGTCTCTTTTTTTTGTGCCATTGTTGTGATTTGGTATCATCTGTGTAGCATCTGCAAGGAAATTTCAGGCAACGAGGCCACTAGGAACTAATGACCCACCTTTGTGTCTCTAGTCCCCAGATCAGTGTGCACACAGAATATGCAGCTTTTGGGGGATAATATGCAGTCTTTGAAAATCCAGCCTATTAACTCTGTTAATTCTATTGTTTTCTCTCGTCAGGCCCCCCTGCACCCACGAGAGAGAGCGGCACAGAGCCCACTAATTACACTAACAATGGGCGTTCTGCAGTGTGTCTTTCTGTTTGTCAGTTTGATTATTTTCTGACAAAGGCAGCACTTTCAGGGGGGCTGTTCTCCTTTCTCAGGCAGTGCAGGATACAGCCGTAAACATCAGGAATCCTGGTTGCAGGGAGCAGCTGGAGCGGGAAGCTTTCTGCCTGCTTCCCCCTTGCTAATATTGGCACAGGCTTTTGCAGAGCTATTTAGCTAGGGCCTAAACTGAATCTTTCCTGGATTTACTCCCAAGACTGACATGCCCTAATCACCTGGGAAGGAGGCTCTCTCCCCAAGTCTGCAACTGATGACCAGTTTACCTTCTAGACAAATGCTCTGTATGCTCTTTACATTCCTTGTGGCACTGCTTGCAAGCTGGAAGACCAGCCCATCTGCTTAAACTCCCTAATCCAGAGGCAAGAGGGGATAGGACTTGGGTGCCCCAAATCCACTCAGCTCACCTTCACCCATGCTTGCATCGTTATTGAATAGCCTGATTTAATTAGCATGCACAAGTGAGGTCCTAGCACCCCAGCTCCATTTAGAGTCTTCCTCCCTTTGGAAGTGCAGCTGACCTGAATCAGGCATGTCCCACCTGACCCACAGGAGATGTGACACCTCCCCTTGATGGTGCAGACTTCCTGACTCCTCTGAGGGAGAGAGCAATAGCTGTTACTACATGGGGAGCAGGGAAATCAAGGTGTTAACTCACAGCCTGAGGATCTCTGCCTCTGCCAACTACACAACTATGGGACCCAAGAGAAAACTGCTGGAAGCAATTGGACTGGGGGTGGGGGGAGAGGGATGATCCTCTCTACTTCTTTCCTTTCCCTCCTCTTTCTCTCTGTTGCTCCTTTCCCTCCTCGCCCCCAAATAACCGGACCATCTGGCTGCATTCGTACATGTTAAACAAATGTTTGACTCCATTATCAGCCCGTGCCTTTCCTTCCCCCCCACCACTCCAGACAGATGGAGGCTGAACGTGCGCAGAGTCCGGACCTGCAGCATTCATGTGTGTGAATGATAAAATTGAATTATTTATGACCATGTGAATAAGGCTGACTGCTGCTGAGGCCAAACGGAAAGGGCTCCATTACGTGGCAAACACCTGTTGCTATGGAGCTCAGCTCCTTCTCCCCCCTTCTCTCACTGGCTCCAGGCATAATTACCTCTTCACACCAAGCTGGATTTCTGATTATTGCAGTGTGAGGCAGAGTTGCCCACCCTCTCCCATCTCCTCCGTGCCTGCCTTGCCTTCCCTCATGCAGTCTGTGTGCACCTTAGCATTATGACTGCCATGTTCAGGACAGTTGCGGGGAGACATGGGATGGAGAACAGGGGAGAGCAGACAGGCTTATTCTGGCTAGCATTTATAGAGCATAGTAGTAGCCCAGTGCCTCACCCATGTTCAAGGTTCACCTTGGAGTTTCCACAGTGAATGGGCTCACCATTTCACAGGAGGGGCACAGAGAGACTGGGACTCTCCCAGATTCAGGTAGGAAGAACTGGGGCTCGGACCTGGCTTTCCCCTTTTCTTAACCATCCTCCTCTCATTTAATTGTATCAGATGCATTCCCAGGGCAGGGTCTGGACAGTCAGAGCCATATATGTCCCATTGGCTCAAAGAATCAGGCAGCCAAGGATTCCAGCCACGGTGTAGGGTCACCCTCCTCCTAGGACACACAATGAATCCTTTCTTCATGAACAGGACTCTCTATTAGTGCACAACCCTCTCTATAATCCCATCTGTTGGTGAGTGGTGGGGAGCTGAGAGCAGGCTCCTTTGCTCACAGTAATGAGGGAGAGGATGACTCCATCCACTCTTTCAAGGACCTTCAGAGGGGCTGTGGAGACGTAGCAAAGAACCCCTCTGAGGCTGCATTTGTTGCCTTAATTGGGTTGTGAGCAGATCCTGGGCGATCCATAAATATGACAGTGTCCTTTCCAAATCTGGAAGGATTAGCCCCTGCCGGATTCTGCTTGGTGGGAAATAATCTGAGTCTTCCAAGTCCATGGAGCTTGGGAATGAGATCTGGTTTGTGCCTCCCAACATGGCGAAGGTTGGTAGGGCTGGACCCACAGAGGTTCCAGAGGATCAACATGTTCCTTGTGCTCCAGCTGTGTCCTACGGTCCTTTCCCCATCACATGTGAATGGCTAAATTCTGCCCAGCTGGTTTGAGAACACCAGGCAGGCTCCAGCCGCTGCCTTCCACTGGCCTCTCTCCTCCCGAGCTCCGGATCTGACTCACGTTGTCAGTTGCCGTATGTACGCGGCCACTCACTCTCCTTCCCCCATTGCACGCGCCCCCGACTGCCTGCTCAGCTACTGGCAGTCTCTTTGCCCACCCGCTGTGAGGTGCTTGCTGCAATGCCATGACATCCACTGTAAGGAAGAACTGCTTTTCCAGAGGTGGAAGGAGAGGAAATCATGAAAGGGACTGGGCTCAGCTGGGCTCAGTTTAGGCTGCCCTACCAGCTTAGGCTGGCAGCCCACATTTGGTTCCCATGGGCAGGACTGTGATATCATGTACAGGCACCAGAAGCCAAAATCTGCTCTGTGGAGCCTTTGCTGTGACTGAGTCTATGTGCACACTTTCTGTTAACCCTTTGTTCCTTGCGCCCTTGCACCTGTCTCCTGGGTTCACCCCGAAACCCTCCCAAGCCCTCCATCTGGGGAGGAGTTCCTTCCCCACATCTGACAAGTCAGAATCAGTTTGCTCCCCTGTGAACAGATGCTCCCCCATCCTCTCCACAGTCCCTAATTTCAGTGCCAAATCCCCCGCCTAGTATCTGAAATGCAGACATGCAGAACCAAAGGGCTGAGACACTCCATACAGAGGAGTGAACCTCTTTTCCTTCCCACCCCCATGCCTGAAAGAATATAACACAAACACTTGGTGTCTTTGCCATCATGACCATAACCCCCTGGAGCACAACCCCGCGCTCTAGGCAGAAGGCTGAGCTGCTATCTCAGGGGCGTGGCCCATTTCAGAGCTGTCAGCCTTGCAGCCAGCTCCCTGCAGTGATAAGCTAGGTTCTGGCGTATACAGATGATCCCTTAGCATGTTAATACTCAGAGAAAGGGAACTGAGAGATGCATCCCTGAGAGTTTTGGATGGTGTCTTGCAAGTACGTGGCTGGCTTGCTGGAGCATTGATAACCAATCCCTGCAGAGTGTTTGTGATGGCACGAACCGTGCCTGACGGTTCTCTTAAGCTCACGGCTTCTCAGAGACTCCCCATCAAGCCAGCTCCAATGAAAAGCAGGCTGGACTTTTCCTGCCAAGTGCACCCACCCTGCCTGGGTACTGATAGTGATGCTAGGCACAGGCTGGCTCTCACATCCTCCTCCCCACTGTGGGAGAGAGTCTGCCGGGAGGGCACCAGGAGTTACCAAGGGCAGACCTGGAATCTCACGCACACTTCGGTTCCTGATGCTGGAGCTGAGACAGAGAGGGCTCTCCGGGACTGAGCGAAGTGGTTTCAGTCCCTGCCGCAAGCAGCTGTGATTCCAGTATATCTAAGGAGCAGATCTGTTGGGTAAAAAGGGATGAGACAGGGTGGGGGGCTGCTGTTCTTCTCACTCACTGCAGGGTTACAGGTGGGCACTCAGAAACATTTCTGGTATGGCTGAGTTTTACCCCGAGGTAGCCCACTGGCCACTCCTGAGGCTTCAGTAGGGGATGAAGAGCAAAGTTTCATGATGGTCTAGAGAGAGGGCCTAGCTATTCACTAACATAGAGGGTGACATGGCCCTTAGCAAAACCTTTGAGCCACTGGGGCTCAGTTCCTGCTGCCCAGGGGACTCCGGGAATTTCCAACCAGCCCAGAGTGGTTCGAGTATTGCATGGGACATCTGAGCAAGGGGGCACAGGGGAGCAGCGTGGGAATGGCCACTCCTTCGCTTTCGGTTTAAGTCACGCCTAGCCCCTGCTCTACTGCAGACAGAGCCCAAGAGGGTGCTGCAGGCTGCCCCTTCCTTGCGTGCCAGCCACACTGCTGTGGGCATGAGGCCAGGAGGGGAAGCACCTGGCCCCTGGGAGAACAAATCTGTGTCTGTCTAGTTAACATAACCCCCGAGGTAAAATAGAGAGAGAGCTAATTGTTACCATAGTTACATGAAGTGGCCTTTCTAAGGGAGCCGCGTCATTGCTGCTGTCACAGGGTTAAGGTGGTGGGGGAAGGGGACGTGTTTTCTTTGGAAAAACCATGGCAACAGATATTTCTAAGGGAACAGCTGTGCGTGTGTGTAGAGGCTGTGGGGAGGGGGCTGGGTTTTCAGATGGTGTAGACACTGTCAAAGCAAAAGCAACAGGTACCACCCAGTAGAAGGCATTGCCAGGGGCAGACCCCACCAGTCTGCTCAGGGAAAGGGAAGGCAGATGAGATTTTAGCCTCCCGTTCGGAGCCCTCTCTGTAGTGCTACCAGCGGCTGGGAGCACTGTGAAGCCTGGCAGTCAGTCCCCGTGGATGGGAATATATCTTCCCACAGAAGCAGTGCCAATGGGTGCTGGAAGCAACAGGGTGAGAGGAAAAAGGGCAATGGTAACAGCCTCTCATCCTCATAGATCTGCATCTGCTGTCAGTGAGGGGTGTCAGCTCAGGAGAAGCCAAGCCTGCAATAGCAGGGGTCAAAGAAGGGTGATTGCAAAGACACAGCTAGGACTCCAGTCTCTTTTATTCGCTCCCCAGGTACCTGCTTCTGCGGAGACCCTTGCTAAGGGGGGTGTCTGCCAGAAGGGGAGGTGCCAGGAGCACTCGTGCCAACCCCAAGTGTTTGTGCAGCATTTGCGAGGAATCCTGGAGAGGGAAATGGCTGGCAAAAGTCACAGTGAATAGTTCGAGAGCAATCAATGGATTAGACTGAGTTTGCATAAACCATTAGGCAAATAATCAGGGAGCTCATAGTCATTAAAATCAGGTCCTAGGAACCAAAGATTGCACAAACAGGGATAGAGGGGGAAAACAGAGAGACATGCTTTGCTGTGACTAATGCAATCAGTCGTTGGGAAAGGGCAGGGAGTGCCAGGGTCAGGACTGAGGACCCTGAGAGGGGATCTGCCGAGCACCTGGCCTGGTCTGCCTTTCAACTTTGCAAATGGCCAGACAGGTCCAGGGAGGGAGGAAAGATGGCTGAGCTCCACATGGCGCAGACTCCCCTCTCACTGCTATTTCATCAGGACGTGTTTAAATTCTAAGATCAACATCATCCCTCCTTGCAAGACAGACTCTTAATTAAGATTATTTCCCTGAAGGAAGCTGGGCTGGAGAGCCTGACTTCTTGGCGTTCCAGTGTATTCTGGCATTCGTTTACACTCCAGTTACGGCATGACTTTGCCGTCTGGAGCTGGGTTCAGCTGGCTGCTCCCACCGGGGGCTCCTCAGCACAAGCAATATTCCAAAATGAGGGCTGCATTTGGATTCCTTTCAGTGAAACCACCCAAGCTTTACTGAGGCCTGAAATGGAGGGAAAGAATTGCTCCACCTTTGGGCTTGGCTTTGCTGTTATGTAGGGGACCACCTTGATCTGAGCCTAATGGTACAGATCCAGCATCAGTTTGGAAGAACCTTAAATCAGGATTCTGGGGAAGGAAACTAGTACAGGATTCCCTGGTGCCCTGACAGACTCCAGTCCTCTAGCTAATAACTGGGTAAGTTCCTTTTCATTTCAGCTGGCACGTGACTTTCTCTTCCACAGACCCGTAGGAATAGCAGGCAGGGAGAGCCCAGTACAAGCTCTGTGGAGGGTTGAAGGAAGGCAGAAGAAAGGGAGTGAGGCAACCAGAAGACCAGGACTGCTAGTGGTCCTCACAGTATGTGTCTTAGTCTTCTCCATCAATAACTCTCGGTGCTCCTGGCTTTGTACCTCGAAATCCACTTCCAGAGCATGTGGTCAGAGTCATAGTATCATAGTACCTAGGGTCAGAAGGGGCCTAGAGCAGGCCATCTAGTCTGACCCCCCGCCAATGGCAGGACCCCAGCCAAGTACCTATCTAATCTACTTTTAAAGACGCCCAAGGTAGGAGCAAGAACAACTTCCCTAGGATAGTCTGATGTGGGGAGCTGCCCTTCTTGAGCATACACATCTCAACTATGCTCAGCTCCCTGCTCCAGACACAGGCATCTCCCAGAGCATCTGTCATGATGCTCACTCTAGAAGGAGGTTGTTTTGCGAGGACACGCTCCCTTGACCTGCAGGCAGAGTTAGGATTAGGGTTATGGTAATGACAAAACCCAGATCCCCCTCCGGGCTGTGACCGAAGCTGGACGGAGGCAATACAGCGGTGGGAGCTCCAGCAAGGAAGTCATAAAGTCCATGCCTGATTTCACACAGAACAGCAGCTCGGTTTGGGGTGGGAGGATGCCATTATTGTCCTTTGTCTCAGGAGGGACAGGGACTGCCCCGGACAATCTTGCTGCTCGAGGACCCCAGACACACACAGGCATTTGGAATTGTTCATTTTCTTTTCCCCACTCATTTTTGTTTACCCCACAGATCCATGTCTCTGAGCTCAGCAATATGCAGTCGTGTCTCCTCTGTCCTGGAACTGAAATGCCTAGATCTCTTTCATGTGGTTTTAGCTCCACAAATGTTTCCCTTGCTCATTAAAGCGAATGGGAAACACAAATCTAGACCCCCTCCAGCCAGCCCTACCAAGAACTGCTTGAACTCTGTGTTGGGGACAGGTGATGGCTCTCCTGTCACGGTTTTCAAACCCAAGGCTTGCTGGCTCCATCCCAGGAGAGGGATGTGCTCTCAGTTCCACACAGCTCTCAATTAAGTCTTCAGGTATAGCTCATGCCTCTTCCTGTACCATGCTCCACCTGTGCTATTGAACTCTATGGGAAATCTTTGCTTAGGGCCAGAGGCTGTGCTTGAGCTGAAGTTTCTGCTTATTACCCAATTTCTCACAGAGCTGGTGACCATGGTGAAGTTACTTGCCTGAGGATCTTGCATCCTGAGCTAGTCTTAGGCAGATTAGAGCCCAGATGTCTCCAACCTGCCACCACAGGGCTTGAAGGCTTTGTCTGTGTAATAGGCCTCTCCTGCTGACTGGTGTCACAGCTGCCTGTGCACTAATCATAGGGCCAAGGCCTTTCTTTGGCAGCTGTATGTTGTTTGTGTTCCATAAGGCTTCGTATTTCCCCCTCCTTTAGTGCTGAACTACAACTCATGAAAAGCTCATTGGGAACAGGATGTTGAGATATGTATGGGGACTTGGCTCCCTGAAGTAACACAAGCCAGACTGAGGTGCAGTGCAGAAGCACATCTTAAGCCTGGCCGTTGCTCAGTTCCCTGCTAATCACAAACTCGCATCTCACCTAGGTCTCACTACAATTTCACGCCTCCGGCTGCAGTGTCTAAAGACCCTCCATGGGGCTAGCTTGAGGTGCCTGCTTTCTTTCCCATCATCACTTCATAATGTCAGGCCTGACAGAGGAGATCAGTCTGCCCTGGCAGCTGCATCCTGCCTCCCTTCCTCTTGCTTTAAATTGGCCCCCTTTTGGCAGCTGTCTGAGCCAGGCGGCTTGGCTAGAAGAGAATCCCAAGCAACAGGAGGGTCTACTGACAGAAACCCTGCCTGTGGGGCAGCTCTGCTGCCTGCAGATGTGGTAGTGAGCGGTAGGGCCGTTCTCCGGTATAGACAGCTCTGAAGCTGTAGACTTGCAGTGGTAGCTCTAGGGGAACTGGTGTGTCTGGACTATAAGCGCTGTCTTGTCTAATATCATGAATCATCTTTTCCTGCCTGAGCTAAAGAGCTAAGCTCTGTAGCCAGGGGAACATGTAACATTCTCACGGCCCCTATGGAGGAAGCACCAAGTGGGTTGTATAATGCCCTGAACTGTGAGTTACCTCAGTAATTACCCTATCATTTCCTTCTGTTGCTACCAGGGATGCAGCTTCACTGCCGATAGCAGTAGAGGTGCTTGACCAGCCATCTCCTGATATTTTAATCCAAGCCTCATCTTGCCTAGCTTAGGGCACATGGTGGTTAAAATGTCCATGGCTACTAGCAGCTTATCTTTCCTGCAACTACTTAGGCAGGTCAAACCTACAAATCTTTGTGTATATGGAGAATCATTTAGAGCCATGTTCTCCAAATGGTCCCTGGCTTGGCAACCTCACCTTCGGCTGTTTCATGTGAGCTACTGAAGCCAAGTATAGCTGAGTCCAGCACCTCTGTAAAATTAAGGTTCAGTATTTCACACTGATCATCTTAAGAGCAAACATACAAAACTGTGGCGGGGCGGGGGGGATTGTTGTTGAATAATTGCCTTGTTGTCTTCTGTGGCATTTTTTGCTCACTGACAAGCTGTATCCAATGTTACAGTGCCACTAACACAAGCACAGTCATTGGCTCCCAGAGCCTGGATCCTGGGGTGTTGCTGCCCACCACACAGTGGCCTCTGTTGAGACACATATATTTTAAGCATACATACACAGTGGCATAGGTGTACGTGGTGCTGTGTGAAGAGAAAGTCCTGTCCTGTGCCCAGAGCGCTGATTTCTTAGGCATGAGATGATGTGATGCAGGGAAAAGAAGAAGGAGGGTGTGACAGCACCCCAAGCCGATTGCTGATGTACAGTATGTGACATGTTGGCTTGAATTCGGTCCTATTACACTTCATCTCTCCCATCTATGTGGTCAGTCCAAAAAATATATCAGTCCTCCCTCCTCCCCCCAGAAAAGCCTGGCTCTTCACATATTTCCTGGCCCTACAGCATCACTCCAACACTACCACTTCATTTAGAAGGCAGACACCTGGCAAGGGAGTGATTGCTGGGGAAAACATGTCAGGAAGTGGGTTTGAGGAGGGGAAATGAAAACCCTCTGGTCAAGTGACCGAGAATGCTAGCAACCCTTCAGGCAGAGAGGGAGAGGGAGTCTTGCAAGCAGGCTGTAAGAATTCATTGAACATGACTTATGACACCTGCAGAGAGCACTGGAAACAGGCTCCCATTGCGAAAGAAAGAGGCTGGACGGCTGACTGAGTTGAGAGCTGATGCGTGGCTGAACGGCCGACTGGAGACCTGATGGAGAGATGGAGAGACGGCTGGGGGAAGATATCATGAGGCAATTTTCACTGCTTGCCTGCATCTCCCTGGCTGACCTGGGAAGGAAGCTTTTCCTGTAGCTTTTGTCTGTAGCCAGTGTATGTTTACTTATCTTGTACCATACCCCTCCGTCTTAGCTTTGGGAGTCAGGACTGAAGAGAGGTACCGTGCTGGGGAAGGTTAAACTTCCAGCCATTTGGCAAGGACAGGAGTTTTATGGAAAGATGGAGGGATAGGGGCATATATAGGGTGTTGCAGTAGATGAGGGCATGGGGATGAACTGTTAATGACAACGAGGGCAAGGCCTGGGCTGCTGGAGAAGCAGGTGTGGGTTAGGATTTTAATAACTCCTTTTATATGAGGAATCTAGACAGGTTAAGAACCTGCCTTTTCACAGATATTCCAATGCAACAGACCACCCTGAGTCTAATCCTTTGCACATAAGCCAATGCAGTGTGCCATGGCAGCTTAATGTCTAATTCTCTCGTAGCAGCTGAAGCAGATTTCACCTCTCGCTCTGTTTGCACATGGTCGGGATTCTCTAGCACAGCCAGGACTGCAGACAGCCTGCCAAACAATTGTGATAAGTCACCGTGTTGCTGCAGACTCTGGGCCAGCTGCACATTGCTCAGAGTCTGAGCTCTGTGGCAGGGGATCTGATGCAACTTGTTTGTTCAAAGGGTTTGTTTCTTTCCTCTGGAGACCTGAATGGCACTCGCAGGACCCAGGTCCCCAGGGAATGTCCAAGACCTGAAATTCAAAAATCTCCCTTTTCACCAAACATTCTCCAGGATTGCCTTCAAATTAGCTCAAGAAACTCATTCACTTTCCACAACGGCAGCAATTCCCATGCCAAGATCTAAACAGGAGACCACCTCACTATGTAGCCTACCCTGGACACTTGCCAGCCTGGCTGCTTCAAAGGAAAGTGCAAGAAGACCCTACGGTGTATAGTTATGAAGTGGACCGTGAGCTGCACCATCTCACCCTACCATTAGTTGGAAGCTGTTTGAGGCATTGAAGTATGTGGGTTTGTCTCCCTTTTTATCTAATCCTGGCTAACGTAACTGTGGATGTTCTCATGAACCATGTGATTGTCTCACAAATACAAAACAGGACCTGGCACAGTCAGAGTGTGCTGGTTTAAAATTACAAGCAAATGTCCTTAGGTGTTTTCCCTTGTGTTCACCCAGCTGCACTCAGATCAATGAAATATCACATTATCCCTTAAAACATGCCATCATGAGGAGAGGCTTTTCAGTGTCAGCTGGGTGGACCTGTCCTAATTTTGTGGGCTGCGAGGGGAAAATCTCTCCCTCTGCCCTCTGCACATCAGCACATGGGTGTATTGAAGGGTGTATGTGGAGCCATTTCCCTGTGCGTACACATGTACGCACATAATCCTTCTGCCATGTTCTCCCAGGCTGATGTTTAACTCTCCAAACCTACAAATGCTAAAGCTTCAAGGGGCCTCTGTTCACATCTGACAGCAGATCACAGTGCTGGGTTAATCGCGTCAGCAGTAACAAATCTAATTAACCTGTGGTATGATGTCTAATTTGTGCAAAGTTGTTGTGGTTATTGAGCTATAAACTCCATCCCCAGCTTTAATTGAAGTCAGTCGCACTCTGGCCTCGGTGTGCAGGATCCTAGCTGTGTCCACCTAGACAAGTCACCTTGCAGGTGCCCTCAATTACACATAGGCCATTTTGGTGGCTGCCTCCAGCTGGAGCTTTCATGGCGGGTGAGATACTCTGCTACTTCCAACCTTTGAGACAGTAACCTCCTCTAATTACATGGCTGCTCCAGCATTAATGCCAGTTCTTACTTCCTCCAGCCTCCAGGACCCAGCAGTGTCAATTTGCTCACTTGACCCCATCATGCAGTAGATGGTGGGAGACAAGACCAAGTCATGGAGTTTCCATCAGAGCTGCTGGGCCTTGCTACACGTTTAAAACTCTTGTCATCATTTATGGAGGCCACCTGGACCTATTTTATTCATTCCTTTCTCAGGACTAGCCTCCCTCTGATATCCTGGTATCCTCAGGCAGAATGAGAAGCCCTTCAATAATGGGGCAGGCCTGTTATTGAAATCATGTGATAGTCCCAAGAACTAGGTATCTTATATACTGTCTTCTGAACAGCAGGAGTTGGCAGCACTGATGGCTAGGGACTTACTTATAGTGTCTTTTGGAGCAGTGCAGAAAAAGGGCTGGAGAAATTACTACTATGTCTGAAACACTGGGTTCCTGGGCGTGCAAGCAGCTCTGTAGTAGTATTGTGTAGGCTCTAGCCTCATGGATGGGTTCAGAGTTCTCAGCAGGCGAGTAGAGAGGGAGGGAAGGATGCCCTCTGTCTAATTAATTGGTATGAAACCCCACTGAAGGCTCTTAGGAGATTCCTACCCCGGAGAATGTTGGTGACTGCTTTGGAGAAGGCCTGGTTGGAAAATGATTGGTGGAAAAAGAAAAACCTTTTTTAAAAAAATTGGCATTTTTCTGAATGTTTTCAGAGAAATTTTGTCTTAACAAAATGTTCCAGCCAGCTCTACTTCAGTGACAGCTGCAAAGATAGGCTGCTTCTCTGGCAGCCGCAGTATCCTAACTTTGCTGTGCTGTGCATCCTCCAGACACTTTGACAAGCAAGATCACAGGGAGTAATTGGCAAGGTGAACTGTGTGGCTCTGAGACTAGAGGAGGTGAAGGCTAGGCTTAATATAGGCTCTTTTACAGTAGATCCTCATCTCCTGCAACCCAGAGCTGGTGCAGAACAAACGAGCTTTCAGCTATGTCAGGGGGTCCTGGCCCAACATAATCAAATGATGATGTTGCATGATCTGGTTATACCATAAATGGGGTAGCTCTGTCCACTTCATGGGACAAAGCATAGGATCATCCTTCCTAGCTGCTGAATGGAGTGACGGCATTGACACATGGTGGTGCTGGCTGGGTTGTAACCTCCTGTTCTGTGCATGTCACCCATCCCCCTTTGGGACCTTTATATCTCCCAGATAACAAAGATTTTTTTTTTTATGTCTTGTTCATGCTCTTCACTTTGGAGCTTCTTCACAAGAGCTTCTCCATGGTTTCACTGCTGTAGCTCTCCTTGCATCCAAAGATTTCAAAGCACTTCCTAAATATTCATATGCCTTACAACACCTCTGACAGCCAGGGTTTGGAGAGGGGAGGACCTGAGATGAAGAGAGTTGCCTTGGGATTGCATAGACAGCTCATGGCAGAACTGGAATGTAGCCGCAGTGTGCTGCTTCCTAAGCTTCTCGCTATTGCTTTGGGGCAGGGTCTCTCCATTGCATGTTTGTGCAGCACCTTGAACTGTGGGTCTGGGTCTATGTCTAAGGCTGCTGGCTGCAACAACAACAGAAATATTAATTAGCATACTGATAAGCATGCCTTTGGGATTTCTGGAAATTGGACATGTATCATCAAAGGCTGTGGCAGAAATGGGTGCATCTCCAAAGAAGTAATTTCAGCCAGACATTTATTTTTGACAAAGAGAAGAGCACAACAAGGAAGAACAAAAGAAAAGTCTTCATGACGGAGAAATTAAAGGAGATGGACAGACAGAGAGAGTGCAGTGA
This sequence comes from Caiman crocodilus, assembly GCA_030014935.1. Lineage (NCBI taxonomy): Eukaryota > Metazoa > Chordata > Crocodylia > Alligatoridae > Caiman > Caiman crocodilus. The sequence continues at coordinate 13,703,768 of JAGPOW010003364.1, forward strand.
ACGTGAGACTGCGATAGCCGGCTGCTGCTACGTTCTGAGAACAAAATGGCTGCGAGGAGCCTCACGCAGGGGCTGCACTTACTGGAAATGTAAGGCAGCAGCATGCAAACATACACCCTTCCAGAGCTAGAAATGGGGGTGCATTTTTAAATCAGAAAGCCCCCTTCGGTGGGCACAACTGGGACCTCTGATACTTCCCCCGCATTTCAATCTAAGCGCTCACACTTGTACATCCTGAGGTGCCGGAGTAAAGCTAGACCTGGGATTAGAGACAAGCACCCTTCTTTACACCTGCTATCAACGGTGACCTCAGATGAAAGGCCTAGCCTCAGGGCAGGGGAAAAATGAATCCCCAGAATATAGGAAGAATAAAAAAATCCCCAAAAAACAAAGATACTGTTTAGGTCAGAGTGAGTACATCTACATGCCAGAGTGGGAGCACTCATTAATGTGCTTATGCTACTGTATATTAAATTTAGTAACTCTGCTGTGAGCAGCGCCATCCCTAGGGGTCCGGCCACTCACCAGCCCCCTCACCCTCCTGCTCTGTGGTCCAGCCGCTCGCCACTCTCCCTTCCCCCCGGCTCCAACTGATATGCCCTGGGCTTCGCACACCCCTAGGGATGGCTCTGGATGTGAGGTACTAAATAAATGTGCATTAGGCTGCCATAACGTGCATCAGTGAAAACACACACTTTTTTAGTGATGCTAAAAGAGCAGTAGCCTATTTTTACTGTGCATTAGCGTATTAGCACAGTTTTTGACATAAAATAGGCTACTGAGCATTAAAGTACACATGTAGATGTGCCCAGTTGGAGGCAAGGCTACATCCTTTGGCCAAGCATAGGGATCTTATGGAAAGTCACGGTTACAGGAGACTCCTTCCATATCATCCCTTTTTCCCATCCCCCACATGCCTTTGTTCTGTAGCTTCAGAACCTGTGGGAGTTTTTTCTTTCTTTAATCTGGGACAAAACCAGCTTGTTGCATTGCTGATGGAAAGGGAGGGAGAGGAAAAGGAAGTGAAGCCAAAGAGGAAGAGCTGATTTCTTTACGTTTTAAAAACGGAATTAAAAAGTGGCAGTGAGACTGCAGGGTAATTATCCCTCTGTTCCAGCTGAAATACAATTAAGGCAGCTCTCAACGAGCCCACGGGATATTGCGGTTTACTAATTAACAAGCGGATATGCTGTGGCCCCTGTCAGGACAATTATAGCACGAGACAGGCTTCAGGAGTTCTAATTACACATCAGTCTACGACACACCGCCATACAAATTAACAAGGGGCCCTGGCTGGCATTAAAGGGAGTTTACCTGGCGAGTGATTATTTCCAACCAACAAGTGATGGGCATCTGCAGCTGAAGGGTGACAATGCATGCAGACCTGACTTGGAGCAGCGGCAGGGAAGGGATCAGGGATCTAGTTGAGGTTGAGCAGAATTTCAAAGGACCTTTGTCATCCTCTTCCTTGCCAATTTTTCTACCCTGTTTTCTTTTTGGGAGGTTTGAATCTTCAGAGCCAAAGCCAAATGAACAGGGTGGGGACTAAAGGCTGTGTTCCTACCATTCACGATACCTGAAAATGCCGCGCACACGTTGCACACCTGATGGTAGCCAGGGGGACGTGAGAATTATTTCTCATTTTTGGAGGGGCCTTTGTGAGTCTCACAAGACAGAGTGAAACCACAGACTTAAGTCACTCCAGTGGGTAAAAAGCCTCTGGATGGCATTTGCCTCTAGGATGGGATGGTTCCATTTCCAAAGCATATGTAGAGTGGCTTGTCATTTTTTTCCAACCTAAGCTACAATGTGGAAGGGTCAGGCATAGCTGATGCCCTCCATAAAGATTATCGTGCTTCTCAAATCCTATTTGTTACATAGGATCATAGAAATGTAAGGCTGGTAGGCACCTCAAGAGATCATGCAGCCCACCCCCAGGCCTGCCCTGAGGCGAGATCAGCTATGCCACACAGGTTATCCCTGACAGATGTTCGTCAGACCCATTCTTTAAAAACTCTGGTGAGGGAGATTTCACATTTTAAAGAGCCAGTCGAGATCACTCAGAGAGAAGCATCTAAGTAGCCACAGTAGAGAAAAATGTTAATCACTTATTAGAAAACCAGGAGGAGCTGAGGCAGATCTCATGGTCATTACAGTCTGTCCGGACTATTTTCATCATTTCCTATAACACTTGACATTTCCCAAAGCCTGGTTGATGACTTATAACCTGGTAGGTTGAAATCCATGTAGGTCTAATTTATGATCAAGGTAGGTGTGATCATGCTGGTGAATATTCACTGCCAGTGGGTCCACTTAGTCACATGGCATTGCTTCTATTTCACATGGCATTGGCTTTGACTTGCACTTTCAACTGGCGAATAACAGCTATCAGACTTTCCGGCATGAATTTTCAAACCAATAATCTTTTCTGCTAACACCTGGGAAAGGTTCAGGATTCATGAATGCTTTCATCGGGACACGGCGGGTGCTGGAACACTGACAAATAACTAACACCAGGGTTTCCTGGTCTGGGTGAATTTTTTTCAGACACATAGTGTATTTGCCAAACGTTCAGTTTCAGAATGAATTCTTCAGTAGCATAGCTTGGGGTATGGGGAGGAGAGGGGCACCAACCCTGGACACCAACTTAGAGGGGGTGTCAGTATGGCCTCCTTCTCCCCTCCCCTCCCTCTGCACTGCCTGGCCGTAGGAGCTGACCAGATGCAGTCCTTTGCCCAGTAGTGTATTTGTGGGGAATCATAGAGAAGTCGGGCTAGAAGCAAACTCCAGTGGTCATCTAATCTAGCCCCTGCCTAAGGCAGGATCATCCCTATTGCTGTCTTCCCCAGAAGGCTTTGCAGTGGAAGAGACTGCCCTGTATCCACTGGGGGGAGCAGCAAACAGGGCACCAGAAGCAGCCCCCAGGAAGCCCGTGCTGCTGCCCATCCCTCAGCAGTAACATCCACAGCAGTAGCAGGTGCCACCCAAGTGAGGAAAACTGGGGCAGGTAAGACTTCTCTCCCTCCCCGCATGCCCCTCTCCCCTACCCACTCTCCAGTGGTCAGCATAATTCCCCCCAACCCTGCACCAGACACAAACAAGAACCTCTGCTTCAGGCACCGGAAGAACTTGCTACACCTCTGGAATTCATTGAATAGTTTGGGGCCAAAATAGGGGGAAAGATTTTTCAGAAAGGTCAAATTTCAAACCAACCTTTCCTTGCAAACTTTAGCTTGATTTGATGTTTTTAAAAGTAGTAAAAATCACTCTGGAACCAAATGAGATGTTTTGTTTGAGCTGAAAGGCACACACAAACACATATGTATATGCATATATATATGCATATACATATATATACACACACACATGCACACACACTTTTTTAATTCTATTATTGCAGGAAAAGTCCTGTTTGTGTCCTGAACCAAACTGCTATTCGCACAGGCATGATGGCTCTACACATCAGAGGGAATTGAGCTCAGGACACTTCCCTGGGACTCAGGGGCTTGGCAATTTTGTAACCTGTTGTCTATTGTGGTGACAATCCTGAACCAGAGTGGGTGTTTACAATACTGTTCGCTCTCACTGAATCCCAGGCACAAACACTCCTTTGGTCCACAACCCAGCAGCAGGAGATACTTGATACAAGGCTGATACATCTTCTCTGCTGGAGCTGAGATCATAGGATCATAGGAAAGTAGGGATAGAAGGGACCTCACAAGGTCATCTAGTTTAGCCCCCTGACCAAGGCAAGATCATCTCTGACTAAACCATCCTAGCCAACCATCTTTCTAACCTGCTCTTGAAAATTTCCAAGGATGGAGACTCCACGACATCTCTAGGCAGACTGTCCCAATGCTTGACCACCCTCATAGTCAGATAGTTCCTACTCATTTCCAACCTACATTTTCTGTGCTGAAGCTCGAGGCCATTGCTCCTAGTCTTATTGTCTACAGACACAGAGAAAAGTTCATCTCCATCCTCTCTATAATCACCCTTCAGGTAAAACTAAAAACTGTTCCTAAATCCCCCCTCAGTCTTTTCTTCAAACTAAATAACTGTAGTTCTTGCAGCCTTTCCTCATAAGTCTTCCTTTCCAGGCCCCTAATCTTTTCTATCACTCTACACTGGACTCTTTCCAAACTGTCCACATCCTTCTTGAAGTGTGGGGCCCAAAACTGGATGCTGTATTCCAGGTAAAATCTCACCAGTGCTGAAATGAGCAGAAGAATCTCTTCCTTCCATTTTCACGTAACAGTCCTGTTAATATAACACAGCATACTGGTGGCATTTTTTTGAACAAGAGCACACCGTTGACTCATATTCAACTTATGAGCTACTGTAATCCCTACATCCTTCTCTGCAGACTGCAGCCTAGCCAGCCACTTCCCAGTCTATATTTGTCCATGTGATTGTTCCATCCCAAGTCCAGGACTTTACACTTGTCCTTGATAAATAGCATCAGCTTGATTGTGAACCATTTCCCCAGTCTATTCTGGTCATTCTGGATCCTAGCCCCAGTCTCCAGAGTATCTGCAACTCCATCCAACTTGGTGTCATCTGCACATTTGCTAAGAATGCACTCAGTCCCGCCCTCCAGATGTCAGTGGACTTGCCTCCTACAAGAGAATGAAAAGGAGAACATTTGATTAATAGAGCAGTGATAGGTAGAAAGGCTCTGAACCTATCCTTATTGATACTTTATATTGTGGTTGGGCCCGTGGAGCTCCATCATGAACTCTTGGCACTAGGGGCAGTATGGCTATAAAACTAAAAGACCGCACTGGAACAGCAAAGCTGATACAACTTGTTTTTCCCTGTGGGTGATGCTTTGGCTGTAACTCTTCTCCTGGCAAAGAGGAGGTAGCTGGAGAAATGCCATAAGTGCCAGCTGCAAGAGATAATGCTTCCAGGAAAGAACCCAGATCTCACTAGGTCCATATTTGTGTAGGCTAGGCAGAGATTTTTTAACACCAGACCTCACTGAGGGTGATCATAAACAGGTCACTCGATGTGTATTATACCTAAAGGCTGCAAAAAGCAAACAAGGGTCCAGTCCTAGGGTGGGCTATCCCAGATTTCCCAGTGCCTACAGGTCTCCTCTCAGCTCAGTGTGGCTATGAGCAAGCCCCTTCAGGCAGTGGGTTTGCATACATGAGAGGAGAATCCAGCCTGAGCGGTTAGCCTGTGCCAAGGGCATAACTCATGCAAGGCCAATAGGCCCCCTCAGGAAGGAGTGATGTTGTCAGGTCTCCACAGCTGACTCACAGCACTGGCACTCTTCAGGGCAGCCACGCTGTTAATAGCGATCATGCTGGAAAAACCTGCCACACCTTTATAGCCTCCTGTTTTGGGGCCTTGCCCAGAATAACTCCAACATCCAGGACCCATGTAACCCATGGAGGACCCATGGAGGAAGCCAACAGCCTGGTTCCTGGCATCACTGCTGTTCAACATTTATAGGTGCTCCATGCCCATGTGTCTTCTGCAGCAGCACAGGAAACCCAGCCCCAGCCCCTGGTAGTGAAACGGAGGATACAAAACCAGTTCTGTTACCAGAGGCTCTGGTACAATACAGCTGTAGGCCCACTTGGGGGAAGCAGACTTCAGGCCCTGTACACACCTGGGTTTAAGCTGGGCTAGCTACAGTCAGAATTGGACCCAGTTGAGATGGGCAAGCTATTGCTGCTGCTGCTTCCCAAGGCCCTGGCTAAGAGGCTATACAAATATTTCATTTAATTTGACAATAGTGTGGAATATACGGACGCCTCTGCTCCAGCTGAGCTTCAGCAAATGAAATTTGCAAACAACGAGCAGAGCCTCTCTCAGGCCTGTGAGCATCTGGCACCCGGTGAAGGGGAAGGATTCCTTGTCCTGGAAGAATAATGGAAGCTGCTGCCTTCAAGGACACGACATTCAGCTCCTGTTCGGTTCTGCAAAGAGAGGCCATTGAAGGAGCAAACTGGACTGGAGAGGTCCTGGGAAGTACTCTTCACACAGCACTCCACACTGTGCCTGGGCCTGGGGCACCTTTTGCAAGGGGCTGAGAAGGACCGTTGCTGCGGGGAGAGGGGTGGGTTGGACGGCTCAGTGAAACAATCAGTCTCCCCCCATGCAGTTCCTGATGAGGAAGCCTCCGAGCATCCCCTAAGAGACCCCGTCCCACCTTGTGTTGGTTGTTGCTTGTCCTCTCTCCTGCTCTGCTGAGACAAACAGCACCATTCCTCTCCCTGCTCCTTGTGTGCTCTCTCTCCATCCCACCATGTGTCTCTGCAAGCACACCTGCCTCCCTTTCCAGCTTGGGACTAGACTCCTTCGGCCTGTCCACTTACCCCAGCCCATAGAGTGACCTCACAGAGGACAGTCCGGTTGTCCTCTGCCCTCTACTGATACGAAACCCTTTATGCCCTCTTATTTTTCTCCTGAAAAGACATATAAAGGACATAAAGGCATCGGGTTTCATGTCAATAGAGGACAGAGGACAGAATAGCAGAAAACTGGAATGTCCTGTATGATGGACAGCCCACCAGCCCCTTCTGTGGCCTTCCTATGCAGATGGGAACAGAGTGGATGTGGGGCACGGGTCCAAGGGCCTGTTTAGTCATACAGGACACATCTAACCCACTCTGGGAGAGACATCCCTGGGGAATGAAACCACCCCTTGCAATCAGAGTGAGTATTTCTCTCCCACCCAGGAGACCAGTCTCATTCTTCTAACGAACATGCCACTGAAAGGTGGGGTTTGCAATGCTACTGCGGTTATCCCAGTGCCTCTCCCCAAAGCAGCCTGGTTGCTTCCTCCCCCCTACACTGAACTCTCTGTGCTTGGGTGCACCCTTCCTGCCTTCAAACAGGGATGCAGCTCCATCTTGTTGCCTTGATGAGCTGTTTGCTCTGATGTCTTCTGTAAGACACATGGCCGATGAGACTAGGGGGCTGCCTGCCTCATGGGGTCTAACTTGAGGCATGCCTGGCAGTCCGAAGCTGCACATAGTTTTGCTGCAGAAGGATCTTAAAGGGACTGAATTGGTTATATGTGGGAACCCAAGCTTCCAGGGCTCCCTTGCAACACAGCAGGGGCTGTGGGCCCTGAAAGAAGGGGACCTGCAGAGTCAGTGGTGTTGGGGACCATGGGCTATGTTGCAGGAAGGCCACCTGAGAGTAATGAGAGAGAAACCTTATTGGGTTGAACAGTAGGAGTTTCTACCCTCCTCAGAGAAATAACTGACCTTTCTTGTTCTGAGCCAAGTGAGGTCTGCCAGCTGGACAGGAGTGAAGTTGGGGTGGAGGTCAGAGATCCTGAGGAAGGGAAGGGGTGAACTGGAGAGACAGAGTGAAGAAACAAAACTTTTTGCAATGTGTTCAGACCAGAAATGGCTGCTAGTTTTGGCCCCGGAGGGCTTGCAGAATTCTCTGGGAATTCACTGTCTTCAGCAACTTCATGAAAGCCATGTGAGTGGGTAGGCATGTGTGTGTAGGGGGCGTTAGTAGCTAAAGCAGGTGTTGTCTGAGGCTGAGGTGTTTCATTTTCTCTTGGTACCGAGTGAACGGGATGAGACGCTGTCAGTCGAGGAAAGAAGCAGGTGTTTCTGACTCTCAAGCTACTCAGACCTCCGAATGTACAAACATGCACACGCCTTCTCACCTGTTCCCCAAGGGTGTAGGCAGCAGGTCCAGTTTGCCTCCTGACATCTGAGGCTGGATCAAAACACTGCTGCAGAGCAATGGCAGCCAGTGAACAGCCCATTCCACCTTGCACTGAGGTCCCAGAATAAATCTCATTAACAAATGCAATTAACACGAGCTGGGCTCATTCCCCCGTGCCACCCCAGACAGAGACGTACATAAAAATAACTGTTTGTTACACAGCGGGCACAGCCTGGCTTATCGCTGCAGACAGGAAATTACAGTGCAAAGCTGCACGTTTCACTTTTAATAACTTTGGCAATAAACTGTCTTGTCAAACAAGGCCAAGACAGAGTGATAATGAAGCTTCCGCCCGACCCATAATTGCCCACTATTCTCCCAAGGAGAAGGCAGAAAGAGGGGTGACAAGGAGAGTCAGATGTCTTCCTCTCGGAAGAGGCTGCCTTACAACCATAGGGCACTTCAACCCCTAACTCCCATGACTGTATTCATCCATCCCTTCCTCTTGGGGACCCAAGAATGTTTGCTCTGTTTGGTGCTAATGGTGTCTGCTCCACCCCAGAAATAACCACATATGCTGCTGGCCTGGATCTAAAATTAGCCCTGTCCCACCTTATTGCAGTTCTGTGGCACCCTCCTAGGTCTCTTCTCCCAGCTTAAGGCTGGGTTCACCAGCTGGGCTCAGGATACCAGGGAGACTCAAGTCAGTGTTGGAGGGTGCTGTATGGATGTCTGGGAGCAAAGGCAGGGAGGTCAGAGGGAGAGGCGCAGGTATTGTTCTGCATAAAGGGCAGCAGCAGGGTCTCGCCAGTGAGGACTGATGTATGCAGAAACTTTAGGCTTCAAGCAGCTTGATGCATCTTCATGGAGGAGGTGGGCACTGCCCAGCAGAGCTTCCCTACTTCCTCTGCCTCCCAAGAGCTCTCATTTAGGAGGAACACACCACTCTTGATGACTGGCTCCTCCACTGTGCACATCCCAACTCAGGGCTGAAAACCAAGGACCGAATGGATCAGAGAGACTGAACAAACCTACTGCTCACTGAAGGTCTCCAAGCAGGTTCAGCATGTGAGGGGCAGTGTAAAGGGAAGAAGAACCACCTGGGACTCATAGATGTCTAGGTCAGAAGGAGCCATACTGATCATCCAGGCTGACCTCATACATAATACTGATCCTCTTTTGGTGACTGCAGCTTCAAGCCCATAGTGACTGGTTGGGCCTGAACCTGTCTTTTAAGAAGACAGCCAGTCTCTTTCCACCTGTGGTTGCTGGATGGCCCTCCTTCACAGTACTGAAACTCACAGTCTTGAAAAAGGAGGATGATCGCAAATGGGAATCTGCTCTCTTCTCCCACAGAGGCCTGACCAGAGAGCTCCTCTTTGTGGTGCAAGGTTATCCAGGTTTCAAGAGCGCTCCCAGAGCTGAGCCCAGCAGCTCTGTCACAGCAGGCCAAGGAAAGGAGAATGCTTTCCCTTTCAAGTACCCAGCTCTGTTCTTTTCGGCCCTGCTTCCTCAGTGGTTTTGTTGTCCTACCTCCCTCATACTGAACTTCATGAATTGCTTCCTAGTAGGTCACCCTCTGCATTTGTCCAAGCGGCCTGAGGAGGGCACACACTGACTGCACTGCAGGGAAACAAATGAGATATGATGGATACGAAGGGAATGGGACTACAGCAGGGCTTGGCAATGTTTTCTGGTGGCAGACCACAATGGTCCAGCTGGGATCTGAAACCCAGACTCCTCCATTGCTTCCCCTGATGCCCAGCTAGTGTGGCATGGCCAGACCTCCCCTTCAGAAGCCCCAGGCATCTGGGTGCTGCAGGGCACAGGCAGAGCCCCTGCTGCCAAATGCCACTGAAGCCAGGGCTCTATGAGCTAGATCCAGCCTGCAGGAGTGTTTAGTTTGGGAGGTGGCCAGTAGTGCAGACAAAGCTGGAGGTGAGATAGCATTGAAAAGGAGTCCAGGAATGGGGGAACTGCAACAATACGGGGCATCTGTTTGGTATGGGTGAGTTGGAGGAAGGACTTCAAACCCACTGTAGTTGTCCCTTCCGTCTAGCAGTTGCAAAATAGGAACCACCATGGGTTTTCTTATGGGGCATCTTATTCTTCTGGACTGTTTTTTTCTTCTGGGAAGGCTCTCACAGAGGGCCCTCCTGCTGCTTCCACCGATTTCCATATCCCCTCTCTCCCCCTGTGTTTCAGCTTGTAGACTCTGAGGAACACAGCCTGGCCTTCTTATCTATGCCTGCCTGCTCAGCGTGTCAGGTGGACATTGGGGATTGATGGAAGAAAGCCCTGCTTCCACGTCCTGTACCTCTGCAGAGCCACAGGTGAGTGGAGGATGCCTCAGTGCCCCCACGGATCCCAGGGACACTCAGGCTCCCTGCAGAAGGGCTAGTCCAGTTGCTTCCAGAAGTTTGGGAGGTCTGGGCACATCCCAATGTTCAGGCAGAAGAGTCCTTTATCTTTACCAAACCTCAGGGCTGTTCTCTTGGGATGGACCCACCTCTTTCCCTCCCTTTCTCTCTCCGATACGTGAATGGGGCCCTCTTTGTTCTTCATATAGGAGCTTGAGGCCCTGTCATCTTTGCTGAATTCTTCCAACCCTGTCACCACCTGTACCCCATAGCTGTATCAGCCCTTCCCAGATTGGGAAGCAAGCAGAGAGGTGGTGAAGCTCACAGATAACTTTCTAACATGTGAAAACCTCCAACTATACTTTATCCAGACTTGGATGTTTCCATCTGCTTACTCACATGAGCTAAAAACGATCACCCAGGTTTTCTAGTGAAAACCCCCAAAAGTGATTGAACAAAGCTTAGTTAGTCAATGTTCATAAAACACCTGAGAGCCCTGGAGGAGCAGTGATGGAGAAGGGCAAACCCCTGATGTTTAGCCACTTCCCTTAAGAACGTGTCCATTTGCACAAAGAACTCTTCCCTCCACTATCACTTGCACTTGTCGATCCCTTCACAATGACCCCTGGGAGGGTGGAAACATGGCCACAGGGTGACTATGCAAGCCGCAGAAAAGAAACAAGAGATTAATATTTTGATGGTACAGTCTGCACCAGCCCCACTCAGCTCTGTAGGCAGCACTCCAGCTTCTCAATAATAGGAGACAAAACGAGACGTGTCCAGGCTGCGACTGGGAAATGAAGCATTTTGGAGTCACAGCAGGAACCTGCTGGTGCTGCTGGAGCCCTCTGCCTGCTGCCTGGCTCCCTGGGCAGGGAGAAGGCATTGTTATCCACCATTAGGGACCTCACCTGGAATTGCTGATCTGCATTCATAAACATGATCATGCTAATTGTCTGCCACTGCCGCCAAGCTGCTCTTGCCTGTCACTGCCTCCTCCCAGCACTGGGACTTCACATTTATTTGTCTCCCTACCCACTCCAAATGTCAAGATGTCTCTATTCTACAGGCCCTTTGATTAAAAGGAGAGAGGAGGAGACTGGAGACAGTGAGACAGCAAGGTCCCAGGAGAGCAGAGGCAGGGGAAAAGGGCAAACCAAACTGTGACCTGCTATAAGCCTGTGCATCTCCACTGACTTCTAATGAGATGCGCCAGCTTGCCCAAGGCCTGGTTTTGACCCTATGATGGTGTGTGTCACAAACGTAGCTTCAATATCCACTGACTAACTTTACTTGACCCTCAAGCCAAAAGCTTTACAGACCACTGTTTTACAGCAGGGCTTTTTGGTGCTGAGACAGAATGATCCAACTTGGATCCAAGGAGGGCCAGCAGTAGGATCAAGCTGCTACCTCTCTGGCCACCATTTCTCCCCACTTCTCATCTATGGTGCAGCACTATGAATCCACCTGCCACAAAGGCCCCTCACCACCCAGTTGTGGCATGGCATGATATGGGCAAAGCCCTTCATCACCAAATGCTGCCAAAGCCCCCTCTCCCTGCAGCTCTGGGTTGGATCCAATGTCTCCATGGACTGGATCCATAGGCTATAGGTTGCCAACCCCTGAAACCTACAGCATCCAGCAGGAGTGGGTTATATACACGATGTGTACAGTTTCTCTGTAAATAGCAGGCTTTTTTGTAGTAGCAATGAGAATACATGTATTGTATTGCAGTAAAAATGAGAATAAGGGGAAACTGCTGGTGATCAGAACTGGAGGCATCCAAACTGTTCAGCTCCCCTAAGCACACTTTTTCTCCTGTCTCGCTCGGAAGAGGGCCAATTACTTGTCGTAAATTATTCATTCGCTTAATTTAGCCTGTTATTCTCTTCGTGACCTACCCAGAGTTTTACAGATTTGTTCATTAGTCAAAAATTGTCCAAATACTTTATTCAAATAGACGTCAAGGTTTTAGGCTCTTGGCAGACTATTCAGCCTAACTTTTGGCTTATATGCAGAGACTGCTTGGCGACTTATGTCACGTGATAGAGTTTCTGAGCTTGGAGTAGATGACCTGAAATTTTGTAGGCAAGGAAAGACAACTGAGAGATTTCAAAAAGGAGGCAGTGAATGCATCCTACACCCACTTCCATGTCACCACACTCACTGGGGGACCAATAAAACTTGCTTTGCATGAACATTGTTGGCAACAAAATAGTTCAATTCAGCGGGAAGCTTGCAGAGAACAAAAAGGGGATCACAAATCTCGTCAAAGCTTATGTACTAGTTTTGGCCTTGATCCCACGTCTGAATCAGTGTAGTTAGACCACCGCAAATATAGGTCCAAACGCGTCAGCAGGTATAGCAGAAGCACCCACACAGATCCACTGTCAGAATCAGGGCCATAATCTGACTGAATGTTGCAGATGTTTGGGGCAACAATTGTCCAGACCTAATCTATTGGGTGCTGACTGACTGCTGTGCCACTCTTTTTTTCTGCTTTCCTGCAGAAGCTATTCTCTAATCTTTCTGAAACACAAAATTCAGTAAGAGCTATTAGTAATAGTCAACAGCTTAAAACTAGCTCTGAGCTCCTGTTAATAATAAGATAATGCAAAAAACACAGCATACGAATTGTAGTTAGTCAAATCAGATGAATCCAATGTATTCAAATGTAGTGATATAAGGCCATTTTAAGCAATTTGACTTTTCTATCTCTACGCCTGTGAGCAAGCGGAGGGTGGAGACATAGATTGGCTGGGGATAGATAACCCCAGTGGCCTTTTACCAAGGAAGACAATAAATAATAGGCATGGAAAAACTCAGCCTGCTTTTTTAGCCCCACAATTGTCCATGCAAAGATTTCTTTGCTCTTAAAGGGGGATGTTAAGCCTTTGCATACCCTTGTAGCAATTGTCCTTTGCTAATATGCCATGTTTATGAGAAGACTACTGAAGAAAGGTTAAAGGAAAGGAACATGTTCTGCCTGGACAAGCATTGATTGACAAGATCTGATGCAGAGAAGGAGCTCTTTGAATAGAAGAGCCTATTAGTTTCATTAGTCAATGGTCACAGAGCAATTAGTGATGGGTTTAAGCTGCAGCATGGAAATTTGGGGTGACATTTAGGAAAAAACTCTATGGCTCAGATTTGGGATGAAGCTAAGGGAGTTGGTTATGAATCCCTGAATCTGGGCTTGGGTCTAAAATGGTCCTGCCATTGCCAAAGATTAGAACAGCCAAGAACTGCTCTAATTTTATTCAATCTAGTTATGGTAATCAAAAGGTTGTCAGGGATAGATAGAAAATGCTGTGCTCCCCCCATGCTTCTTCCATTCCCCAGGGACTGTAGAGGGAGGAGAGTTGGTGTGAAAGTCAACTCTGGTGGGTCTTTGCCCTCTGGGGATCCCCAGCTCTGGAAAGACCCAACCATTCTCAGGCTGACAAGGCAAAGTGGCTGTAGAATCTGAATCTACAACTCCAGCAGTCTGGTGATGGGAAAAAACAGTGCAGAAATGTGGTGAAATCCCCAGTACGGGAAACATTCCAGGCCATATATGCCTTGCCTATCATAACTGATTAAGGTGGGGAACAGTCGCTGATAATTTTGGCCAAGCCAAATGATGTCTCTGGAAAAACTCTCTCTGTAGAGGTCACAATGAGTCCTGCTTAGTGAAAAACCTACCTCTTACACATGCCACTCCCTGGAGTATGGAAAGGGGGCCTTCCCTAATTTATGGGTTTGCCATTGATTTCAGGAGGTCTGGGACATTGCCTGATATTTATCAAAGGATTGTGCCTAATGCAACAAGCAGGACACTCAGCGCAAACGCGCATAAATCGAAAGCAGGGTGTGCAGCATAAAGGACGTCAACACACTGATGGACATCAACCCAGTGTTAACAAGAGTTCACACAACTCTGTGCTGGCTGGAGAAGCCAGGATGCACATTGCTGCGTCCATCCCATTTCCCCTTCCAGCCCCCAGCAGTGTCTGTGAGCTAAGGAAGGATGACCCATTTCTGTTAACATGTGTCAAGCCCTGTGTCATTTCTTCTTGCTGCATTGTCTTTCCATCAGGTTTTGTTTTTTTTAGGATAGCTGCTGCAAGTTGGCCAGACTCACCGGATGCTGCAAACACTCAGCAGGTGCTCTGCAGTCACATATCTGAAGGACAACACTGGTGACTCCTGTCTACCAATCCTCTCAGGTACATTAGCTGTACTTTCCAGGCCACTGAGGAAGACAAGGCAGCATTATGTAAAGGTCATCAAATGCAACAGACCTGCTGGCTGCTTTTGAACTGGAACAAAAGAAGGGGGGGGGGAAGAGAGACAGAGAAACTGTTCATACATTACTTCAGCTCCATAAAGAGCTCTGTCATGCAAAAAACAAAAAACCAAACCAAAAAAAAAAATCCAAAAGCCTGTATTGCTGAAACAATATTTCACAACACATTATGAGACAAGCGTGGCCTCGTCCTCAGCCCACACACTACCTAACATTTCCCAAAGGTACACGCTACTCTAAATACATCCACACTTCTTTTTGCAAGCGTATTTTGCTTTCCAGATTGGTCTCCCACCGTCTGCTGTGACTGGGCTGCACTGGAGTGGGGATGGCGATATGTGATTGGTCAGGTGAGTCAAATCCTCGCAGGGGAATAGCTCTTTGTGGAGTGGGTGGGCATAAAAGCATTGCATTTCCTTTGAGAGTTTTCATTTAAATATTTATATTTAAATATTTAAATACTGGGGGGGGGGTGTTCTCCAAAGATATCTGCACTGGCGCATGCCAGTGACATTTGCATTCTAAAAAGTGTAAATGGGCATGGTTCTGCGTTAAGGCGTTGCAAATGCTCAGCTGCTGCACTGCAAAAACAATGGTAGAGAGGTTCTTCCCATCGGGTTACCAAAATGTCTCCATATCGGAGTCCCAACACAGCGCGAATGCACAAGCCAGTACTTCAACGTGCCTTTGGGAGCCAGGAGCTTTTGCATTAGGAAATGTGCTAACACAAGGGGATTTTAATTGCCCATCTGACTAGGAAAAAGCTAAAGAAGGGAAAGCAAAATAGTAAGAGCAGTTTGAATAATGAAGAGAACCTACCAGATCTAATCCCCTCTGACGCATGCCTAACACCGCTCCATTTGTCTGCGCTACTGCCTCCCACTCAAGCTCCTGTCTCGCTCATACCTGCGCCGCTACGGTCTTGTTTCTTCCCTGCCCAAGCTCACTGCCATTTCAGTGAATGCAGGCAGCATTTCACACTCAAATCCCTCCCTACTAACAAGCTACTTGAGGGGATAATGCAGGGCCAAAGATCCCCAGAGAACAGAGAATTAAAAATGTCCGACTGCCGCAGCTCATGGTCTCACCAAATCCAATAAACAAGATTAGAAATCTCAACAAAACAAAAAGACCTTCCAAGACCTTCCAGGGCCCTCCTAGGAAGTTATTGTGGGCCACTTAAAAGCCTGTCATTAAGAAGGGAATTAATTAGCTTAGCAGCAGGGAGAGAAAAGAAGTGTTCAGAACAAGAGAGCAGCAAATTTAAGGAAGAGGTTTAATGGCTGGGAGAAAGGCACAAAGCACAGGAACACACACACCCACGTGCACACACACACCCACACACACGAGACATACTAACTTTCAGTTTCAGGTCAATTTAAACCTTTTAATTTCTGAAAGGACAGAACAAGCCTTCAGGTGGCTGAAAGAGGAAAGCAGCAAAGCTCAGAGCAAAGCGGAGCTCGAATTGTTCCTGACAGCTGAAGGCAAAAAGAGCTTCTGAGCTGCAAAATCCCCCACCCAGAAACACAAGTCCTTATTCCCTCTGTGGTGATGAAGTTACCAGTAATTCCCCATGAGTCCAACAAGTTCCCCTGATGTCAGGCTTGTATGGGTGAGAGGAGGAAGCCGTTCAGAGAACACATGTGGCCTTCCATACGAAAGAAACACCAGGTTTTCTGCTCTTGGCTGGGGGCACTAGGATACTGATCTGTGAATCAATAATACTGCCTTTTTTTAAATTTTGTGTCTCAGGCCAAATCAGCCAAATCAGTTCTGAGTCTCATCAACTGAGCAGCACTCAGTCATTCAAGTCTGTGAGGCGATACCATGGGCAAGTATCCTACCTCCCAGACTCTTCAGCCTGGGGCTTCAGATACCCCCAAGTCCATGGCAGGCATCCTACATGCAAGCCCCAAGCCTGGAGGCCTTGGAGTTCAGATGCCCCCAGTCTCATTTGCCCCTAACCAAAAGGCCAAAGGAGCAAGCTAAAGGGAAAGCCCAAATTTCTGATCTCGTGCAACTCCATTGCTGGTTCCTGCTCCCTCTGTGCTCCAGAGCAATAGGACAGGAGAAGGGAATAGTCTTTGCAAGATATTGTGAGCAGAGCCAAGCTCACTGTTGCTACGAGCAGAGCCAATTGGAGGCAAGCTGTCTGCACAGCAGAGCCCGTTTCCTTGGCTTTTGGTCAATTTTCCATCTGCCCTTTCCATAGTGAAAAATGCTGAAAGCAAACGAGAAAGAGACATTTATATGCTATATCCTGGAGGTCTGAGCATGCTCAGGCAGCACTGGAGATTGTCCTGTGACATTCCTTTGTAACCAGTTTGCCTTGTTTTACTGCTACAACAAAGGTCCCAAGGTCTCCATGGGGAGATAGCTGCGGTAATAACTTTCCCAGGAAGTGTCTGACCTGTTACTGCTGTAAACCCACTGGAGTGTCACATCCAATAGACCTGATGAAGAATGCTTTGCATCCCAAAGCTTGTCTACCTTTTTTCCAACCATGCAGTTAGGCCGATAAGAGCTATCACCCTTAAAATATCCTTGCCTCTCACATAACTCCTATAACGTCACTGCCACATCTAGTAGAAATGCCTGGTACTGACACCCGCTTTCCCACAGGGCTGGATTGGGGCCTTCTTGCTAGCTGATGGAGATGCTGTGCCTTTGGCTTAGCAGGGACCTGGTTTCACAGCCTTATATGGTGGTATCTTCTTGAGTGTCTAGTTTCTTCCACTTCTGTTAGTCTCCTTCACCAGATGAATAAGCCCATGCTATAGTCATGGACTTGAGACAGCCCTGGCCTCCCATTGCTAGGGCAGTCAAAGGCTGTGACTTGTCATTGCCTCCTCATTAGACACTACCTTTAAACTGGCTCATTCAATCTCACAGTTTCCTAGCTTGGAAGTTACTGGTCCCAACCTACATACAGGGGGACTCAGGCCCAGAGTGGGGTGGGATGTACCCAACACTACCCTGTGAATCAGCAGCAGAGCTGGAAACAGAAGCTGAAAGATGCATCTCTAAGCCCCCTACTCAGACCAGCACCCTATGGCCCAGAGACAGAAATGGATCCAAGGAGACCAGACTGTGGGGCCTTCTCTGGCCCCCTAAGACATCATGATCTTTCCGAGATGGCGCAGGCTATCAGCTGGACAGTAGGCCTGTGAGATGTATCCCTGTACAAGGTGGACACAAAGGAGGCACACACTGTCTGGGACATGCAAGGTGGGCATTCCCTTTGCTCCTCGGTGACAAACTGAGCACAGGTGAGCTGTGAATTGGGTATCATCCTCTCTACTGCAGACACTCGCCTGACCCTCGAGGGCAGTGCCATGCTCTCTACTGAGCTCTTCTGCCTGACCCCGTATGGAAGACTAGTGATTTTGTTGTTCTATGGCTCATCTCACGACAACAAGTCACAGTCTGCCTTATGGTGCACGGCCTCTCTCACCCACAGCTCAGTCACGCATCGGTACCTGCTGCAAGCTTCTGACTCTCCGCATCAGCTCTCCACCATTCTTACCTCCCATCCTGCCACCGGGAGTGAAGCCCGTGAGGTCTGCAGCTCATGGAGACCCAGAGGCTGCTGCATGCCTCCTCTCTGCTTCTGATCACCTCAGATGTTGCTTTTGTGAGCATTTCATGGGAAAGCAACAAGAGGGCGGGTCTGAAACCCACATCGACATCTAGCATGGCATGCAGCACCCAGCCCTGTGGCCACTGCAGGGAATCTGCCCTGCCTACCAGTGGTTGGATCAAGATTGGTGAATGCTTGAACATCAGTGTAAGCCGAAGGGCCAAGATAGAAGGAGAGAGAGTGACACAGATAGAAAGAGAAAGGAGATGGAGACCAGTCATGTGTCTGTGCATTGTGGGGGGAGCGCTAGATGAGGACACCTGCTCTGGCCCTGGGTCTCTGCAGTCTGGCTGTCTTCTGCACATAGATCCCTCTGCACTCACTTGCTCACCTGCTTTACCTTCCCCTCCACCCCAGTCTCCTCCTCCTGCCTTTTGCTCACCCTCCGCTCTGCTCTCACCTCCTGCTCTATTTGCCCTCTTGCGATTGACTGGCTGGTAACCAGGGATGGAGAGGAAGGGCTGAAGGAAGAAGCATCAGTCACACTGCAGCCCAACCTTGAGTAGCAAGGCTTCCCCAGAGTTCAAACCAGGAGCAGGTTTCCAGAGAGTTCAACCCCCCACCCATCCCCAATGATTTTTAAAGACCCCAGCCAGCCAGCAGCCAGCAAACAAACCCGATCTGCTTCCCTCTTCCCTCTAATGAGGTGCATGCACCATTCACTTACCACCTACTTTTGTCAAGGCAGAACTGGAGATTTTGCAGTTACCATAGTTATTGACGCCACAGCAACAAGGCACTCCACAGCAATACCTTTTAAGAGCAACTCACACAGGCACGTGTACACCACTCACACACGTGTGCGCACACACACACACACAGAGCTGTGCTCTAGGACTTCCATTCATGTTAGTGACACAGGAGGCTGGAGGGCAGCACACACCCAGTTGCTACAGATCTTTTGTGTTAGCCCTAGCTAGGCAGAGTGCTCTAAGTATTTGAATGGCTGTAGCAACCTAAATACCATGGCTGCATTGAAATACAGAGGGAAGGCAGACAAGCTATGTGCCCCTCGGCTCTGCCCTCAGCAAACGCAGCAGGGTGGCCCAAAGGGCTGGGTTGGGGCCTTCCAGCTAGCTGATGGAAATGCTGTACCTTTGGCTTAGCAGGGAGCTGGTTTCCCAGCCTTATATGCTGTTTTCTTCTAAAGTGTCCATTTTCTTCAGCTTCTATTAGTCTCCTTCATCAGATGAATAAGTCCATGCTATAGTCATGGGCTTGGGACAGACCTGGCTCCCATTGCTAGAGCAGTCAAAGGCTGTGCCCTTGTCATGGCCTCCTCATTAGGCACCACCTACCAAATGCTGTGCACAGTGACAGGTCCCATCTGGGGATGCCACTGTCCATGGCCCAGAAGAGGCCACGTCAGACTGACCTCCTGCATAACAGCTTGTGGACCCTCCCCTATTCACTCTGCACCCACGTGTAACTTCTGCTCCAGCTAAGAAATCTCATCTTGATTGAAGGAGTGTAAGCTATGGAGAATTTACCACAGGCCTGTAGGTGACAGGAAGCGTTTATAGGAGCAATATAGAGGGACAAAAAGCCACAAACACACTGCTCCCAGGAAAAGAGACAGATGGGTTAGTCCACCACTGGCAATATGATCATCAGGAAAGATATGTGGCCAGATCTCATGCATTGCAATGGTGCAAAGGAAGAGATTACACAACAGGGACTGTTCAGGAGGAGAAAAGTAGAAGGAGGGGAAAGACAAAGGAGAGGAAGAGACGGGTTGCCTTTCAGAGAAAAATGCAAAGAGAAGACTGAAAAGCGAGTCAGCCAGGATGGAAAGGGTAAGTAGGGGATGAAGCGAAGAAGAAAAGAAAGTAAAGGAAAGGGTCAGATGAGATTCACAGCATCCATGACAAGCCTAAATGGCTTTTTTTTTTCATCCAAATACTTCTTTCCTTAACAAAACCAGATTTTTACTGCAATGGACATTTTTCACAGAAAATGCCAGAAGCCCACAGCTGGAACAGTCTGGCTGTGCAAGAAAAATCCCTCCCCTCAAACCTACTCCCTTCCCGGGGAGGGGGCGGAAGAGTCAGAAAATTTCTGCTAGCATTTCAGATGAAACCTTTCCTCCCTTTCTTCATTCACGATTTTTCGTAGAAGTCAACATGACATTTTTCCAGCAGCCGTGTCGAATTCAAGCTCCTCATTTTGCTTGTGCTTCCCCGCCTTCTCTTTCACTGCCTTACTGGGGAGAGGTGGCTAGTTTGAGTCTTTGGCTCTACCTGATCCAGGCTCAATAATGGAAGGGGGCCCAAAATTCACCAGATTGTGAACAAAACCCTCCCCATACAGGGCCCCTGAATCTGGCTGTGTCACACTAAGCCCTGTGCCCAACTGCAACTGCTCCTGTTTCTACCGTCCTTTCTTTCTGAGAGCGCTTACCCGACCCACCTTCCCCCAGCTTGCTTTGCACATTGTTCTTTGCAGTCTCTGCTGTGGCCCTGCCGCCTGCCAGCCCACTGCCGAAGGACCCAGCAGGCGCCTATCCCTATTAGAAATCTTATTTGCACTGGAGGAGAGTGCAAATTGTCCTTTCTCTCCTAGACCTGGATTGCAATGCGGGGAGGCACGGAAGATCTTGGCAGGAGCAGTACAAAGTCAGACTCAGACAGAAGCTGCCGTTGTTAACAAGAGGTGACTGGGGAAGGAGCGGAGGCCAAGAGGGCCCTGAGATAATGAATTTAAAATACAGTAATTGTCTGAGGAGGCTAATGAAGGCACTGCAGCCCTCAGACTGCTCCAGAGCAGCACTTGAGAGCCCCTCCAGCACAGAACAGGAGTCATGCAACAGGCTGCAACAGGATGCCGGGCTCCATCCTTTTGTCTGGATTCCTAGGGCAGTGCTAGACTGGGAGATGCAGTAGTTTGATAGATAAAATGGCTAGATACTGCAGTGCGGCTGGGAGGAAATAGATACTGCAGCAGATAAAGACGGCGGCTCAGCGTGGGCTGGGTGGCGGCTGAAAGAACGTGGAGTGCTTGCTGGGGGTCTGCAGGTGAAGGGGTAACCGTGCTTCCCCGTCAGGGCTCCGCTGTTTTTTGCACAGAGCTGCATGGTCTCTCTAACACACGCACCTGCTGCTCAAGAAGCATGAGGACACTGATGCAAATGTAGAGTGAGTTGCCAGGGCAAGTGCCACCTCCCCGCTTTGTGACTGAAAAGCAGGGAGCAAGGGGAGGGAGGAATATACAACGACAGCTCATTTCCAGCCCATCTGAAACAGAGCTGCTAATTAAAGCCTCCTCCCCCAGTCCCCCTGCCCCAGACCATGTTCCTTCATCTCAGAGTGGACCATGGAGTCCATCATGAATCCATACGCTTGTTCCCAGCCTTTCAGGTGATGCTAAGGAGTTGTAGGAGCTGCAGGCCATGTGTGGGGCATAGGAGCAAAGTGTGTAAAGGTGTCTCACCACAGACCCAGAGGCCTGCGCTTGAGTTCTGCTCTTGCCAAAAGCAGCGGGTTGACCCAGTTGTGTGACCTGAGGGGTGAAACAGCAGACATGAGGCTAATCACGTCACTCCATGTTATTGGCTCCTGGAGCTACTGCATCTTACCCATAGCAACCTACCGCACCATCATGAGATGGGGTAGACCTCGAACCTTATTGTGACCTTGTAGGAGCTGAAAGTAGCAGCCTGTGGCTGAGACAGCTCTTTCCCTAAATTCTCCTTGACTAACTTGTTGTCTCCTAAGTATCCCAGCACGGGCCTCCAACACAAGCGGAGCAAACCTGTCTGCAGGCTGGGGCTGCTATTCACTTAGCAAGTCAGCTTTGGTGTTGGGCTATGACCTAGCAAAAACAAGACAAGGGCAAAGTTCTGTGTACATCTAGAAGCACCTCATCCAAGGGCCTGGGGGCCATACACATTCTCTGGTTCCTTGTCTCCACCGTTACCTATCCGCAGGGGAAGGGGCCACACAGCTCTGCTGACGCTCCTCAGTGCTGCCTGCCATACTTCTCACTACCCTAGTCCTGGGGCTCCCTTACTACAGACACCAACTTGTGAGAGGTAGGGTTGAGGCTGGAGAAAACCTGTCTAGCACTGGCAGTGACTGATCACCTGCAAACAGTGTAAAAGCCAAGGCTAGGACTGGGATGGCCTATTTCGGTCCACAGTGGCAAGCACTGGACTCTCCCAGCTTCCTGGCTGGCAGCCAAGGACTAATTTGATTAGCATGACCTATTTCCTGTGCTTTTTGGGTGATTTCATTACAGTCTATTTGATGCTTTCAGTTCTTCCTGCTATGTCAGGTCAGTGGGGTAAATCCATCGTGATCCAGGCTCAAACATCATAGAATGAAAAAACAAGTTTCCTCCAAAAGAAAACCAAAAAAACCACAGGTTCTTCATCCACCTCAGAGCTGTGTTTTCCTGGGGAAAAATATGGGAAAGTAGAGGAAGAAACAGCAGATCCGTAAAGGGCTCTCTCTTGGCCCAAAGAGCTCAGTGAATAAGTACATAAAGGTACCAAATACAGAGGAATGGAGTAAGGGTTGCAACGCCTGATGTGAAGTGGAACTGGTGCTTCTCTGACTGTCCAGCCCAGGGGGTACTAGCCCTTATGGACTGCTAACTAGAAAGGCCTTGCCCTGTCCCAAGTGTATGCTTAGGCCTGTGCTCCAGAGCAGCCAAGTCTCTCGTCACCGAAGAAGGCTACCATAAAACTCCAGCCAAGCTGGGTATGAGATTCTGAGCAGGGCTCAACTGCCTGCCGCTCTCCTTTGCCCAGGTCTGAGAGACCTGGGTAGCACCCAGCATGCCAGCAGGTTTAAAGATAAAAGTCCCACACATATCCTAAAAACTACCTGAGACCAGTGCAGCCCACCTAACAGAGGCTAAATCCTGACTGTGTTTATTTTAGATGCTCTCTTAGACTCTCTCTGAAGGAGCTGCTTCAAGAATTCAAACCCCAAGTAGTGGGCATGGTACTAGAAGGTGAAGACAGCCACAGCCATCATAGCCTTGCCAGCAGACGCCTGTCAAGTAGAAACTGTTTTAACAGCAGAACCCTGTTTGTCACGAGCAGAGCTTGTTTGGTCTGTGGGGGTGGATCTACTATGGTTTTACTATGCTCACGCAGCGTGCAGCTTTGCTGGATTAGCCGCAACCTTGAGAGAAGCACTTCGTCAGGATGACAATACCAGTCCTCCTCCCCCAGGGAAGAGCACTTAATGTAGCTGTAGCCATAGTTATTACCCTGGCACCCCCTTCTCTCCCTCATCCCCCATTCAGCCCCGCTTAGTTCAGTGCAAGGCTCCTTGCTGTTTGGTTTAGGTTGCTTGGGAAACACCCAAAGCAAAACCAGGGAAAGACACTTGCTTCAGAATAAAAACTCCCACCCTATAAAGCCTGTGTGCGTTGTGGGGGATTCCACTAATGTAACCGGGTGCAACTAGAAGTCTGTCATGCAGAGCTGTTACACCAACAGGTATAGACACTGGCCTTTATAATCACAGATGGATTATACAAGTCCCTTCCCAAGTGCTAACAGTTGTGCTCTGGGCATGAGCAGTGCCTTGCACTGTGGGGCTCTGGTCTGCCATGGAGGTTGCTGGGCACACCTGTGATACCCGTGCCTTTTTTCCTTAAACAAAAAAAAATTCCCATCCCAAGTCAAATCAGCCAAATCATTTCCAAACCTGGGACTCATCCAAGACCCATATGTGGCCTTAATACCAGCAAGCATGCTCCACCCCCACCTGGGGCTTCAGATGCTTCCAAATCCTTTGGCAGGGATCCTAGTGCAGGCCTAAGGTTTGGCTTGGGATTTGGATGCCCCTGGGTTTTGTTTGCCATATGGCTAGGAACGAGTCTCCCATTACCATAAAGTCAGCACCTAGCCAAGATCTTCCCACTGGAGGTGAAAGTGGGAGACTAAATATGCATTACCTGGGTCCCTGCCAAGAAGAGGCTTTCCCCTACAACACTTAGTGATCATTATGGATCATGTGGCTACTCCCCAAAGCCAGACAGGCATCCTACGAGCAAGCCCCAGGGCCAGAGACAGCCCATGGGGTAGCCCCGTCTGCTCGCTGCCCCTCACTTCCCGCTGCCTGAGCCCTACAATGCAGCCTCCCACGGCCGCTGCCCAGAGGACCCCAGCGGCCCCTTCCACCAGGGACCCCCAGAGGCCGCGACCCGGCTCCAAGCCAAGCCAAGCCAAGCCAAGCCAAGCCAAGCCAAGCCAAGCCAAGCCAGGGCCGGGCCGGGCACGGGGCACGGGGCACGGGGCGGGAGCCAATGGGGCGGCTCGGGGCGGGGCGGAGCGCGGGACTTGCCCGGGCATGTGGCAGCCATTGCCGCAGCTAGTTCCGGGAAAGACACGTGTAGCCGGCGCGGCGCGGCGCGGCGCGGCGCGGGGCCGAGGTGGGTTTGGGGCAGGGCAGGGCTCGGAGCAGTGATCTCGTTCCCCGCGTGAGTGTTTTAATGAGCTAAGGGCAGATCCGACTGCCAGGGCTGGGCTGGGCTGGGCTGAGGGGTGCCCGTGGCAGTGCCACTTGTTTCCCCCCCACTTGCTGTGGGAGTCCTCCGGGCCATGTGACTGCTGTGGGTTAGGCTGGCCCCATGCCCACAGCATAGCAGATCCCGGGTTCCCCTGGGGGATGGGGTGATGTGTCTCCTGGTTGCCCACGCACTGTCTAACTTGTTGCCCTGGCTGGCTTTGGCAGGATGCCTGCTGGCAAGGGGCAAGCACCAGGTGTCCTGAGGCCAGTGAAGGCCTGCAGGCTGGGGCAAAAGGAGTCCGAGGGCCAGTTCCTGGAGTACTACTATGCCAAGCGGGACCTGTGCTGTGCCCAGTCCAAAGCCCAGCCGTGCCTCCGAGTGGAGGCTGACAGTCAGGCCTTGCAGATTCAGACTAAGAAGAAGAGCCGGAAGCACCAGCGGTTTATGAAGCGCAGGGCTCTGCTGGAGCAGAGGGGGCTCCTGAGACCCAAGCTGGGAGAAAAGGTCCAGCCAGTTATACTCCAGCTGCCAGAAGCAGATATGGCACAGGAGCCACTCGCCAAGAAAACGGGCAGCTGTGGGCAGCCAGCATCCATGGTGCATGAGCAGCCTGCAGGAGAAACCCATGCCAAGCTCACCAAGCAGAAGCAGGTGCGGTCAGAGGCTGAGTCAGACAGTCCTGAGGGCCCAGCGGGGCAGTGCCTCCTCTCACCATCCCAGGATTTGGCATGCAGATTATCTTTGCCTGCAAGCTCCAAGTCAGGCAGAGTTTCCTTGTCCTGGTCACTCCAGAGACCTTGGAAATATGTAGCCATTGACTGCGAGATGGTGGGCACGGGTCCTGGTGGGAAACTGAGTGAGCTGGCACGATGCACAGTGGTCAGCTACAACGGAGATGTTGTCTATGACAAATATATCCGGCCAGAGCTCCCCATCGTGGACTACAGGACTCGGTGGAGTGGGATCACCAAGCGGCACATGCAGAATGCTACCCCATTCAAAGCTGCGCAGAGAGAGGTAAGCATGGGGGTGGGGAGGTCTCGCTTTCTTCCCTCTTAGGGCAGGTGGGATGAAACTGCTCTTCCTGCAACAGGACCCTGGGATGTTGCTGCTCTGACAACGGCAGGCAGGGAGGCTTTGTCACCTGTCCTCCTTCCAGGCTCACTTAGGAGCTCTTCAAAACCCCAGCACAGTAGGGGCATGATTGGTGTGGGACCTGTCAACTCCTGACCACCCAGTCCTGGCTCTGAGTCTGACTTGCTGCATATCAGCCTAAAGCAGGATGCTCTACATGTCTAGGCTGCTTCTCCTCATGTACCATTATCTCTGCCTTCCACTTCTCTCTCAGTATTTTTTAACCTGCCCCAGACGGTGCAGCAAGATAGCTTCTCTGAAACATTTGTCCCCGCTTCACTGTAGCGTGTGTCTGGATAGTCACTGGAGGGCTTTTGGGACTGATTTCCTTAGGGAGCCTGACTAGATAAACCAGTCAGTGCAGCAGAGGGCTCTACTTTGGCTTTGCTGCCCAACTCACCCCCCTCTGACACTTCCAGGTCCTGCAGATCCTGAAAGGCAAGATCGTGGTGGGCCATGCCATACATAATGACTTCCAAGCCCTCAAATATTTTCACCCCAAAGAGCAGACTCGAGATACCAGTCGGATCCCTTTGCTGAACCAGAAGGCAGGACTCCCCTTGAAAGCCAGCGTCTCTCTCAAAAGTCTGGCGAGGCAGCTGCTGCATACAAGAATTCAGGTGAGTGGTTCTGTACCTCCCAGGGGTGTTGTAAGGGCAGTGCTTGGCTGATGTGGGCCAAATACACGTAGAAGCTACAGGTGCAGATGTGGGTGGAGGCCTGGTTGTATTTGAATCTGGTCCAAAAAAACCAGCTGGATAAGTAGGCTGGATAAGTAGTGTATGAGAGCTTAGCATGCAGGATCTTTGCTGACTGTCCACTCTAATGTGGCTTTTTCTTTGCTGTCAGGTTGGCCGGAAGGGGCACTCATCAGTGGAAGATGCTCAGACATCCATGGAGCTCTACAGACTGGTGGAGCAAGAGTGGGAGCAGAAACTTGCCAGCAGCCTTCCTCGCAGTTTCCCTAGCAGCCCTACAGACAGTAATACAGACAGCAGCCACTACCTGGATGACCAGTACTGGCCCACGGACCTGAACATCGACTGCATTTGATGTTAGAGACCAGGCATTTCTCCTTAAGGTGCTTTGAGATGTTCTCAGGCCTTCAGCTTGTAAGCTGAAACCAGTTGATGGCTTCTATTTAACACCCCCCCCCCCCCAGGTAGTCTGGTGATGGTGCCCAGGGGACAGCAGTGATCAGTCCAATTGCCTCGCTAGGCATCATGCAAACATAACTTGAAAGAAATTTATATTTTTAGCTTATTAAATAACACAAAGCTGTTGGCTTTAAAAGCTCCCATGTTCTTACCTGGCACAGTCCTATGCCTTCTCCTGTTTAACTTTTTTTTTAACACCTGGAAGACCCAATATAAGACCAGGTGAGAAGCCCGTCTGTGCTGGCAAGTGCTCTGGAGTCTGGAGTGGTGACCTGGCCTGACATAACTTTCCACTGCAAAGCAGAGAGTGTTTAATTGTCTGCTGGAGGCAGAAAGTGCATCAGGGGAAAGGGCAGCTCAGGGCTGTCAGCTGGTAGAAACCTTAGAATGAGCTAGGTCCTGCTCCCTAAAGAAGAGACCTGGGAGCTTGTTCCTCACAAGCTTTCTCCACTCTTCATTTCTGTCACATTAATCTCCAGAAAGCCTCCTTTGCAAGCTGCAGGCAGCTGTTTTTCCTCTTCCCTCGAGCCCTGCCAGGAGTATTCTGACCTCTGGCACAGGGAGGATTACACTTATTTCACCCTGGCAGGGTCAAAGTGCTGCTGGGGTGTAGAAGCACCCAGGCCGGGGAGCAGAGATAAGACATTAGTGACGAAGGGGTGTGAATTCCAAGTGCCGATACTTCTGCCGCGTATGCAGGAATGCGGCCAAGCCACATCAAAACTATCTGATGCTTCCCCAACTGAGAGGATGAGAGCGTTTACCTGATGTGCCCTTAAAGCATGGAGCTGTTCTGACTTCTGTTGGGGCTGCTGTGGCCTGTCGGGTAGTGAGGACCTTATATCCCTGGCGGGATCAGGTGCAGTGTCCTGCTCTTGGCCCTTTCCCAGCAGGTTGTGTCTAGCAGAACCCATGCATAGCCCCACTTGTGTCTCCTGGATTACATCTGGTTCTTTCCTGGGTCCTTTTTGCCCTTTGCCCATAGACTCCTGCATTGATAGTATTTAAGGATGTACCAGGATCAGGCTGGATCTTGAGTCCTGCAGCACTTCACCCAGGATGGCTGTGTGATTACAGCAATGTTCTCTTATGGTTGGGACCTTCTTTTGAAATGCTGGAATTTCCCTTTCAGAGATGGATTTTGGCAGAGCCATATAGCCAGTGTGATGCCCTGCAGCTGGAATATCTGGCTGGTAGGCTTGAGATGAGAAGTTTCCTTTATGTCCTACCAGAGATGGACCCTTCTCTCCCCTCTCCCCCACCCTGCCTCAGGTTAGGGTGTTTCTGTGCAATGATGGGACCAGAGCCTATGTTGAATGCCAAGAATAAGGTCAGCTCTGAGTATCAGTCAGCCTTATTTTCAGTTATTGGCCAGGTGTCTTTTGAAACAGTCCTGCAGGAGACTTGCCAGGGTGGCATATGGAAGTGTGAGGTACGCTTACTGCTCTGGCCTTCATTTATGTGTTGTGCTTTCTGGCTGTACATCCTTGGTATGCACATTAACAAGTCTTGTTATTGCATAAACTGGAGACTGAAGTGCTCCCTGCCCTTTGAACCTTATCTATGGGTTCTTCACGGGTAGAGTGAGAGAAGCAATCTACTGCAGTTTCTAAAAGGCTAAATGTTTTTTAGGCAATGCTACTGGTAGCACATCTCTGGTGGGGCCTCTGTGAAAAGCAGAAAATGCTCTTCTATCATTCTAGCCTGCCTCAGGTGGCCAAGATAGTTGCAAGGCTGAGTCACCTTTTAAGCATCTGAGAACGCAATGATCTGCTGGATGTGTCTTGCCTGGTGCCCTACTGCTGTTATAGATGAGACTTACCCACAGAAATAAGCTAGAGTTGTGGAATTAAGTGTCCTACTGATTCCTTGTCTGTCAGAGAGTTCTGTGCATACATAGGGTCCAATTTGTATGGGCTAGTGGCAGCCACGATGTTAGGACTTTGGGATAAGAAAACTTGGGTTGTTTTTAAAGGCCATCCAGGGACCTGGCTCAGTCCTCTCTGCCCATCAGTACTCATTAGCTGCTTTCTGTAGTGAGGAGGAGAGGGCAGGATAGCCGGTGTTCCTTGCAACTTCATGCTTGCATTCAGGATTGACAGTCAGTAGCAAAGTGTTGCAGCCCCATCTTAATGGAGATGTACAAAACAAAAGCGCAGCACTACTGTTTTCTTCCTCATGCAGCCAGCTGAAAAGATACGTGACCTCTTCCCTCTTCAGATTCACACCTCAGTGGGATCATTACTATAACCTGGCACCATTAGCACAAGAAAACAGGGCCAGCCAGAGCCTTTCAAGTGAGTAGCTCCCCCTGAGGCAGCAGGATCAGGCTGAACAAGCCAAGCCCACACTAATCACAAAGTACTTGCTCTGTGTCACTGAACAGCAAGAAAAGAGGTTTAAATTATTCTATTTATCTTCTGTATTTAACAAACTTTGATTAAACTTATTGATGGAAACCTGTGTGTGTGTGTTCACTTGCTGTGTGACCTCTTCTGCTTCAGAGAGGGGATAGGGTATGGTATTCTTGTTAAGGAGCAAGAGAGAAGAATTTTTAAAATTCAGGTCATTCTTATCTTGCACCAAAGGTGATGTGGGGAAAACTGACTACAAATAAATGGTAAGAGACCTGTTTGCTCTGTATGGATCAAATTAATAGGAACCTTCAACTGTAAAACATGCTTATGGGAAGGGAATGCCCTGCCTCTCAGAGTTCATCCACTCCGAACGATCCTTAGCATATACCTCGCGCTGCATGGCTAAGACTACAGCCCTTGCCTTGGAAAGGGATAACATTTCACTAGGTTGCATCCTTGATGCGTTTCTCCTCTGATAGTATAGGAAGAGAGCAATAAAGACCGCTTTTGACTGGTCTGCAATATAGAAATGTCTTTTATCTAGAACTTCCCAAGCAATGAGAATTGGCACAAATGGCTCCTGTTAGTCCAAGCTGGTGACATCCATAGGGTGGTGAAGCTGGCTTCCTTCATCTGGCAATGCCTGTCAGTTTCCAGTTGCATCTTCCTTATTTAACACGGCTTTCTGTTCTGCTCCTTTGTGAAAAACTCACACAAGCAACTGAGAGAGACTTCTGCAACTAACTAATTGTACATTAGGAATAGTGCTGTGCAAAGCAGCACCATTCTGTTTTGACAGAATAGCGTTTTGTTTCGAATTTCGTTTCGACTCGTAACCGCCGTTCCATTTCGTTTCATCAAAACAATTTTGCTGTTTTGCTGTTTCACCCATAAACTATAATGGGGGAGGTCAAAACAGCCTATAACTTTGTCATTTCTGGCCTGATTTGGATGAAACTTGCAGGAATGGTAGCCCCTTCTGAAGGCCTGAAGCCTGCCAAGTTTCAAGGAGATGGGCACAGGGATTCGGTGAAACTGCACCTCAAGCTGTGGACAAGCAAAACTCATGATGTGGGTGACACTGTGTGTTAAGGCACAGCAGGGTGAAAGCTGCAGGCTTGCTAGCTCCTGCTGAGGCCATGAAACCTGCCAGCTGTCGAGGAGATAGGTGCAGGGCCCCAGAGCCCAGAAGCCCTGCACCCCTAGCTGCTGACAGGCAAAACTTGTGACGTGTGCTTGTGCAACTGCCTGTCTCTGTCTTGGGGCCAAGGAGGGTGAAAACTGCAGGCATGCTAGCCCCTGCTGTGGCCATGGAGGCTTTCCGCTGTCAAGGAGATCTGTACGGGGCAGTCTGGGTTCTGGGGCCTGCACCTCTGGCTGCTAACAGGCAAAATTCATGACATGGGTGGGAGACACTATGTGTGTGTTCAGGTACACCAACGTGGCACTGGAGCCTCTGCACAACATGGCATTGTGCCCCACTGAGGTCTCCTCCTCCCCTACAGCCTTGGGCCGGTCCACCAGTAAATGGCAGCAGGTAAAAATAACATGGGTGGCTCAGCACCAGTAGTACCAGCAGCATCTAAGGTAGCCAGACTGAACTATCACAGAGCCTTTCTTTTTATAAAGGAATTGACAGCAAGAAGTAAAGATATGTTGGATGGATATATGTTACTTGTGTGTGTGATGGCTTATCTTGGGTTTTAATGTTTATATGTTTATTGTGGAAAAAAACCAGAATAGTTAGAGAAATATATCTTGGTAAGCTTTCAGATTGAAAAACCCTGTGTCAGGCTGAGGACATACCTGCAATTGGTGTGTCTTCTGGTCCTGGATGGAAGGAATAGTAAAGAAGCCAGAGGCTGGCCTGGATCGCAATGCAGGCAAGAAGGCCAGTCAGTGAAAATGGAAATGGAGGCATTAG
>JAGPOW010003364.1:13734842-13768930 GCA_030014935.1 Caiman crocodilus
GGGTGAGGGGTAGGGGGGAAAGGGGATGTAGCAGCGCAGGTAAAAGTGCAGAGGTGCCTGGGGTGTCATGTCCGGCAGGTCACAGTGTGCCAGAACTCCGCTGTCTATATTGAGTCCATGAGTTCCCGTACCTACTACCTAGGAGGCTGATGAAGTGCAGTTCATAGGCCCAGCTCTGAAAAGTGGTTTGTACACTCAAACAAGCACCTAACCTCATCACCAGAACTGAAGCCAACTTCCTGCAGCTCACAACACAAAACTTGCCAACTATCTCAGTACCCCACAAACCACACACCAGAATCAATCAAAGGCGACAAAACCCAACTACTTGTGGGGGCACATTCCTCACCAAAAAACACTGCCTCCAGTCTCTCAGGCCTGATCCTGAGAAGGAACAAATTACAAACCACTTTTCACAGCCAGGCCTATGAACGTCACTTCTTCAGCCTCGTAGGTACAGAAACTCATAGACTCAGTATAGACAGTGGAGTCTGGCACACTGCGACCTGCCGGACATCTGACTCCCCAGGTACCTCTGCACTTTTGCCTGTGCTGCTACATCTCCCTCCCCACCCCCTTGCCCCAGCCTGTCCCTCACACCCTGTTGCCTCCATTTCCATTTTCACTGACTGGCTTCCTTGCCTGCATTTTTTGCCAGGCCAACCTCGGCTGCTCTGCTATTCCTTCCATCCAGGACCAGGAGACACACCAACTGCAGGTGCTTCCTCAGCCTGACAAAGGGCTTTTCAACACAAAAACTGGCATCCCGGGCAGCTAAGCTGAGCTCACTGAGAGCCTCACAACTGCACTGCAACCAGCAAGTGTCAGGCCTCTCAAAGACGTGACAGGTCTGGGCTTTCCCAGCCAGGACTGTGTGTGTGCGTTAGCTGGAGGTTATGGCACCTCCTACCTGCCTTTCACCAGGGGATTGTTGGTCCTGGCATTTACACAGCTGCCGTGCCACCAGCAGTCCCACCAGGCTGCCATACCCTGGCAGGGTGCAGTTTTAGTGGTCTTGCCCAGGACCTGAGGCCTCCTCTTTCCCCATAACCCCATTCCATACCTCCCAGTTCATCCTAGCAGGGGAGCGAGCTCAGCAGGGACGTGTTCTTCACCTTCTGGCTAGTGATGCAATGAGTGTCCCCTCCAGCTGAAAGCAGGCCATTAACTGGTTTTTAAAAAATTAAAAAAGAAAATAGGTGTGGATGGAGTGAGGAGGGTGGCATTCAGTCCGTCTGCACGTGGAGCTTGGAGAACCCCAGCAGCGGGAGGTTCACCATCAGGAACACCAATTGCTACACCGACGTAGGATACAAGCAGGTGCAGTGGGGTGTCACTGCACCCCCAGCAATGCTGAACACCCTTCCACTTGGAACACTGGTCAGTGGACAGGATAGGTGCTCACGGGCACCTGTGGCCAGATCCGGCCACATTTGGCTGCGACTTGCCCAGTAGGCCAAGGGGTCACACAGCAGTGGGTCCATGTCCTCAGCAAGATAGGCAGCCACCAAGGCGTGAGCGCTACGCGCCTGATGGTGGAGTCTGGTGGCTCTGGAGCCTGCCATAGAAGCCATGCCCGTAGCCCATATTGGCAGTGCCTGTGGTAGAGGACAAGACTGGCTGGTGGATGGCCTGCTAGCATGGAACAGTGGATATCCCAGTTCCACATCCCACTTCTGCTGTTCTGCCTTCCTGACTTTCTTTACCAGTGGTGCTGGCTCCTACCCTGGTGCCTCCATCCATTGATTTGGCATTTGGCTGCGGCATACAGTGCCCTTCACCCTTGCATCACACACGGCAGCCAGCACGTGGACTGTGCTGGACTGCAAGGGATCGAGTCATTTTCTGATGCCCTCCTTCAGCCGCCTCACCAGTGCCTGCACATCTGGTGTCAGTGGCTTACCCCAGTCAGGAACATTGATCCCCTGGAAACTCTCCATTTGGCTCTGAAGTTCCCTCGCTATGGGGATCACCTGCCTAAAGAGGGCATCAGCAGTGCTGAGGCTCTTGGTGGCTTCAAGGAAGGGCTTGAGGACCACCAAGATTTGGGAGATGGTACTCCATGCAGCTCTGTTCAGGGGCCTGCTGATCCCGATCTCCTTGAGCTAGGCTATCTCATGAATGGCCTTCTGTTGCTCCACCAACCTCTCGAGCATCAGGTAGGTGGAGTTCCACCGAGTCTCCACATTCTGTAGGATTTTGTGCTGTGTGACGTTCAGTTATTTTTGTTTATCCCGCAGCATCTTGCCCGCCTTGATGCTTTGGTGGAAGTAACTTGCCACCTTCCTGCATTTTGAAATTAGCTTGCTGGTGGTTCTAGCACCATCACTGGCAGCCCTGTCCCCCTCCACTGCATCCCTGACAACAAGGTGCAGCCTGTGTGCCACACAACAAATGCCTAGAAAGTTGCCATCATGGACCGCCTTCATAGTTTCATAGTTGGTCGGGTCGGAAGGGTCCTGAGCAGATCATCAAGTCCAACCCCCCTGCCATGACAGGAAAGAGTACTGGTGTCAAATTACCCCGGCAAAGTGTTCATCTGTCCTCCTCTTAAAGACCCCCAGGGTAGGAGCCAGCACCACTTCTCTTGCAGGTAGGTTCCAGATCCTAGCCGCCCTGACAGCGAAGTAGCGCCTCCTGATGTCTAGCCTAAATCTACCCTCGGCCAGCTTGTGACCGGTATTTCTAGTCACTCCTGGTAGTGCTTGGGGGAATAGGGACACCCCAATGCCTGCTGGTCCCCTCTGAATAGTTTGTAACAGGCCATTAGATCCCCCCTCAGCCTTCTCTTATGAAGGCTGAACAGGTTCAGGTCCCTTAGCCTCTCCTCATAGGGCCTGCCCTGCTGCCCCCAGATCATGCGAATGGTCCTTCTCTGGACCCTCTCCATGTTGTTCACGTCCCTCCTGAAGTGCGGCACACAGAACTGGATGCAGTACTCCAACTGCAGCCTGACCAGAGCTGCATAAAGGGGAAGGATCACCTCCTTGGACCTGTTTGAGATGTATCTATGGATGTATGACAAGGTGCGGTTGGTCTTCCTGACCACATCTCCGCACTGTCGGCCCATGTTCATTTTGGCATCAATAATGACTCCAAGATCCTTTTCTGCCTCTGCGCTAAAAAGAAGGGAGTTCCCCGGCCCAAAGGTATGCTGCTGGTTCTTCCTCTCCAGATGCAGTACTTTGCACTTGTCAGTGTTGAAACCCATCCTATTCTCATCCACCCATCTCTGTAACCTGTTCAGGTCTGATTGCAGCCTATTCCTCCCTTCTAGCATGCCCACATCCCCCCACATCTTAGTGTCATCTGCAAATTTGAACAGGGTGCTTTTCACCCCCTCATCCAAGCCACTGATGAAGATGTTGAACAGTCTCGGCCCGAGGACTGAGCCCTGTGGAACTCCTCTTCCCACATCCCTCCAGGTCGAATAAGACCCGTCCACCACCACTCTCTGGGTGCGGCCCTCCAGCCAACTAGCGACCCATTTGACTGTGTAGGTGTTGACACCGCAGTTCCCTAGTTTTTTAATGAGAATGGGGTGAGAGACAGTGTCAAAGGCCTTCCTAAAGTCCAGAAAGACTACGTCCACTGCTACCCCTGTGTCTAAGGATTTTGTGACCTGGTTATAGAAGGCCACCAAGTTGTTCCAACAGGACCTGCCTCTAATGAATCCATGTTGGTTGCCCCTAAGCATAACTTCCCCTGCTGGCGCCTTGACCATATTGATTCCATTGTTGGTGACCATGAACCCACAGGTGATCTTGCCCTGCCCAGTGAACCACCCCTGCACTAAGCCCCCTTCATGGCCCCCTTCATCTCTGTTGCCGTGTGAGACTCATCCATCACCTTGGCTTGAAGGAAAGCCCACGGATGGCCTGACTGGTCATGCACCTGCGGACCTGCCTTGCGCAGCTCCTCCCTTACGTACTCCCTGCATGCCTCATACAGGAATGGTACCAATGTTCCCTCTAAGGCGCAGTGGTTCGTGAGTGCGCCGTCTCAGTCCATGAGCATGCTTCCTTGGTCCGGCATGGGACACTTACTGAAGGGGGCCAGGGGCTGGGGCCAGGGGCCAGAGGCTGGAGCTGGGGGCTGGATGCTGGGAGCCAGAGGCTGGGGCCAGGAGCCAGAGGCTGGAGCCAGAAGCTGGGTGCCAGAGGCTGGAGCCAGAGGCTGGAGCCAGGGGCTGGAGCTGGGAGCTGGAGGCCAGTGGCTGGAACCGAAGGAGGGCCAATGGCTGGAGGCTGGGGCCAGGGGCCAGCCGGGGACTAGTGGCTGGAGGCTGGAGCCGGGAGCTGGGGCCAGGGGCTGGAACTGGAGCCTGACGCGGGCTCCATGGCTCCGGGGAAGTGTTCTGCTTCCCCGCATCAGGGCTGGGGAGTGGAGCACTTCCTCAGGGCTGTCTGAGCCCGTGCCAGCCCCCCGCCCCAACCTCCATCCCTGCCTTGCCTCACCTCGGGGAGGAGCTGCTGCCTGCCCCAGTGAGGCTCTGCTGGCTCCAGGACACTGCTTCGCTGCCTGGCTTGATGCCACATGCCTCCTCACTCCCCAAGGCATTGCAGAGGAGCAAAGCAGTGTCACTGGGGCAGGCAGCAGCTCTTCCACAAGGTGAGGCAAAGCAGGGATGGAGGCTGGGGCGGGGGGCTGGTGCAGGCTCCAGGGAAGCGCTCTGCTCCCCAGCCTGGATGCGGGTGGAGTGGAGCACCCCCCCCCAGAGCCCACGTAGCCCGTGCCAGGCTCTCTCCCCAGCCTCTCCTGATGTGTGGCCTTGAAAAGGCTGTGTGTGGCCACACTTTTCTTTGCGCAAGGCCGCACATGCGCGCACCTTAGAGGGAACCTTGGATGGCACCACCATCCTGCTGAAGGTCGTGCATGCGGGCACTTGGTATGATGGGGCCATGAGCACCATGAGCCACCTGAACCCTGGCCACTCAACTAGGGAGAATGGCTAGCCATTGACAGCAAGCATCTCCCCAATGCTCTGGGTGATCTTGCTCGCCTGTGGAATGCATACCCCTTTCTGTCCGCCTTTCCCCCAAGGTGGCCTGCCTCTGCTTTTTTGGGGATGGGGGCTTTGGAGCAAAAGGGGGACTTCCCTTTGGGCACACTTCCGCTGGTGCCAGGCTGAGGAGGAGCAAGGGCAAAGGGGTGATGCCTGCAGAGATGCATCAGCATCCCTGTCATGCTCATATGTTTTGTTCCCTTGCCCCAGCTGGTTTTGGCTTGGCAGTGCAGGCAAATAGCATATGTGGGATCATCTGCCAGCTCAAAATTATCCCAGACCACACTACCTGCTCGCTTCTGGGGTGCAGGTGCATCTGTGGATGCTGCTGCACTTCCCTTCTCCTCAGCGGGCAGAGAAACAGCAAGAGGAGGAGCAGACTCAGCTGAGCTGCTAGCCTTCACCTGTACATCAACCTACTCCAAAGTGCCTTCTGCGGAAGGAGACCTGACTCTAGGGGAAACTTGAGGGGCATTGAGCACAAACTCAGCTGATTCTCCCTCCTTCTCCAGAATTTCTCTTGCTAGGGCACTGAGATCTAGATCCAGCACTGGAAGGCTCAGTGTGGGAAGTGAACTAGGGGTGGAATAGGCTGTTGTGCTGGTGCTGCACTTTGTTGTTGCCATCATGGTGGGGGGGTATGGCTAGTGTGCATGGAAGGGATGCAGTCTTGGACACAGGCAGTGGCACTGGCACTGCTCCCCTCTCCTTGTATAGCTCTCCTTCTACCCACTCTTCCACGCCCCCCCCCCGGGAAGGCTGGCTTGTGTGGCCACCTGCCTTTCCACCACAATTTATGGTGTGTTTCATGTGTTCCTTTTCTACAAATATATAAATGTATTTACATTCCTATATAAATTTAAAAATGTAGGTGTCTGGTGCAAATAAGAAATGCTAAATGGCAAGTATATGCCTTAGCCCCTGTATAAATTCGGAAGTCTGGGTGCAAGAGGGTTGGTGATACTAGTACATGTGTGTGTGATGCAAATAAGAAATGTTAAACGAAACAGCAAGTATATGGCTTAGCCCCTGTATAAATTCAAAAGTGTGGATACAAGAGTGTAGGTAGGTGTGTGGTGCAAGAAAGAAATGTATAAAAGCAAATAGAAATATGGCTTTGTCCCTATATAATTTCTATAATGTATGTTGCAAATCTTTAAATGTATAGAAGTAAAATATAAATGTATTTTGCTTCCTATATAAATTTAATTCTACAGTAATCCTACCCAGTATAATTATAGAATTCAAAAGAATGAATCAATTACTATAATAAAATAAAAGAGCCTTGAAGAAAAAGGTATTTTGACTCGGAAATCCCTCTTGCTAGTAAGTAGGGAATCCTTTAGAAGATCAGTGTTGCTAGCCGTAGTTGTCTGATGCTTTGCTGCTGGAACACAGCTTAATAACTGACACCGAGGCAGAAAGCAGGGCATTGCAAACAATGCTGCCTTTTATGCAGTTTTCCATCCCTCCCCCAGAGCCCTGGGATTGGAAGGGACCTCAGGGAAGGATGACAGTCACTGGCCAGCTACACAGTCAATAATGAAAGCACTCCTTCCCCTGTCCTTCTCCTTACTGTTATTTCTGTTTCTCTGCAGGCAAGCCCAGCTTGAGCTTCGAAACTCAAAATATTTCAAAATTTATGAAATGTTTCGACTTGCCTTGTTTTGTTTCGAGGCTGTTTTGAAGCTCTCTGTTTTGTTTCAATTGCGGGGTTTTGAACTCGAAACGAGTTGAAACAGCGTCAAAATGAAACTGCTGGCAAAATTTCACACAGCCCTGGTTAGAAACATCCCAGCCTCTGCAGTAGATAACTGGCCTCCTGTTTTATGCAGCTTTTGCATGCTTTGAAAATTAGATGTGCCCAAGAAGTGCCAGTTACTATCACCTTTTCTACTTTTAAAAGACAGGACAAGGCGACAAGAGGCATTGAAAGAAGGGCCTTATGCCTATTTGAAGAGAAAGGGTTTATCACCTCCTAGGCAGGCCTTTCATTTGGCAATGTGGAAATAGCAAAGAGAGAGTTATTTGCTTCCAACTGTCCCAGGTAAGACCCCCGGCTTGTGGAGGAGGAGTAGAGCCCCTGCTTCTGTTGATCATTGTTATAAAAGAAAACTGTCTTTGCTCATATGTTTTAAGAATGAAAGGGAACTGCGTTTTGCAATAGGCAGGAGGCTGGCTCAGCCTTCTTTCCCTGAAGCTAATCATTATGTGAGTCATGCACATTTAGTATACTTAAAAAAAAATCATAGTATGGTTGGCGTTCCTTTCCATCTCCCAGAAAAACATTTTCCTTAAAGGAAAACAGCAGTAATTTTGGTGGCTGCATTAGATGACCACAGAAAAAAGGCACTTAATCAGGATGTGGAAGATGAACCAAGCAGGCACTATGCTCTAGCTAAAAATACCTGCAAATATTTCAAGTTCTTCACTGATGTGATCTGGCCACCTGGCTCAGCCCGGGGGGATGCTGGCTGAATGATAATTCCACTGTGCAAAGCATCGTAATGACAAGACCTGGGCCAGGGCTGCAGAGTAGGATCTGGGATTGTCTGGAGCGAGAGTCTGTGGTAGAGGTGGGGAGAGACTGGGGGGGGGGGGTCATACACTTTTCCAGGAACATAGAGCAAATGGGTTTTTGTTCCTACATATATATGGGAAACGGCTTCCTTTTGTGTAACTACTTGTGGTTGCACATAAACAAAGGGATTTGCGTGGGAATGCAAGTGCCTGCCCCCCATTTAGCAAGGTTCAGTCACAATCACAGGATGCAATGCTACCCTGTGACTTGGGCGCGGTGCTGAAGGCGTACGCTCCGCCAGCTGAGAATCACCAGAGACGGCTGACAGCACTAGCTCGTGAATAAGCTGCAGGCTCAAATCCTCAGATGGCGTCCAAACCACAATAAATAAATTTACCAAACTGCAGACAATTCGTTATCAGGGGAAATAAAGGGCTAAATCCATCAAGCTGCTGAGCAGTTTGCTTAGCATTAGCACTGACGTACTGTGATGCAAGATGCCTTAAAAATCCCTGCGGTTATGTCTGTAGTGCATTGTCTGAGTGCTCAGGTTAACCTAGCTGTGATGGAAGAAGCCTCCTCTCTCCCCCCCGATTTCCGCCCCCACACACACACACTCTCCCCCACTTTATATTACTTTGTCTCTGGTATCTTGGGACATATCCCATACTTCTTTCCCAGTCATCTGTGTCAGTTTTAGGAGAATTTGTCTGCCTGGTGGGGCATGGGAGGGAAGTGGGATTTTTGTGAAGTTTACTGGAGGAATATCAGCACTCAAGTGAGTTAATCAGCACCCCTGCCTGGGTCAATCAACTTGGGCATATCATGCCTTCAAAACCAGATCAGAGGCATTTCTGTGTAGACAACAGCTTGGTTAAAACCTAAATTAGGAGCTGGATTAACTGGATAGTGCAGATGTGCCCTAACACCAAACTCTCTCTCTCAGAAAGACCAGAGCAGCAGCGACATGCAGTCTTCCCTTCTCCAGTCTTCCTTCCCTGGCTACTGAGGATCCAGAAGAAGCTTGGAGACTTGTCAGAAAAACCTTGAAATGTATCTATCATTTGCCTAAAAAGGTCTGTAAGATCTGCCAGTCCCCCTGCCTCTGGCTGTCTTCCTCTCCTGGTACATGTCATCAGACATAAGTTTCTCTTGGTGCTACTGCTTTCTCCGTTATTTCATTTATATTTTCAACTAGGATTTTTTAAGAAATCTGAGGGACTTATGGGTCAAGTGAAGAGAAACTATTGGATGTTCCATTGTTTCCCTTTCAAATCTAACTTGGATGCGAGTGCCAATAGCAGCAGGGCAAGCAACTGGACACATGTCTGGGTTTGATTTGACTGATGTTCTGTAAAACCCCACTTGATACTAATGCCTGTTAACCACAGGGCTCCAGGGAGAACTAAACGCATGCTCTGTTGATGCCATCAAAGGTGACATCTGAATACCCTGACGCATGCAGGAGAGATGCAGCTGGTGCGGAGCTCAGAGATTTACTTGTCATTTATACTTCCACTCTTTTTCTAAAAGGGGTGGGGA
Organism: Caiman crocodilus; assembly: GCA_030014935.1. Classification (NCBI taxonomy): domain Eukaryota; kingdom Metazoa; phylum Chordata; order Crocodylia; family Alligatoridae; genus Caiman; species Caiman crocodilus. Next base: position 13,743,911 of record JAGPOW010003364.1, read on the forward strand.
GGCGACAAGTATCATCTCCAGACATGCTCCAATTTAACTCTTTCCACAGCACTTGCAATCTGTTTGCTTATTAGAGGAAGAGCAAACACGCACCGTTTCAGGGTAGGGCTAAGATTGCAGAAACACAAGGCAGAACAGCAGATGCAAAGGGCAGAATGGACTGAGTGGAAATGGCCTTGTGAATGAGGCAGAAACAAGCCCAATATTATGCCTGAAATCCTGGTCCTGCTGAACTGGAGAGGTGGCAAGTGCCACCCTCTCACCCTAACAAACTCGCTGAAGGTATGCGTCAAAGCAAGTAACTCCGAGTGCACACGCCTACATAGAAGCTTGCCTTCATTTGGAGAGCAGCCTTAGATCACCTCTGCTTCCTGCTCCTTGAAAGGGTTGAGAACATCTGCAGTTTCTTAAAGCACTTTGCATTAGGGGTATTGACTTCATGTTTTCAGTCCAAGTGCCTTAAATTTCCTGTATGTCCCCATGTCAATGAGACCTTTTAAGGGAGAGGGCTGCAGGGAAGGTGAACACGAACTGCTGCAACAGCAAGGCCAAGGGAGGTGTAGAGAAGAATTTATGGAGCTCATCTGCTACCCTTTTGTACTGTGCCTGGTACCGCTAATAGACGTACTACAAGTCACCTACTCAACCTATGCCAAGTCCTAGAAATGAGGTGGTATAGCTGGCCTAGAACATGGCTTGGGCATGCATGCCCATCCCACTCAGATGAACTTCTTGACATCTGGGGCTGTTCTAAGGTGGCTGCGCTGGCCCATTTCTGAGATTTGGTGCACAGGTAGAAACCTCAGACTCATGTGGGCAGCCCATGGACCCCTTCAATGAGGTTTTGCCTCTATGCCTCCCTCTTTGAATACAAAGGCACAGCACATAGATAAAAGGTGCCAACATCACTTGTTTCAACTTTAGATAACCACTCTCTGCATGGGAATGAGTTTCAGCCTAGCAAAGCTGTTGCTAACTCATCAGCAGCATCACCAACTTCAAACATTTGGGAATCACAAGTCTGGCTTGAGTCAAGGGAGGTAAGAAAGTGGGTTATTTTTGTTTGCAGTCTGAATTTGAGCCTTTGGAACATACTCAAGTCATGTTTCCCACTACCAGGAGGAGAGACACTTTGATTTTTAAATGAAAGCACAGATTTCCTAATCACTTGCCTCCAGGAAGTGGAGCTTTAATTAAAGCAGCAAAAATCATGAGATGAAAAGACTCTGTCGATTATAGTTATGGTTTTTAGCACAGTCCACAGGTTATAAGAAGATGATATGACCTTCTATAGGCAGGACTGAGCATATTATCAAAGTCCAGTAGACATAGGGTGGGCATCACAGAGGGCATTCCAGTTTTCTGCTACTCTGTCCTCGATTGATATGAGAAAGATCCTTCTCTTCGATTGATAGGAGAAAGATGGAGGACATAAAGGCGTTGGGTTTCATATCAATCGAGGACAGGGGACAACTGGACTGTCCTCTATGATGGCCACCCTAAGTGGACACTGCTGGACTCTGAAAGGCTCCACGCTCAAGATTGCAGGTTACACTGGGAAATAGGCAATGGGGAACAGTGCAGGCCCTGGCAGGAGATTCGCTGACTGGTTGTTTCCACTGCTAACCAATGAGTCCTTTGCACTGGTGAAAATTCCCAAACAGGCAGTGCTTGTTGCAAGACCCCTGGCAGGTAAGGAGGGAAGGACTCAACTGAAAAATTCAGTGGGTCTACAGTAGCTGGGTCCTGGGAGATCCTGACTTTCACAGAGACTTAGGGAGACTCCCAGCAGTTGGGAGGGGCCTTTATGCACTGCTTCTATTTCATTTGTATATGTTTAGCCCTGGAAGTAGCAAATTTTACCCCAAAATATTCAACTTGGGTTAGAACTAGGCTGCCTCTCAAGCCCTCGGGTGTTCAGAGTGCCAGTGAAGGAAGTGTCCTCAAATCTGGGACAGCATTCCTTTTTTCCTGTTAAGTGGGAAGTAGGCGATAAAAGGCCTGCCCATAGGAAAAAGCGGCGGAGGGTGAGGATGGAGGGATGTCACCGGTGTGTTATGTCAGGGAAGAGAGCAGTGTGAATCAGTGCTCTCCTGTATTACGCAAGTGTGACCTAAACATCTGAGCCTTTGGGGAAAGCCACTCCTATCAATTAGCTGCAACTGATGGATTGATCCTCTCCTGTCAGGCATTAAAAGGGCTTGTAAATGAGTTGCTCCCTGGATGCAAGAATGGCTTAATCTATCCCCAGACAATAGAGAGTGAATCTGAACAGTGTTTCAGGGCCTGTGAGTCTCCAAGGAAAGCCCATTTCTAAATACTGACTCCAGGGCCCAGCTGCTCAGCCAGCAAGGAGGGAAGAGCTGTGGAGAACAGAGTGAAACCTGAAGATACTTTGCTTAGTTGTGGGTTTTCTTCCTGGGGTGGACCTTGCCACGCCATGCCCCTCTAGTACCTAGTGCTTGCTGCTGTGGTGCAGCAGGACCTGTCACCAGGGAGGAGCCTTTTAACAACATTATAGGATCAGCAATCTATCAAGTTGAGCAAGATCTGTCTGAGCAGGAGATGGCACCAGACAGCCTGAATCCTCTTAGATCCTCTCGGCTAAGTGGGATGGATTGCAGGGAGTAGCAGCTTCTTAACCATTCCCCTCCTGCAGACCCTTTAGTAAAGGGGCTTCACTACTAGAACAAAACCAAGTGGCTTTTACAAACCTAGGAAGGGATGACAGGACACTACGGTTACAAACCAGACATGGTGCAAGCCAGCATTTAAATGAACAGCTCTGGAGGCCAGTTGAGGCACAGGGGTCTCCTGTATGAGTGGAAAACCAGGCCACAGAAGAAAAAGAGTGGTCCTGATGGATGGCCCCAGAGACAAAGGTTTTCAGTAGGCTTGTGTCTTAAAAGGGGTTATTTAGCTTTTTACCTGGGAGTTCTCCATTTTTTCAATTAAAGTGGGGTTCATTCTGGCCGAAAGGAATGAGCATTATTTGCTGGGGGTGATTCTAGAGGTGGTTTGGTTTGATTTTTCAAAGAACTGCTCAAAGAGATGCTTATGTTTTCTAAGAGCTTGAATCCCACCCACGCATGCTGTCTCATGCACGCTCACTTCAGCGCACACATCCACACTCAAGTCTGTTTATGCTTGTTGTGCGTGTGGTGTTTGTCAGCCTCAAGATGGTGGTGCCTTCTGGCATTGTGGCCCTGGACTGCGAGCTGGTGGGTGTGGGGCCATTTGGAGCTGAAAGCGGATCGGCCCATTGCAGCATTGCTGATTATTATAGCAATGTGCTTTACGGCTGATTCATCAGACCAGAAGGCATGATAAGAGACTACAGCACCTTTGCAACCAGAGTTTGCCCCTTGGATGTGCAAGGAGCCCTCTCCCTTCTCAGCTGCCCATGAAGAGGTAAATCTAATCACAGTCCGAGCTTGGCCAGTCATAGAATCAGAGAGAAACAGAGCTGGAAGGGACCTCAAGAGGTCATCTGGTCCAACCCCCTGCCTCAGGTAGGGTCATCCTTATCAAAACCAATTTATACAAATCCATTGTCAAACCTATTAGCAAAATTGCACAGTCAAGCCTGACAAAACCACAAGACATAAACCCTAACTGGTAAAGCAGGGATAGCACAGCAGTCAACAGCCTGCTGCTGCGAGGTTGCTGGAAAATGCTTGAGGGAGCCAAGGAAGAGGGCTTGTAAATGAATCCTGCATTGAAGAGGAAGACAAAACACCAAACAGTTCAGACCAATCTGACCATGGAGTAAAATTCCTTCCTGGCCCCAAATATGCCAATTAGTCTGATCCCAAGGGGCGGGGGCAAGACCCTCTAGCCAGGACCCGTTGGGCTAAAGTCCAGCAGGAGCACAGGCATACCCCAATCAAGCCTCTTGTTAGGGCATAGAACAGAATTCCCTTTTGAATTCTGCCCCTGACTCCTCACCGTTTTAAATAAAGGATTGTGCATGGCGCATGTGTCACTGAGCACCCAATTTGGAAATTTTCATCTGAAAAATATGAAAGGCGGTGCCCAGCTGAAGTAACAAGGCTGGCTCACAAGCCGTGCACCACATCGATCCCTCCTATGCAGTAATGACTTCCATGGAGTTTGACGGCTGCTGTTTTTGTGCTAGTCATCACCAAAGATATCTTATGAGGAGCAATAGCTGTGGCTGCAGGGACCAGTCTGCACAGGGCAATGACCAAACCAACAGACTGCCCAATGTTTCCATTATTCCAGTCAAAATGGGATCCTGATTCAAAATAATTAAACAGAGCCAAGGAAGAGAGGGCACATCAAAGGAAAGGCGCATGTGAGGCTGTAGGGAATGAGGGGCTGGGAAGAGAAGGACAGAACTCGATGCTGGGTAAGCTGCATGTGGCTAGTTCTTACTCCCCGGTTTCCCAGGACAGTCCAGTTGTGGCCCTTTTTGCAACAATGTCTGCAAGTCGTACAAAAATATGTCCGTTTCCTGATGGGGGTTTAGCACAGACACCCCCCAATGTCTTGCCCATGGGCTGGCAACCTGCCACCAGATGATAATTCCTCTCAGTCCCTAATGCATTGAGCTTAGAAAGATTTGGGTTGAAAGAACAGGTTTTCAAAAGGGTCCAATCCCCCTTTTCCTTACTTGGGGGCAAAATTCACTCATTCAGTGCTGCTAAGTTTGGGCTTAAAATGACCTGGGCCAACCATGATAGATGAACCCTTTTGAAAATATGGCTTAAAGGCATGAGTGCTTAGTGTTAGGCAAAGTGAAAATGTCAGAGGCTAAGAAATGGCCAGCTGCAGAACACATCCTAATGTCCAGTAACCTGAACTAAATCTCCCACCAGAATAATCCCTGCCCTTTGGGAAGGCTGAGGGTAACAGGTGCAGCAAAGGCCCATCTGTAATACCAGGAAAAACTCCTTCGCAGTCAGGGTGTCCGGACTGTGGAATAAACACCCTGCAGAGGTGGTGCAGTCACCTACCCTGGAGGTTTTCTAGAGGAGACTGGACAGTCACCTCGCTGGGATCACCCATCCCCAGTTGTCTTCCTGCTGAGAGTGGGGGAGCCGGACCTGATGATCTGCAAGGTCCCTTCCAGCCCCTGACAATCTATGAATCTCAAGGCTTTTGGAGCTCGTGCATCACATGGGCTTTGTCGGTCTAACGTCTCTTCCAGATCTTATGGATCCTGAGAAATAAATGGGTTGTTGGTCATGACTTGCACCATGACTTGGAAGTGCTAAAAGAAAATATGTGGCGCTATCAAGTGTACGATACCTCCAAGGCCTGGCTGAGGCAGGAGAATGGGCAGGAACTTCAAGCACGTTTCTCTCAAGGTCCTTTGGGAAAGGATCCTCAAGGAAACAATCCAGGTGAGGAAGAAAATCCTACTCTGCCTGCTATAGCCAGCTCTGCCGTACCTTGCAGCGGGGCTGATGGAAGACAGGGGCAGGCTGCAGTATTTGCTGTGAATCATATTTGTCACGAATTGAGCTCCTTTTCCACTTTGTGATTCACTCAAGAGCTAAAATGTCTCAGAATATTTGTGAATAGTCACCAAAACACCAATGAGCTGCTTGTTTGCCTAAAATAGTCATTTCTTTGCATTGTTTTACCAGCTAAGCCACATGACAGTGTTTCAGCTTCCTGATTTGCTGACCGAAGTTTTTTTCACTATTGTTATTTGCCGAGGCAGGAGGGTGACAGGTAATGAATGTGTGGATGGATATTCCTCTGTGAAGTTTCACAACAGCTTTAGGATTCACAGCTGGTTGGTGGTTGCCCAACTACTCCTGAATAATGATTAACACAAGCCCATGAATCCCAGCAATGGGAACTCGGGGGCTTTTATCACAAAAACATTGTCAAATTAGCTTTCTTCAACCAGCTGCAGTAGCAGGTAACTGATAAGCCTGTCATTGGAGTGAATTTTAACCAATGAGAGAAAGTGGGGTGACACATGCACTTACTTCTGTCTAGCAACAGCCTTTTCTTGAGCAACATGTGACAGCTCAAGCTGAGCTTTGCCTTCACATCTTTTCTTTTTTTTTTTTGATTAAGCTTTCCCCCTCCCCTCTTTAATTCCATTTAAAAGCAGTTTTTCATGGTGGGGAAATCTTACACATTGAATTCTATAATGGATTGTCTCCTGACCTTTTCCTACAGGAGCCTGGGGTGAGGATGAAGTTGATGGAACCATCAAAGATACATAGGAGCCTTTGGCCGTCATCCTGTTTCACTGCAGGGGTAGAATAAGGCACCGCGAACCCCTGGGTTTATGCAGCCCCCTGTCAGTCCAGCCAACGAGGCGCACAGAGGTCTGTCTGAGCAGAGCTCACGGCAGGATCTGGAGCCTTGCTGAGTAATGGCGTGATCTTATCATCGTTTCCCTTGGGCTTCCTTTCTCCTTGCCCTCCTTCTGCGTCTGACTGCGTCCTTCATTCACTGTGCATGTCTGATGCGCATCGTACCAGGTATTGGGTTTCTATCTCTTTTTGCAAGATGTCTAGGGTGTTCCAGGGTGTTTGCAACATTAGTAGCAGCCTCAGAGGGAAACAAGTGCTGACACTCTGAGCTGGGAAACCCGTCTCCAGGGACCTGTTGCTAGTGATGTGTCCTCTCCGATTTACTGGCTCTCCTGGTTCTCTAATGCAGGCACTGGGCTGCGGAGATGCTGGTGGAAGCAAGGGAACAGATTGCTCAGAGCAGGAGCTGCACAGCTCTGTGCCCTGGGTAGCAAGGGAGCGCCAGGTAGCGGTGGCAGCTGGGGCAATGGTAGCTGCTATTTTAGCATCCTAAGCAAGTCATCTTCCAGATGACCACCCACTTCCTTACCCTGCTCAGATAGCCAGCTCTCTGGGAGCTGGAAAGGATGCATTTGCACAAGTTTTCCTACAAGAGACTATGGAGAAGGGCTCTGGGTTGTATGCCAGCGCTCCGTAGCTTCTCTTTGATCTCAGCTCTGTTTTTAAAAGCATGGACAAAGGTCTTCTGATTTGCCTGGTAACCCCAAAGTCCCGAAACTCAAAAGGGGGTAGGGTGTTGTGCCAGACACCGTAAAGAAAACCCTTTACTCCCGGGAGATCTTACAGACGCGACAAAGAGTGGGGACAAGAAGGAGCTGTCTGTCGTCCCCTCTTGACAGCGCGGAAATGAAGACGGAGCTGAAGCGACTTGCTTCAGACATCACGAGGGGCCCGTCACGGAGTCAAGGAGCCAGCCCACGGGTCCTGCGTCCCCAGCCCAAGGAGCCTGCACCACATGAACCTCCTTTTCCTCTTGCTTCTGTCGAGACTGTAAATTTGCAGGCGGCGAACCCGCAGCCAGTTAAAATTAAACTAACAGGAGCCTTCAGAACCCGCTCAGCCTCAAGGAGCAATAGGTGTGATCTAAAAATGAATAGGCATGTCTGCCCGGTCGCTTAGCACTTCAGCTCCCGGAGCTGCGAGCCGGTGTGAGGACTCCGGTGAAGGCCCGCCGATTGGGTGAAGGCCTCCTTTGCAACCAATGAAAAAGGCTGGTGTGGCCTAGCAACAGCCTTTCCCTAATGAAAACAAGCCACTTAGACATCGTGACTGTCTGCAGATAAAAGAAAAGGGCAAGATGCTCTCATGAGGTGCCTGATCCTCGGAGGTAGCAAGCAGCCGCAGCTCCCTCTGAAGTCAGGGACTGAAGCGAATGGGTGGCCTGAGCACTTGGCGCTTCATAGGGGTCAAGATTGTAGAGGCAGAACTCACAGGGTCCACCGATACAGTCTACTGCTCCGTTTCAAGACCTGACGAAACACTTCATCTCCCTGGCACTACACTCTCCCTGGGGAGGGTTTGGAAAAACCAGTGCATCCTGTGCAGTTGCTTCCAATGCCCCCTTTCAGCCTCCATAGGCCAAGAGGCAGTTGTTACTACCACAAGAAGAAGTCACTCCATGCACATGAAGCAACAGCTGGTCTTGGTACCACCCTGAGCCTTTACACCGAGGGAGAAAAACATCTGGAAGCAACGGCCCACCCTCCTCTTCTTGATCAGAAATGTGCACCTGATAGATAAGACCCAGGCAGATGCACCAGGGTCAGAGCAGAAAATATACAGAGTGAGGAGCTCAGGCTGTTGGGATCTCGGTCTGAGAAATATTCCTTCCTGGTTTTTTAAGTCATGCCAAGCAAGCGTGGGCAGACAGGCACTCCACAACATATCAAAACACCCCACAAGGGTCTGGAGATTGCACTGCAGGCAATTTGGGTAATCAGAGCACTGCTTTATATTCCTGTTCCTCGTCCCTGTAGGTGACAATATGGGAACATCCTTCTTGAGTAATTGTGGCACTGCTAAGCTGGGTCCTGGGAGGGACCCGTACTGACAGAGCTGCCTTTATGCACCATTGAGGGGAAATCTCATAATTTCACTCACGGTGGATAATTTTGAGCCCCTTTTCCTTGTGAAGGGTTTGGAAAATACAACTACCGTTGAACTGATGCCGACAGCTAGCTACAAGTGAAAAGAAATGCAGCCAGGCTCTGAGCTGCAGCAGGAAGCTGGAGGAAAAGGACCTAAGACTCTTCCCCCCTCTGAGATAATTGGCATGTGCTCACACACACTCATCTGCAGCTACATTTTCCATGGGAAGCCAGGCAACTAATTGTGGGGCACACGCTGAAGACGCATCTCCTTGCCTTTCTCCACCATCGTCAGCCTGGCTGGGTGCTAGCCTGGGATCATCTGGGTAGAAACTATTTACATTTGGAGAAAGACCACCAAAATGGCTTCTAACTGGCCTCCATGTGCTAAGGCTGGCACTGCTCGTTACAGTGCTCATCCCTGAGCACTGCAAGGGAAACTCCTCTCCTGTATTTCTCCATGCACTAGAACATGCAGGGGAGGTATCACATAGTCCCTGAGCCCCAGGTCTAAACAAGAGGAGCCCATACCAAGCTGCAATAGCTGGAGTCCTATATAAATCATAGCCCTCTTCCTTCCCACCTGAATACTTGCTTTTCCACCCACCCATTATCACCAATGATCCTACAGCCATTGAGACCAAAGGACATGGCACTCGTTTCTATGAAACCTGGTGGTGGGATAGGACAACAACTTAGAGCAGTTTCACTGAAGTGGGGAAGAGAAATGCAGCGGGGTTGAGGGTGGTGCTGGGACTGACGGACTTGGAAGGAAAGAGAAAACTTTCCTCACATCTTCCTGAGGGAGGTGAAATCATGCAGAGCCCTTAATTAATGGTTTGGCAGCACGACACAGGAGAAGCACTCTCAATATGAGGGACTGGCTCTTTGTAATTATGAACAGCAGAGAATCAGCAAAGTGGGCTTCAGAATGAAGACTAGGAGTCATCAGGATTACCAAGGGTCCCGTTCCTTGGGTGTTGTTAACCCAATGCAGGAAGGAACAGCGCTGGAAATCCACCAGGAATTTTTGTCAAGGGGTCATAGATGCCAGCAGAGACAACCGGAAGTACCATGCTGACCAGAGCCTTTATAAACCTAGGTAATAAAGACAAGGTCATTTGGGTTTGGCTGCAGAATGAGTGGTGCACTGGGGAACTGCTGTTGGGATTACTGCTGAGCTGGGGTGTGAGCCACTGCTCTTCTGTGCATGCATGTTACAGATTTTGGAGGAGGCTCCGAGCTGAGACCTGCATCATGAGTTTGCCAGCACCATTTTGCAACCCCATCCTGGCATCCTGTCTCTTCTGGCATCTCAGCCTGGAAACAGCTCCGTTTGAGAACTCCATCATCATAAAAATGATGGAGTGCAGTTAGCATTAACCTCCCTGGAAACCAGCATGGAAAACAGGGCTGCCAAGCTGACGGCTCCATGGAGAACAGCTGGGACCAGTGGGCAAGAAGGGCATACTGTACATTCCAGGGGCATACAGCATTCTGGTGAGATGTGTTCATACTCCTACCCCCACCCTCTCTGGATTTCTCCTTAATAAAATTGCTTTCTTCTGTTGCTTCTTCAAGCTTTCATTGGATGCCTGCAGGGAATGTAACAATATCTAAGCCTTGTCCTTGTCCCTCACCTCGAAGTAATCATTCTCTCGGCACTGAATGTTGGGTTTTTTCCACTGCCTGAGGAACAGCAGGGCACTGTGACTTTACTCACTCCATGATGCACATGGGCCTAGGAGGGTGTCACGTACACAGTCAGGGGACAGAGGATGAGATCACCCAACCCAGTACAACGCCATCCTTGGGTTGTGAACGTGTCCCTGTTGGCTCACCCACAGATGTGCACAATGAAGAGCGACTGTATCACATCAGCTGTGTTTCCTCGGTGAAGTCTGATGATCTGCGTCAATACTTTGATTTTTTCAGTCTAGTTCGACTTGTCTCAGGTCATGCCAAAGACCCTCTTATGTTTTGCAGACTGGCAGACACAGCCACACTTCTGTGCAAGATGCCAAGGCAGAACAGACTTCATTGAAAACAACTTCCCGTGTCTTATCAGTGCAGACAGGGTCCCAAAAGCAGCTTCCTGAGATCGCAGGACATTCCCCTAAGAAAACACACAGTCCTGTGCAGAATGAGCATCCCTCATGGACTCGCTTTAAAACCTGCTATGCAATGCTGACAAAACTGAATGATTCTCTTGGTTTTGTAAAATGATGTGGGGGGGAGGGTTGCAAAAAAATAGACAAGAGTGAAATGCTGTCAACTATTTGGCAAAGCCCAACTTGCTGGGGAACAGTAAGTGTTGCATGTTTCAGTTATTAAACAGCTGGCCATTAGATTTTGTTGCAGTATAACCCTATATCTGAAATATAAGATACTATGATACTACTCCAGAATCAGAGTGGGGTTTTGATCATCTTCCAGTGACTTTCTTTGGTCACTCTTCCTGGATGTATATGTAGAGAGAAAGTCTAAGAATTCATAATGAACATAGCAGCATCTTTGAATCTAGGCAGCCATCTCATGGGGACATAGAGCTTCTGGCACAGTCAGCTGGGTAACGAGCTTCTTGGGGAATAAAAGCTAGAAGCGCGTGGGATATAGTATATGAGCTCTTGTGTGGAGCAGTGATGGGCTTTGACATGTCTATGATTTGAATAAAGTATAAACATGGGTTGTGTTTGCAGCTGGTAGCTGGAACTGGGTGCCTGTAGTTTAAGGCTATGAGCCAGGCAAGTTGGGCGCTTATTCCTAAGTCCTGCTGCTGTATTACTGTGTGTCTTTAGTTCAAATAATTTCTGCCTTGGACTCTTCATTTGAAAAACAGTTGAGGAGAGGCCTGGAGAGAGTGATAATGGCATTCACCTGACTTTCGGCAGTGCCTTCCGTTCTGGGCATCCCAAATGCATCAGAAGTCTGAGGATTAATAATGGAGTTTGAGAACCTTATATTGCGGCACATGTAAGCTGTTGTAAAAATGTCAACATTAATCTCTCTGCTCCTTCGTACTAGCCCCTTCTCTTGACTGAGGTGATACAGAGGGAAACTCTCTATCATGGAGGACACTGTGTAAGAAGCTAGACAGACAGATACTGTCTCTGCCAACAGGGACAGATCTCAGCTGCCCTGGACCCCTTGAAATCAGGAAGCTATGATAATTTACACTGGCTGTGGATTAGCAGTATAGACAGCCATTCCTTACTTGCATCTTTACCATCTTTTAGGCATTTCATCTGTAAGTAATTTGGGACAAGGAGAGGCCTATATTTTTTTGCAGTGTCTAATACAAGGCAACTCTAACTTTGGCGAAGTCTCCATGAATTGTCATAATACAAGGGCTCATGATAGAAAGGGCTGAGTTTGTTTGTTTTCAAAGGTAGCGATTAAACTGGGCGAATAACCCAAACCTTTAGCTGCATAGGCTTTTAGTCTAGGTCTAATGTTTAAGGATCCAAGGCTGTGCTTTCAGTGCTCTTCACTAGGTGGTGCCCTTGCGCAGCTTATTTCTGTCTATTATTCCCTCTCAAAGCCTCTCGAAGGGGACAGGGCACATCCTTCAGCTCCTGGGGAAGCCAGCCAAGAGAGCAAGTCTGCTCGAGAGTTTCAGGCAGACGCAGATGGACTCGCCAACCCAATCTGTGGAGTGGGACACGTAGATGAACTAGAGCAGTTGCACAGAGTGCTGCAGGGTGGGGTGGGGAAAGCAGTTAGGGCACCAGGCTTTCCTTTCTGTCTGAAGACTTGGATTCATGCGTTTCTTGGATTACACCTGGCATGAGATCAAATGATTCTTTGCTGAGCCCAAGTCTGGCACAGTGTGGCCAGAACCAAGGTTGGGTCCATGACCCTACCACCGAGCCGGTCCCCTTCCAGGTACGACTAGAAAGCCACTGCTTGAACTTACAGCCCGGCTAGTGAAAGCATGCCACAAACAGGTGATGATTGCTCCATTTCTAAAACAATGGGAACCCAAACGGCCACAACAGTGCAGTGGTCACATTTGAAGATGGGTAAATAACAACACTTCACCTGCCTTAACTTGTGAATCCAGCAGAAGCCACATAAACCTTAAGCCCAGCGGGAAGCTGCTCCTTCTTCAGGGACAGTTGCAAAGGGGAGGGGGGAATAGGGGCAAGGAGTCTTCTCCAGCCTCTCTGCTGCAACGTACCAGGCCTTCCTGGTTCAGCGCTGAAAGGGGTCACATTGTCACAGTGCCTTTCTTTAGTACTGAAGGGTGTCGCACTGACATGCATAAAAAGCCAAAGCATGAGGGGTCACAACAGCAAGGGCAAAACTCGATGGCCACCCAGTTAAAGCCACTGACCTATTCTTTAGCAGGTTTTTTCAAAGTTAAAATGAATCAGAGTTTGTGCCGAGGAACAGAAGGAGCCTAAGGCAACACGGAAAGCCTGGGAGGGAATTGCTTTGTGAAGGCGGAAGATAGAAGTGCTCCCTACCCCATCATTTTGGGCTCCCCTGAGCTGGGATTTCCTATTCCAGGTCCTTTTGTTGATGGACTCACTTTGCATAAGTGTTAGCTCTTCCCTTCCTGTTTCATCGATTTCATAGGCATTAGGGTTGGAAGGGACCTCGGAAGATCGAGTCTAGCCCCCTCAGTAACTCCTGAGCTTTCTCTCTGACAATGAAACCTATATGTATTTGGTAAACTCTCCCAAGGCCAGGCCTGGGGGCTATGCCAGGTGGGACTCATAAAGCCAGGTTAGACAAAGTACTAGTAAAAGGCAACTTGCACTGAGCAGCAGCAAAGCAGAGGGGGCCCCATGTGACAGCTCTATCCTATAACCTCTTTTTACAGTGCCCTGGCTATTCTTGGAAGAGGTACTCTATGTCCAATCTTTTTGCATCAACTTGCTCAAAGCAGGGGAAGCAGCATTGCCCCAGGCAGGGTGGATGAAGAAAAAGTTTCCCAGGTAACAGGAACAAGAGTTTTTAGCTAAAACAGCAGCTGGTTCCCAGAACCATCACTCAAAAACCCCATGTTTTCTGACACTTAGGCAGATGAACTTGGGAGGTAGAAAGAACAACATCCTAACGACAACTTTGCCCTTATCCTGAGAGAATAGTTGTTCACATAATAAAAATTTGAGGAGCAATATGGCACGAATGTCAGGCTCCGGGACCAGAGAAACAGGGGATGACGGAAGTCAGGATTGTAGAGCTAGAATAGCACAGGGTTTGGCAGATGACTGCTAAGATACACTTGCATCCTATATGAAGAAGTTTCTGTGGTCACTGTTTGCATTCTGCTTGCATCTGACCAGCACTGAAAGCCTTTCACCTTTCTTGGAACCAGCATCTCCACAATTTTCAAGGGAAAGCCCCATTGAGCTAAGAATGACAAATTCCATTAGGCAAGTCAGCCAAGGCCACTCTGTGGTGACACATTAGGACGTGTCAATGTGCCACTGGATACCAGAGTCTCTTAAAATAACAGCAAGGTGGAAAAGATCAAAGCCAGAAAGACATAGAGCAACACTTGTGACCATTTTAGTATGGTATTAATATGCAGCTATGGTCAGAAAAGTGATTCTAAAAGCAGCACCAGATTGCTGATTATATGCAACTTCTGAGTCAGACCTATTTGGTGACAAAAATAAGGTTGGGCTACTTTGGGCCTGGCAGACTCAATATATATGTGGAAGTGCAGACCACAGAAGTCAGCTGGTGTCCTGACTCACACCCCAGAAGTGGAGACCTGGTCCCTAAATCTCAATTGCTAGTATTAAGGGATGTCTGAAGCAGAAAGAAAGATTCCCTCAGTGTGAATGTCCTAAGCAAGGTCACCCTGGCAGGTAGAGTTGTTTTTGCAATTATATTATGCATTGGGCAAATTTGAGTTGAAAATAACCAAAGAAGTCCCATCATCATCATTATCATTATTACAATATTATTACTATTATTATTACTTGTTCCCAGTGGCAGGTAGATTGTGCTGTGCAATTTCTAAATAGAAAAGATGGCCAGATTCCTGCCCCAAGCAGCCCAGAATCTAAAGGAACAGAATTAGCAAGATCTTGGTGGGATCTGAACTCTCGACCTTTGGCAGCTCTATCTGTTTTCCCTGAAAGCAAATGCAAGAAGGCAAGCTGTCAGTCATAGTTTCATACCCAAGGCATGAAAGAAAACTTTCATTCCAGCCTCTTGTTGGTGTGAACAAAGCCCTCTGCCCTTCTTTTTTTCTAGTCTTCATTTTTATTTAGGGACCAACTCATGTGAAACACTCAAAATGACAATGTCCTCTGAAACTTTCTAAAGTCAAGCAGTATTAGAAACATCATTAAGCAAAGCACAGAATAAAAATCCCAAACCCCTTGATCGCTGCTTCAGCTAGAATTATTTATTCCCCAGCCTCAGAAAGATACCCACAAATCGCACATCTATTAATGGGTACATTCCACCCCTTTACTCTCCCTGATGAAAGCATATTCATTTTCAGACATAAGCCAGAATTGTTCCTCTAGTGCATGGAGTCGTACTAATTTCCCATCTTAAAATTGCTAAGAAAACCCTATTTTTATCCCATAAGTATAACTTCACAGATAATATTGCAGTCAGCTCATCTATGCTTACACATCAAATGCCCAACTGGATATTTTTAAAAGATCATTTAGAACTATGCAACATGTTGTTTCTTTTATATTACAAACAATGAAGTCAAGCCATTCCTCATATATGCTGAATTAAGCACCACTGTGTTTTTTTCGTATGCTGTTGACACCCTTTATAATAGATACTAGTTCTCCATTTAAATACACGTTGGGTGATAAAACATGCAGGGGGAAAACAGGTTCCCGTGCGCCAGCTCAAAGAGGTGAGTTTTACGTTACTCGGTTCTACCTTCATTCTAAACCTGATTGCAGGCTCCCAGTCTCAGGGAAGCTCGCCAGTTTTGTTCATGCAGATGGGTTTTGCAAATGTGCAAAATGTTTAACAAAGCACCAGTTCACACCCTGGAAAATTCAGATTCCTTTATGAAAAATGGAAAGACACAAAAGAGCTGAAGGGCTTTTGTACCAGGAGAGCAAAGGAAAGAAGCAGGAAGGAGGCTGCCCAAAGTGTTTTCTTCTCTCCACTGTTCAACATATATCAAGGGGAAGAACTGGATTCCCTCCCGTACAGGAGACAGATTAGCAAACCCATAATCTGTGTGTCCCCAGATAGTGCAAGTCCCTTAAATCTGTGCGCTGAGGTTTGCTGGCGATGTATGTGAACTGCATTAACTATGTCTGTACCAAAGCCCTGGCTCAGCCTGCACTGGGTTCAGTGTATCATTTGCCCTGATGGAGACCTGGTCTCTGGTTACTCCAAACTCCTGGTCAGGAATGTAAAGGTATCTCCCCCCTTCCCTAGGCACCGGAGTCTGACTCCTTCCTCACAGAGCAGGGCTGCCTAGTGTCACATCAGCCCCAATCCCAGCTGAGCACTTGTGCAGTCTGCGAGGCTGCGGGTTGACCACTGCAGCTGCTTGCTCGGACCGCTGGGAAATGCTGCAGACAGGTGGTCTCTGTCCCTTCTCTGAAAGCTCCCTGTGTTGGCACCAAGCAGCTCAGAGCCCCCAAGGGGGAGCTGGAGGAGAAGGAGGGGCTGGAGGGGCACAGAAGTGTGTTTGCTAATGGGGAGCAGGTTAGAAAGAGGTGATTTTCCTTACACTCCTGCTGCCCAACACTTAGCCTCCCTCTGCCAGTAGTATAATGAGGGAGGGCAGGGAGGTGGTGCAAAAATAGCAGCAGCTGCACCATCGGTCCAACTGCCACCACCGCTGGCAGCACAGACCTGACGTGCCCACAGCCTCCCAGGGCACTCAAGCATCCAAGTACTTCATTGCCACCTACCCCTCGCATTTCCCTTCTTGCACTCCCACCTACCATTCGTTTCACCTGGGGCAAGTCTCCCACCTCCTCATATCACCACCTCCAGAATGGGGAATAATGGGGTGTAACCAGTTGGGGTTGTCGATGCTCCTGGCTTCCCTACCATGGCACTCAGGGGCTACCTTGAACTGGATGGCGAGAGCAGGGCATGCTGTTCCCGTAACACCCCGGCCTTAGGGGAACGGCCTGTAGTTATCAGCCATGGAGGGATGGAGATGCCCTGTAGAGCATCCTAATTATTCAGCAAATGGCAGTGGTGATGTACACAACAGTCAGCTTATGCTGGCAAGTCGAGAGGTAAATTGAAGACGCACGCAGGCAAAAATTGTTATTTAAACCAGGCTGCCCCACCGCTTCTACATGAATCTTTTGCAAAGCAGGCACAGACGGGTTCAGTCCCTATCTGTGAATTCCCATCTCTGTGGGACTTAAGCCAGCTTAACCTATAGCATGGAGAGATGGCAGAGCCCAGCCGTTCGCTCTCCTGCTAGGCTGGCAGCAGTACAGAAAACCCTGTTTATTGATATACATCAGCCTCAAGTAGGGCCCACGTGTGTGACTGTGCAAGAGGCCGTGCGCACGCTGTGTAGGGCTTCAGTTCATTCTCGGGAGCCATCTGAGCCGCGGCTGCTAGGAACTTGATAACAGGACGCTCCGAGCAAGGGCCTCATGAAAACGCTTTTCATGGGCAGCACAGAGGGACGGTTGTTTCTGGGCCCAAGGCTCCCCCCCTGCTTCCCCGAGCGGGACACTTGTCTGCTTGAAATATACGGAGCCCGTAGTGAACAAGACAACGTGAAAAGAGGAATTTACGGCTGCTGAGATGCAGCCCTGGGCTGCGATTCAAGCCCAGCAGCAGGAGTAGCTGCACTCAGGCAGGGTTTTCTGAGTGGCCCCGGCCCTGTGGGAAGCAGGGAGAGGACTTCATCAAGGCCATCTCTGTACCCAGTTGACGCCAGCATTACTCTGCGGCCTGAGGACCTTCCAAGGCGTGGGGCAAAGCACAGATGTTCCTATTGTGTATTTTGGGACCCTTCTCGGAAACCTCAAGCAGCTTCACTTCTCAATCTGCCTTTTTAGATTTACTTCTCTCTCTCTCTTTTTTTTTTTTTAGGACTGGAAAAGAGCCTTTTCTCTCCAGCTTTTCTTTACCAGGTGCCAAGTCCCTCAGACTTCAACAGCCCCTCCCGCCCTGAATGATGCCTGTTGCCTGAGGAGCTGGCATCATTAGGCTCGAATGCAGTATCCATTTGGTGGGGATGGGGTCCTACTGCGTTGGGAGACCTGTTGGGCTGGTGGAGAGAAGAAAGTGGGCAGGATGAAGGATGCTTTCATGCTCCATCCTTAGGGCAGGGAGTCTGGGATCCTGGGATCTCTGCTCAGGACTGTCGCAGGCCCTTCCTCCTCTGTGCCTGTCTTCAAAGTGAGGGTAGTAATAACCAGCCCCTGAGAGGGGTTTGAAAAGTGCTTTGAAATGTTCAATTTCCTTAGAAAAATGGCAGTTAATGAGGCAGGGAGAGCACAGGGGTGGGAGTCCTAATCAGAAAACAGTGCTGTTCGGTGAGACAGAAAAGAGGCAGATTATCCCTGAGATACTATGGTAATGGGCACCCTGTGAACTATCAAGTGGGATAGATAATGCTGATGAGACAGGACATGAAAGAAGAGAACTGGCTCATGGGAGGGATCTGAGCTTCTCCTGCAACCAAGAAAATAAAATGCTAAGCACATACAAGGCCAGGAATCCAACTGAGGAGGGAGCAGGCCAAAGGGAACCAACTCATCTTGTCCCCAGGGAAAAGCCTCCAGAGCAGTGCTGGCAGGAAGAAGATAACCAGACAGCTCACCTGACTGCACTGTACCTCTTGAGCCCCGAAGAGGCAGCTGCAAGCTGGTAGCGGATCCTGGCCCGTGCAGCCCACCCAGTCATTTCTGGGTTGGTTTTTACGGCCCTATAAAAGTTACATGGTTTCCCTAAGGGAAGTGGTGGAAGGTTCATTGCTAAGGACCTTTACACCTAGACTGAACAAAGCTTCCGAAATGCAGGGTGCGATCCTTCACTGACAAAAGGACAGAGTAGACAGGCCTTTTCCTCCCCTGGCTTTTAGGCCACTGTAAAGAGGGCACTGAAGTGCAGTGAGCAGTGGCTCAATACATTAAAAACATCTGATGAATATATGAAGAAAAGCAACATGTTTGCCAGACATTTGGGGCTGGTTCCTGGAGCCTTTTGAATCCAATTAGATGGTAGCTCTTCAGGACACAAACTGTCTCGTACTACTGTGTCTGTATATTGCACGTCTGGTATTGCTACTGGATCCAAGTCTAACTCAGTTTCTGATGACAGACTCACGAAAAGGGGGAATAACCTCAGGTGTCTGCCTTGAAGACATAGCGGCTCTTCCCGCATACACTTGAAGCTGAAATATTAGTCAGTGAAAAGCAACTGCTTATTAGAAACAAAGAAGAAGAAAGTACATATTGTTCTTAGAGCTGGTAAGTGCCTGGAAAAGCAAACTTGAAACAGGAAAAAATGTTTACAGCTAACCAGAGGCAGGAAAAAAATCTGTCTTTCAAAGGAGCCCAGCAGGCATCTTTATGTCAGAATGATCTGCACAATCAGGAAGGAGAATTAGAAAAGCAAACATGATTCTAGGAGACATTAAAAAAGCAAAGGAGCAGCTGGAGGAAATTATGCTTGGACCCTACACGGCATCCAAAGGAAGACTACACATGAATATGCCTTACAGTTTGGGTCCTGGTAACAAGGATTGCCCAGTGAATGGAAACGACTCGGCTGCCCCTGTGGGATCCTTCCGTGGCCTGTTTATTTTCACCTTCTCTTGTAGGCCAGCAGCTCACTGACAAAGTGCAGAGCTGCCTTAAGCCTTGCACAGCATGCGGGGAGGGCGGGAGGGTTTATTCAACAGGGTGAAAGAAGACAGAAGTCTCTCCACCTGCTGACAACTGCCTGGGAGATTCCAAGCATGTACTTTTATCTGTACTCTTTTGATATCTGTTTTATATCAGTTTCCTCCATTAATCACATGACCCTCTCAGAAGCTTGAATTGGCTAGGTTTCCCTCTGAACGCTGCCTTTGTTTCTGCCTATCTTTCTATAACAGAAGAGGAAAGATATACAGCTCCTTTTACATTCTTTCCCTGGCATTGTTCATTCACGTCAACATTGCATTTCTAGAAACGCATTTGCGATGTGCAGGTCCAGCAGAGGGAGAGCTGTACTGCTTTGGCCAAAGGCCACGTGATGGACCCACCTATTGCATGTGTTACGTTAAACACCGGAGAGTTCTTACTCCACCATTAACTTTTACAAGGCAGGTTTGTGAATCAGAGACACCATCCAGACCCATGGCTCAGCAAGGCAATGGAAGTTATACGTACTGCTCCACCTTGACAGCTTGCTTCACTTGTCTCTAAGTGGGGAGAGCAGATCCCTGTCTCAAGGGGGAACATGAACTTTGCCATTACTTATACACACAGCATCAGTGGCCCAGGTCCATTATGGAGAATGGGCCAGGTTTTAAAGGGATTGATGTGCTGCTCTGCTCAGTGGAACAATACCCACCTGCTAGGCAGCTCACTATCAAGTGGAATTGTTGGCCCTGAGATAGGCAGCTTTGTACTACCTGGGGCAAGTAGCTACAGCTGAGTCATGGCCAACCCACTTAGCACCTCAGCCTGCCCCAATTGCACCTGTGTGGCTGCCAGTGCACCCAAACAGGAACTTAGACAGATCATTCTCTGTCCCTGGGGTTTTAAATCATTTTCATTGTAAATAGTTCACAAAGATGTCAGCCTTTTGGTCGCTACCCATTGACCATAAGTTGAGGTCCATCTAGGTTTCTATTGCTAGGGACACCAGTAATATAGGGAGTGTGTAGGGCCACCCGAAAACCTACTAAAATAGTTTTAAAGAGATGTCTAGGTGAACAGAGAGCCAGCTCAACTAGTCAGGAGGTAGAGGCCTTGAGAAGATAAGACAGGTCAGGCCTACATTGGTACTGGTCCCAGACAGCTGTCCCAGTCAAACTCAGCTCCAATGGGCTGCTGCAGTAGCAAGTTCAAGATTGCAACCTGCCAAAATGTTGGAGAGAAGGAAGGAGGAAGTGGCTTCAATGTCTAAGTGGATGGCAGCCCAGAAATAGGTACCCACCTCTTCTTGGGTTCCTCAACTACCAACCCTATCCCAGACTGAGGCCCCTAAACTGAGCCAGCTACTGCAGATCACCCATGACTTATCCCTGTGCCTCGTTCATGCTCATCCTCAGGCTCTTCCGATGTGCCTGCAAGCTGTCTTCTATATGGGCTCTGGTTCTGCCTCTGCATGCATGCAGATGGATGCCTCCAGCTGCAGGGTCAGGCAGGTATCAGGTCTTAGGGGTGCTCAGAACCACACATGTGCTAGACCAGTAGTTTTCAACCCTTTTAGATTCAAGGAACCACTGAATAGACTTGAGGCATTCCTCAGAAAATGCCTGCTCTTAGTGTTCACTTTAACTACAGAAAAATAATAGGGCAGAGTTTGATTGTTGCAAAGAATCCAGAAAGACCACAACCATGGATTTCTTTTTGAAATCTCTGCATTTGTCTTGTGAATTGTGTTTATAAACCTGAGAGTGCTAACACTGTCTGGCACCCCATGGCACCCTTGAAAGGATCTCAATGGACTCCAAGATGCTGTGGCACCCTGGTTGCGAATCACTGTGCTAGACAATCCTCTTCCTACCTTAAAACTCCCGCCCTGGTCAAAGGCTCTGAGCAGCACATCTGTGGAGTGGCAGCATCAGCGAGGCACATTTGAAAAGACCAAATAACAGAACTGTTGTCTCCCAGGGAACTTGGCATACCTACGGTTTAAGCAGCACCTTATCCACAACATTGAACGTGTCGGTGGTACCTAATCATTTCTTTAGGTGCTGGAATCCCTTTAAAAACCTGGCCTCTGGTCCAGGATACAAGGAACTGGCCACTTGAAGGAGACATTACACAGGCCAAGCAGGGGAGAAGAGAAGAGATTCTGAGCAAGGAGATTAATGAGGTTGGGTAGAACCCGTATCCTATTACTGTGCCTTAAAAAAATAATAATAATGCTCTGATTTTTCCATCAGTTAGCAGAGGCTGCAGGAGATAAGTAGATTAGGGGCTTACAGGCCTCAGGAGGTTCAATTAATATTTATAAAGCCCTTAGATGGCCTCAAATGGAAAGCATTGCTAACCCCAGATTACCACCACCTCTCAGCAGCTGCAGCAGGAAGGCTTCTTTAATACACCCCTTTTCAAAGACCACTGACTCTGTTCCATTCATCTACATCAACAAAATGTACTATTTCCCTTTCCCCTGCCATGTTCCAGCCCTTATAATAAAAAAAGAGTCCCCCTCCCCTTTGCCCTGAGCTTTTATAGCTCTTCCCTGGGAACAGGTGAGCTCAGGCTTGCTCTGGGTGAAGTAGCACCTCCAGCTTCATTCTAGTCCTGTCCCTGTATCAATCAGTATTGGTCCTTTCTGTGCTCCTGTGGGCAGACCCACCTTGTGTTGTTAGACTTAGCAGCTCTGCTTGAGTTTTAAGGCTTCCTCTCCTGTCTAAGGTGATCTCTTAGGGGGTTTTCCTCAATGAATCAAGATCCCATCCCCATGGTAGGGTCATGTATTTAAACAGTGGAAGTATTTTACTCTTAGTAGAAGGTTGTGTATGGGTGTGCTAGATTTGCTTACCAGAAGCTGAGACACTTCCTGTCTCAAGAGTCTCAGGAGTCATTAGCCTGCAGCCAGGCAGGAGGCAGGGCAGGATGACACCTCCTAACTGGTTCAGAGAGGCATAAGCTTTTGTAGGTAGAAACCTGCTTGGTCAAATGCTGTGAGAGCTGGGGTTGATCTAGTAATGTCAAAGACAGACCCTCACCCCAATCTCCAGAGCCTACATTTCCTAATCTCTCTTGTAGGATCACAGCCCCTTGACTGATCCCTGTGTCTTCCCACTACTGTTAGAGGTCAGTGGCTTTAGCCCTTTCCCAGCTGCAGCAATAATGTCCACTGGATTCCCTGGTCTGAACTAGGGCTCCTGTGGCTTTTTTTCCCTCTGCTGTAGCTGCTCAGGTAAGCATCTGACCAGGAGGAGGAAAGCTGATTGCAGGTGCTATAGAGGCTTGCACTGTGAGTGAGAAAGGACTATTGGTACCCAGAGCTACAAAAGAGGCTCATGTTCTGAGAAAAGGTATAGGATATAGGGAACACAGGATGGAATAGCCATGGGCTGCTCAGGGCTGCTGTGGCAAGGCGCCTTGCATGTCAGATAGGTTGGCTGACCAGTGTGCCAGCTTGCAGTATCCCAGTTCAATCTGGTGCTTTCATGCCTTCACTTTCATGGGTGCCAAAGCTTCAAAAATATTTACAGCAAAGGGAAGACTTCCTAAGTGGATGTGGCTGGCAGGCAGATGTGACCGAAGTCTAACCCATAGTGCACATGCAAAGGCTGGGGCAGTTTCATGTCCAACAGGTGGGCCTAACACCTAAGGCTGATTGAAAACAGATGTGTACAGTGGTCAGGTCCAACAAGAAGAGCAGGCTTACTATGAGCTCTGTATGCTGAGATCATCTTGGCCACATAGTTCTATCAAGGGCAAAACAGAGGTTTAAAAGAGCAAAGGACCCATTCAAAAAATTCAGATGCACCCCCTTTTCCCCCAGCTGCTACTATTATTTGGAAAAAAAAAGGATCAGGATACAGCAGCTTTGTGTTATGGATTTGAAGCCTCAGAGGTCTGAGTTCAAATCCTGAATAAACATGCATAGAAAGATCCAGGACTAGAAGAACTGAGGTGTTATGAATTAGGATATGCACTGGCAGAGTGTGAGGAGGTGCTCAGGTCTAAAAGAGCAGAGAAATGTTGGAGGCCATGAGCGATGGGTATTGATTGAGCTAGACAGTAGGGAAAACAGCCCCGGTCCTTTGCTTCCACAATTACCAAATCCTTAAGAAAGAAGGAAAGAGAGCTCTCAAATGCCTACAGGTTAATCACCATTTGGAAGAAGGGATGTCATTGTCAAGTTGGTAGTGTAAAATTATGGTTTAGCTGTGATGACATAGCTCTTGTATTTATATCTTCTGTATCTAAGTATATGGCATGTTGCTAGTTAAAACATGTCACCAGTCCCAATTAGTTCAACAGAGAACATGAGATCTGCAAATTTATCAGTCAAAGTTCACTAAAACAAAGGTTTTGTCATTGCAGGTATAAAGTAGTTGAGCTAATGGTACAATATTGGTGAGAATTTTGTATGTTTCCACAAACTGGGTGATACTGAGATACTGAGCTGGTGTTACTATGATGGGCTTTTAGAATTCAGAAAGGTAGGATGTGAAGCATAGGTGAAGGGAGAACAAAATTTGGTGTCGGCTCAGTTCGCGCATGCGCCCCTCTCATCCCTGGGCAGGAAAGTCTGCGGGGGGAAAGGAAGGGAGTGAGGGAAGGGAGCGGGACTGGGACCAGGCAGGGATTGGGAGGGAGTGGAGCACAGCTGGGCCCAGGGTCGGGTGCAACCAGCCACTCCTTCCCCCGCAACTGGGGTAATTGCCCAGTGTTGGTGGCCCCTGTGAAACCAGCCAGCCCCTCACCAGCCCTGGCCCTGGCACTGCCAGGGGCTGGAGTAAGGCCAGCCTCTGCTGCACTGCTAGGCCGGAGATGACAGAGCCCTTGGGACCCCCACACCCAGCCTACCTTGCTCTAAATTGTCCCTGGGAAATGCCTGGCACAGCCTGGCACCTCCTGCAGAGGCATGGCACCGGGGAGCCAAGGGGGGAGGTGGGGTTATATGGCCCCCTGATCTTTGCACAAGGCAAGGGCAGTCTGCAGCTGTGAGCTAGGCTCTGCCTGCTTCCTGCCTCTGCGCCTCGCTGCTGCTGCTTTGAAAGCGGCACGGCGCGATGCCATGTGAGTCCCATCACTGGGTAGGGCAGAGAGGCATGTGGCACCGCACCGCACCACTTTCAAAGCAGCAGCAGTG
Organism: Caiman crocodilus; assembly: GCA_030014935.1. Taxonomy (NCBI): domain Eukaryota; kingdom Metazoa; phylum Chordata; order Crocodylia; family Alligatoridae; genus Caiman; species Caiman crocodilus. The sequence continues at coordinate 13,768,227 of JAGPOW010003364.1, forward strand.
AGTAGGCAGAACCCAACCCATAGCTGCAGTCTGCCCTTACCCCGTACAAAGATCGGGGTGCCACGTGCCCCCACTTGGCTCCCTGGTGCTGCATCTCTGGAGGAGCTGCTGGGCTTCAATTGTTCTATGACCCAGCCTGGCTAGGGCCCCATTCACCATGAATGAGGCCCTGGCAAGGCCAGGCTGGGTCATGAGACAATCCCCACAATGCAGCAGGAAGCAGAGCAGGGACAGGTGTGAATGATTTGCCCCTGCCCCACTGCCTCCTACAGTGTGGGGGTCTCAATCTGCCCCAGCCCAGGCAGTCATAAAGAAAGAAGATTAAAATAAAATTACCTGCCTGCTGAGCTGGCTGCAATCCTGGCTGCAGAGTGTGCATACCCCTTCCCACCTTCTGCAGCAGCCTGCGGCCAGGCTGCCCTGCAGCCATACCTGCTGCCCTGTGTGTAATATTTCGTTATCAAAATGGAGTATAACTATTCACAAAACAAAATGGCCATGTTAACAATGCAGCAAAGACAACCCTTCTTCTTCGCTCGCAATGCTTTGTAGCCATGTACCCTCCCCTCTCCCTTCTAGCCAATCAGTAGTAGTCACGGGTAGCTGAAATCTCGCGAGGCTAGAAACTGATAAAGGGAGCCAGTGAGAGAGGACGGGCGGAGTCTCCCTAGGACCTCGCCGCGAACGGACGTGAGCCTGATCAC
>JAGPOW010003364.1:13769030-13779534 GCA_030014935.1 Caiman crocodilus
ACCTTGGGCATCTTTAAGAGTAGATTAGATAGGTACTTGGCTGGGGTCCTGTGACCCTGGCACTCGTTCCTGCCATTGGCGGGGGGTCAGACTAGATGGATTGCTCTAGGCCCCTTCTGACCCTAGGTACTATGATACTATGATGATTCTATGACAGGACAAACCCTTCTGTTGTAGTGAGAAGGGTGCAGCAGCAGGTATGCTCAGCAGAGAAAGATTCACATAAGTCTACGGGCCTGCTTCAGACAAATTATAAAGAGATATGGGAGCCCACCAGCCCAGCACAGGCAGGTATATTAGATATGTGCCTTGCAGCAGATAGAAATGCTGATGAAAGTGGAGGGTAGGGTATCAATCATTCTGTCTCTACAGGGGACAGAACAAGAAGTAGTGGGCTTAAATTGCATTAAGGGAATTAAAAGTTACTTAGGAAGACCTTTCCACTCATAGGCAGGGAGAGGTTTGGGAATCTCTTGCAGCACAGGTTCTTTAAAAAAGATGCTAGACAAAGATGGTTCTGACAGGATGATTCTACCCAGAGCAGTGGGCTGGACTAGATTACCTCCTAAAGTCCAGCATTATTGTCCTATGGCTTTCTATGGATGATAGGGATACTGAGGTTTATCAGGGAGTCCCAGCCACTTATGACAGAGATGCAGTGATTGTGCCCTATTCTTGCAAGAGAGCTATAGCACCTATTCACATCCTTACAGAGGGGATACTTACCCAACTTAGGGTAGCTTGAATAATAGGACTGGACACCCCAGGAATTCCATCTCCCCCAAAAGCCTACCTTCCACATTCCCTTGGGCCTGACAGTTGGCTTAATTGCCAAAAGGCTCATAAGGAAAGGGTCCTCTCAGAATATGCTGCAAAAGGAGGGTTGCTTTTCCAACTCTTGTGGGGCCAAGGCAGGGATGCTGTAGGAAGAGACCAGCACAGGCTGAAGTTCTGCAGCTTTCTGTTTTTGTGCTTCATGCTTAGCCGCAGAGTGAAAATGGACTCCCTTGCTCCTTTTGAGGGTTTGTTTAGGCTGCAACAGGAACATGCAGTCAGTGAAGAGAAGTAAAGAGTCAGCCATGCATCCCTTCTGCCCAGGGATTCAAGGACCATCAGGAGCAGGTAGCACTCGGGCACAGAGGTCCTTTCTTAGTCTGTACAGCATTAATGACTACATTTTTGGGAGGAATACAGAAGGGTAGATAGACCCTAGCCAGACCAGAGAATACCTGACCATGGAGGGAAACCGTCATCCCAGGCATCTGCCACCTCCTGACCCTACAGTGCCCAGTCCTGGGCTTGCAGTTTGGCAGTACCCAGTTCCTAAGAACTCACCCTTTCCCTGAAACATTAGAGGTCTCTGGGGATATAGGAGCTTCCAGACCATGTGAACATAGCTGTACAAGTAAAGGAGAGGGGAGATTTGCTGACCCTAGGAGTAGAGAGGAGGGCCAATGCTCGTCTCAGCAGATGTCTTTTTCAAGGGGGCCCTGTAATGGGACTGTCCTCTGAAGGCAACTGTGGCGTCCCCTCATAGCCACATGATGCCCATCCTCCCACTCTGGTTTGTCAGAGTATTGTCTTGCCACAGCTTGATGCAACAGATAGTTGGGAAACTACCCTCAAAAAAACAGACCTTGGCATTAGGTGCCTTGCTCTGCCCTGGTCATTGCTGGGCTGCCTTGTTTTGGCCTCATCTTTTGCTTCTGTTCCTGGACCAAGGTGTAATAGTCTGTCCAATTGGCCTCAGACAAGTTTCTCTATATATGCATGGTCCACTTACACTGGCTGCCCTTCTCTTGGGTTCATTCCATCTCTAGAGATTCCCCACTGGCTAAACTCTTCACCAGAGAGCTCTTCTCCCCACAACACCCATGGCCAGAGTAAACTCGCTGTCTCGGGAGCAGAGCTCATAATCTCTTGGGCTCCACCCCTTCTGTTCACCTCATCCCTGCTTCTCAGAACCAGACACGGGGTTTCTATCATACAACCTGCAGATTTGCCTCTCTTGAGCCTGTATCCCTACAAGCAGGCTCACAACTCCAGCTCTCTGTAATCTACCACTCTGTACTGACTTACAGCCCCTTAGCTCTCCTGCCGAGCCCAACTCTCTGTAACAAGGGTTGGGACCCGTTACAGGCCAAGAGACCCTGACTCGGATATGACTTTGGTCTCATCTTCAGTGAAGGAACAATTTACCCCAAACCCACTGGCACCCTCCCAGCTAGATGGCTTGGCCCATTTTAGTTTCTTGGTTAATCTTTTCCTCACCAAGACATTCCAAGGCTGCACAGGAACTCCATAGGTATCCATGCAGCAGCGCTGGATACAGCAGAACTTTGCCTCCTCTGCAATCAGGTCCCAACGGCACCCCTCCCCTACAATCCCTGTCGGATCTGCTGGGTCCAGGATGAGGGGCCTGAAATTCAAGGAGACAGGAAAAGGTATAGTGTTGATTCTACCTGGGGCTCAGGGTACTGAAGCTTAGCCAGGCATCTTGCTGCCCCATCCCTACCTCTGGTCCTTTCGTGGGGATGTGGTCTTCCCCAAAGCCCAAGATCTCTGAGATTCACCACTTGACAGGAAGTAGGTCAGCCGCAGGTCACTCCCACACCCGGACCCTGCAAGAGACCTTTCCATGCCTCCTCCAGAAGCTAATTTGGGGCCCCTTCTCTCTGCCTCCCCCACTGCAATCTAGAGCCCTTCCTCTGGTCTGCTTTTGTAGCACTACCAATTTTATAATGATAGGATTTTACCAGTAACCCTAGGGTGATGCAAACTTCAACCCTGGCTCCAGTGCCAGCTGCCCAGCAGCTATTATGGGCTCTCTTCCACATCTGCTTGCCTCCAGGGGAAGAGAAGCCAGTTAGGGTCTGCTATAAGGTGCAAGTCTCTCTCCATATGTAGGGTCCACTCACACTGATTGCCCTTCTCTGGGGCTTCCTCCCTCTCTAGAGCTTCCACTGGTGCCTGGGACAAGCAATAAAAACCCAGACCTGGTGAGCGCAATGAAATTCATGTCCTCTGAAAGGGCTGCACTTAAAAGGCAGATGCCTCGGGCTTTCCCTGCAGCCCAGGTTAATAGCCTGACATGAGGAGAAAGGGCAAGTGCATACAGTCTGATTTAAAGCAACCATGCCCCTTGGGTTCAGATTTGTACTCTCTGGACCATGAAGGGTAGGAGAGATCCAAAGGACCTTGGAACTGTCCCAGTGTCAGATCCTTCCCTGCCTAGCACATTGTTTCCAACCTGTAATAGATGATCCCAGAGGGACCCCAACTGCCAAGAAGCAAGAACAGTAGCACATGGCCTCTGTCCTGCACTTTCTTCTCCTGTTCAGATTGGACAAGCTGCAACCATGAACTAATGCTGGTTTCATGGTCCCACCTGGTCCTCCCAGCCTAGACTGGCATGGCGGTATCTGGGGCATGGAACAGAGATGCCAGGGGGGGAAATGCCTGGCTGCACACGGCAGGTTGGGATGCACAGAGAGGGGGATGAAACTGACCTGCGTTTGCTGAGTTGGGATTGCAGGTACTGTCCCAGGGCCTCATCCTCAAAGCCATAATTTATGGTCCAAAAGACACAGAGTTGTTCGTACTGCTGGATCAGCTCCAGCACCGTCCGAAAGCCCTTGGCCATGCTGAAGTCTGTCTCTCCACTCCCCTCCTCCCAGGTATAGATTGTCAGGAGCTCCAGGGCATACTGGGGTGGCAGGGACTCTCCCTGTCTCAGCTGCGCTTTGTAAGGACGGACATACTGAAATGGAAAAGAGGCAAAAAAGATAACACAAAGACAGAGCAAAACATTGATCCAGTGCCTGAAACTTCCCTGAAATCTACTCAGTAAAGATGACAGGGGCTGAGAGAGAGCAGCTGGGGCTAGAGCATGGAGGGCCTCCTGCAACATCTGTCGATGCCAGACCCGATACAAAGTCCTGCTCTCTCTCAGGACTGCCCTAGCAGTGCTGCCTGGGTCAGGCAAGAACCTTTTGGAGCCAGCTCTATTTTGTCAACTGACTCCATTCACCAATTAGAGATTCAAAAGGAAAAACACTGAGGGAAGCACTTTTTGAGCTAGTGAAGTGGGGGAAGGTGTGGGAAGTGGGGGAAGGCAGGCCTGATTCCCCTACAAAGGCTCAAGGGAGTCAGGGTGTGCCTGTAATACCTTTTTGTACCAGTGTTTCACCAAGCGAATCAGGCTTTTGACTTTGGTGGGACGATCAATGACAAAATCCCGCTGCAGCTCAGTGAAGCAGGTAGAGAATTCACCACCCCGGGAGCAGCTGCCTATCAGGTCCAGGTATACATCAGGGCTGGGCTTGTAACCAGAAATATGCTGGCCTGTCAAGGAATACAAATGCAGGAAGACACATACAGATCACTACCTGTGCAGAGAAGCATTTTTGCATCTCCACTTAAGTAGGGTGTGGGATTTGCTGTGAAAACCCAGATGAAGGAACACAATGGGACCCCATCTGAGTCTGTTCAAAACAGAGGCCTGGGGTGGGGACTAGATGATTGCTGACATGAGAGGCTATGGATACTGCCACAGATTTAGGGCACTGGGTGCAACATCAGTCTCATACAAATACCCATCCAACCTCTCCTGGAGCTCACGTAACATTTAAGCTGCTATAGGAGGAATGGCCCCAGGGAGAGGGGATCCATATCCATTTTAGAGCACTGTACTGTGACAGAAAAAAAGGACAAGGTTGTGGAACCAAGTGTCTAAAGGTAAAGGAACTACTGGTGAAGACTGATGCCCCTGACACAGTAAATGCTGTTCTCAGGTCAGAACCCATGCTCTCTCCTGCACAGCTCCTGCAGAAAAACAGCATGCCTGGCCTTTGGCAATGATCTGAGAGCAGGCTTCCAGTCAGAGGCATGCATCCCTGGTGGAGTGCATGGCAGCTAGTCTTACCCAGGGGATCATAAGCTGGCAGCACATCAAAATGTATGGATTCTTCTAGCTTTCTGGATCGCAGCTGGAAGCTCAACACTCGGGGGTTCTCCCACCTGGACACCTCAATGATCACCTCAAAGCGCTTCTCCTGCTGGCATTTTTCCAGCATCCTCCTGATCTCGCTGATGATCTCTGTGCGGTTCTTCTCCTGGTCCTTGTACCCTTTGAAGCTGCTGAGAAATACTACCAGGTCAGCATCAGATCTGCCTCGGAGAGCGGTGCCTTTGCCTGATGAGCCACCCTGCAGCGGATAAGACAGTTAGTCCCTGCAACACTTGGGACATGCCTACCCCACTCCTCCCAATGGAAAGACATCCCATGTGGGCCTAAGCTCTAAGGAATGCAGAATCCACCTCATCTGCAGGCCACTTCCTCCCATAATTACTATACTGTTAAAATGTGCAGCTTACTTTCAGCCTGAATGTCTCGATCTTCGATTTCCAGTCATTGGAACTCATTCTCTCTTTTTCTCCAAGATTAAAACACCGTTTTAATCCTACCAGAAATCTCCCCCCACATAGATTTTTGTGGCTCTGATGGAGTCACTTGTTAACATTCTTTCCAAGAAACGTACTAGCCTGAGCTTCTAAAGATCCTTACCATAGTGAGGTTTTCCAAGACACAAATCAATCATATATTGAATCAATATTGAATCATATATTGGAATCATATATTGAAATCAATCATATATTGAATTTGTGGATCCTTTCCACATTACAATGTGAACACCAGAGTCAGTGAACTCAGAATTCCCATCCCACCCCAAATTCTGAAATAAAAAAAAACTTTCTGAATCATATTTCAAGGACGAGACTTCCACACTTGGTACAGAGCAGAAGTTCAATAATGTAATTGTGCAGAGTCAAAATAACAATTCTTTACATCTTTTTTAACTTTTCCAAGCATCCTCCAGCTGCCAGCTCCCCAGCTCCCTGAGCTGCCCACCTGGCTGAGAGCCAGGCACTGTGCCCACCATCTCTCTGGCTGGACAGCTCCCCAGGCTGAATTCTGTCTCACTTTCCTACATCTACCAGGTCGCTGTTCTTTCTAAGCAAGAATCCTAGTTCTTTCAATCTGTCCTTATAAGTCATGTTTCCCATCCTCTAATTATTGCTGTTACTGATGGACTGCAAACACACTGGAGGACAGGATAGGTGGACAACAAAAATGATGAAGGGTGTAGAAGGCAAGTCGTATAAAGAGAGGTTGAAGGAAATAGGCATATTCAGCTCATGGAAAGGACAATTAAAAGAGGATACGATAACAGTCTTCAAATATCAGAAAGGCTGCCACAAAGAAGAGGGAAAACACCATTTCTCTTTTACTGCAGAAAGCAGGATGTGAAACAAAAGCTTGAAGTTGCAGCTTGGCCTCTGTGGGGAAGGGTGTTGCCTTCCTCTAGTCTAGCAGGAGGCATAGCCCTCTTCCTTGGATCTCATGAGTGTACTTTAACAACCCTTGCAGCAGCAGGATGCTGGTTGCTGCTATTCCACTACTTAACATGTAGCAGGCCAGGGTGTTCCACCTTGTATTTGTCTTTCAGGGTTGACTATAGTTTTATGAATAGGTTAGTATGGCTGGATAGAGATCATCCTACCTGTAGGAGGGAATTGGGCTAGATAATGAAGATAGATAGCATGAGCACAGAAATATGCCTAGTAACAAGAAAAGCTAACATACTCACACTGCCTAGATAGGAAAGGTGTAGCTAACTTCTGAACTACAATGGTTGGCTCCTCCCAACTTCCCAATGGGGCACTTCATTTTTATAACAAGGTTCCTTGCTAATTTGGTATTTACAAAATTAATCTTGTTTCTAAGGGGTGTCTTGCCTTTTAAGAGGGCTCACATGAATGAGAAAATAGCAACTGTGAAAATTGCTGGCACTCTTTTTTCTAAAATTTGTAACTTGTTGGCACCGTATCTGGAGTATACTTTAGTTGTCATGTTTGGGGTATTATATCTGGTGTTCCAGACAGAAAAACTGCAACTTCTCATAAACCACAGCAATTTGTGATAATTAGTTTAATTGCAAGTGATTTTTATATTAGAATTAGGTGACTGCTGCAAAATGATTTGTGCAACAGCTCTGCTTTTAGCAAAGAAAAAAAGTTTTGCTTCCACAAGACAAATTAACTCATACTACTAAAACCTAAAGCAAACCTGAGGTCTCACACAGGGACCTTACATCCTCATCTTCCATTGTTCCAAGACTTGTTAAAAATCAAAACACATGGTTCAGATTACTTCTCAATCAATTATTTTTATACTTTAATGTTTATATTGAATTCTGCTCTGCTAGTGTTTTTCTTCATCTGAGAAAACTGCCCCACTTCATGCACCAGGCAAATATGCTGCATTAGGGCCTTGTCTAGGCTCTACCAGCACGTGACAAATGAAATTCCAACAGCATCGTTTGCACCTAGTCCACCACCAAGCTCCTGTCCTTTGGCAGCCTTCTCTGCTGGTTCCTCCACCCCTTCCACAGCCAGAGCTCTCAGCTTCCCCCTTGATTTCTTGCATCTTGTATTTATGTTTTCTGCATTTAAGTAGCTGGTATGTTGCTAGTTAAAACATGTCACCAGTCCCAATCAGTTCAACAGAAAACATGCAATGTGCAAATTTATCAATCAGAATTCACTAAAACAAAGGTTTTGTCATTGAAGGTATAAAGTAGTTGGGGTAATGGTACAATATTGCTGAACTTTTTGTATGTTTCCACAAACTTGGTGATACTGAGAGCTGGTGTTGCTATGATGGGCTTTTAGAATTCATAAATGTAGGATAAGGAGACACATCAGCAAATGAAGAAGAGTTCTTCAAAGCTCTTAGGAAGGAAAGTGCACCAAACCATGTTGTTATTGTATAAATGTGTTAGAAATGGAGGTGCACTGACACATCGGTCTGATATCAGATTGGCACTGATATAAAGAAAATGTAATATATAAGTAATTGGCCATATCAGGCCAATAATTTGGTCAATAAATGGCTGATCACAGCAGAGACATCAGGGAGCACAGCCCAGTAGTATAGAGAGCTGCCTCCTGCTCATAAGTCTAATGTGGTGGAAGGGGCATGTGGGGCAGATCAAGGCCCCCATGGGGAGGGAGGCGTGGAGCTGGGGCAGGGGCAGGGGCTGCCCAGCCAGGGGGGGTGGGTGCAGGATGGAGCGGCAGCTTGTCTAGAGGGCGCAGGGGTGGGGGCCGACTCCCGCCACCACATGCCGCTTGGCCAGGAGCTGATCTGGAAAGGGGCTACAGGGGTGAGCTGCAGCCACAAATTCGCCATAGTCCCTTCCCAGCACAGATCTGCTCTGCTGGGAAGAGCTTGGCGCAGCCCCAGCCCCAGCCCACCCCACGCAGATCCAGGGGCACATGCCACCTGCCACCCCCCACCATGCCCTCCCAGACAAGCGGTGGCAGCAGTGGCAGGAGCTGCTGGACGAGCAAGCAAGCGCCAGAGGAGCCACCAGACCAGCAGCTCCTGGTCAAGCGGCATGTGGCAGTGGGAGCCACTCCCCAACCTCCCCGCATCCCTTGGACAAGCTGCTGCTTCATCCCATGCCCACCCATTTTGGCTGGGCAGCCCCATGCCTTCCTACCTGTGGACCCTTGACCCATGACACGCCCCTCCTCTTCCCCCTCCTGCCACACCAGACTTACCAGTTGGAGCCAGCTCTCCAAGCTGCTGGGCTAGTATCAGAAATTGGATCGGTATTGGCCAACATGCCTCCTCACAAATCAGCTACTGGTATTGGCTGCAAAAATCTCTATCAGCACACCACTAGTTAGAAGCAATATCTGCAAGGATACACACAGATAGTTAAACACATACCAAAGCCTCACTCTCAGGGAATTAAAAATGCTGTACTGGTGCTGATGCATGCCAGGTTGGGTTCACCTACTAGCATAACCTACAGTAGATGGTACTACCTGTGACTGTTAATGCCAAGTGCCGGTTAAATAACCTGGCAACCTCTAGGGTGTCACTGGCCTTTGCAGAAGACCTTAGGGGTCTTACTCCTGGTGAAGGAAAATGCCACCAAAACATTGTGGCACCAAAGTCCACTCCATGGTAGGGTAGACTGGGCTCTTTAACCCAGGTCAACATGGTCATAGCTTTGATGAAAAACACAGGTGTGGGTAAAAGCAAAAGATTCCAGACAGGAGTCACTCCCTGGATGTTTTCAATGAACTCTTTAGAATAAAAGTGCTTCTGGATATAGTGCTCTGTAGTGGGACTACATGATACTGTACTACTGTACTAGAGTGAAAACAGCTGGAAAAAATCCCAGAGCCTACAACCAATACAGGGCAGAATCTAAAAGGTTCCCTGGCAACCCGAAGAGGACAAGCAGAAGCCCCTGGCAGAACAGAGTGATGGATACCCACAGTTGTGTGGTGAAGTGACAGAGACCCCCAGAAGCATGGAGTGATGGACACTCCCAACGGAAGTACAGAAACCCCCAGTGAAGCAACAGAGATCCCCCCAGCACCATGGAAGAGCAGAGGAGACCCCTCCCCCTCTCCAGTGGCATGGATGAGTGGTGTAGACCCCCCAGCAGCATGGAAGAATGGTGGAGACCCCTAGCAGAGTAACGGAGATCCCCTGGCCCCATGGAAGAGCAACGGAGACCCCACAGTGGTCTAGAGGAATGGCAGAGACCCCCATCAGAGCAACATGGAACCCCCCTGGCACCATGGAGTAGTGACAGAGACCCCCAGCAGAGCAAAAGAGGCCCCTGGAGGTGGGATCCACAGCAGCACTTCCTGGCATCAAACTCTAGCAACACTCTCCAGAATCAAGTCATAGTAACTTCTGTGTGGCCTTCACTAGCCAGCTCTTGCTACTTTGGCTGTCATAGATGGTAGAAGCCCAGGAGAAGAGCAGCAACCCTTGCAGAGAGGGGGACAAATGGACAAATGACATGACCAATGGACCAATGCAGCATGGATCAATGAACCAATGGCATAACCAAAGGCCCAATGCAGGAATAGTTAGATGGGAAGGTTTGGAAAGGGGTGATCCTGCCTCAGGCAGAGGGGTGGACTAGGTGACCTCTAAGGGTCCCTTCCTGCCCCACTTCTCTTTGATTCAATAAGTCTAGGAGCCCCTGGCAGCAGGAAGTAACAGAGCCTCTGGGGTGGTCCTCCCTACCCAGAGCATACTACAAAACTGGTGCAGGTGGTAAGAGTCCCTAGGTGGTAGCCCTGGGTGAGACTTCCTTCTGAAGTGACTGGGCCAGGAGGGAGCTCCCCAGGTTGGTTTGACTGTGACTGTGATCAGTTTTGAGCTAGTTAAAGGTTAATAGTTGAGGTGTTGCTTAGGGAGTACCACTGTTCCCCCTTTCCCTTGTAATAAACTTGTTTTATCTTAACATTTGCTGGTGAGTGAGCAGATTTCTTTAAATTACCACACCCAGTTTCAAGTTACTTTACCAAGTTTCTGGGTGGTGGCTGGAGGTAAATGCGAAAAGCTGCTGACAAATCCCTAGGGGTGTCTATACATGTTGCGGGGGGCAGGCACATTAGTTAGAAT
>JAGPOW010003364.1:13779634-13833495 GCA_030014935.1 Caiman crocodilus
GCCCTTTGGGTCAGGCGCTCTGTAAGTACCCAGAGTTAATAAACCCTGTTCCGTTGCCAAATCCAAGTCTCGACTCAACCTGTTACGAACGCATAACACCCTGCATTTGTGGAAGCTGAGACCCATTAGCCCTCCTCCCCCACGCACACTCCACTGCCTATGATGTGGAAATACATTAGCAACTGAAGACGAGTTCTCCAAAGCTCTTAGGAAGGAAAGCGCAGGAAGTCACGTTGTTGCTTTACAAATATATTACAAACAATAACAACATCTGCAAAAATACACACAGCTACTTAAATGCATACCAAAGCCTCACTCTCAGAAAATTAAGAACACTGTACTGGTGCTAATGCATGTCAGGTTGGGTTCACCTACTACCATAACCTATGGTAGATGACACTACCTGCGACTGTTAACGCCAAGTGCTGGGTGGCAATTAAATAACCTGGGAACCTCTAGGGTGCCAATGGCCATGTGCAGAAGAGCACCTTAGTGGGTAGTATGAGTCTTACCCCTGGTGAAGGAAATACCACCAAAATGTGTGGTACCAAAGTTTACTCCATGGTAGAGTAGACTGGGCTCTTTAACCCAGGTCAGGGCGATCATAGTTTTGATTAAATACACAGTTGTGGGCAAAATTGGTGTGAGACAAAAGGAAAAGATCCCAGACAGGAGTCACTCCCTGGATGTTCTCAATGAACTCTTCAGAACAAAAGTGCTTCTAAATACAGTGCTCTGAAGTGGGTCTACATGATAGTAGGCTATAGTACTAGAGTAAAAACAGCTGAAAAAAAAAATCCCAGAGCCTACCACTGATACAGGACAGGTCTTAACAGATCTGGGGTTCAGATGGCAACTTGATGAGGACAAACAAAAACCCCTAGCAGGACAGAGGAGTGATGGATACCCACAGTGATGTGATGGAGTGATAGAGACCCTCCATGGAGCAACAGACCCCCGTTGGTATGAAGGAGCAGTAGAGACCTCCAGTAGAGCAACAGAGATAACGCCCCCAAATAGAGTGGCAGATACCTCCCAGTGGTGTGGAGCAGTGGAGACCCCCTGGGACCATGGAGGAGTGGTGGAGACCTTCCAGCAGCATGAAGGAGTGGCAGAGACCCCCCAATGGAGCAACAGCGACCCTCTGGCACCATGGAGGAGAGGCAGAGACCGCCCCCCAACCAGTGGCATGGAGGAGTAGCAGAGACCCTCCAGCAGCGTGGAGTGATGGACACCCCCAGAAGAGCAATAGAGACCCCCCCCCCAGCACCATAAAGGAGTAGTGGAGACCCTCCAGTGGCATGGGGGAGTAGCAGAGACCCCCAGTGGAGCATCAGAGGCCCCAGGAGGTGATAGCCACAGCAGCGCTTCCTAGCATTGAATTTTAGCAGCACTCTCCAGCATCAAGTCATAATAACCCCTATGGGGCTCCCACTAGCCAGCTCTTGCTACTTTGGCTGTCACGTGGTGGAAGCCCAGGAGAAGGGCAGCAACCCTTGCAAAGAGGAAGACATGGACCAATGGCATGAAGCTGCAGCAAAGTAAATTTAGACTGGACATTTAAAAAAAACTCCCTCTCTGTGAGAATAACGAGGTAGTAGAATAGATGTCTAGGGAAGGTGTGGATTCTCCATCACTGGAGATCTCAAGAAAAGGTTGAACAGCTACAGGTCAGGGATGATTTAGGCATCGCTATGCATTGGAGTGTTTTTAAGCCTTCTTCAGAGGCACCGAGTGCTGCTACAGCTGAGGCTGGGGACTTGCTTCTGGGTTTTGGGGTGTGTGTGCTCATTGCGGTTGGTTCCAACAACACAGATTGGTTGGGTGACCCATCCACACATCCCCGACCGGTTGGTGTCGGTGGGGGGGGGGGGGGGGGGGGGGCCACTCGCCTTCCTCTATAGCAGGTGTGTGGCCTCTACCGGGGAATCTCTGCAGCATACGTTGATAACATTTCATAAAAGCAGGACAGTGGCTGTCATAGTTCCCCTGCTTTACTTGTGGCAGGTTTGGGTGTTAGGTCAGATGTATGGGTAGTCGGGATGGTTTGGACAGGGATGATGTATCGTTAGATGGGATGGCTTGGATAGGGGTGATCCTGCCTCAGGCAGGGTTTGGACTAGGTGACCTTTGGGGGTCCCTTCCAGTCCCATGATTCGATACGTCTATGAGCCCCTGACAGCAGAGAGCAACAGAGCCTCTGAGGCGGTCCTCCCTACCTAAAACGTACTACTAAACCGGTGCAGGTGGTAGAGTCCCTGGGTGGCAGCCCTGAGTGAGACTCCCTTCTCAAGTGACTGGGCTAGGAGGGAGCTCCCCAGGTTGGTTTGCCCCTGACTGCAACTGTGATCAGTTTTGAGCTACAGTTAAAGGTTAATGATTAAGGTTTTGCTTTGTTCCCCTTTCCCATGTAAAAAACTTGTTTTAACTTAACATTTGCTAGTGAGCAGGTTTCTTTAAATTACAACACCCAGTGTGAAGTCACTTTACCAAGTTTCTGAGTGGCAGCTGGAGGTAAATGTGAAAAGCTGTTGACAAATCCCGAGGGGCATCTATACACATGCTCCAAGGTGGAGGGGGTGGGGTTTAATTAAAATGGCTCTGAGAGCCATTCAAATTAAAGTACCCGCAGTATCCTGTGCTTCAAAATGGTGGCAGGAGCACTTTAACAAAGCTTGTTCAATGAGCCTTAATTAAAGCATTGCCACTGCAATTTTGAAATGCGGGGACAGTGAATACACATGACACAGAGGCTGCTGAAGCACGTGAATTAGCACGCTTCAGCAGACTGGCAACAGACTTGATTAACTGAGTCTGCTCTGACGTGTGCTAAATACCATGCATCAGAGCAGAGGTCCTTCGTGTGCATAGGTGCCCTATATTTACATGCAACCACTGTTCCTGCCATCCAGTGCCTGGTGGAATAGCAACATAGAGATCTTGATGAGGCTGAAGTTGGTTCCTTATTCCCAGTTCCTTATTCCTGGTTCCTTATTCCCAGTTCCCACTTCCTTTTTCAAAGCTAATCTATACCCAATAAAATCATGTTATTAATGAATTACAAATCCTAAAGAGAGAGGAGCTGAGAACCAGGAATAAGGAACCGAAAATAAGAGCTGGGAATAAGCAACCAACTTCAGACTCATGCAGAATACACAGGGCCCAGAAATTCACTCACTCTCAAACTTGCCTCTCCCCTGAGATTAACCTGAGAAACACACGCCAGAGGCAGCATTTGCCCTGTAAGACTAAATGCACACAGCTCCGGAGTGCCAGAAGGCTGGCTGCTCCCACCTGCTCTGGCTGGGCCTGGCAGAGGGGAGACAACAGGGAGAGGCACAAATCTCACATTCATCCCATGCATGCAAACATGCAAATCGACTCTGCTCAATATCTAAAGCAAATACACACTTCTCTGGTTCTGCCAACACACAGGCCCCAGCCCCTCCCCAGGGGACTGCATGGTGCTTGCAAAAGACAATGCATACAAGGCTGTGCTGGACATTGCCATGTGTTGGAGAAAGGCAGCCGCATGTGCATTAAATGGCCTGAAGAGGAGTAAGTGCTTTCCTCAGCTTGTGAAAGGCCCATTAATTCACTCTCCTCTGGGCCCCACCCCCAGTCCTTATTGGCATCCAGGACACAGGGACTTTTATTGCACCATGAGAAACCTGAGATGGGACTGATCAGGTGTTGCTCATTCCACCCATTACAGGAAAAAACATTGCCTCCAACTGGCCATAGAGCCTACGTGTCCCCTGTCACATGCACAGACAGGCACAAGCCTTACTATTGACAGACAGGCTCATCTGATCAGGGTCTTCTTTGGACTGCGATTTCTATCTGTGTGGGAGAGGGGTGGGTAAATAGCATTGCTGACCGCCCCTTTGTACCGTTAGGGGCACCCAAATTATCTGTAGTGGGAGCAGACTGAGCACTTAGCACCTAACCCCATTGCCACGGGCCTGGGTTTGGCAGAATACTTGTGGCGCAGGAGGAGAGCTGAGAAGGGACCTGGTACTGAAGCAGGGGAGAGGTGTATTGGCTGAGCTGTGAGGGAGCCCCAGGAACCGGGTGAAAAGGAGCCAGGGCTCAGGACTGGGAGGCCTTACCTGAGTTGGAGATGGTCCTGCTTTGAGCAGGAGCCTGGGACTAGATGACATCCTGAGGTCCGTCCAACCCCAACTTTCTATGAGTCCATGAACTGTATGTGGGACCCCAGACTACAAGGGCGGTTCCTGGCAATCGAGTAGGCCTTGTTTGGACCCATATTATCTCTGCCACAGTTACTGAAGCCACTTCTTCTCTGAGACTCCTAAGACCCCCGAGTAGCTCCTCTCCCCAACACTGAGACCAGGCCCTCCTCTGTCCTCCTCACACATCTCATTGCCTACTCAATCAAAGCCTCCGCTAGGTTCAACTATGCAGGATTCGGGGCAGGAAACCTATGGAAAAGACTGTCTGGGAAGACCAAGGGCTGCAGAGTACCCTGGCTCTCAGGGAGCTGGGAACCCTGAAAACTTGAAACACAGGTGACCCAGGATACCCAGAAGGGAAGGATTTGGATCTTAAGGGCCAGAGGATACTGTGTCTATGGAGACTTAAAGCAATGCTCTCTTTCTTGGGTGTCTAAGGCCACTTTCTTTCTCTTTTTCTCTTGCTTCTGAATATTTGCAAGCCTTGTTGAACTGAAGCTGCTTCAAGGAGGTGAGAGATCAAAAGAACATGGAAGTTGTTGGTGTGTGTGTGGGGGGGGGGGGAGGGGGGGGCTAAAACCTTTTCTTAGAGCAGTGATTCTCAACCAGGCTGCCAAGACACCCTGGAGTGCCTTGCAGTCCTTTCAAGGGTGCTGCGAGCTACTATGCGATGCTAGAACTGTTAGGTGGGCAAACATGAGTCATGAGATAAATCCAGAGATTTCAAATAGGAATTCACAGCGTCAAAAACGCTCTAACCTGGTGTGGACTTTCTGAGTTCTTTGCAACAAAAGACTTGCTCTAGTATTTTTCTGTAGTCAAACAATGAGCAAAAACTCAGAGCTGGGGTTTTCTTATGTGGGGAGGGAGCTTAAGTCTTTCAAGGGGTGCTTTGAGTCTAAAAAGGTTGAGAACCACTGTCCTAGGGAGAGATGGGGGAAAGCCATTGGGAGATGGGCTAACACAGAGAAAGGTACATTGTGCCAAGGGAGTCTAAAGATTAACCTGGCCTTTTCAGAAATAGGAAATGTCCAGCTGCAGAGAACAGCTCTGTAGGTGTGGGATCTGCTTTGTTTGCAGTGCAGTTGGGGGTTGCCCTGGCACAGGGTGGAGCAGCAGGGTGAGCATGCAGCCCCTGGAGCCCACAGCCCCTGCTGGGACGGCCCAAGGGGCATATATCCGCCAGCCACTTCAGAAGCTAGACTGCCCTGCTCTTAATAACAGTGCTGGCAGAAGGCTGTCTGACCACTGCATTAACCTCTGTCGTCGCTCTCGGAGAACAGGAAGGCAGGCTCTGAGCTCCCGCCAACCCTGCTGAAGTCATTGCAGTTAGCACCGAGGTGTCTTGGTGCGAACTGCAGTTCCTTCAGGAGGCCTGGCAAGGGCAGCTGAGACCTGGTTTGAGAAGGGGAGAAATATGTGATTTCACCCAGAGCCATCTGATGGCCAGAGGCTAGAGACCAGGAGCGTGGGGCATGCTTGACAAGGGCAAGAGGTGCCAGGAGTGCACTTGGCCCAGTTAAATGTGAGAGGCTCACCCCCCGTGAGACAATACCAGGCAGATCTTCAAGTGTGTCCTTTCTGCAATACCACATGCTGCATTTACTGAACTGCACACAGATTCAGCACTTACAGAATAAGAACGCAGGTCAGGGGGGAACTAGCTTACTGCAGCTCCCAGCTCAGCTACTAATGGGCTTTGCTTGAAGATATCTGGAGCAGTCAGTGCAGAATGAGGCCACTTGCCTCCAGCGTGTGGTAGGGTGCTTTAAGATCCCATCACCCCATGCTCTTTGACTTCCTGTGCATGCCCAGGGCCGATTCCAATGCTAGTCATAATCCAAAACCCTTCTAGAGCCAGTGAGAAGGATCCTTAGCTGGTGTGAATAGGTGCAGCTCCCCCCAAAGCAATGGGCCTCTGCCATGTCATACCAGCTTAGAGGTTGGCTTTGTGTTTCTCCAGAAGGCAGTGATGCTTCTTGGAGCAAGCTTGTCTTTTGCTACCTGAGTTTCCTTCCTGGGCCGTCCATCTTCCAAGTGCTTTGAGTTCAGCCCTTGGTTAATTGATTCAGCAGGATATGTTATGAAGGCTGGAGATTTCTCTGGGCTGGACATGGGAGGCTGTGACTGCCCTGAGTCAGCCATTGAACGGACTCTCCAGGTTTTGGTTTTTTTAATAAGCTGCATGGCTCTGGCTGCTGCATTTTGCAGGCACCACACAAAGCCCTCTAAAGACAACCAGAAATACATAGCGCTTTCTGCATGGGCCACAAGGTCTGGTGGAGCAGGTATGGCAGGTCAGGGGTGACTTGGCAGAGCTTGGGGAGGAGCGGAGTTTGCACCATGCCTTCCCATATAATGTCTGCTGCTGTCAGAAGTGTTTGAAAATGCTTTTAATTCCCTTAGGACAAGCGGTGAGGGAAGGAGGCAGCAAAACAATGAAGGCCAAGGCAGGGATTGTAGAAGCAGGCAAAGGGATTGATGGCGACACCAAACTTTGGGGCAAAGCATCCACACCTGAAGACAGGAGGGTGATCCAGGCTGACCTTGACAGGCTCAGGAAATGGGCGGACGAGAACCTGATGGTGTTTAACACTGTAAAATGCAAGGTTCTCCACTTTGGGAAGAAAAATCTGCAGCATCCCTATAGGCTCAGCAGTGCTACTCTGGTTAGCACTACGGACGAAAGGGACTTGGGGGTTATGATTGACCACAAAATGAACATGAGCCTTCAATGTGATGCTGCAGCTAGTAAAGCGAGCAAAATGCTGGCCTGCATCCATAGATGCTTCTCAAGAAAATCCCAGGATGTCGTTCTCCTGCTGTACTTGGCCTTGGTGAGGACGCAGCTGGAGTACTACATCCAGTTTTGGGCTCCACAATTCAAAAACGATATGGAGAAGCTTAGGAGAGTGCAGAGGAGAGCCACGCGTATGATCAGAGGTCAGGAAAACAGACCTTACAATGACAGGCTGAGAGCCATGGGACTCCTCAGCCTGGAAAAGCACAGGCTCAGGGGTAATCTGGTGGCCACCTACAAGTTTATCAGGCATGCTCATCAGGATCTGGGGGAACATCTGTTCACCAGAGCACCCCAAGGGATGACAAGATCAAACGGTCACAAACTCCTCCATGACTGTTTCAGGCTGGACATAAGGAAGAACTTCTTTACTGTCCGAGCCCTCAAGGTTTGGAAGAGACTGCTGCCAGAGGTGGTTCAAGCACCCACTTTGAATGCCTCCAAGAGACATTTGAATATTTATCTTGCTGGGGTCCTGTGATCCCTGCTGACTTCCTGCCCCTGGGGCAGGGGGCTGGACTCAATGATTATCTCCCAAGGTCCCTTCCAGCCCTAATGTCTATGAGTATCCATGAGCTGAATGAGGCTCAAACCCCAGCTGTCAGAGCTGCAGCAGAATGGCAGGCAAGTTCAAGATATCAGATCTTGGATCTTGCTTTAATTTATATATTTCAAGGTCAGAATGAGCTGTTAGACTATGTGGTCTTCGCAAGAACTGGGCCATTGATTTTTTTATCCTGTTAAGTCTATATTGAATCCAGTGGCTTGTCCTTAGCTAAAGTCCACCTTTCTCAACAGCAGTCCATCTTCATCTGAGGCATCAGGTAATATGAATCTATCACCACCCTTGGCAGCTTGGCTAAATGGTTAAACATCTCACCATCAAAACTTAGGGCTTTACTTCTAGCTTGTGCTTTAATTTCTAGCCTTTGCTTCTTATGTATTTCTTTTGCACCCATTCATTGCTGTATATGTTGGAGGGCACCACTTAGTTTGTTTGCCTGCAGGCTTTCACAGCTAGCTTTCTATCCTCTTTCAATAAGTTTAGTCCTACCTCTGCTTTCATGCTGTCTACTCCCGTGCAAAGCCCTTCCTTCTGTAAGCCTATTTTCCTCAGTGCTGACATAGTTAACTTCTTCTCTCTTTACAGAAAGAACCATATTCGCGCCGAAGGAAATCAGTTTACAGAAGGAATTTCTCAGGACTTGGCTTCATGCACCATACGAGGGCCAGAGAATATCAGAAGCTAGCTTGGCAGTTCTTATTCTAAACCAGAGGTTCCCAAACTTTTTCTTATTGCGTGCCCCCTTCCAGATCTACCAGCTGCCCACCTACCCCTGCCAGCATATGTTTTATAGTTCAACCCCTTAAATGCCAATTATTTTTATAATGACAAATCCACCATTACACAATTTCTCCCACGTACCTCACAGAGATGTCTTGCATACCTCCAGGGCTTGCATACCCCCTGGGAACCCCTCTTCTAAACCTTTCCAGTTTCCTCTTGTCCTGCTAGCAGCTGATTATTTGTTCGTTAGTTTTCTCATCTAAGGGAGATCATGGATGCATGGAAATGTTATTCTGATTACAGGCCGGCTGGTTTATCAAAGGCTTGTTCACCGAGGCGTGCTGTCCTTGATAAGGGATGCAAGCAGCCTATTGGCAATGGGAAGCACTGTGGACCCAACATGTTCCAACCCTTGAATATCAGTAAATGACTAGCTCAGATTAGGGGGAAAGACTAGTGAAAACAGAGCTGGCCGTCCCTGCTGCTGCGTGTGCTGAGCCAAGTTCATCTTCTGTATAACAGTGGCACAGTCACTAGAGGTACACCAGGGATTGCTTTGGCCTTTGGAGCATAGTGTTTTCTGCGCACTACCAGACAACCTGCCAGCAACTGAAATCTAAGCTTTACCCAAGGGGGGTTACTTTCTATATTGGAACAGATGGATACAAAATGGATAACCTGTTAGATGCTTACTTGAAACCTCCTTAGACTTTTTTCACATTAAAGCACCAAACAGAAATAAAAATCTTTCCCCCAAAAAGACTCGTTGTAAGTAAAAGAAAGTAAAAGACTTTCAAGTGTCCATCTGTCCTATAAGTTCTCTGTCTTCTGGCTCCTCTGCCCTTCCATTTGCAGTACGGGGCTTGGGTTAATCACACTGTTCCTATAAGGGAATTCCTCATGACTCAGCTACATCTCACTTCTCTCTGTTCCTGCTTTTGCACCAGCTGCAGATAGCCCAATGAAAAGTAATGGGGTTGTAACAGCAAAGACCTGGACTGTGAAGGTCCTGGGAAATCTAGAACCAGTCATTCTGCATTGGTGCTAGCAGCAGCAGAGGCTGAAGTAATGTATAGACCAGGAGCAGGGAGTGAGATAACTGCTTTCACCAAGCCCATCCTCAGGCCCTTGAGTAGTAATCACATATTGAAGATACCATCATGTCCTCATTGAAGCTGATGGCAAAACTTCCACTAAGTCAAAAATGTTTTTTAGTGACTACTACATGGGATGGGTAATAATAATACCTTATCATGCACCTAATTCTTATTATTTTGAAAAGAAGCAGAAATTACCAACAGGAATGTTATTTTCTGTTTAACATATGCCAGTCAATAAAGAGCAAAACTCAGAGGTGTTATGGAATAACCTAAAGCTGTCTCCCGTTACCAAGTAAAGTCCTCAATTTCTGATTTAACTATTTGACATCTCTTTTCCGATCAGCTCTCCAGGTGCTATAAAAGTCCAGCGTTCCATTTTTCTCTGAGACAGACCCACCTTTTCCAAACATTAATCACTTTGGCAACCGTGATTTCCCTACGGTCAGTGAGCGTGAGCTTCCAGCTATCAAGGGTTATGTTTTCCAGCTACACAGTCTCAGGGTGGGACCCATGTATTTACCGGGAGGAAGGTTTGCAAAGCTAAATTAGTTACGTTGTAGGAGTGTGTTGCCTTAAATATTTAAGTGATATCCAAGCCTGAGAGATGACATAAGCATGTGCCATTTCAAAGTACCCTGATTCCAAGACCTGTCTACCCACAGGTCTTCCAAGTGGCAAGTTCACCTGAGTCTGAAAACAGATTAGCAAGCGCCTCTGACGGCCGCAGTGTAACAAAGCTTATACCAGAAGTCACGCAGGTATCTGACAATGGTGGCATAGGGCCAGATCCTGATTTACAGTGAAGCAGACACAGAGAAAATCCGAGTCAGTGCAGCTGCCTTGTATGTATTCAGGTACAGCAGTGAGCACATTTTGTTGATTTTTATTTTAAACAGGTGTTTTGTTTTGTTTGACTTTTTATCCTGCACAGTTTCATGCTTAAAAATTGTTTGCTAAGCATTACAGGCCAAATCAGCAATCACATCCTAGGGTATATTTAAATCCCATAGCAGGCAGAGGTAATCCTTCCTTCATGTCAGAATAATCCTTAATTATCCTGCAAGGTGGAAGGATCGTACCATAACCTTGAGCTGTTATGAAACAAGCATGGTACAGATCAGGAAGAGAAAGGGAATAATCCAGAAATATGAGTGAAAAGGATTGAAACAAGCATTAGCCCTGAATACGAAGGCAGCCAAGGTGTCTCCTGAACGCCTCATGGTCTTATCCAACTTGAGCTGAAGGTTGTGGGGACACCTAGCTCAAACCTGGTGCTCTGCTAAATTAGGATGCAAAGGAGACAAAGCAGGCACCTCCCACCCCCTATTTTACAGGCTGCTTTGAGGGTCTCAGGAGCAGGTTAAATCTATTTGCAATGTAAATTCATGAGTGACAAAATAGGAAAGTCAAAATTATAGTGTCTACTTAACTCAGGAGGTGGAAGAATGTTCTTTCAGTGCTCAGTAGAGATCAGTAAATAACTGGCAGTGAATTACTGATTAGATTAATTTGCTGCTGCTTTCTGTATAAATTGTCTAAGAAGACTATGTTTTTTTCCAAATCAAGGCTATCCAGCTAGTGGCTTTTGGGCTTCATATAGCCCACAAGGAATTAATACATGGCCCCTGGGTCCACACTCAGCTGACATTCCCACATTGCTCCTGCTGTGGCTGGCCAGGGTCTCTAGGGCTGGCCAAGACTGCAGAAGGGGTCTCGGAGATCCTGCTGCCTGTGCAGTTGTGCGGAAGATTTCCCAAAGGTCCTATACAACCTGTGATGACATGTGGCCTGAGGCCTATGGCGCATACAGTGTGTGGCCTCCGAAGCTGGACAGCCCAGATCTCAGTTATCCATTACTCAGAATGACGTAGAGAATAATTTTCCTTCGTAGACTTCTAAGGAATATATCCTAGTACATACTTCAAGGTATGTTGCTTGCTCTGAAGGGTCACGTGGTATTAACTCTGTTCTGTTATTGGATCCATGCAATTCCTAATACTCTTTAACGTTTGCCTGAAATTCACTGTTTCCATGTACATCCCACCAGGAAGCTCACTCACTGTTTGAGAGCACAAGCTCAGCCAAAAACAATTCCCCCAAATCATCCCAACTCCCAGTGTTGTGCAATCACTTTTTAAACCTTCCATACTCTGCACATGATGTGGTGCAGTGTTTAGGTCGTTGTTAATAATAACCGTGATTATTTGGCTGTTAATAACCTCCAAAGGTTATTAGCAGTTACAGAAAGGAAAATTTACAGTTAGCAACCAGGTCCAGTCTATGCAAACACAACCTGACTCACAAAGCCCTAGTCAGATGGAGAATGAGAGCTCCTTCTGTCATCCCCTGTCTGCCTCTGTCCAGCTTGAGGTGGGTTGGGCAAGTGTTAGGACAAACTGCAGTCCAAGCTATCTTCTGTACCAAAGCATACAGTGTGAGTAAAAAGTAACAAGTTTCTTAATTTCCCTTACAATGAGACAAGACCTGATTTATACCTGCATCACACTCTGCCTTTGGCGAAGCTAGCATTTGCTGTGCATCAGTGACAGAGCAGATGGTGGGAACAACCCCTGAGCAATGTTGAGTGTTGTTGGGTCCCGTTGACTCTATGAGAAGTTTAGCAGACTAATGGCTTTGTAGGAAGGTGCCCTTAAGGTACTGTGCCAGTTTTCAAATTGTCCATTTGAATGAAGTCCCCAGGGATATTCCATTTCCAAAGATCCCCCGTAAGACTAGAGATGCTGATTTCCTCAAAAGAGAATTGGTGTACTTCGTATCCTTTTCTCTCTCATCATCATGATGGCCCACGATGGCCAGTAGTTTGCCCATAAACACCTCTCAACCCCCTTTTGGAAACAGATTGCTATGAATAATTGAAGATTTATGAAATATAACAACCCTAAAATGCATTGCACCATCTCAGACTTTGAAGCTCCTTCCCTGCCTGGCACCGCTGGCACGTCCAGCAGTGTGCATAGAGCAGACGGGGGGGATGTTAATGATGACAGCTGTAATGGAAGTGCCCACACTGTTACCTCTGCCTCCATTGTTTATCCATAGCCTCCCTATGGTCCTGTCTTCAGGAGCAAAAAAGGGATATGTCTTTCAACAGTATTAACTCAGTTGAGTTTATGTGACTGAAAAGCCCCTTCAAGCAGTAAGCAAACATGTTTGAAGCCGCTGGTTGTTGCACAGTCCTGGGGGACCCCAGCAAAAAAAGGGTAAGGATTTTTCCATCACATTTCCATAGATATATTTTTGGAGAACAAAGAGGGTATTGCTATGCTCCCTGGTGCGAGATCTGGCAAATGAGCTGCTGCTAGCTGGTGGGAGGAGATCCTGCGAGGAGCAGAGCATCTGTCCTGGGAAGCGCTGCCACACCCCCTGCATGTCGGCGCACCGCACGCTTCAGTGCGCAACGTGCAGCCTATCAAGCTGCCTGGCCTCCAGAGCAAATCTTGATTGAGGCTGTCTAGAAAGTGCTTGATCTCGGAAAGCAGAAACAGCCTCACAAATACAGGCCCTTCCCGCTGCCTCGTGGGACGCAGGCATAAACGAATCTCGTCACTCCAGGCGGAAACCCATCCCCAAAGCGCTGAGTCAGGCCAGAGGCTTCCAGTTCATGCATGCAGAGGGGGCAACTACAATGAGCTTCCAAGGTACCATTGCCATCTTTCTCCCCAGACAGCCTGGCTCCAGTCTCAACGGGTTTCCATGGGAACCGTGAAGGCTCTGCCAAAACTCACACCTTACAAGAACTCTGGAGTGGAAACTCCATCTGTGCAATTTCCATATTTAAGAAGCTGCCTCTCCATATACCCTCTTCCCCACTCCCAGGCTCCCTTGTTATCCTACGGCTCGAACGGATTAGACAGGGCCGTACATTTCAGCATTTGTTTTCTGTAGTTCTGGGCTGTGCTTGCCGTTGGAATTTCAATGGAGCCATTGATAGTATTGCTAGTTTGTCTTGGCCTCTTGCTCGGCTGCTCAGAAACCTCGAATAAGAGATGCTGGCATTTCCCCAATTTGCATGTAGCAATAAAGCCATTTCATGAGGAATCCGGCATCCTGCTCCTGGGAAATGCAGTAGAATCTGGACAAAGACTGATTGGAGGCTAATTTTGCTGTAGCTCTTATCTCCACATGATCACTACCCCAGAGGCACAAGATAATGAATTTCCCAAACCAGCTCTTGATTAACAGTGTATTTCTTGGGCTGCCGTTTAGAAAGGGGAGCTAGCTGCCATTTTTCCGTGGCAGTCCAGGCCCAGCATGAATAGTAGTAGCCAAGGTGTTGATGTAATTTATGCTTTTTTGTATAAAGTGTCTCATCATATACCCCTCCCACTTCAGCCCAGGCTTGTTCCTGTGCGGAGGATTGTAGCAAAGACGGACCCAGCCAGAGCTGGCTTGCTGCAAGTAGTTTCCTTCCAGAAGTGAATACCGCTCTGGCTCTTTACAGCACAGAATCCAGTCTTCAGTTTAGCAAGGACAGAGCAAAGGTCTCAGTGTCATGACTTCTAGCTGTCATGTCTTAATAGTGTGCACAACAGCTGACTTTTACAAATGTACAAGTCCCATGTTTTATAGACCAGTGGGTGGGTCATAATTTTAAAGTCTTGCTTAAATGCAACAATGAAAAACTGGGTGTTTCTTATCCCCAGGCCCCCTTTTTTTAACTCTAACTGTTCTGTCACTGAGTTTCTCCCCTTCTTTAATGAAAAATAAAGATCATGGAATATTAGATATAGCAACGGTCATCAACAATAAGAAGGAAGGATGAATAGAAACCTTTGAAGGGGACTATTGAGTGACCAAGGTGAACTCTGTGTGATTTTCTTCCTGGAGTGACGTTTTGGTAACTGCTACATACACACTCGGAGAGAATAATCTTTACTAATGGTAATGAATGGCATTTATACCAGTACCTTTTAAACATTGAGTTCATCATATTTTACCAACCATCTCAACATGATGACTTTTCTCACCACTGAAAAGTAGGCCTGTGCAAAGTGGCTAGTATTCACTTCAGATTCAGCCAATTCAGGGGACAGTGATTTGATTTGGTGATTGAAATCACTGTCCCAAATCGATTCACCTGAATCTGATTCGGAGATTTGGCTCCTGCTGAATTGGCCGAATATCCAAATCGTCCCCATCCCCCGCCCGCTCTCACTGGCTGCCCTGCCAACCCAGCTCCCGGCTCTTTGAAAAAAAAAAGCCTGCACTCACTGGCTCCTGCGTGGCGGGGGGCAATCCCCACTGCCCCCCACAGCCCCACGCCATGTGGGGGGCTCTGTCACAAGCCCCCCGAAGCCCCAAGGCCACTGCAGCAGCCGGTGAGCCCAATTTTTTTGTTTTGTTTTAAAGGGCTGGGAGCTGGGATAGGTGAGGCAGCCATGGGGGGGCGGAGAGTGGGCAGGGGCTGGGGGGCTTGTGGCAGAGCCCCCTACGTGGGCAGCACCTGGTGAGTGGGGGCTTTGTTTTAAATAATGGGGAGCTGAGGCAGGCAGGGCACCCAGGCGGGGGGAGGGGAGGGCTGGGAGAGCGGATGAGAGTTAGGGGGGCACTCAGGGAGGCTGAGGGAGCAGGCAGGGGATGGGGCCTGGAAGGGACCCCCCATGGTCCCCTACCCCTTCCTCCAGTCCCCCTCCTCCACCTGCTACTACCAGCATGGAGTCTGGGTCTAGCTCCCTGTGGCAGCCAGCAGGGAGTGCCCGGATCGCCAAAGCTCTCTGAATCTTTTCCAGAGCTTTTCAGTTCGGAGAGTTTCAGATCGATTCGGACCTTTTCATTGGTTCCCTGATTCCATTCAGATTCAGAGATTCAGCCACTGAATCGGGCCAAATCTCCTCCGAATCGAATCAGCACCCGAAGGTTCACCCTGCCCTACTGAAAAGCAGCCTTACTTGGGGAATTGCAGTTAAGTAAGCATCATTGCATTATGGCTTGGAAGGGGAGTGAGAACACTTCAACCACGAGAAAACAGCATGTTTAGGAGGCAGAATGTGCCCCATCATTTGGTCAGCAAAACAGGGCTAACATCCCAACTCCAGCAGCAAGTGCCATGGGATCTTTGCTGACTACAAGTTGCCGGGACCTGTTTTACCTCTCATCCCAGAGACAGTCGCTCATAATCTGTATAACTGTTCCCATTCTTCCCATTGGAAATGCTGCCTGGCCTCTTTATAAGATCCTTTGGGAAGTAAGGAATCTATGTCTATCACCAGTACTTAATAATTAGGGACAGGCTGCCTCTGAGTCTGACTGACAGAGCTCGCAAGGCTGACAGGCAGGAGCGCGGTATTCAGAAGTGACTGACAACTTGTGTAGACCAAAGGAGCAGAGATTGAGTTCTCTGCCACATGTGCTCCGAGGAGAGAGGAAGTTCGTGAATATTTTCATACCCTTGGAGCTTGCACATTTTCTTTAAATCTGTGTAAATCAGATTAAAAGTTTGGACTGAAGTTTCGCACCATTGGTCTCTTTTCATGGTAACTATACACATTATAATTCTTTTATTTTGTACTAACCTCTAGCATCAGACCAGACACAGGACCCAGTGTGCTAGATGCTGTACAGAGATGACAAAAAGATGATCCCTTCCTCATTACAAACTTGACATGTCAATTTGTAGCAGCTTCCATTAAAGGATAAGAGGGAAGAGAGGCGCTTTCTGATATGTAGCATTATTGACCCATGTAAGCCTTAGGCTGCTAGGCTGCTGTATAATTGACATACATTAAGTTAGGCTGGGTGTATCTATATGTTCATTATTGCGCTGTAATTACAGTACATTAAATTAGTACCTGTAATGATAGGTATTAACTTAATGCGCCGTAATCAGCGCTACTGCTCATTAGCGCAAATGGACAGTCTTTTTGTGATGTTAATGAGCAGTAGAATAATCTGCTGTGCATTAGAACAGATCTTGCTTGCCACACTAATGGTCAGTAGAATTAGCTGCACTTGAAGCATTTTGTGTAGACATGCCCAGGGCTGAGAAGCAACGCTAAGGGAAGAAGCAGCAATGAGTGTAAGAACATCCCCAGCAAAAGGTTTGTTAAACTAGATAGATCAGCTTGGGGTCACCTAGAGCTAGCTTTGTGGATTAATGCCAGTAGTCATACTTTCTGCGTCACAAATAAGGTACCTCTGCCATATTGGGAAGAATAGTTTCATATTAATGATTGGCTGACCTATTAGGCACGTTATATGTCTGCTTGCCTTATTTCCAATAGCTTTATTTAGTAAGCTTTTTAAGTCTAGCGGGGTAATCAGAGAAACCAGGTCCATCTCAGAATCTTTGCTCCTTGAACTCCTGTACTTGATGAATTGCCCATCTGCCGGTGAAGCAAGACCAGCACGTCTTTGAAACCCAGCTAAGAAGGTCTTTGTTTTGACAGGTCAGTCACCTGTTAGTGATTTTTGAAACCCTCAAACTTAACACATTCAAAATCAATTTCTGCTTTAGGTATTAATGTTTCTTTCTTTTACTCAGGTTTATGACTGTTGTATGCACTTAGTCATATTCTTGCCATGTATACTTTGTATTGTGTTCTCATTCACCTGCTAGTTGTATTTTAATATTAAAATTGCTATCAATGTTTATTTAAATATATTTCTCAGAGCACTTATTTTTGGTGGGACAGGTGTCTGGAACCTGCCCTGTCCCCTACATCATGTCGCAGGGCCTGTAGCTGCAGTAGCACCTGCTTTTCCACAAACACAGAACTTAACACGCATGCTGCTCTGGATGATACTACACTCTAACAACACAACACAAGCAAAAGGTGGGAGGAAGAGACATACCATCAAGGTGGCAGTAGGGCAGAGCTGCTTAGTTCTGTGTTAGTTTTTTTGCTCTTTAAATTAGGAGCAATTGGCCTTCTTCTTCAGTTCATCTTTCCCCTCTTCCTCCCATATTGATTGCTGGGGTTGGTGTCCTAGTATCCCTGACTATATATATTCAACAACCTCTGTGTGGATGAGCAATTTACTCTAAAATGAATGGATGAGGTTGGCTTCCATCTGACAAGGCACTTACGCATGCGTGTAATGTTAAGCCTTCCGCATTCCTCAGATTTAGCCAGCTACTTTCTGGAAGGTGTTATGGGTTTAACTGAGGTAAGGGTTTAACTGAGGCAAGGGTTCAACTGAGGCAAGAGTTTAACTGAGGAGAGGGTTCGTCAACTAGGTCAGGAAGTGCAGAATGGGTTATAAGGAAAGATGCAGGGAGGTGTATTTGGGAGAAGCAGCCTATATCTTGTTGCAAGGCTGTTCTTGCTCATATGAACAGTAGAATGAGTACATCAGATCAAAACATCCATAACCACTAGATCCTTTATGAATTGAGATTTTCAGTTTGCAGGGAAACAACGATAGACAATTCAGTGCCTTAGCTTCAGAACTGTCCATTCCCATCCAGTAGCTAAAGCTGGCATTTTTCCCTCAGGGCTTGCTGTGTTACTATGAGCAGAAGTGGCTACAATCTCTAAAGCTAGAGGCAGACATTCAATGAGCCTGAGCCTGAATTGATTCAATCTTTGCAGGTTAATCTAACCTGGCTAGCCTGAATCAGTTTGTAATCATACAGAAATCCCCTCTGGACTGAAAAAATGCAGACACATGCCTACAGTGGCTCAGGCTAGAAGCTGGGGGTGCTAGAGCAGCCCTTCCATTCCCTTGCACAGGACTGATCTGAGGTGGGGTGTAGCAACCGGGCATCGAACATCCTACCTCAGGCTTCCTTGCTCCGAGGATTTAAAGATATCCGGCTTGCCGTTGCAGGTAGTTCTGGGGTAGGTCTCTCTCCGTGCCGTGGTCCACCTCTTCTCGCCTTCCACGACTTTGATCTTCCAGTGGGTGGGGCTTCCTGCCGTGCAGTCACCCCCTTCAGCTACCTGCGATAGAGGCCTTCTGCGAGACTCCTCCTTCCCTTTCACCTTGCCCCTACCCTGCCCGGTGTATCTTGGTGTTCCTATTGCTGCTCCCTCAGGCACGCCACCACTGAGCCCCCCTCTTTCTCACGCCCCTAACACCATGCCTCAGCCCCTTCAAACCTGGGGTAACACAATCAAACCCAAATTCTACTGAACTCAAATCCAGCTTGCTGCCTAACAATGTCAAGGCCTCCGCCCCTCTTTCCCTTTATCAAGTCA
This sequence comes from Caiman crocodilus, assembly GCA_030014935.1. NCBI lineage: Eukaryota > Metazoa > Chordata > Crocodylia > Alligatoridae > Caiman > Caiman crocodilus. The sequence continues at coordinate 13,798,180 of JAGPOW010003364.1, forward strand.
CAGCCCGTGACTCAGCTTACTAGCCCTCTACCCACCACTCCTGGTCTGGCGTCTCTTGGGGTAACCCGCTCTCCGAATCCCTCCTGGCATGGGCCCCTCTCTCTGGAGCTACCCCATCCCACTGATCCTTTTCCAGGTCTTCCCTGTACTGCAGTCTTCCTCCCGGGTCTCTCCCCAATCGCAGACCTCTTTCTGGGCCTTCCCCATTCTGCTGCTCCCTCCACGCTGCCACGGCTCTCTCCCCACTCTTTCCCGCCTCACCCGCTGTCTGCGTGCATCTCTCTTGTGCCCAGTCTTCCCCCGGCTCTCTCTCTTCACCGTAGCTCCGGCCAGCAAGCAGCTCTGGCGTTCCACCCCTCCAGCAGTCTCTGCCGGTCTGGCCTCTTCCCAGTGGCCACGTGCACACCCCGCTCTCTGCCGCAGTCAGCTCTTTTATCCCCAGTAGCTGGTGATCCCCGCTCACGTCACCCGCCGTCCGCAGGTGAGTTAAGGTTCAGATCTGACGGCGCACGGGCTTCTCCGGCGGTCCTTGTTCTTCCTCAGCTCCTGCAGTGAGTAATTTAAATCTTTCTTTTTCTTTTCCTCCTGTTCTGCCACCCGTTTCTGACTCCATGGCCCCTTCCAGGAGCTCCGGAGTGTCCTTGGGTTTTCTCCCTCTGTGACATGGGGCATAGCCAGGCCCTTGCAGGACACTCTGATGAGTCCAGCAGGGAATTGATAACAGTGTGTATTTCCCCCTAACTCAGAGTTTATCACTCCATTAAGAAAACATCAGAGGGACATTACCAGATATCTATTGATTCTACCTGTTGATCCAACACCAACCATAGCCAGCATGTGGTCTGCTAGCTAATACACAGTCACCTCTCCTCAAGGCAGAGGGGAGGGGGGAATTCCTGCTTAGCAGGGAGTGGTAAGGGGGAGTGGAGGAGCAAATAGCTTTTCTTAAACAGCTTTTCCAAGAAAGGACATTAAGCTAACTGTTGAATAGCTCCAAAAGCTTGTCTGCTTTGGTCATCTCCCACAGCATGGACTGTAGCCAGCATGTGATCTGCTAGCTAATGCTGAGGTTTCTGTATCAGGCAGATGGGAGAGGGGAGTAATCCATGCTTAGCAGGGAGAAGTCAGGAAGATGCTCTGCGCCTGCAAGTCTCTGCCGAGCTGCTGCCAGGGATCAGAGAGCAGGGGCCAGCCCTGCTGTAGAGCAGAGAACCCCACCTAGCCCAGAGAGCATGTTAGGATGCTGGTGGAGTCTGATTTAACTTAAACCAGGAAGGGGTCTGAGACAGACATTGCATAAACTGGTTTGATCCAAATCAGTTAAGTCTGATACTACATTCAACCAGGTTTATCTCAAACCAGTTTCAGCCATTTTCAAACGGGTTTATGTGCACTGAACATCTGTTCTGTTACAGGTTTTTACCAATTTGTGATCACTTAAACCAGTTTATGTGTAATGTCTGTCCCTAGCCCATGTCTTTTTTGTCTTCAGCTCAGTGAAAACTGCTGATAGGCATGGATTCCTGAAGCTGTCTTCTTTCTGAAGACCCCTTCCTATAATCAGAGATGGTTTAAATAATCTAAAGAGTACACTTAAATATTTCCAACTGAAACATATCATTCTGGACTTCTTGGGATATGAGTTTTGATGTAAATACTGCATATGGTACCCTAGATGCTACATTAGAAGGTTGAAACTTCAAAAATACATTAAACAAAATATCTTTTCATGTAGGTCAAGACACTTGATTTCCATTTTATGCATCTTCTGGTATGGGAAGAATGATGATGGTGAGAACAGTGACTGAGCTTAGCCTAGTAGCAAGGGCTGTAAGTGAACAAACAAATGAGGCCTATAGTGAAGATAAAAATGGAAATCAGCAAAGTGGCTCGATCCTCAGGAACAAGGGTATGTTCTGAGTGCTAGCAGGACAATAAAACCCTATCTGAAGGCATCATAATGAATGGGCCCAAAAGTGTAAGACAGTGATTAGAGGGTCTACCCCATTATAGGCAACCCAAAAATAAATCTGAGTAAAGACCCCACAATCAGTGAATTGACTGGCACCAAGAGAACAAGGAGGTGATGCTGCTTTTGACTACCACTTTCCTCCTCTTTTTTTTTTTTTTAAAACTCTGTAAGACCTATTTTTGCTCCTTGGTTCTCTTCCCCTCCTCCCCAACACCCCCAGTCTCTTCTCCCTGCTCTTGCTTCAAACTGTCTCTTATTAATTGCCTGCGTTTTTTAAAATGAAAGAGCTATACAAACAGATCCCTCTGAGCGCCAGGTTAAATTCCTAAAACAAGCTTTTTCTTCCATGAGGAGTCCCAAATACATTCATTCATGGATTGGGCCACTAGCTGGTACTTGACTAACCCCCTCCTTGTGTGTGTCAGATAGACTTTTTTTTATTAAACTGCTCTAAAAGGGCTAACAGATTGCCTGTGAATGACCGCACAGTGGAATCCTACAAAGCTCCTATTCATGGCCAAGAAAATTGTACAATCCCAGTGGTGCAACAGAAAGACAGCTCTTTATAAACCAACCTGAGTGAAAAGGTCAAGGGCCATAAATCCCCCCACCCTGCCTTCCCACAGGGTTTGAGTTTTTAATAGTAATCAGAGCTTTTAACCATTGTACGTAAAGGGTTTTTTTTGTCTATTTGTTTGAGGATTGCAGGGGAGGCACCATCTCATGCTGGGTGACAGATGCCATTGGCACCCCCACAATCTGATGCTCTTTATCCGGCTGGGATCTGGGCTGGATGGGATTGATGCTGGGTTTTTGTATAGCACTACAAGGGGTTAGAAGACAGGGTAAAATTTTGGCCTCAGTCTGGTCCAAAGCTGAGAACACAGAAGCAAACCTGTCAAAGAGACAGACAGAGTCTGGTGCCCAAATGCACAGCCTCCAAAAGGAAGGCAACCACTGCAGTGAGGGAAAAGCTCAGTGTCTGAGCTTGAGGGTAAGAAGCAAAGTTCCCTCTCCAAGACTGCCTGTACTCAACACCCCAGGTTCAGATCGCTTCAATCCAGGGACCCTGTTGGATGCACTCTCTCCTGGCTGATCAGCCCGTCCGTCTGGGTTCTGCACCTGCCTCCCAGCTGAAGGTATGCTGTGGGTCTCCTTACGGCCGGGGCCTGTGAAATCCCTAACTCCATTTTAACCCTGTCCTTTTCTGAAGCAAAACTCCAGTAGACAGAAATAGGAGTTTTGTTATGCATGGACTTTCTATGGGGGCCTAAACAAGGTGCTGGCAAGGAAAGTTACTCCCATTCACAGTTGTAGGGTTGAATCTACTTGCACAGTTGGAGTGGAAGAGGATTGTGTCCACAGAGCACTGCCGAGGAGTTTGGAGTTCATGTCACCTCTGTCTGGAGTGCAGGGTGAGCAGGGTATCAGGAGATCTCATTGCTTCCCAGCTTCCCAGCTTCCAAGGTCATGCTCTCCAATCTTTCACCACGAGTTTCCTTCAGGTCAGAACCTGCAGCTGTCATTCTGGGCACCTTGAGCCTACCACTGCCTGGCCATGCTGGGTAGATGATATTGTGTCCCCCTGAAGGTCCTTTCATTTGTGTTGGCCAGGAGATATAACAGGGTGTCTGGAAGGGAAAAATCCACAGTGATGCTAGAGAAATAAACAGGACATCATGGACAGGATAAAGACAGTTGGCCTGTTCTTGGATGGCACAGCACAGTTTGCACAATAATGTCCATAACAGCATAGCCACCACATCAATTAAGGGCCTTCTCAATACTTTGTGGGCAGAGAAGCAGAAGAACTCAGTTCTGCTTTGTCTGTCTAAACACAGTACTGCTGTGACAAGGGCAGCCCCTTCTGAGCCATGGAGAGGGACTATGCGGAGAATTAGGTGATAGCAACATCCTACATTAAGTCTGTGTTTCTTCACGGTAAATAGGAAGCTGTGTGCTTCCTGTCTCACATGAGAGACGTGTGTTAGCTATCTGCTCATTCAGCGGGAAAAACACTGTTCTGGTTCGGAACTGAACTAGGACATATTAGATGTTTCGTGCAGGTTCTCTGCTTCTGCAGACTGCACCGGGAAGATGAAAGCGACTCCCTGCCTCTTTGCCCCAACAAGGACCTTCACTAGCTGGAGGAAAGCACTTATCCCCCTTCTACTGGTATTCCAGTTTTACTGAGAAAACTTTTTCAGCAGAACTGATCTTCCGTATGCTCCCGTATGTCACAGAGGCCCCAGTCAGCAAAGCATGTGCTGACGTCATGCTCAGGTAATTCATATGATTCTGTGGGTTGCTGGATCAGGGCCACAGCAAGCCTGTCGTTCAGACGTCTTCCAGAAATTTGTCCAAGTATGTGATGGCAGCTTTGCCATCTATTTGGATTTTCACGGATTCACCTTGTTACTTTCGTATCATACCCCTGAGGCCATAGCTCGTCATTGAAGGAGACTAACGATGTCTAAAAATGACTAATCACATTTATAGGGTACAATAAAACACCTTTTGAAGTCCCGAAAGCCAAAGTAGGTGAAGCACAGTGGGCAATAAATGTCTCATGAGATCATAAACAACACGGTTTGCTGCTAGCGCAAAAGCCAGCATATGTTTATGGCTGCTGATCCACTACCACCATGTGGGAATTATTAGGTAATTATCATAACCTTATAGTGGTACATCTGTCCAGGCGCTTGTTGATGCAGTCCTTTAAAGGCCCATGCACACAAGCACCGCATGCACACACACACGCTAACAGACACATAGTGCACTCTGCTTTCCTCATTGAAACCTTATAGCTTGGTAAAAATAAAAGGTTACTTAAGACTTTCCATGAAGCATATACTTCATAAGTCATTTTGGCATGTTTTCAAGCCCTTATTAATAACCTTTACATCTCTTTTTCACATAGCCATGTCAGGTTTTTCAAAGAAGGGCTCATTTTAATGACCATATATGAGTAATCTTATTTTTAGCCAATAAAATAAAGGTTTTGCTATAATTAAAAATGCTACAGCATTTGACTAGTATTTTATTTCTGATGCTTCTGTTAAATGCCATTTTGGAGAAGGGTTTTAGGTGCTCGATCCAAGGTTTGTACAAGTCTTAATATCTAGGCTAGAAGAGTTTGATTTTGAAAGAAAGTTTTCTAGGAAAGGCATAAAGCAGGCTGGCTAAGTCGTCTGTGAAGCCATTAGTTCAGTTGATCAGGCTTTTAGGGAGAGAACAACTAGGGCAGGTTGCTCTAACAATGCCACCAAAAGCACTGGCATGTTAGCCAGTACAGGGAAGCTTTGTACTGCAGACAGATGTACTGGGGATCACTGTACTGCTTTGTTTCTGAGATGCCACTTCCATTACCTGTCATGGAGAGTAGTGTGTTGAACATGCTCTCCACTTTGATCACAAGAGCTGTGATGGTGCTTCTTGGGGTCTCTTGAGCACCACTGTAATAGAAGCAATAATTAATACTGATACTTCATCCTTTCTTTCACTGCCAACATTTTGAAGGCTATCAGTCTCATTAGCTGTCACTACTGTAAGAGTCACTGCTCTATCCATTTGGTCTCATGAATATTAAATGCAAGGTGCAGTGGTTTAACCTCAAGACAAGGGCTGGAGATGGGTTGGGATAGTGCCTACCCTGCAGCCTACTCTGTGGTTAGAGCAGTGTGCTGGGAACCTGGAGAGGGAAATACAAATCTCCTCTGCATGAAGGGGACTGGGAGCCCAAGTCTCTCACATCTTGGGTGAGTGATCTAGCCACTAGGTAACTAGGCTAAAACATGGGGAAAGGCATCTGTCCCTCTGCTGGCATGTAACACCCACTAGTGATGAGATTTTGCCTGGCTACTACTTCAGGATTTATGTTCACTCAGGTATGTGTGTACGGAGCCATGTATCTTCCCAGCCAGGCTGGAAGGTAGCTTACTGAACATGCTCAGTACCTGTATGGAAGTCTGTACATGTACATTGTACATGAAAGAGAATTGCAAGCTGTGTGTCTAATAGGCCTGTGCAAAGCAGCTAGTATTCTCTTTGGATTCAAAGTGATTTGGTTTGGTGGTTTGAATCACTGTCCTGAATCGATTTGGCCAAAACTGATTAGAGATTAGGCTGCAGCCAAATCAGCCGAATCTCTGAATCAGCACCACCCTCCGTCCGCTCTCGAGGGCTACCCTGCCCGCTCTCCCAGCTACCGACACTTTAAAAGGAGGAGCTGGGAGGAGCAGACGGCCAAAACAAACTACTCATGTAGGTTTATCCACTGTGTGCAGGACCTCCACCTAACCCAGGTGGTGTCCAGTCCCACCAGGGGTAGCACCTGGTCTTAGCAACAGGGGATGATCTGGTGGGGAACCTGCAAGTACAGAGTAACCTGAGACATAGCGACCATCACTTGGTAGAGTTCACTATCCAGTGAAGGGTGGGGAAAATATCCAGTGAGGCTAAAATGTTAGTCTTAGAAGGGCCAACTTTAGTAAACTTAGAAGGCTAGTTAGTGAGGTGGCTGAACTCAAGAGCATTGAGCAAATGGGGATCCAGAAGGGTTGGAGGTTTCTCAAGGGAATGATCCTTGGAGCACAAAAGGAGCCTATCCCCTTACGCAGGAAAGGAGCTAAGGGGATAAAAAAAGCCCCCTTGGCTGAACAGGGAATGCAAGAAAAGACTGGGGGCAAAGAAAGAGATTTATAGGCAGTGGAAGCAGGGGGCAGCCACCAAGGAGGAATACACCTCCTAGTTGCACGATTGCATGATTGCAGGGAATCAGTTAGGCAGGCCAAGGAGCTCAGGCCAGCTACAACAACCAAGGACAATTAAAAGTCCTTCTACCGATACATAGTGAGCAAAAGGAAGGCGCAAAGTAACATAGGGCCCCTGTAGGACAAATCAGGACAGCTGGTGGTTGACGCAAGGAAAAGTATTCCTTAGTACTGACCAAGACAATTCCCCTACCTTGGGCATAGACAGATATCCAAAAGGCAACAGACCACCAAAGGTTAGTGCTGACTTAGTTAAGAAGCACTTGGAAGGGTTGGATGGGTACAAGTCAGCTGGCCGGGATGACCTCCATCCACAGATGCTGAAGGAATTGGCCAGTTTCATAGCTGAGCCACTGGCACGGCTATTCGAGTACTCATGGCACTCTGGCCAGGTCCCTGAGGACTGGAGAAGGGCCAATGTGGTGCCCATTTTTAAGCAGGGGAGAAGGGATGAGCTGGGTAACTTTAGGCCAGTCAGTCTTACTTCTATCCTTGGGAAAATAAGGGAAAAAATCATCAAAGAGCATATTTGTGAAGGCCCAGCAAGGGAAATGATGCTGAAAGGAAACCAGCACAGGTAGATCTTGTCTGACAAACCTTATAGCCTTTTATGACCAGGTCACACACTGCCTTGACACAGGAGCCAAGGCTGATGTCATCTATCTGGATTTTAAGAAAGCTGTCAACACAGTTTCACATCCTATTCTCATAGGGAAGCTAGCAGGCTGTAGAGTAAATGCTTACACAGTCAAGGGAGTGGCCAACTGGCTTAGAGACCACCCAGAGAGTGGTGGTGGATGGGCCATTCTTGGCCTGGAAGGAGGTGGGCAGTGGGGTCCGGCAGGGTTTGGTCCTGGACTGGTGTTATTTAATATCTTCATCAGCGATTTGGACGAGGGTGTGGAGAGCACCCTCTCCAAGTTTGCAGATGACACCAAGTTATGGAGCAAAGTTAACACACCAGAGGGCAGGGAGGAGATACAGGCCAATCTGGACAAGTTGGATCAATGGACAGAATTAAATAAGATGCAATTCAACAAAGATAAATGTAAGGTACTCCACCTAGGGAGGAGGAATCCCCAGCACACCTATAGGTTGGAGGATGATCTCCTCAGCAGTTCAGCAGCTGAGAGGGGTCTTGGAGTCATAGTCGACTCCAAGATTAACATGAGCCAGCAGTATAACAAGGCCATCAACAAGGCCAATCGCACCTTGTCATGCATTAGCAGGTGCATGACCAACAGATCAAGGAAGGTATCCTCCCCCTCTATGTGACATTGGTCAGGCCGCAGTTGGAGTACTATGTCCAGTTTTGGGTGTCACACTTCCAGAGGGATGCAGGGAATCTGGAGAGGGTTCAGAGGAGGGCCACTCACATGATTAGTGACCTCTGTGAAAGACCCTACAAGGGGAAGTTGAGGAATCTGGATCTCTTCAGCCTTCTCAAGAGATGGCTGAGAGGAGACCTTGTAGCTGCCTGTAAGTTTATCAAGGGAAGACAACAGGGAATTGGAGATGTGCTATTTACCAGGGCACCCCAGCAGTAACTAGGAATTATGGGTGCAAACTAGTGGAGAGTAGATTCATGTTAGACATTAGGAAGAATTTTTTTACAGTGAGTGTGGCCAGAATCTGGAATGGGCTTCCAAGAGAGGTAGTACTATCATCTAACTTGGAGGTCTTCAAGAGGAGGCTAGATAGTCACCTGGCTGAGGTCATCTGACCTTGGTCCTCTTTCCTGCCAGGGTTACGGGGTCGGACACGATGATCCTTTGTGGTCCCTTCTGACTCTACAATCTATGAATTAAAAAAAAAAGACCCAAGTCACTGGCTGCTGTCAGGCAGGGGGGCAATCCCCACTGCCCCCAGTTGCCTCATGCTGCATGGGGGGGCTCTACCACAAGCCCCCAAGCCCCGCCCACTCTCCCAGCCCACCATGGCTGCTCTGCCTGCCCCAGTTTTTGGCCCTTTAAAAAAAAAACAGCAAAAAAACTCTCTGACTCACCAGCTCATGCCAAGGGAGAATGATCCTCGCTGCCTGCCACTGCCCCATACTGCAAGAGGGGCTCTGCCACGAGCCTTCAGAAGCCCTGAGACTGCTGCAGCAGCCGCTGAGTTGGGGGGGGGGGTTTAAAGGGCTGGGAGCTGGGGCAGGCAGGGCAGCCATGGGGGGTGGGGGTTGGGAGAGCGGGTGGTGGTCTTGGGAGCAGGCAGGCACCCCCTCATGGTCCCCTCCTCCCAGCCCCCTACTTACCAGCATGGAGTCTAGGTCCAGCTCCCTGCTGCAGTGGGCAGGACTGTTCGAATCACCGAAGCTCTCCGAATCTTTTCTGAATCGATTCAGAGAGCTTCAAATCAATTTGGACCTTTATTTGGTCCCCCAATTCGATTTGAATTCAGAGATTCAGCCACCAAATCAGGCCAAATCTCCTCCAGATCAAATCAGCACCTGAAGCTTCGCACAGCTCTAGTGTCTAAATGCCCAACACAGAAGGGAAGGTGTCAATGGGCACATGATATGAAACAGAGGTCCGTCCTCAGGGTCTGTGTTTGTCCGCACACCTCAGGCAGCTGTTCTCTTGACTGCCTGGTTCGCATGTCTAGGAATATACTGACCAAATGCATTTGAATGGTTACAAATTCAAAGCCAGAATTAAAAGGTCTCTGTAGAAGCCGTAGCATCATTCACTCACACTCCAAGTGGAGGGATGTAGCACATGCTTGATCCATCAGCCCAATGCAGACAAAACTGAGATCAGCAAGAGCTAGGACTAAAAACTGGAGCTAGTGGTTTCTGACAGAACCTCTCCTGCACTGGTACATGGGCATCTTTAATAAGGGTGGCTTTCATCTACCATAGTTTTGATTATTGGTATGGGAAGAATGATGATGGTGAGAACAAGGTCTTGGCTTTGTTGGGCTTTTTCCCATAAACACTATTTCATTCTTCTGCCATGACTGTTTCCATAACTGTGTTTCAAAAGGTAGTATATACATTTGCAATGGGCAGTCTATTACCTGAAATACCATTGTCTGTTCTAACCTGAGGTCCAAAACACATGACACAAACCATCAACTTCAAGACATTCAGTACAGCATGTAGTACGTTTATTTCCTACATACGGGGATTTTTTTACCATCTTGAACTTTCCTTGAGCCTGACGAAGGGCACATGAGCCCAAAAGCTTGCACAAAAAGATTTTTTTTTTTAAATGTTTCAGTTGGTCTCATAAATGGTATCAATTTGGAACCAAGAGCTCTAGATTTTGCATTTCTTTTGGTCTCAGACCACCACATACATCCCTGAAGCATAGGTGGAAGGTATTTTTTGTCCCATCTGAAGGGTGTGACATCAGTGCATCAATCAAAATGGGGAGCACAACTCTCCTTGCTCTTGGGAAATAGGGCTTGTTCTTCAACCTAGTGGCTGATATAGGTACATCTATGGCACTTGCCTATAGGAGCGTTGTCTCTCTGTCTCCCTGTGTAGTGCCAATGGAGTCTCAGGGAAAGCAGGATGGTGGAGATGATAGCTTCACCAGCCTTGTCACAGACTGAGGTCCTGGAAGGAAGGTCCTCTAGTTGGGTCAAATGCAGTACAAAAGCTTGACATTGCATTGCCTGTGAGTCAACATGCTGTGCCTGATTCTTCCTCATTTGGCTCCTTGTATCATTGTTCACGCTCCAGGCAAAGTGGCTGTAAAGCGCTGCTATTGGGATGTTGGTAGTTGTTTAATTCCTTCTTGCCCTAATTTAGTGCAGGTATAAAACCACCAGGGAGTGCCAGGTGTTTGAGGACTGGGACCTGAGACTCAAAGGGCAGCAATCACCAGGCTGAGAGGCACAAACCAGCCGCGTAACACACCCAATATGGTAACCCACCAACTACACAAGAAACCACCCTTGTTCTTTCCAGGAGACCTGACTATGAATGCTATGTTTTAAAATTTGGCCTCATACATCTTTACTGGTGCTTCGCAATGACACCACTTCCTGCCTCTTACTCACTTCTCTCCAGCAAGCCAGTCCAAAGAGCAGAAGCTCACTGAGACAAGTCATGTGCTTTTATGTTCAAGGTTGCATGAAACAGCAGCTGCTTCGGAAAAAGTTAGCATTTTCCTGTTTGATATGCTCAACCAGCCTGGAACTGATTTTAAAGCAGCGCTGCTTTTCCATGAGGCTACTGGGAAGCGACTCTGGAGAGGTGCTTGCTGTTGGCCACAGTTCATGACTAATATAATATAAAAAGCATCTGCAAGGCAGGATTTTAGGTTAGCCACTGCTTCAGAAATGATGGTATCATTACTATTATTTTATGGGCAATGCTATATATTTAGAGTTTATAGACTACAGTGAGTTACAGTAAAATAATTGGAAATCTGCTAAAATCATAACCTCTGCGCAAGCAAGACTTGAGTCATCAGAAACCCACAGGAGCCTAGAGTTTATTCCATTGTAATTCATTACAGCCCACCCATTTGTTGGTGTTTGGGGCTAATATCAGCAGTGTTAATGTTAAATATCTTTATATGTTTACTAGCAGCAGCATGCTAGAGTGATTGATTGAAACTCTCAAATGGCTTTTAGACCCTTTAATAATGGAGGTTTTAAGTGGGGCAATTGAACTACTATTCCCAGAATGCTCCTGGAGCAGACAGAAAGAGCCTCACGCTTAGGAGTATGACTTTTACACAGGCCAGCTCCCTAGTACGTGATTCATGACTCCTTATTTTGCATACCCAGGCTTACAGCAGCTCATGTTTGCTATGGTGCTAAGCATCATTCATCATTCATCTTTAGGTGACACAAAAGATAGTGATGATGCTCCTGAGCTGAAAACCCTAATAAACAGGACAGTAAAGGCACTCATTAGTTGTATGCATTCAGCCATCCCAAATTGTTGCAGGACTTTTTAATTCGTTCCAGAAAATTATATTGCATAAGTATGAAAAACCAAGGGCAAGTGCTGTTGAGCTGGGTGCGAAGACAGAAATGGTTTGGAGCTCTGTAGGATGAGGAAGGTGCATCAGGGTCCAAAGAGCCAAAGGACAGCTGAAGTGTACAGCTAAGATGTTTGAGTTGGGGCTGTGGAGCAGCTGAGGAGGAGGTATGCCACAGTCCATCTTTTCCATCTTTTTCCATCTGCTCAGTCTAGCTTTGCCATCACTGGCTGGAGGAGGAGAACACAGACTTCCCTCCTGCACGGTAGTGACCTGCATTGGAGAGCTCGTATGTACACGCCAAGGGTTCTCAACAAGTTATGACCAGCCAAGATGATTTCTGACCGAATATGATGCTTATATTTGGAAGGCTAAGCATTTTTGTGGGTGGCAGGAATCTCCTGAGATAAAATATATATATTTAAAAATAAACAAGGAAAAGTTTTACGCCCTCAGGCTTCAGTTACTAGGGTTAAGAGGAAATCTGTACTAAGCTTAGGTTATGTAAGAACTGTCTCCTGTTGGGCTTGATATATCTTCTGCAAAGCTTCTGGTACCAGCCCTGGTCTGTGACAAGACACAGGGCTGTAGCAACCCACAGTCTGATCCACTGGTGCATTTCCTGTGGCTTAACCAAATGAGTATATGAATGAAGGAACTCTGGTTATCCTTGGCACTGAATGTATTGCTTTAAAAAACAATTACCAGAGGGGAACACTTTACAGTCCAATGAAAGTGCTTCTTTTCTCTGCCTTTTCAGGACACCTCATGCATCGCAAAGTTAGAAATCCATCTTCTTCGGTGGGAAAGATAAGGCCCTTGTCTTCAGCACCACCATGTCCAAAGGAAGGCTCCAACACCAGTTTCTTCAGCTGGCCATAAGCGCTGCCCATGCGCCATTCTTACTGAGAAATCACTTTCTTGTTGCAAATACCTCGCGTCGCAATGTCCTCACTGAGAGACAGCATTGCAGAGAAAGAGGCGAGAGAGAGGGAGGCGTTTATTTAAAGACATCCATGATGAAAGGTGCCTCACTTTCTGAGGAGTCATTCATGCATTTTTTGGGGGTTGGCACTTAGCCAAGGTTTAGTCTAGTGTGGAATGAAATCAAGCATTATGAAGAGATGGATGGCTGTAATTGAAACAAAACAAATATCATTACATAATTATATATCTTTATATATATACACACACACACACACACACATACATACACACATATCTATAGATATAGATATATATGTATATAGATATCTATATATCTACAGATATATATGGATATAGCTATAGATATATCTACTATATATATTACACACATGCACACACACATGTGTGTGTGTGCATTTGCACCCACAACGTGTGTATGTATATGCATGCATGCACGGACTGTATAAAACCTCTGTGAAAACGACAATAACCTGTCAGCTCTGCAAACCAACTAGGCTATTCCCGTAGCTGCCTCTCACCCGTGTATTTGCTTCCAGGGTTCTTTAAAAAAACGAAGGCTTGTAATTAAGTATGTAGGGAAAGAGCAGTCTGATGAGTGGGGTGTTCACTTCGGGAGGCAGGGGTTTTATATTTTTGTTGGGTCATCAGTGAAATGAGTGTATGAGTCTCAGCCGAATCCCTACTTATGAATTCCTCCCTTCGGCAAGCAGCAGTGTATCTGGCAAATTGTCTCTACAGGCAATCAGTGTATTTGAAAAGCCACTCTGTGGCATTAAATTAGATCCACGGATTTTGTTAGCCATCCACACAGATTTCCTACCTGTAAAGCTGGTACAGTTTTCTCATAACTTGTTACAGTAAGTGCATTGATGAAAACCCCAGAGAAGGACCACTCGGGACAAGCACTACAGTCTCTTTCAGGTGATAACTCAATGGCTAATAAACACATTTTAAAACACAAAATATGAATTTCCCCTTTGCTCGTGACTAAGCCCTGGCCAAGTGAGATTCTCTTTGGGGAGGGAGAGGATTAGGGGACTGCCCGCGCAGCCTCTGGTTCTAGCACAATTTCATTGGAAGTGTCTCTGTTCGTTTCCCACAGTGCACATCTGGACGGAACGGCTGCTTAGATGTTACCTAGACAACCCTCTGAAATGGGCCCAGGTCTTTCTAAAGGTGAAAAAACAAGTCTGTATTATTTGTCTTAGTGTAACTGCAGAGGCCCCAGTGAACAGCAGTTTTCCATCCAGTTCTGTAAAACACACAGCAAGGTACTCTTGGCTGTGAGGACACTGGGGTGCCTATGGACGCGCTCGTCGTTCATGCTCTAATTAGAACACATTGGAGCAGACAATGCTAATGAGAACACTCCAGGGTTGCCTCACCATCACGTGGATTAAGCCCTTTCATGTTTCAGAATGGCTGAGCGGGTGCTTTATCTAAACCTTGTTGAATGAGTTTTATATAAAGCAGCAGCAGCCATTTTGAAATGCGCGGGAGCTTTATACATGTGATGGTGAGCTGTTTTAATTAAAGCAGCTGTCCGGGAACTGCTCTAATTAAAACACCCTTCTACCACCACTACCCATGAGCACATGTACAGGCAGCCATAAACATTTTAATAAGCCAAAATCGAGAACAACAAACTCATGCAATGCAACAAGCGGGTTAGGAATAAAGGCCAGGGAGATTACCGTTATAAGTCACATAAGAAATGTGTGACAGGGCTGGAACCTGGCTCCTAGTCTCTTTGGTCGTAGTCCTGGGCATTCATCTCCACACCCTCTTTCTTTGCCGTAAACCAGCCCTGATTGGCAAGTCTTTATGAGAAGCAGAAACTGGATAAGTCTTGTATTCACTTGACAATGCAGCCGCGGAAACCCATATGCCCTGTGCCGTGCCGCAGCAGCACAGTCAGCTTTACTTACCCTTTCTTGATGGAGGCAGTGGGGCAGGTCCTTCTTTTTAATCTTTTTAATCATTTTATCCAAGTGTGTTGTTATGTTTTAGTGGCTGAACTTCTCGTTTGCAGATTCACTAATCCAACCAGCTGGTTTGTGTCAACGGAGCCATCCATGATAGCGGATACAAAACAAAGCAAAAGGCACAGAAATCAATGTCTCCAACCACTTCAATCTAAGACAACCCTTCAGAGGAGTCTTCCTCTTTTCGCTATGAGCACACAGCAGTCTGCATAAGCTGATCTTTAGTTATTAGTGAAAGGACTTTTTCATAAGTAATTAAAGTATATCTGTGACTACTATGAATGAAAGCATGTTTAGGGCTAGAGGCACAAGCAAACAATAACTTGGTAATAGCCAGAGAGAGAACATTAATTAGTGCTGGTTCCCTGTAACTTTTTTTTTTGGAAGGGTGAAAACACTGTTGCTTGTTTGATTGTCATCGGCAGCCTGGAGGGTGCAAAAAAATCAGCACTCCTGGCCAGGTTCCCTTCACGTGGAGACCCTGCGTGCCACACTTCTGGCTTCCTGATTAGTAGAAATTACTAAGCAAAGAGCCATTGGGATGCCATACTCCCCCGGTTTCCCTCCTCTGAGTCCCCAGCTGACCTAGTCTGTCTCCCAACCGATCCTCACTGCAGAGGAAGGAGTCTGAAAGGGAGAAGACAAGGGTCCAATCGTGTGAAGGCTAGTCTTGGATCTCATTAGTTTCTCCCCTCTAGCCAGCCTCTGCAGTCCATTTGCCATTCTTCACTGGTCCTTGGTCCACATGGGGTGGGGAACGGAGAAGAGACCATCCAAACTGGTCAGCGAAGCACGTGAGAACATGCTAGCTAAGTATCCGTGCAGCTGCATTGCATAGCCTTCCTGAGACAGACCCACCTTCTATTAGCCATCCTTGCTTCTCTGACTCTGGGCTCTGAATGCAAATGTGGGGTCGGATGCCTCACACCGTTCCCTCTCTTCTAGGTCATTGCCATTTACACTTAGCTGGACTTCTAGTTCCATTGTCTTCTTTCTCCTAGTTGGGCACATGCATATATTCAAAGGAACAAGAAACAAGAATTTGTAGAGATTTAAGGTCCAGTTTTCCCTAGCAGTCCAAGCACAAAATTACCTACACAAATATATCTGACTGACTCCTCATGTGCGCTGCTACTTGATTTGCAAGTGTGAAAGCCACTATCTTGGCTGACCTCAAAAGCTGAAAGTGTGAATCTCTCCTGCTTCAGCTAAAGAGCCAGGCCTTGTAGCTGAGGGCTGTAAGAGACTCCTAAGGCAGGCCAGGAAGAGTTAAATGCTTGGAGGTCCTAAATTGTGTGAAGGGCAACAGAGTGCATCAGAACATCTGGGATCTGTTCAAGAACATCCGGAGATGGATGGAAGCGGTACAAACAGCGATAGCAGATAAAAACACATAGGGTGGTACAACCAAACCTGAAACAATACATGCATACCTCTATGCTGTACTTGAATACCTCTATGCATCCTCATGCTGTACTTGAATAAGGTCATTAATCAGTAGATTGTAAAGGTGCATGATACCAAGCATGACTGATCACAAGGAAAGTATGTAGAACAATACAGCCAAAATTGGGTACAAAAGACATAAAGGCTAATTATAACAAGTATTAATCAGCCAGTATTAACATGCAGTGAGGCTTGCTTGGTGTAAGCATTTCTAACGTATAAGAAGAGTACGCCAGAAATGCGCTTTGGATTTGTGTTTAACCCTGTACTATCCCTGCAGATCACCTGGCTGATGGCATGCATAAAGGCTACACTAAGTTTATAATCACTAAATATATATTTTATATAAGCCGTTAGGCCTGTGCGAATAGGGAACTATTCAATTCGGATTTGGCTGATTCGGATGCCAGAGATTCAATTCGGAGATCCGAATCGTTTTTCCAGTTTGATTCGGTCAATTCGTTTCAGATTCCTAGATTCAGCCTCCAAATCAACTGAATCATCTCTGAATCTGGATCGTTATCCAAAGCTCTGCATAGCCCTGTAAGCCGTGTGCTTATTTGAACCGTGTTGTGGTAGGACCTAATGGGTCCTCAGGGCAACAACATTCACATGCTCTGTGAATCAGGCATAGAAGGGGATATATAATCTCCGAGAGCAGTGGGCCACGTCACTTCAATAATTCCAGATATGCACATGTGTGCCTACATCCCCTGATAATATGGGCTGTTAAGCAAAGGTCCCATTTCCTGTAGTGAAATAAGCTGTACTTATGCTACAGTGTTCTTGAATCATTTTATGAAGCATGTTTGCTCACTTTTGAGGAGGTCTCTGGGATGCCTGCACTTGCCTTTTCATCCCCTCACTATCCATGGGTGCAGCTGAATACAGATGCTCCCTCCTTTCCAGTAGGCTCCCCCAGAGCCATCACCTCCAATTCTAGCACTAGCTACAGAAAGAATCCTTGGTGATGTGCATCTATCTTCCTGCTCTCCCAGGGACAAGTGGGGCAAGAGGCACTGAGCATAGAGTACAGGGGCTAACCCTGGCTGCAAAGCAGCATAACCCCCCACAGCAGGACCTCTGAACCCATTCCTGTTGTTCCAAAGTATTTGCAGAGTACAAATTGCAAGTACTGCCACTGGTCCTTTATGGTAACAGTTGACTCTGTGCTACTTTAAAGTCTCTAGTAAAATATGACATGGGATTGAATGGCGATGCTATAGAGAGAGACCCTTAGCAGAAAGCATTGCCCATTTATTTATTTTAAGAGACAGCAATCAGAGAACAAGATTCAGGAGACTTCTCAACAGGCAGCAGGAGCTCACTGGAGCATCCAGCTGCTCTCTGCACCAGCTTTCGGATTCCATGAAGTCTGTGTGCCGTCTCCAGCAAAACACAACTAAGGCGCTGCAAGCTGGCTTGGTGACCGACTGTAAGACTGGAGGTGTTGTTCTAAGCATAAGGAAACAGTGTTTGAGAGACACCAGTCTCCAGGGCCTTCTCCACACAAACTCTGTGATTATGTCATGTCTCCAGTGAGGTCAGTGTGCAGTTATCTGAAAGGAGGTTAAATCATGCTGGGGCTTCTCACTCTGCCTTTCAGCAGACAGCAAGGTCAGCACCAGAAGCATGCACTGAGATGGCTTCACAGCAGCAGCGCACCTTTGTGCGGGGGCCAAACTTCCTATCCCTTGTCCCACAGATCCAGTACCTTTGGAGAGAAAGAAACTTCTTGTTCCAGTCCTAGAGCAAATGGAGAGCACTGGAAATATAAGAAGTGGCAACCGGACTGAAATCTGTTGCCTCTCTCTCTCTCCTTGGGGGACCAAAAATTAACCAACTGCTTACTTCCAGCTAGAGGAAGCTTCCAGGGGTTCTGTCTAGAGGAACCTACATTTTTGTCTCTCTCTTTCTTTTTAAAGAAGTAGCCCATTTGGGACCTTCCATTTGTATATTTTTCCCCTCTAGGAACTGTTAGCAAACCTGAAGTCTGGCTTGGCAATGCATGGAGAAGTTTACCTGATTCCCTACAAATGTGCCCATGCTCTCTTGAGTCTGCAAAGTTGAGCTGGAAATCTCACTTCCTGGTGAGATTCCTGCTGCTTCCCGCTTCCACCAGAGCCACGAGTATGGCTGGAAGTGACATTCCTTGGCTATTCTGGCATCTCCCCTTCCATCCCATCCAGAGCTCTGAAAGTCCCAGAGGCTGAGGAGGACAAAAGCATATGCCTCTCACTAGTTTGACAGTGCTTCAGTAGCCCCTTTTTACACTGCTAACCTGCAGGGTTTAATCTGGACTCCCAGAGTGGTTCCCAGTGGGCGCATCTACATGAGACACTTAATGTGCCTGAGACTAATTCTACTGCACATTAGTGCAGCTGGCAAAAGCAGTGCTAATGCACTAATGAGTAGTAGCTTTAGTCCAAAGTACAATGAGCATCACGCAAAAAGTGGTCATCTGCACTAATGTGCAGTAGCTCCTATTACAGTGTAATTACAGATCATTAATGAATGTGTAGCTGTGCCCAGTTTGGCAAAGCACCTCTGAGTGAATTCTTTCCCCATTCTAAACAAAGCTAAAAATCTGGAGATCTGAAGAAAGATTGCAATTCACTCTCCTTGCTGAGGAAATGAACCTAAGCTATGGCTGGTGTTTCAATCCTGCTTGATCAAGAGTTGAGCTAAATTAGCTCCATCCTGATTTCCCACCTAAGTAACTGGACGAGGAGCTTTTCTAATGCAGAAATGATCAAGAAGGGGGCAGTGTGCAGAAATGATTGGGACTAGGTTTAAATCAGGGATTAGAGACTGGAGTGGAGTCTGCCCACAGCTTGGGTTTGGCTCTGACAGCATTAAAGCTGCACAAGCTGTTCTCAAAATATTTCTCCGAGCTTTGGCCCTTGGTAGTCATGAATTAATACTAACAGAATTGAAAAGACCTGCCCCTGAGCAGATGTCATAAAAAAAAAGGAGCGAATACATACCATCCGGTTTCACATCACAAAACCCAAGCTACAAAAAACCTGCAAGGGCAGCTTGGCTATGGAGGAAACAGGGGGGAAAGAAGCAGAAATTTGCCCAACCCCATAACCTTCCCCCATACATTTGTGGTACCAAATGACTTCACTAATTTATATTTCCTCCCGTCTCCCTTCTTGCTCATGTGCAGCATTTCCTCTTCCACAGGCTCACATGCCCCTCACTCATCACCCCCATCTCCACACCAGATTCCTGCTGCAGTTAGTGCTCTGATTGCCATTGTTCAGATGTGCTGATTTGCGTGTTGGTACTCTACGCACTCCTCTCCCAGGATGCATCGCCCCTTGGATCTGCTTGGCTGCACTATCTACCGGCCAAGGGCTTGCATTGGCATGAAATAGGGTACTGGGGCAAACACGCTTTGAATAAGAATGAGGGTGGATGCTGGCCCCGAAGCTGACACATGGCAGAGGTTCCCTTTTCTCTTTTCTTGGCTCTGAGTGCATGTGCAGTGGGGGGAGGAGAGAGAAAACGTGGGAGAAAAGGAGAGGTGAGGTCCAGAGCCAGAGCCGGCGACAGGAGCTCTTTAGCGCTGGAGGATGAATGCTGCGAGGACCCCACCAGGCTTGCTGAATGGAGTCCTTTCACATCAGCCTGACTGAAGAGGGATTGAATAGTTCTCCAAGCAGCACAGAACTCTTGTTAATCCGAGAGATATAATGCACTGCTCAGACGGCTCGGGAAACAAAATAAATAAATACGTTCTTGCAAAGACATCACAATGAGGCTTTTAAGAATGAAATGGAGAGGAAGCAGCATAATGGGTTTTGGGGGGTCTCCTTAAATGAGGGGGAGACGAGGTCTGGGAACTGAAAGCCCCTGTCTCCTTGCTTTCCCCACTAGACTCCTTTATTGAACCTAACACTGGGATATGGTGAGGATGTGTCTGCACACGTGCCCTTCCCTAAGTCCCAGTAGACCTCAAGTGACTCCCAGGTTTGTTTCGAAGAAAGTGGTAGTTGAGGGATGTAGTGAAAAACCTAACCAGGCAGGTGGGATTACAAAAACCCAAGAATGGGTGGTGAGAGATGGGGCAAGCATGTATGAACAGGCCACACAAGGTGTCCTAGTGCAGCGCCTAACAAACAGCTAGAAATCCATAAAGCCCCTACTGCCAAAATGGGGTGGTAGCGATTGCAGCAGTAGGAAACGCATGGTGATTACTCCAGACAGTAATCCACAGGCACCGTGTCATCTCACATTCACAGTGGCAGCGGGCACAGCTGGAATATACCTACACTGCCTAATGCACAACAGTACAGAGACACTTGAGATAGCTTTCAGTAAGCTAACTCACGGGCCAGAAGGCATGAGGCTACAGCAGCATGGAAAGGTTCCTGGAGTACGACTGCCAGTGCAGCTTCCTGTCTTCTTGTCTAATTGAATTTGCATGCATCTCCACACTATTGTAACTGCTTTCTGGTAATTTGTTTTGAGGTAACTCAGGTGTTGTTACACAGCTCTTCCGAGGCAGTGTACATACACCTACCCACAGTCCTCGCATTGTTCATCCTTTGAAGGACACATGAGTAGAGAGAGGTATTTAGGCTGAAGTCAAGTAGAAGGCAGAGTATGGTAGCAGCTGGTGAAGTAGCCTGTTGCCTATGAAAGCTCATGCCTCTCTAAACTAGGCAGTTTTTGAAGTGCCACCCACCCCTGCCTTCTGCCTGAAGGCCTCAGCACTGGTTAAAGGCGTTTTTTTATGGTGAGCAGTGGATTGGTCCGTCCCAGTCTAATAACTCGTGTGGCCTTTCAAGGCTTGCCCAGTGTATTATAGCATCCTTCCTCCAGAGCATTTACTATTCAATATTGCCTGTAGCCATTGTATTCCATACGGAAATGCTACTATACTGTATCAATTAGAAGCAATACTCCAGTTTAGTGCAGCACACGGTGGGAATGGTACTGTATAGATGGATGCATGACTTAGTTTTTTAATCGCTATTAAAGTCTGGATTTCCACGGAAGATTATCATAGTTCTAAAGAAGTGGGATATATCAAAATTACCATCAGGAGGCTTGTCAGGCAGTACAGCAAAACATGGCTTTTAAATTGTAGCTTGACATAGCGATGGAGGGAGAGGGATCATCAAATGTATGTATCTAATAAAGGTCCATCTTGAGCCTAGGCAGCCAGTGTCTGCAACCACAGCATGTAATGGTATTATCAGCACCATATTTAGCCAATTTTGACTTTTCCAGTCTAAAGGACCAGGTTGACAGCTGGATTGACTGGATCTGCCTTTAGCACAAGACTGTAAGTCTTCAACTCACACCTCTGAAGTTATAATGAGACAGCACAACTGTTTTACCCCATAGCTTAACAGTAAGAGTTATAGATTTATAGATTCATAGAAGGGACCTCAACAGATCACCAAGTCCAATGTCCTGCCTAGGCAGGAAAGAGTGCTGGGGTCAGATGACCCCAGCCAGATGCCAATCCAGCCTTCTCTTAAAGACCCCCAGGGTAGGGGAAAGCACCACCTCCCTTGGAAGCCCATTCCAGATTCTGACCACCCTTACCGTGAAGAAGTCTTCCCTGATATCTAGCCTAAATCTGCTCTCTGTCCATCTGTGACCATTGTTCCTTGTTGCCCCAAGAGGTGCCCTGGTGAACAGAGCATCTCTAATCCCTTGCGGCGTCCCCCTAATGAATTTGTAGGTGGCCAGAAGATCACCTCTCAGCCTTCTCTTGTGGAGGCTGAAGAGGTCCAGGTCCCTCAGTCTCTCCCCATAGGGCTTGTCCTGTAAGCCCCTAACTATACGAGTGGCCCTCCTCTGGATCCTCTCAAATCTATCAACATCCTTCTTGAAGTATGGCACCCAACACTGGATGCAGTACTCCAACTGTGGTTTGACCAGTGCCACATAGAGGGAAGTATCACCTCCATGGATCTATTTATATATTTGGATAAAGTGTGATTAGCTTTGCTGATGATTTTGTCACACTGATGACTCATGCTCATCTTGGAGTCCTCTATGACTCCGAGATCCCTTTCCACTTCAGTGCTGCTGAGAGGGTCACTTCCCAGCCAATAGATGTGCTGGATATTTTTGCGCCCTAGGTGCAGCACTCTGCACTTGTCCTTGCTGTACTGCATCCTGTTGTGTACTCCCACTTTTCTAACCTGTCCAGGTCTGCCTTCAATTGTTCCTTACCCTCTGGAGTGTGCACTTCACCGCACAATTTAGTATCATCTGCAAACTTGGACAAAGTACATTTCACACCCACATCCAAGTCACTGATGAAGATATTGAAGAGTACAGGTCCAAGGACCAAACTCTGTGGGACCCCACTAACCACATCCTTCCAGGTCGATACCAACCTGTCTACTACCACTGTCTGGGTGTGACCGCTAAGGCAATTTGCCACCCACTGGACCGTGTAAACATCTATGCCACAGCCTCTTAATTTATTTATGAGAATAGGATGAGATCCCATATCAAAGGCCTTCCTAAAGTCCAAGAAAATGACATCCACCTCTACTCCTGCATCTAAGCATTTTGTGACCCTGTTATAAAATGAAACCAGATTGGCCAGGCATGATCTACTTACTACAAAGGAGCCTTGCAGAAACATCTCATAACCACAGCAAGACTCAAACCTATAATCTTCTAAACTGAAGTCAAATTCCTTACCCATTAGACCATATGACTGCTGTCCTAAGCAGTAGAAGCTATCAGCATCAGTACATGCACCTGGATGGTGCCGTAAGCTTTGCTAAAAGCCTCAAAATCACAACACCAATAAAAAATGAGCAACAAATAAAGAAGCATGGCAGATTTGGATACCAGTATATGGAAGGCCAAATCAATGTCCAATGGAGATATGGAACAAGACTAAATGGTGTTGAATAAGTAGAGAATTAAAGCCTATTGAACATTGCATTCATCTGGGCATGACATGACATATCAGCAAGAAGAGATAAAGAGAAAACTCCAGACTGGATGATGACAGGCAGTATTTGGAAAGTAGAGTACTATGAAAAAAGAACATTCATTTGAGACGTTAGAAGAAGTTTAATGATTGTATACTACCAGAAATAATATGGCCCCATTTGATGAAGGAGGACAGAACAAATCCGTGAACAAAAAGCAAAACAAGGAGAGCAGAGAATACTCCACAGAAGCTTAGCAGCAGCTAGTCCAGTTGTGCCCCAGGGAAAGGAGACAAGTGCAGGACATCCCCTCTGATGGAGAATAATATGTACAGCAAGGACAGCAAACCATGAATATTTGTATGTCTCCACTTCTTGGGAGACTGCTTGTCTCTCTGCCCCAATGACAATATAACAATGTGAATGGTTTTTCTTTAGATAAAGAGCTAGCTGCAGGAGGCTGCCAACTTGAAGCGAGATTCATAGATTAAAAGATCTGAAGACCAAAATGGACATTTATGACCATCAAGCAACAGTTTTAGACTCAAGATGCCCCCTGTTAGAGTCAAGGCAACCCTCAGCAAATGCCAGCTCTTCATTTCACTCCATTCTTACTGACAAAAAAATAAGGAATTTTTCTATTGCAAAGAACTCAGAAAAATCACAACAGGGCAGAATGTTTTAATACTATGGATTCCTTTTTGAAATCTCTGGGTTTATCTTGTGAATCATGTTTGCATGCTTAACAGTGCTAACATTGTGTGGCATTTTGTGGCACCCTTGAAAGGATCTCGCGGCACACCAAGGCGCCATGGCACCTGGTTGAGAATCACTGATCTGGTCTGATCTTCCTGCATAATACATGCCATAGGATTTCACCCAGTAATTCCTTCAGTAGAGGGAGCGGAAAATTCTTCCTTAGTAGATAAATAAAGGCTAGTAAGACCAACAACTAACGGCTGACCTGCAGCACACCTTTTAGAGCTAGGTCCAGATTTCCAAAGGACCTCCCCACCCAACAGATCCCATTGTGAGATTTCTAACCATAATTTCAGGAACGTTCAGTTCCCACTGAGCAAAGCTCTTTCAAAAACATGGCTACTTACTTTGACAGCCTAAATGAAATCAGAAGTCTTTTGAAAATACACACCTCATTGTGACCCCCAGTGTTCAACTCATGTTTGTCTACATGAAAAAGCCGGCAGCCTACTCCGTTGCCTGTCCGAATTTGGGGAGAAATGACCATTCTTCTCCTGTCTCCCCAAGCAACCTCCTCACGTGAGAGTTTTCCATGTTTGATGCCAAGCCTAAGGAAATTAGATGACCGCTTGGTTTGGATAATAAGTGCTCTGTGGTTTATCAGCTTGACAATGTATCAAAAGCGCCTGAATCCTTTGAACCAAGTGTGAGCCACTGCTCACATGGTCTGCTATAGGAAATGAAACACAAATCCCACAACTTTGGCAAAATTTGGGCCTTTTTTTTTTTTTCCAGAGGCTTGCCAAGTCGGTATTTTTAGCAGCTCAGACTGACTTCAAATTTCACTGACAGTGGCCCACATCCCAGGCTTCTGGTTCTCATTTCCTAACAGTGGAGATGCTGAGACAGAGGAGGAAAAGGCAAAGCCATTCCATCCCCACCCGGCTGCCAAAAGTCAGGGTGTGCCTTCTGGGATGATGTCACATGCTCTCTCAGACTGGTTGCATCTCTCTCTGATTTGGCATAAAATATCAATCATCCAAAAAAAGAAATCCCTGTAGAGCTGCCAAGAAAATACCAATGCGAAGAGACACAAGAAGAAAAGCTCAATTGTTGTAAAATGAGAGGAGACAAATGGATTCAAGGGATTTGATTTTATTCCCCTTCCAGACTGTAGTATAAATGTCAAGTGATGACAAGAATAATTTGGCGAAGCTGGAAGCACTTAAGGCAAACCGGCTCTCCCTCAATAGGTCTGTCTCCAACGGTTTTGCGGTTCATTTGGCAAAGACCTATGTCCCCTTTATCACAAACTGTACATCTCCCATACAGTCTTTCCTAATAGGATTCATTAGGATCAATGTCAAAGAACTCACTCAAACAGAACGTGCTTTGAAGGTTGGTGAATATTTAAGCCTGTGTGGCTAAAGCCCTCAATAATAATTTGTGCACACAGTACATATATAGCTACCCGTTAAATATAAGAATATTGTTTGGAGGTATTTCTATTTGGATAGTTTACTCCCAGACCGCTTGGGCTCAATGTCGCAACAGTCTCAGTCTAAATGTGGAATATAGTGTGAGGCAAAGATTCAAAGGGAAAGGCACAACAGAAGAATTATGCCCAGCAGCTGCAATGAAAGGCACTTTTGGGGCCACCTCAATTCAACAGCTCTGCGTTGCTGATTTAAGATCTGGTCAATCAGAACAGCAATGGTGGCTCCAGCTCATGAAAGAAATGCAGTCTGGAGCTGAAGTGATTTGGAAGAAGGTTATTTCTGGGGTCAGGTGAGAGATTTGATTGTAGGAGTTTGTCCCTATGAGACAAGACAAAGAATCTGACTTGGGTAGGGTTAGCCAGCTCTCCGAGAGAAAGAGAAGCTGCCCAGTCATTGGAATTGGCTGGGTAGTGGGTGCAGCCTTTTTCTCAGTTTGTCCGTGACCTGATCCCGGTTTCTTTGAAGGTGTTTGTTTTTCAGAAGCATTTGCTAAAGAATTTGACTGAGCAATGTTTAGGGTCTGGATTTTTTTGCAAACTGGTTGACATTGATGAAGTATTATTTCCATTGTGTCACTGGTCACCTGAGTCAGATGAGGGTTTTTTCTGCTCGTGGGGGTCAGACCTGATGATCTGTCTAGGTCCCTTCCAACCCTAAGCACTATGACACTATGACACTATGGATTTGATTACTGAGAATTTTAAAAAGAGAATAGCAGATAACATCTTTCTGGTAAAGCCAAATGATTACTAGGGCAAGAGTCAGTGGGGAGAATGTGGAGAATTGCAGATAGTTCCATTCTTGAACAAGAAATATTTCTCTATGACAGACAACAAATCAAGCATGAAAGACAGGGTCCCAAACACGTTGATAAATCCTTTTTCATTCTGCAACCAGATGCTTTGGGAAAAGAAGATTCCAAGGGTTCCTATCTTCTAGTTCAGCCAGAGAAGGTGAAAGTGCCTGCAAGTCCGAATTCTCCCTCAGTGCAGAGAAGAATACACATCTGTCTCCAGACCTTTCAAGGGGGACTCATTGTCTATCTTGCTTAGATCCTGTGAAGTCTGCGCAGTGCAAGATGCCTGTTTTGCAGAGGATTTCGGCATTTTGGAATTGCGTTCTGATGTCTTGGACTTAACAACAAATTCCAAAATTCTTCATAATAGGTTAAGGGGTGGGCGGGGGCAAGCAACCAAGGAAGACAGGGAGCTATGTGGGCCAGGAGGGAGGGAGCAAGCTCAAGGGTGTGCAGGTCAGCGAGATGGATGCTTCCCCGGAAGAGAATAGGTCCTTACTCCCAAGGGGCAGAAACTTCCGTCATAGCACTGATCTCTACTTATTTTACCCAGTAGCTGGTAAATGCAAGGAGCAGTGGCTCAGCCTCAAATGGCATAACAGAAAGGGGGCTGGATAATGCTGGACCTGTGATATCGGAGTTAGAGCACTGCAGTGGGAAATCCTGCCCTGGGTGAGGACCTAGAACTTGGGTCTTCTGTTCCCTTCGGTGAGCGCCTCAACCACTCAGCTATTAGGACTAAAACATGGCAGGGCTGTCCTCCTTCTCTGACACCTAACACTCCTAGTCATTCACTTGGGACTGCCTATGTTTACAGGCCTCAAATGCTGGTTTCTGCCCCGCAGGGCAAGGAACACCCGCATCCTCAAGGGACACATGCATGAAGTCAGGTGCATGTTCAACCAGTGTGTACTCACCCTACTGAACATGTTCAGCCTATATGAGTGCACTTGTCCATCCAAAGTGCTGGGAAAACAGAATCACAACCTGCCCGTAAGTGGCAGTGACGCTTTGTGTGTCCCTGCAGATGGCCGTCCAGAAAGAAGGCTGGATTGGACTGGGTCACTCTCACCACTGGGAGAGGGAAACAGTAGAACTACATTTTTTAAATTGGGTTTTTCCGTTTTATTAAAATGTAATATTTTTTTAAACAAGAGAAGCCCTGAACTGTATGAGGTTCTGCCTAAAGTCTGCCTTTCCTGTGTCAGATGGTGGCTTCCTAACTGCCTGCTCTGCAAAATCCAGACCAGCAGTTTCCACAGAAATGTAGCCTTTAAAACCGTGTGTGCATTAATGATTTCATCTCCCATGAACTGAACCGTTGTGCCATCTGGTATGTGGGACACACACAGAGATTAAATGCTTTCTATAAAGGCCACTGGGAGGCGAAGAAGGTGACAGAAATGAATTCTCATCCTGGGAGCTCTTCATCTTGCTTCCAGTGGCCTCCCAAAGTGAATCCTTTACCTGGTTTCCACGTGTTCCTTTTGGGGCTGCCAACACTCAATCAGTTTAGTAACAGCACATAAATTTCTACACAGCTGGAGGCGTGTGGGTGCGTGTGTGTCCTGAAAAGATGTGTCAGTTAATACGTGGCCCAGCCAGGATATTGTTCAAAACCAAGCGTCTCAGCTTTTTTGGCTGCTTCCTCAACAGTAGGGGTTTCAGAATATATAGCGTCGTTCTTGGCCAGAAGACTTTCTCCACGTTTTTTCCCCAAACGCTTCTAAGCCAGGCACACAGGGTTAATTTGTTTCACCTAAAAAGCCTTTGATTTATTTTATAGGGAACTAGAAGAGTAATGAAAATATTCTGCATCCAATGTTTATTTGAAAAATGTTTTAAAACCCACCGAATAATGTTCTCACTAAGAATATTTGACCAGCCCCACACAGAATAAATGCGTGGGTAGCAACATTGCAATCAGAGGGAATCCATGCTAGCAATAGAGCTGCCGCCTCCTCGACCATGGCTGCAGGTTTGATGTGAATGTGCTACTGGCTCTGGACGGCTCTAACTTGAACCCTGCTAATACAACCCCAAAGCCAACTGCAGCAGTTGAAGGTACAGTCCTGACATTTTTATGCTAGCAGCCAGAAAGGGACGGAGTACAACCTATGCCAACCACAGATGCTCCCATACGGGGGGAATCTTTGGGTAGTCAGTTAAGCTGGTTTTCAGGTCATTGCAACAAGGGTCAGATCTGCCCTATATTTTCAAGCAATAATCATGGAAAGGTTAAGAAATTCTGATATAAACACGATTCTGTACAAAGAGTACAGCCCTGTGCAGTGGTGTCTCTTAAACTCAACCCCTATTCCATACATTTTCCTTTATTTCTCTGCTGTGCGGATGGTTGCTGCTCTGGGAGACTACAAATTTCAACAAGCAATGATCCATCTTGATCTGAAAGGCCTCGAGGCAAGTTTCAGTGCTATTGGATTAGAGCTCTGTGTTTTAGTAATAAAATTCCAGGCAAGTGCAGATGTTTTTTTAGCTTTATCCCAGCCCCATCTGCTTGGCTGTGGGAGTCAGCACTTCCCGCTGTGATAAATTAATGCTTTTTGCATTGGTACTAATGGTCAGAGCGCCAAAACCTGCCAACTCCATGGAATTAAGCAGCTTTACATGCTCTCACGTTGCAGTAACGTCTGCTGAGAAAGATGGAAGGAGAACAAGCCTCGGCGTCTCCCATGCTTTTTCTGTTGGCTGCCTGTCTTGAGCAAATGTAAAATGCAGGCTCCTTGAGGGAAAATTACCTTATTGAGTCAAATGATGACACGGTGGTGCTGTGGTTTTCACTAGACAACAGTCAGATTGTTGTACTACGTGGCCTTGGAATATCACTTCAGCAGACGGGATATATTATGTCCCTGCCTCACAGCATCCAACAGCAGTCCCATCCAATCTCATGAGTTGAGCTGGGTTGGTCTTGGATGGGAGACCTTGAAGGAACACCTAAATGCCACAGGAAGTGGTACTGAAGAAGTAGCCAGAGATATACTTTCCTCCTGAGTCATCAAAACGTGGCAGTGGGAGTTGCTTCTAGAAGAATTATTTTTCAGATTAAATGGAAAAGCAAATCTCAGGCATTTCCAAGCGAGTGATTCATTGCCTTGTACCTACCCAAAGCCCAGTTGCATCTCAAATAAGGGATTTACACCTGGCCAGTATGGTTGTCTCATAGGACTGCCACACTCATAATTTAGACTTGTGCCTGGCAAAATGAGACAGCAGCAAACCTCCCTCACCTCCTCATGGCAATTCAAAGGCTCTTATGGGGCAAAGCACTCAGCCAGGGAGGCACAATCAACTCCTTTCCCCTATCCTGTAACAAGAGATGCTGCTGCCTCTAACCTCCTTATACTCTTGAAGACTTGCAAGCACTGAAGTTGCACACAAAAATGGTTGCTCCATTGGTTAGATGCATTGCTTCAAGGAGCTGTCACACAAAAAACCCTCTGACTATGAGGACATGAGTGCCCTGCAAGGGAGAGGCATCGTACAACATGGGTAGGCATACCAGAGCTAAGAAGCTTGGGCATCAGCAACAGTGAAGACATGTCAGCATAGACTTCAGCACGTGCTAGCTCCCCAAGCACTCAGGCAGGCTTGTACAGCCTGTCTTGCAATCTATGCTTCTGTGCCTTCTCTATTATAGTAATTTAAGCCATCTAGATTACAGCTGCTTCTGTGATGCCTGCCTTTTCAAGTCGCATCTGATTGTAGCAAGGACATACCATTGGAGCTGGTTGGGAAATGGTCTCTGTTCTTGTGAAAAATTATTAAAATGTTGATGAAAACTTAAAAAAAAAGAAGTTTAATTTTCTCCTAAATGTACCTTCAAAAGCTTTATTTTTTTACCCCCAAACCCTAAATGTTCAGTTTTTTGGGGGGTTGTTTGTTTGGTTGGTTGGTTGGTTTCCCATTTTTTTAAATAATACCCCCCATATCATTGAAAATGTACCTGTGGAAAGGTCTATGCTAATTTTTAAAAAAACATTTTTGGAAGGAAAAAAATTGACAAGCTTCATAGGAATCTCCCATTCATTTGTCCTATCCTGGGCATTGCAAAGAAGATGTTCCACTCGTCCTGAAATGGCTGCATGAAGAAATGCCCCTACGACCAAGGGCTGTGGGATTCTCTGGAATGCAAGGTAACAGAGACATATCACAGCCTGGGCTTGCACCTGTGCCAAAAACAAAGCCCCAGAGTTGCGAGGTAGCTACTGGAGAGTGTAAAATGGATCCTTGATCTTACCTGAATCTGAAATTTTTGTGGAGCATGTAGCATAAGTTTGATATAAACTCATATACACTTGATTTTTTTTTTAACTAGAAAGTAGTCATACATTTTCCACCTACAATTGCTTGGATTGTAACCAGGAAAGCAGAGATGACCAACAGACTACCCTCATCAGATCAGATCATAATATTTGTCTTTCTCTGTGCCACCGTGTCTACATACTACATAATTTTGAAAGTTGCTGTGAGCATTAGACTTCCTTATGACACTATAGGACACCACCACAAGCCAATGCAGTAAAATCCCACTTGGATGCAAAATATTTGTGTCCATGGGTATACAGGCCAATTCACCTCCTCCCAGGTACAGGAGTTCCTCATTGTATACTTCACTAACAGCTCTTTGGAAACTGCACAAATGGAAAGTCTGGAGTATAAGACATGTTTGCTAGACGTAGGGAATGAAAAAAGCTCAGCCTCAAAGCAGAGAGCACCTCAACCTATTTACAGAATTTCCAAACTTTCTCAAACTTCTGGCTTTGCATTTCTGAGCCAGCAAGATAACCAAATATCACAGAACTCATCTCCTTTTTGGTTGCGGGGGGAAGGAAGAGGTCATTCCACCCTGGATTTAAGTTATCCAAGGTGAATCTCACATGGGCAGATTCCAAAGAGAAAACATCATCATACTTACACATAGTATTTACACATTCAAGTGCTCTGGTTTCTTATTTTTTCCCCCCTCACAAACTGTTCTTTCAAAAGGGCCATTCACGGGAACGTTTCCCAATATGAAGGGCAGCTCCAGCTCAGCATCCCACACTAGCACCACACTTAGGGACAAGGTTTGCAGCAGGAGAAAATCATTCTTAGCATCTCTCAATATTTTCACTTCTTACACTGAGGACGAATAAGTTCGATTGGGTTTTCTTTCCTTTTTCATCCTGATTGTTGAAATACACTAGAGTCATCATAGTAACTATAGGTCATAATATTAACAAATATAGATTGGACTAGCTCTACTGGAAGCTATGTATAGGGGAAGCTATGGAATGAAGACTTTCTTCCTAGACCCTGACGTACAGGAATTATGAAGCTCACATGGAGCAACCCCACCATTTCTTTTCCTGAAGTAAGATCCCACCAGATGTCACTGCTGAAATGCTAGCACAGGAGAAATGTATATTCATGTGCTGAAATAACCATGTCTTCAGTTCTTTCAGTGATAACATTTGGAAACAAATGTAGGCTTATGCATGTGTTTGACAGTGAGATGACAGTCATTTTCATAAGCTGGGAGTCCTCTTTGCTTGCTTTTAGCTGAGCACGTGACCATCTGAATCTCACACCATGGGTGCTTCTACACATGATGGGTGTTTAATCCCTAGTGTTTTATTTTATGCCCCCTAAATTGAAACAGTGGGTTTTTAATTGAAACTCACCATTTCAATTTCTCTGTCATGTTACGGTGAGGGGCGAGCGGCCCAATCCTCTTTTTTGGTGGAGCCTGACAGTCTCCCCTGCAGCTAAGGGATGAGCTGACAGCTGCGTTGTTGCAATTTGCCATGTTGAAAACTAAACTACATGGGGATGTGGTATAGTTCACAACATTGCAAACTCATTTGAAACCCCCACACCTCAGGCATGTGTATTGTGTGATGCTATTAAGCCACACAAAGGAAATTTTTGTCACATGTACATGGTGACAATCGTCACATGTACAAGCGCGCGTAACAAACCAGATGCAGGTTCTGTGTTTGCTGGAACGTGCCATTAATTCGAATTCCTTTTCTTTTGCTTTTTGCTATTTTTAAAATATGGAAATGACATGTAAATAACGGTTGGCTGCTTTGTTACTTTCAGAAGCCCCAGTCCGATTCCTTTCTCCAGGGAGAGTCATGCGTGCCAGCACTTTTGCTACATCCCTCTATGCTCTTGCCTAAGCCAGCTCATCTGTGCCGGCTAGTGCATTAAGAGTCCAGCCTACTGGGAGAAGAAGAGCTGCATCTGCTTTCCTGGCCAGGAATGTACAGGACTCAGTGCACCCTTGCAGTGGTATACACAGCAAGGCTCACAACTAAGCCAGAGTTAAAACAGGTCATGTTTGAGATGTCAGCATTTTTTTTTTTGCTTTCATAACAAAGCATCTTTCCAAACCTGGGGAGCAGTGCCACGTTGCTCTCTATTCCTCCCCTCCTTTAAACCCAACTTGCTTCTGTCCCTTCATGTGATCAAATTGGTTGACTCAGGTCCATGAAATAACCCCTTTAGCAAGAGTGACCCTGAGGCAGGGTTTGGTGGAATCCAACACACAGTAGAAATCTTTGGAGGGTTGAGGGGGAGAGGACAGTAATACTTGCAGCAATCTGTCATATTAATGATAAATAACGATGATCATTATTCTAATCATGAATTTTCTTCTTATTTATATATATCAATTTTTCAGTCAAGAACCTGCCATCATTTGTGCTTTATTTCTCTCTTTCTCTCTTGCAGCTGATTAGATTTTTTTATAGACACAGAATATATGACAGATTGAGTTACGAACACAGCAGAAGAGGAGAGAGCTGCTGCATATCATGACATGGCCCCTTCTGTAAAAGTAACATGATGGGGAATTAAATAAAAATGACAGCTGTAAAAAGGACATATCAGTCTCTTTAAAGAAACGCAGTTACTGGTTTATTAAAGGGCAATGGTGTCCTGCCACCACAGAAATGTCATAGAGAAGCTAACGTTGAATTCCAAAGCAGGGGACTCGAATCACGTGTTAATACCTTCCATCCCAGTGAGGTTTGGGGGGGTTTTTTGAGTGAATGGCTAGTGAAATTGTGTCATTATACATGACAGATGTTGGAGCCAAAAAGAATATGTTGCTCACGGCAGCTTGAGGGAAACTTTGCCTTCGAAGGGGCTTCATGATTTCAGCTCATCAGAACTCATCCTGTAATCAGTATTTGCACAGATTATAAGACCAGACTTTTTTTGACTTCCAGTATAATACCAGCCATGGGGCTTCCCTGAATGAATTCTTATGGAAAATCTTGCTTCTGTAACATTTTCATTTAAAGGTGGTTTAAGAAGCATTGGTGTAAATGAGTGCACTGGAGTGAATGGAGCAGCATCAGTTTACATCTATTGATGGAGCAGCATCGGTTTACATCTATTGAGGATCTGGCCCTGAATGTGTAATTAAATATATTTAGGAGAACCAATGGGCAACATCTCCCCAATTTCCCCAGTGTGCTAGATAGTTGCATTATCCTTGAAATACCAAAAAAAGCCTCTGATTTCTGCCTCACTCCCTTTCCTGTACTTGAGTAAATCTACATTTCTTCAAGTGAATTTCTTTGTGGTTGGAAAGTACTGGATTAATAGGCATGGAGGCCGAGGTCTCTCCTTACCACAGCTCAACTGTAACATGAACACAAGCATGGTCAGCCCCCACTGACAGCTGCCCCCGCCTGAGTTCAGCAGGCCACTAGTTCAGAGAGTCCACTAGCTCAGCTTGGTGAGGAAACCTGTAACCAGCAGCACATGACTTTTTATATATCTGTTTAAAACAAAACAAAGCACTTCTCATCCAATCAGAAGAGAAAAAATACCATGCGACTTGTGCAGCCAATCACAAAAAGCACATGAAAAAGAAATACACAGAAACGGTTCAGGAACGGTGCCAAGGACTGGCTGGAGTGGCTTAGAGACTCCTTAGAAAAAAAAGGATGAAAATTCAGCTGTGTTCATGAACAGTGTATCAAACAGAAGAAAGAAAGGAGTTGATTCATAACTAGTATTGTTCACAACGAATTCTTCTCCCAGCCTTACATATCATCAGTGCTACCAAGTCACCCAGTTCCTTTAAGAGTAAATCCTTCGCTGAACTAGAGCAGGAGACAGATGCATGCATTTTCCTTTCTTTACTGGGGGCCCATTTCCATGAGTCTTGGATGAATCATAGGAAAAAAACCCATGAGCTACCTTCCATTTCCCTCCAAACAGTGCCATTATTTACTGACATAAGAAAGAGGCTTAGAGGTAAGGTGACCAAATAGGAAGGAAGAGTGAGTATTGGCTCCTAGCTTGACAATTGCCAGGGTCTGGTGCTTTTTGCTTCCTGGACACATTTTGAAGCTAGTCTGAATCTAGAGTTGGGGCCGGCAACCCTGCTTGATTTGCAAATATACCTTTTTATCAGGGAGCCACTGAACATTCACAGATGGACCTGCCGCATCACATGAAAAGCTTGTCCCACTTGAGCTCAGCAGAGCAATGTCAGCAGGCTCCCTCCCCTAACACGCACTCCCCCGGGACAGACAGGCGGCTCTTCTCTCCCTGATGCCTGCCAGTTGAGGAATCATACAACTCTTCCTTCTCCCCCTGCGTTTGCTATGTGTGTTTGCTTTGGCCGCCTTGCCTTGACCTTCTCATTTCTAATTTTTGTATACAATCACTTCACACAAACTGATCGGCCTCAGCTTGGAGCACACATAGCTCCTCCCTTGTTTCCCCAGCCCTCGTTACAGAGCATACAGTGTTTGGAGCCTGCAAAGGAAAGAAAAAAAGAAAAGGTATCTTACAGACTCAGGTAGAGAGCTGGATACAGCCAGCAATGACGCTGCACCATAAGAACACAGATCCTGGGGGCTCTTGGAGCTGCGTTGGATTTTTATTTTAAATAGACAGCAGAAAGTTTTCCATTTAAAGACCATCACATTAAAGGAGTGGCCCTTTAAACACAACAGCTGGTGTAGATGTTGTGTTCTTATTTCCCCCCTCGTCTGTACATTACCACCCTAGTTTCTTTCTGCTGGTGATGTATGTATAAGTTGGAGCTGGCAGGCTATAGTGAAATGCCACAAGGGGAGTGTTTTTGCTTATCTCTTCCAGGATATATGGCTCTTCTCATCATAGTGTGGTCCTCACAGAACGGGCCCTGAGATCAAGGCCCTTTTGTCTTGGCTGTGTGGTAGAGTTTGTCACAACCCAAATTAAGTGAGTGTCCCTGACACAATAGACCACCCCTCCAAATGATTGGCATTGTTCTAAATTTGGTATGTTCCACCTAATTAAGTATTCCTACTTGGCAAATTTTCA
>JAGPOW010003364.1:13833595-13900866 GCA_030014935.1 Caiman crocodilus
GACACAATAGACCACCCCTCCAAATGATTGGCATTGTTCTAAATTTGGTATGTTCCACCTAATTAAGTATTCCTACTTGGCAAATTTTCATTGGCTACTCTAACGGTATAAAAGTTTGTTTTTTTCCGCCCAAGGTGGAGAGTTCTGAATACGTGGTAAGGTGCGGAGGACCTCATCACTCGGCAGAGAAAAACTGGTGGACTGATCACCCACCAACATCTCCCCATCTGTTCCTGGTGTATTCCCTGTCCTGCATGCTCGTTGCGCTTTCAGGTTCATCTTGCAAACTTGTTGTGTTATCTTCTTTCTGTAACTACACAAACAGCTTTACCACCTGCATCGTGGCCACCAGTGACGTAAGTAAAGCTTAAGTAAAGGTTATTTTTTGCAACCAATACGCTGTATCCTGCCTCTCCATCCAGCAGCCTGCCTGACGTCTGCTTAATTAACCACTGCTCCCCTCGGTCAGCTCTGACTGGTCAGCCGGCCGAGACCTAGCGTCACGAACAGGATCCAAGGGCACGGTGGTGGAGAAGAATTTAATTAAGTGCTGCCCCTGGCGCACTGGCGTCTGTCACGTGGACAACGCAAATGAACTCTGGGCGCATATCTCCTATCACCAAGCGGCTAAAGGGGGTGAAGAAAGCCTCCTCGGAGGCTACTTCTCGGTAAAGGGGGAAGAGGCAGCCATTAAGGAATGGAAAGCAAGCCTCTCCCCCAAGGCATTTGGCTGCGTAATGGCCAAAGGCCAGGTTCACAATCGGCCCCCAGATGAAATATCGACCCTGTCCCTAGCAGAGGTGAAGGCGAAGAAGGTGAAAAATCCTACCCCCACTCAGGAGTTTGCCCAATACACCCAGTACATGAGGGAAGGAGGGGAACCCACCCCGCTGGATTCATTTAACTGTCTGGCTTTTGCGTCTGGGTCGCGCGGTCATGAACTCCTCAGCCAACTCCAGGAAGGCCTGGAGACCGAGGGTCACCACACGGCAAGGTGGGGAGGCTTGAAGTGGAATAAAGGAAAGATGATGAATATGTTGTTCCGTTCAGTAGTGGGTCTACTGAGGGAAAATGCAAATCTAGAGGCTCAGTTGCACATAGCGGGCAAGGACTTGCTGGAGCAAATGGCGGGGGGCTCTGAGCTGCCGCTAGAAAATGGCACCAGCCACATGAAGCCGCGGCAAAAAAATGGCACCGAGAAAAGTGAAAAAGGCACGAAAATCCCCCTGGGAGGTGGGTCAACCACCCACGGCCCCGCCCTTCGGAGTGATGCTGGAAGAAGCCCTGCCCCGTGGCATGGCGTCAGCAGTGGAACCGTCCCCGTATGAGGGAGGGAAGTTGTATCCAGCACTCCCACTTGACAAATTTAACCCTCTCCCGGCTGCAGCCCACCTGATAGCATTGGTAAAGCAAATTACTGATGCGCAAGGCGCAACTCGTACCACCACGACATACCGCACCTGCACAAGGGGCGAATTGCAGGAGTTGTGCAGAGAATCAAAAATGAAATCTGAAGAGTCACTAGCCATATGGCTAGGGTGCTTGGTAGTGGAATTTGGGTCAGACTTACTAGACCTGGAAGAGGCTAGTTTCCTAACACACCAAGCCTCATGGAGTGGGGGGGCACGCCACTGAGTTAGATGTAGTAACGGGTAACATCCATTGGCCCATCCTGCTTCCAGCTCTCATTGCAGGTCAAGTAGTCCACAAATCCCACGCCTGGCATGAGGGTCACCCAAAGAAGGCCAACGCAGAACAACTTCTACTGGCCACAATTGGGGTGTCATACCTCTCATGGAACCCCCGAGTCCATCCGCTGGGCCTAATGCAGGCACAACAACATGGAGGAGGGGCTCACCGCCACCTACGGAACCCTGGAGCCGTTCCAGCAACTCTTAATGGCATAGAAGCCTGTGTAGAGGTGCATGGAGGGAAAGATGCTATTACGCTCCGACTCCTCCTTAACCTGGTGGTCGGCCAACCAGCAGGAAACCTTTTAAGTCAACTCCCACAGCTGCAGGCCCTTATGAAGCCGGCCAAAAAAGTCTTCAACAGTGCAGAGCATCAATCCTCAGTATACCCAGTCGAAGCCCCGAGACCAAGACGCAAGGAACTCGATCCTTCACGGGAATTGGATTTGCCGCCTCAAAAAATGCCCGAGGAAAGAGCCATGTTCAGGTTCCTCTTGAACCACTCCATACTCACAAAGCATCAATTGCGTGTCCTAAGAGATGAGGGTCAATGAAATCTAGCAGCCGCACTGGGTTTCACATTCAGTAATAAGCAAAAAAACGAGTAATGGCTGCTGGGCACACTGGCAGCCTAACTAAATCCAACCCCACTGACCTTCATCCCTATACTGAACTCACTGTTTATGACCCTACTAACCCAAGTGACCAATGACGGGTGTTCTTTCTTCTGGATACCGGAGCCCAAGTCAACGTAATCACTTCAATGACACCCCACCAGAAAACCTCAAAAGCAATTAGGGTACAAGGACTCAACGCTGTTGCAGTCACAACAAAAGTTAAATTTGCAATCCAAGGCCATCGACGCACCCTAGAGGCAGTGCTAGGGAGCATCAATATCTTGGGAATTCCGGGAATCAAAGTGCTTAATCTCAAAGAACAAGTGCTACAAGTGCTTCCCATTGCTATCCTAGAGTCAGATTGGCACCGACCAATGCTCTGCAACATCTCCACCTGGCGATACCGGCCAATCCCAGCCAAAGAACCCCTCAAAGGGTCCCTCACTGACCTCCTGCGACGACTTGAGCAACAGGGCTGCATCAAGCCAGTAACTGCTAGCACCTACCTGTCACCGTGATGGAGAGTCGCAAAACTTGGAAAACCTGATGAAGCATGGCTAGTCATTGATTATAGGGAAGCCAACAAGAGGTGTCAAGTGCTTCAGCAACCTAACCCGTCCACCCTACCACAATGCATGTCCGAGATGGCACAATTTCAGTGATACGAGTGGGTCAGGGTCACACTGGACTTAAAGAACATGTTTTTCTCAATTCCGATTACTGACCCCAAGGGAGTGTTAAATATGTGTGTTGAGGGCACGATGTATAAGTGGACAGTCTGCCCACAGGGATATTGCAACGCACCGTCATTGGCTACTGGTGCCATGAACAATACCTGGAAGAATTTTCATGCCTCACATACCCTTCCACCAGAAGAAGAATTAAGAATCTGGAATTATGTTGATGGCATCGCTATTATGGGCCATAGCAGCTCCATCGTTACCAGCATAGTCAACCAATTGGTAGCCCATCTTCAAAGTGAAGCATGGACAGTTAACGAGGAAAAGTCGTGCCTGCATCCTGTAGCCAACATCACATTCCTCGGTACCTGATTTCTTGGCCCCATTCGCATGATGGTCCCGACATCGATCCATTAAAGAAATCTTTGCCAGTAACTAAAGGACATTTTCAGTAGCTTTTAGGTCACTTAAATTGATACCAGCATTATGTCAATCCTAGCCATCTACCGCTCCTTGCTAAATTGCAGCGATAGATCTGTGACAAGTCCCAAAAATCCACACCATGGATGGAAGGAGATCAACGGAACTTGCATCGCCTGTTGACCACTGTCAAGGGTACGCAGCTCCATGCAATCAACCTCGGTGAACCATTAATTGTGACCCTTGGATTCACCACCAATCATGCGTGGGCTGTCGCACATAATCCTCCCAATGATCTGGTATATACCACTCATAAGACTCTTCAAGCATCACAACACAGGTATGGAGCCATAGGGAAAATCCTCCTAGCTGGACAGCTAGTGGGGCCATTAGCAAGGGGGCACGGAACGCTCCGCGCTCCTGCAGCTACTTTGTTGCCTTTGCTGAATGCAGAAAAAGTTGACCCACATTTTCAAGGAGAGCCTAAGACGTGGAACATGTTGGTGCTCACCCATCATTATAACTGGTGTTGCTGGAAATTTGAAGACATAACACCCGACCCCAGTCTGGAGGATGAGAAAAAAACCCCAACACTGTATGGAACTTCTGCCCTGGCCTGGATGGCCTCGGATGGGACCTCCCGACACGGTGGAGGCTATGGGTATTATTGTAAAGCTTGTCGTGACACGGAAATATTTCGAGCTCACCTAGATGACAACTCTGCTCAGAAATGTGAACTGCTAGGATTTCTTAAGGTGCTGCAACATTGTCTAATTCACCACAATGATACACTTCCAGTTCCAGTTATTGCAATTGACTCGCAATACATTTATAAAATCCTCACCGGTACTGCTTTGCCCTTTGAAAATTTGAGTAATTGGGAAGACATTTGGGAGACCTTGACTAAATTTACACGGCTTCCATTAGTTAAGCATACCAAGTCACATTGCCCTGACACTGATCCAGTGCATGAGATCATTGATAAACTCTTAGAAGATCCATTCTGGACTGACATAGCTGTTCCTATCACTGCTACTCCCGGTCCTAAAGTAAGTCCGTTCCTCGCATGGCTTCATGAAAATTGGGGTCACCCGGGACCACAGGCCAGCCATCGACGCTGGCATCAGGCTGCTATGGAGTTTACTTCGTATGGAGTTTGACATGATTGGGAAAAGGTAGCACAAGCCTGTGAAATATGTGCCAAAGAAAAGTGCTATCAGATCAAACATCAAGTCGGAGCTTTTAACCCCTTGCAATTCCAGGTAGGAAAAGCCTGGCAGGTGGACCTGCTTGGACCCCTCCCAGGATCCAAGCCACTGAAAAAGGGATTAGTCATTGTTGTTAGGAATGCACCAGTTGCAAGTCATTCCTCTGCAGAAAAGCAACGCTACTGCCATTATCTCCACCTTAACAGCTGCATTTGCCATCTGGCAACCCCCTCATGAAATTCAATCTGACGGAGGACCCCCATTCAATTCTAACGCCCTGGAAAAGTTCGCCCGTCTTCACAACGTTGCATGGCATCTCCATCCGCCATACCATCTGCAATCCAATGGCGTTGTGAAGTGACACAGTGGTCTATATAAAGAACAACTTCGTCTCAGAGGAGGAGGGACATACAGGAACTGGACTAAGCACAATCATGACGTCCTCATTTCATTAAACACTGCAAAGCCCCTATGGAACAAAACTAATGCTAAGAAACCTCCACCCTGGAAACCTAAATTCCATCCCAACAAGTTAGTGTGGGTCTCGATACCGCACCCTCGTCAA
Source organism: Caiman crocodilus (assembly GCA_030014935.1). NCBI lineage: Eukaryota > Metazoa > Chordata > Crocodylia > Alligatoridae > Caiman > Caiman crocodilus. The sequence goes on from JAGPOW010003364.1 coordinate 13,838,777, forward strand.
TCTCATCCACAAGTCTACAAGGGGACATTTCAACAGTCAGAACAGTATCCTAACACCTATTCCATCCTGTTGGAAGAAAAGCCTGACCGTCCTCCCATCATCGTTCACCATAACTGGTTAACTCGTTGATCCACCGTTCACCCAGTTTCATTGTAGTGAATCTGATTATTGTTCCCTCTTGTTGTTTTTGTCTCCTTACAGGTCCGGTGGTGACAAAGCGACAAATCTACAGCTACTTGATCGCGAGATCCACCAAGCATCAAACTGCAGCACATCTGAGTCAACACAGAGAAGGCCGCCTACTCGTATGTTGCGAGCAGGGCGATCACCCCATTCCTGCTGTTCCTAACAGGTTTCCGATGAATGGAACTGACTCCACAACCTCTAACTCGGTTTTGTCCCTTTTATCACTCTGGGCAAACATTACAGGAGATAGTGAAAAGTCAGGACTCACTGCATGTTTACACCTGCCCCGCTCTGCTAATGACCCGGAGTTAACTCCTTTTGTATATCCTTTCAATGCTGTTAAATGGTTTAAAGCCCGGAATGCTGATCCGACTCCCAATATTACGATAACTCAACATTCTTTTATGTATTCCCAGAGCCAACACACCATCTATTACCAGTATTTCCGAAATTTAACCCTAGCTAAAATGAACCGCTCTGTCTGCTGATCAGAGGCTATGTTTCCACCTGCCCCCATCTGGCTCTTCTATAACATTGCGTGTTCAGAGATACCACGGGGAATTAACTCAGAAGGAATAAATTGGTCCAGGGACAATAACTCATTAACCTGGGATCCTATAGCCATCACGCCAACATGGTACCTAACCCCTCCACCAGGCCTGAACAAAACGAAAGTACAAGATAATTCTGGCCTCTTTCCATCTGTTTTCTGATGGCCCCAATCACTGGTCTCTTGGAACAAGTCCCTAGCCATTAATATATCAGATGCTCAAGACTGGTGCTCATTCTTTTACCCCATTTTAATCACGGCTAGACTTAGTCAGTGGTGCCATGGATATGATGCACCTACCAGTACAGTTGATCTCCCTAGAGAGGTGGCCTTACTCAGGTGGAAAAGTCAGAGCTGTGCACTAATTAATATGCTAGCCCCTTTAAGGATGTTATGGGCTTGTTTGGCTGGGCAACTTTATAGTAACCTCCCAGCCACCCTAACAGGTGTCCAAAGTTTTTTGAGTACAGTAATGCTCTGCCCTCCTTTAAGCGTTAACACAGCTCACCTGAACAGCTCAGCTGTACTTCGTTGCCATAAGCGACATGTTACAGTGTGGAGTAAGTTGACACAGGGTGAGTGAGTTTATCAAAAATTTGTGTGGGCGCTTGAAGGTTATTTTATATGGGGAATCAGAATAGGCAAAGCAAGAGTCGCTATCGCTGAGTTGGTTGAACAAGTTGAAGTTCTATCCAACAGGACCCGGACATCCCTGCGACTGTTAAATCAACAATTACAAGCTACCTTACATATGACCATGCAAAACCGCTTGACACTAGACGCTATGTTGCTACACCTAGGAGGTGTTTGTCAATACTTAACTTGTCTAGAGAATATTGTTGCATTAGTATACCTAATGTCATGGTCCCGTTGGAAGAACAGCTTGACTGTATAAAGCGGCTGGCTGAAGATACCAACAAGATTGCCAGGATCGGAAAGGGATGGTTAGCTGATATTTTTGGTTGGATGGGACGGGATGCATCTTCGTGGCTTATAAACTTGTTGACCCTTGTGTTGTTACCATTTATAATAATTGTACTAGTTGTTTGTATGGGATGTTGTGTTTTACAGTTAATCAAAAACCAGTCTACTCATTTGACACTTGAACCTTGTGAAAACAATGAGCGCATGTATGAAAACTACCCCTAATCAAGGTGCTTAATCCATTGTGCCATGGCCAAGGGGCTTATCTCTTCCAGGAAACATGGCTTTTCTCATCACAATGTGGTCCTCACAGAACAGGCCCTGAGATCAGGGCCCTTTTGTCTTGGCTGTGTGGTAAAGTTTGTCACAACCCAAACTAAGTGAGTGTCCCTGACACAATAGACCACCCCTCCAAATGATTGGCATTGTTCTAAATTTTCTATGTTCCGCCTAATTAAGTATTCCTACTTGGCAAATTTTCATTGGCTACTCTAATGGTATAAAAGTTTGTTTTTTTCCGCCCAAGGTGGAGAGCTCTGAACACGTGGTAAGGTGCGCAGGACCTCACCACGCGGCAGAGAAAAGCTGGCGGACTGATCACCCACCAACATCTCCCCATCTGTTCCAGACATATTCCCTGTCCTGCATGCTCGTTGTGCCTTCAGGTTCATCTTGCAAATTCGTTGCATTATCTTCTTTCTGTAACTATGCAAGCAGCTTTACCGCCTACGTTGCAGCCACCAGCAGCGTAAGTAAAGCTTAAGTAAAGGTTATTTTTTGCAACCAATACACTGTATCCCGCCTCTCCATCCACCAGCCCACCTGACGTCTGCTTAATTAACCACTGCTCCCCTCAGTCGGCTCTGACCGGTTGGCTGGCTGAGACAGAGTTCATAATTGAGAACCCCTACCTATTTCACAGAGAAGTCATAGGATGGGGGAAAGAATGGGTATATCATTATGCCCATGTACCAATGAAAATCTCCATCCTTCTGGTCTAAATGCCATATTTTTAAAGGTCTTTGGGTGTCTGACTTCCATAGTGAATGGGGAAGTTATGAGAGTTAAGCCTCAGCCTAGGACTAAGCAACTCGCTCAAGGTCACAGAGAGTGTCTGTGCCAGATCAGGAACAGAATCCAGCACTCTCCTGTCCTTGGGCAGTGTTTTAGCAACAAAGCCACCCTTCCCTGTGTGCCTGATGAGTGTTGGTTTGCCCCCATCTTATCTCAAGGCACTGGGTAGCATGCTGGAGCTATATAATTAATACTCCTTTCCTCAAGCGAGGTGTAGGAGGAGATGTAGAGGGGTTGGATGACTGCAGAAAAAGACTGGATTCTGTCCCTGGAGTCAGTTTGATACACTGGGGTGAATGAACTATGCTACAAGAAGGAATGCAAGGCTAGACAGGCACCTGGTTAGGCTAGATAGGCACCTGGCTAGGGTTGTCTGACACCAGTGCTCATTCCTGCCCAGGGCAGGGGGTCGGACTTGATGATCTGCTAAGGTCTCTTCTGACCCAAAATCTATGAATCTATGACTCTATGAATGCATTCCTCCAAAAGCCTGGCAGAAGCAATGCCCATGTTCTAGCCACCCTCACTGGTTCAGGCCAGCCGTTCACAGTTAGCAAGCTATGATAGCTTTAAAATATTAAATAAAAACTCTCCTTCTTCCCTGAAAGGCCTCTTGAACCCATCTCCACCCCTCACCCCACAAGGCAAGGGCCCCTGTCAGACTAAGTGCCTGCTTCTGTGGAACTAGTCTACCGCTGGACGTATCAGCATAAGAATTGAGAGGACCATCATCTCTGAGTACATCCAGTTCCCATAAAAGACAGTTGTCCTGGACTGTAAATGTACCATTCAGTGACCATTTGCGTACTGTTCTAAAATGTATATTAGTTTATTAATCTCGTGCCAGGAGCCCTTGTTGTGAGCTTGGCCTCTACTGTCAGGCACTAAAGAAACACAAAACAAAAAGATAGCCCTTGTCCCAAAGAGTATATAATCTATGTACCCCACACATCTGGAAGGTCCCTGAGGGACAGTCTTCGAGCAGAGGAACCACAGCCATTAGAGGCCGGAGGCATTAGAAATGAGAACTGTTAGGTCCCACCTAATCCATGCTGTTGGGGCAGGTCTTCATAGCCTCCTTTGCTACTTCTTATCCCCCTCCAGTGACACAAGGTGACCCCAGACATGTCTTTGACAAACTCCACCATATTCTGTCACCGCAGAGAGGCTCTGACAGAATCCAGCACTGAAGTAGTTAAGCTGCCGCAAGGCATTTGAAAGGCTTGAAAGGAATCCGCAGAGCTCTCCAATGACAGGCTGTCCCAATGAAGCCCTGGGTTTGTTCAGGGGCTGCTAAATTCCTATTTCTCCATGGGACTGTTGGCAACTAATGTCTTCATAATGACAAGCATGCTGGGTGTTCATCCCCTGCCTCTCCAGAGGGGAAAAATAAAAATGAAGCAAACCATTAGACTTGAGAGAATGCTGCTGTCACCATCGGTGAGGATCCAAGCAGTAGAGATCTGGTGGGTTACGAGATATTGAGATGTTCTTGGCTTTATCCCCCATAATGGCTCTCACCTCCCTAGGCCCACTGACAAATGCCTCTCCAAAGGGAACAGGATGAGCTATCCAACCCTAGGAACCTAGGAGGCTAGTGTGTAATTGTCCATTGCTCTCATCTGCCAAGGCTTTATAATATAGCAACCCACAGCTATACACACCTACACACCCATGTTCCCTAGGAAGTTTGTGACATTTGCCAACACAAATGATCACAAGAACAATATGAACTACCAAGGCATTGATGTGACCACTGCCACCTGCAGAGGAATCATAGACTCATAGAAATTAAGGGCTGGAAGGGACGGCGAAAGATCATTGAGTCCAACCCCTGTTCTGGGCAGGAATACTGCTGAGATCAAACTGAAGGTGTTCCAGAAGAGGTTGAACAAGCCTTGGTCAGGGATGATATATGACCTATTCCTATGTTCTGCTAAGGGTTTTCCCATGCTTCTGGGCTTTTCTGGTTGCCACATGGGGCATGGGGCTGACAAGGATCTTTTCCCCCTCCCCTTGCTACACATGTTGGGGGTGGGGTTGTGGGGATTCACTATCTTCAGAAGCATTGGGTGTTGGTTGCAGCCAAGGCTGTGGATTTACTTGAGGTATGTCAGCATTCCTCCTGGACTTAAACTCAGCAGTTCCTGGCTAACGGGTCTTGCCTCTCTGCTCAGGGTCAGACCAATTGCCATATGTCAGGAAGGAATTTTACCCTGCTGTCGGATAGATCCAGGCTGTGGGGAGTTTTGCCTTTCTCTATAGTGGAGAGGTGTGTCCCTCTCCCTTGGATCTCTTGAGTGTATTTTAACAAGCCTCACAGCAGCAGGACTTTGGCCGCTCTTGTCCCTCTGATTTACCTGTGGTGGGTTGGACTGCTATGCCTTGCGGCTCTGTCAGACTTGACTGTGTAGTTTTGCAAAAGTTAGAGAATAGATTTGTATAGGATAGTGGGCATCCCTACCAGTCTGTATGGAGCTGGGGCACGGAAAATGTACAGGAGACACCTCAAGTTGCTGGAGAAGTACCATCAACACTGCCTGCAGAAGAAGACCCTTCAAATCCAGTGGGAAGGCAGATGCACCAACATCAGCATCCTCCCGCAAGCAAACATCACTAGCCCTGAGATGATGATCATCCAACTCCAACTTTGCTGGGCCGGCCCCTTCAGGAAGATATCCAACTCTAGACTCCCAAAGCAAGTGTTATTCTCCCACCTCAATCAAGGTACACTCAAGAAGAGAGCAGAGAAAGCACTCCAAGGACGTCTTCAAGGCCAACTTGAAAAAATGCAACATCAACAGCAACTTATGGGAGACATCAGCTTCCCCCAAGTGGAGGAAGATTCTGCTGCAAGGATCTCAGTACTTTGAAAACTTATGATGACAACAGAGATGGAAAAGTGAGAGCAGCAGAAACAGCATACCACAGGAAGACTCAACAACCCAGAACCACCCACCCACATGGAAATGTGTGCCTGAGCTGCAGCAGAGTTTATTGATCCCAAGTAGGGCTCATCAGCCACCTTCAGACCCACAGATAAGACAGTCATGGAAGACAATCATCCTTGACTGCAAGGGATTGCCGATGATGATAGTATGGCTTGAATAAGGATGACCCTGCCTCTGGTAAAGGCTTGGATTAGATGATCTCTGGAGATCCCTTTTAGCCCTACTTTTCTATGATTTGAAGTCCGGCTTCTCCTGTTCACACCAAGGGTATTGTGGACCCCTGACCCTGAAAGCCCCTAAGAGATTCTCAGAGCAGCAAAATGTCTCAGAAGATTATGACTGTGATTTTGTGGAAGGGCACATCTGTGCAGAAATAAGAGGGATGGAAAACCTCATTGTGACCTTTCCTTTGTGAAAGATGGGAGCTAGAGCTGAGACAAAATCAATCTCTAGTTGGACCTACCCCAAGAGCTGTTCACATTAGGAGTCATGGGACTTTGAAGCTGCAAGACTAGAAATAGCTCACCAGCTATTCAGAATGACAATACCCCAGCTATCTTCCACCCTTTCCCCAAAAGTCCTGTCCCTTAGGCAGCTCCAGACCCTTTTGGAAGTCCGGGGTCCAGATGGTCACACATCTACTGAATCTCACGTGTGCCCAAGAGAGATGTGCTTCGCTACCTTTCCATTTAGTGGTGGAATTGTATCAAAGGGGCAATGAGATAAAGATGGACAACTAACCTGATGGTACAGCCATGATTTATCAGTGGAGGATGGGAGCTTCCTGCGTACACAGCCAGGGTGATAATTCATCATAAAGAATGTCTATAGCTGGCCTATGAGAATCATTTTCTGTCTGTCAACAGAAACAATAGCAACTTCAGGAAACATTATAAAATCTGAGCATCATTCACTTTGCTTCATAAAATGCTTCCCTAAGTCATCCACTATGGAACAGATTGTAGAATTGGGTCCTGTATGTACAGTTTCTTTTTCATTAGTCACTTGATTTTCATTGTCTTAGCCAGCACTTTGCACTGTGGCCTGGCACAGCCAGACAGCGGGTCACTGGAGTGAAGGTACAACCTTGGTGTCAGACAAACAAGATAACTAACATGTCATCTGAACACCAGTGCCATAAGAGCTGTGTATTTTCTCAAGCCATTGCTTCATAAAGCTGGAAAAGTCCAGATCCCAGGGTGCCCAGACTCTATAACTATGTAGGTGGAGAGAAACTGTCCTGCTCACTCTCAGTAACTGATCTGGCCAAATATCTCCAAGCTCCTGCCCCCAGGGCCTAATTGAGAATTCAGGGCTCTTTGTAATTGTCCTCCACAAGCACATAAATCAGAGCTGCTGCTCTCATTTTCAGATAATGGAAATAGCTAATGCATCTGTGCTACCTCATTGCCTTTTAACTTCCATATTTTTAAATGCTCTGGATCTAGATCAACATTCTTTGCTCATCATTTATGACCATTTCATCTACCTTGAAGTGGGGCCTGCAAGTTCTTCAATAAGTGGGGTTGAAAGGTGATCCAGTTCAGAAGAGTTTCTCCTGCTGGAGAAAACAAATGCCCCTTTGGAATATTTAGCTTCACAACTCCTCTGTGATTTCACATCATTGATATCTCTACCCCTCCTACAGTGTCCTTTGAATAGGATATGCCTTATTCTTCCTAACTTTCCTGTTGCTTAGACCACAGGAGGTTAGTGAAGACTGTTTTTCCTTTCCCAATAGTGGAAGAGCACCCTGCTCCAAACCACCTCATTGTTTCTTTCGCAAGGATAGCAATGAAAACTACATGCCGATAGCAAAACAATAAGAATGGGATACAGATCAAATATGAGGCCTGACACAAGGGAAAGTCGTGGGTGTGGTAGGTTATAAACACACTTGTCACTGCCCTCCCTGTGTTTGCTCCTGGTGTCTGCAACAGTTGGGTCTGTGGTGCTATTTTCAAACAGAAATACACCCAGCTTCAGATCTGCAGGCTGCAGGACCTACACACATCACCCTGTACCTTCTACTCATCAAACTAGTCGCCCATGTAACACCCATTAGATACATCCAAAGCTCTGCTCCACCAATATCCACAAACAATTTTTAAAAAATATGTGTATTTGGAGAAGGCAGTAGGCTCTGGGGTCATACCTTTCTATGTGGGGAGACAACTTTGGGAGGGAAACATCATCTTCATATAGCGGTAGAAAAGTGCATGCTTGTTCTTGGAATATAGCAGGGGGAAATGTAGTGTGTTGCTGGTCTATATAGGCAGTAAATTACCGCACCTCACTTCCTCCCTGTAAGTGCACTAGTGAGTAGAGCTCAGGTTTTACCCATTCCTCCACTGCAATACATATATGGGTACACATAATAGTATATAAGAGTGCTGATACACATGCTTCAGCTCATTTTAATTAGAATGTGTTAGAGTGACTTGATTAATCAAGTCTGCCACAGTGTACTAATTAGAACGCTCCAGTGTGCCCCACCATCACGAGTATTCACACTCCTGTGTTTCAAAAAGGTGGCAGGGGTGCTTTAACTAAAACTCATCAAATGAGCTTTAGTTAAAGCACCAGAGCAGCCATTATGAATCACAGGACACTGAATACATGTGATGCTGCAGCATTTTAGAGTGGCTGTCTGGGAGCCATTCTAATTAAAATGTATCCCCTTGGACTCTGGAGTATGTGTATAGACATCCTAAGTGCCTTGATGCATAAATAAGTTTAAATTCACAACCTTCTGGTGTGGAAAGAAGTACTGTTAGTCCCATTTAGTAGGGAATGAAACTGGAGCACAGAGGTCACACGACTAGGCCAAGATCAACAGAGGAATCAGTGGCAGAACAGGTAATTAAGCCTGGGATCTGCACAATGACAGTCCATCCAGTGATTGCACATCCAGAGCCAATATCTAGAGATCCATTGTGGGAATATAGCTGAGATTTACACCTCCCAGCCCTCCACCAAGAGTCTAATGCAAGCCACAATCTAGCCCATTCCCAATCCTTGTGGCAGAGGACTTTCCACATGCAAAAGCCCTTTCAAGATATTAAACAAAAACCAGCCCCCTACAAGTAAGTCAGTGTTATTACCCCCTTTTAGGCTAGGGACAGACATTCAAAAAGCCTGAGCCTGAATTGATTCAATCATTGCAGGTTAGTCTAACCTCCCTAGGTTGAACCAGTTTGCAACTGCACAGACATTCTCTCTGGACTGAAGAAATGCAGGCACATGCCTCCAGTGGCTCGGGCTAGAAGCTGGGGGGAGGGGAGGCGGCGGTAGAGCAGCTCTCCCTTCCCTTCTACAGTGCTGAGCTAAGATGGGTGTGGTCAGGCCTCTGATGAGGGACAGGTGTAATCCCCAAACCTGCCTGCACTATTCCAGGCTTTTCCCCTCTCACTGCTCAAGAGATGGGAGTGTCCCTAGACCACAGTCCCTTCCCCCTTATCCCCCCCGCACTCTGAGGCAAAGAAGGGGTATGCAGTGCATGCATTGGTTGATGATACTGAGCTTTTCAATTTCCCTCTCCCTGTTTCTTCATACTGTCTGCAAACCTTACAGGTGAGGGAGCCAGCAGGGGGCTGATAACTCAGCATTTATCAGCCCATCAGCAAAACAAAAGACTATCTCATTCATTCGAGCTCATCTTAAACAGCTTTTTCCAAGGAAGGAACAGAAGGACATTACCAGCTGACCTGTTCATTAGCTCAAAAAAACCCTAAGCACACACAGACACTTTTCAGCATTAGCTAGCATACCACATGCCTCAGGTCCATGGGCCTGGGGTCCATGCCATGATAGATGGGGGAGGGGGGAAATCCCTGTTTGAGCAGCAAGGGGAAGTGGGGGGCAGGGGGACAGGGCAAAACCTGCTGTACCTGCAGTCTCCGCTGGAACTCTGGCTAGGGAGCAGAGGGGTAGGGGCAGAGGGGTAGGGGCAGTGCCAGCTGGAGCTGAAAAGCATGCTGGGATGCTGGGGGACTCTGGTTTATCTTAAACCACAAAGGGGACTGAGACAGACATTGCATAAACCAGTTTGACCCAAATCAGTTAAGTCTGATACTACATTCAACCAGATTTACCTTAAACCAGTTTCAATCATTTTGAAACTGGTTTATGTGCACTGAACTTATATTTTTTTACAGGTTTAAACCAGTTTCTGATCATTTAAACCAGTTTATGAGTAACGTCTGTCTCTAGCCTTAGAACTTATGAGTCAGAGATGCATAGCAAACTGCGGCCACTTGCCCAAATCCATGGAAGGGAGCCAGTGGTTGGGATTAGAAGTCACTAGTTCTTCCAATAGCCTTTTTTCAGCATCAGGAAGGCTATCATATTCTTGAAGAGCCTTTATGTGAGTGACGCTTGCGTAATATATGTAGGCGCTGGAATGGAGGGGGCCAGCAGACAGCTGCCCTTCACCTCTGACCACATCCCAGAGCTTTTGGCTTTTCTCACTTGGGTGGATCTGCTCAAGCCTTTGTCAGGCTCAGGAGGTGGTTACCCCCATAGCCCACAGTTAGGCAAACTTTCAGCTTCACTGTCTATATTAGCCAAATGCGGAGCTGTGCTCAGGCCAGGCAGATTTTACAGCTGAACTCCCCCTTGCTAAAGCCAAATTCATTTTGCTACAAAAATCTGCAATTATTTATTTTTTTTTTTTTAAAAAGACAACAGGCAAAAGAGCCAGGTTGGTGGGGGAAAGCGCTCAGGAGAAAATGGCCGCCCAGCTGAATCTGTGAGTGCACAGCGAAGTGCACGGAATATGTCCAAAGGTTGCTAAACAAGAGTGCTCTGTGCACAGAGAGCTGCAGGACTTCCAGTTCTTCCCTCAAAGTCAGTGTCCTGGAGTCACTACTCCCTGCCAGATTCCTGTGGTCGTCAGCTCCTTGGCATGGGCAGCCGAGACGAGATGTCCAGAGCTGTCTTTTCTCTCCCCAAATCACAGAGTTATGCAAATTGCTCACCCGCTTAACAAATTGCTTTAATTTAAATACAAGTCTGTTTTTCATTTGCAGGCTGCAGCATGATCCTCACCACCATGAAACACAGAGCACACGTTAAACCTCTGCCCCCGTTACGCACAGGCTGAATGCTAAATGCACCTCAGTCCTTAACACACCACCCTTGCTCATCCAGTCCTATCCCTTTCCAGCCAGCCCCATAATTCACCCCAGCTCAGTAGGATATTCACCGCCTAATCTCTAAACTGCAGCACTACATTGATCCAGTCCTGGGTCATCCTACATACAACTCCAGCAATGCATCTGAACCCTGGTCCAGAGCACCTCCTGCTGTTGCAAGCCTGTATATTGGCCTTTCTGGGGTTTGAAATGTGCTCAAATGCCTGCTGGTGACTTCATCCAGGTCCTCCCTCTTCCCCTGACAGCCACTGGGTCACAGTGAATGATGGCTCCTAGTCACCTGACTGGAAGAAGCAAGTGCTCTTTGAGCCTGGCTCAGTTAGCCATTAGTGACCGGCTGAGCAAGACTGCTTTAGGGGCAGCTCTAGAACCCACCAAAAGAGCTGCAGCCTATGTACGCTGAACATTTAAGTGGCTGGAGTCTCAGCTGTGATGGCATGCAGGGTACATGCAGCCAATCCAGCTTCTAAAGGAAGACACTTTCATTTGGTTCAAACCATTCCAGTGTCTTGATTCTTGGCCATTGCTACTTTCTGACACCCCAACTGGGTGGCAGATATGCATGGTTGTTTGTTCCCTGTGGTAGCTTGACTCAAAGACCTCGGATGGGGCACAGTGGTCCATACAGCTCAGTCCATTTGCTCCAATCTATAAATTCAACATTTCTGTCTATGGCCTCCTCAGACAGACTCAGCCTTGAGGTCCCTTATCAAGATAGTATCTGTCTTCATTGAGTCGTGTACCTCAATGCTTTTTCCTTAGGGAGAAATACTAGCTTTGGAACGTAAACTATCTTGGACCTCTAAGTTTGTCACTGATTTTTTTTCCTAGACATTGTAGGATAGTCATGTTCTGCTTTCCAGCCAATCCAAGATACCCACAATGGCAGGCCCTTGGACTTTTGGGAGGAAACTCGACTACTTCCAACTGCTGAAGGAGGGCCCAGTGGCACTAGAGCAGTCACAAGCTCCCTCTCAACAGCCTGACCACAGCTCCTCTCCTGTACTGAGCAGCTGAAGTGGTCTTTGGCCACAAAGAGGGATGGCTCAGTAGTGTAAAGCAGCCTGGGATTTGTCACCGGAAAGCAAGAGATTCATGTTTTCCAGTTCTGGTTCTTTCATTGACTCTATCTACAGCTTTGACTAAATCACTTAAACCTCTTGGATGAATTCCTCAGAAGTTCCCAGAAATGGGTATTTAATGTTGCCTCAACATCTGCTACGTGGCAGATTATAGGGTACTGTAGTGATATATAATCCAACTTAAAATGAGTTATTTTGAATACTTGGACAAACCTAGCTCCAGAAGTGCAGAACTCCATGCAGGCTACTTTACCCTGCTTCTATGGATGCACACACAAATGTCACTGGTTCAGAAATAGCTCAAAAATGTTGCAAGACAAAGACATACAGGGCATGTCTACATGTTCATTAATGCACAATAGTTACTGAGCATTTAGTTTAATACTTGCTTAATGAAACACTAACTAAGTGTGCAGTAACTACACTTACTGCACAGTAGCACCAGTGCAAAGTTTTTTCATGACAGTTACTGTACAGTAGCCTAATAACACTGTGCAGTACCTTATTAGCATGGTTTCTGACCAGCACACTACTGCACACACGGTGTTATTAGGCTACTGTGTAGTGTCTTGTGTAGACATACCCACAGATGTAAACGTGCATTAATGCAGTTTAGTTAACTCACATTAAATCTAGTATCTCCAAGAGTTTTGACATGCACTCTGGGGGTGTGACATGCACTCTTGGAGCCACTCTAATTAAAGAGCCCAGAGCCTCTCATCTATGTGTCCTCAAGCTTTAAAATGTCAGCGGGGGCATTTTATCTCAAGCTCATCACATAAGCTTTAGTAAAAGCACTCCCACCACCATTTTAAAGTGTAGAGATGCTGCTGCTTGAGACGTGGAGGCTGGCTGGAGCATGGTAATTACCACGGTCCCATAAACTCAATTAATCAAGTCTGCTCCAATGCACTGTAATTATACCATGTTGGAGCAGCCTCCCAGCTTATGTACAGCCACCCTCCATTGTGAGGTACGGAAAACGAGCATTAGCCTGTCTTAATGTGCATTAACTAAAAAATGTGCTTTTTAAGTGACACTTATTGTACATTAACCTATTTTAATGCACATTAACTAAATAGCATGTTTTTAAGAGATACTTTAATGTGCATTAAAATAGGCTAATGCACATTAAAGCACACATGTAGACATGCCCACTCTTTCCTAGAAATCCACCGCCAGGGGGCCAGAGAGAGCAGTCATCCCAGCATGCCTTGCAGTGGGCATGCTTCAGAATGGGTGAGCCCCATGGACGAATGCTAGCCACAGCTGACCACCAGATAGCAGCACAAGGAGTGTATGCATGCCTTGACAAATAGTAGAAGGGTAGCAGCAGTGATGTCCCCAACCTTACTGCCAGAGATCACGGTATGAAATGAGTGGCTTGCCTTTATGCTCACCTTTAAGTTGGGGAGGAAGTCCATGTATGACCTCTCATCCTAGTGGCAGTAACGTTCAGCCTGAGTCTCAGACACCAGTGAGGGGAGGGGGAGCACTGCATTGTGAGATGCCTGAAGAATCAACTAGACAGAAGTCACATAACACTTAGCATGCACATGTAAAATGGAATGGTTCAAAATGTACCAGGCCAAAAAAGTACCTAATTTTTTCTGATTTACTTTTGAATTACTCCTTCCAGCTTTATACCAGTTTAACAGGCAGAGACATCTGTCTGTTTCTGGCTAAAACTACATTTGAACTGGGCTAATTGGTACATTACATGGGTCTAAACCCTGTACCACACTACAGTATAGGCCCACCCTTAAGGCAACTATTGAGGGTTCCTCAGGAGGATAGGGCCACCACAGAGATCATACTAGGGCAAGACGAGATGTATCAGTGACAAGTGAGGAGCAGAGCTACTCTACAGTGTCAGCCTTTGGACCAAACTGTCTTCTGCTCTAAATAGGAGAGATGTCACCCAAGTGAAAGAAACAACAGGTAAGTCACACCATTTTGCTGATGTGATGCTAAAACATGATTTGTTCTAGTCTATCCTAACCAGTTCGGTCTGGTCAGCACTGCATCAGCCACATTAACTGGAGATAATTGGGTATGAACCTGCTAGTATTTTGTAATGTTCACGCTCCCTGGCACTGTAGCTTTTGTCTCTTCACTTCAACCTTTAAGCCAGGGTAGGCATCATTCAGTGCAGTGGAAAGGTGAAAATATCATCTTAAAATATCATCTCTTTTCCTCCTGCTCTCTGCTCTCTCTGCACGGGACTCATTTGGCTTCATTAGGGCAGTTGATTATGCAGAGATCTCAGGGGTGTCAGAGTGAGATGCACAGGCAGGGGAAGGCTGCAGTTAGGGCCCCGTGACTGTACAGCTGCAGGATGTTGTCTGCTACGTAGGACTCCAGATTCGTACCAAGCCCTACACCCTGGAGAAAGCACGTCTGAGTGTGTTTGAGGTTAGTCTGCCCTGAGCTGTATCTTTAGTGTCCTATTGAGGCCTCAGGTCTTATTGATCAATCACTCCTCTCACTACAGCTCACATTCATCTTTTATTCATCAACAGAAAGAAAACCTCTTTCACCAGACTTACTAATGTACTGTATGTTCCTTGAAAAATACACTTGCTAAACCAGTTACACAGTCTCAAAATTTCCTACAGTAGGGAACAGAGGGAAGTGAAACTAGGCTGCAGTGATGAGACGGGGTGGTTAGCCATGTTAGTCTGAAAGCAGGCCTACCTTCTGCAATGATGGATGCAATATGGACAAGGTGTTGTCACACAGGGATATACTATATGTTGCATTGGCTCAGACTACTTGTCCCAACAGCCCGGCACCCTGGTTCTGACAGTGGGCAGCACCAGCTTCTCCAAAGGAAGGTGCAAAATCCCACAGTAGCCCAAAGTAGCATAGCCTGCACATGGGGAAGTTTCTTCCCAATCCCACTCAGTTACTGGTCAAGGGGACACTCAAGGAGGGGGTAGCTCCCTTAAAACACCACAATGCTGCAACCTCCAGAGTAAGGTGAGTATAGGGCACCTCCAAACCCTAGCCCCCACTGCCTAGTGAGTACTCCTTGGTTGGAGAAAGGCTAAGGAACATCCCCATGAAAGAAATGTGCCCTCACTGAGGCATTAGGCAGTCAGCACAGTTGTTATTTGTTGCTCTCTGGCAGAAGCTACAACCATCGAGGCCCTGAACATCTGGACTCAGTCTGGCCTTTGGATTCTGTCTCAATGATGTAAAGGGGGGTGGTAGGTCTTAGGCATCCTCCACTCCTCCATACTCTAGCCTAGGTATACATGTCAAAGGTCTTGGTGTGATCGTCGCATGACTCTGTAAAAGCAGATTCATCTGACTAGGCACCTGACTAGACCTCTTATGTGTACACCGTGATCTAAAGTCTCAGTGGTTGCCTACTACTATATATATATTTACACATACATCCTATCTAACATAACAGGGGATGTTATTATACCTATAAAAATCTTTTGAGTTTGTTAAATACTAGGCTTGAAATCCAAAAGTCAATGGCAAAACTCCCATTGACTTCAGTGGACCCAGGATTTCACTTCAGTTTTGTCTTATGAGTTCCAAAGGTTAAGTGTACATGGGGCAAACAGCAGCATCTTGGACCCACTGTTAATTTACTACCTTTCCACTTCATCAGACATCTCTTTTTTTTGTAGAATCACAGAAAATAGGGCTGGAAAGGACCTTAAAACATTATATATTCCTTCCTCCCTCCCCAAGGAAGGCTCAACCATTCCTAAATCATTCCTGACAGATGTTCGTCTCATCCGTTCTTAATAGCTTCCAGTGATGGAGTTCCACAGCCTCTCCAGGCACTTTAGAGCACATTACAGCAGACTGGCCTCCATTACACACTGCTTTGCTGACCCGTTTCAAGAATTCTAGCATGTGGGGAGCACAATTTCCTCTTGCAGTGGCAGTGCTTGTTTGCCCCTATCGTATCATGTTCGTTAATACATTTTATAATTCTGGTTTTAATGATCTTATTTGACCAATTTACATGTCCACACTGTTCTGTATTTCTTGGGATCCTTGCCCCCACCTTTGTCTTTTTTAGAAATAAGTATGGCATTTGTTATGCCTCAGTGCTTTGATGTAGGAATAGATTTTAATGGGTTGAAAAAAATTGTTAACAGCTCAGCCATTTTAATTGTAAGGTTTTTCAGTCCTCTTGAGCATGGACAATCCAGACCTAGGAACTTGTTGTGTTTAAGCAGTTAGTCCTGACTCTCCTTCCTTTGACATTTGGATTTCTGATGCTGCCTTCTCTTTATGATCTGGAAGGATTAGGGTTGTGGTAGGTGTCTCCCTGACATGCTCTGTGATGAAGACTAATGTAAAGAAATCACTTAGGTTATCTGCAGTGCCCTTAATTTCCCCTTTTACTATGTAGCGGCCCAGTGGATCTACTGATTATCCTCCAGACTCCCTACTTCTGGTGAACTCAAAAGAATTGCTTATTTTTTAAATGTTTATCTTTTTTGCTATTTTCTTTTTTTCATTTCCTATTACCCCTCTTCATTTCCATCTTGCAAGTGGCCATAGTTTCTATTCTTTGAACTGAGATGAATTTCCCTTTGAGGAAGGACTCAAATAAGCTCCTTGAACTTTGCTATTGAGTTTTTGGCGTTGCCTTTCTGCTTCCTTTTTTGCTTAAGATTATGCAGGCAAGAGCCACTTAAGATGTGGTGGAAGACACAGAAAGTATGTGCTGAGATCGCAACCTACTGACAAACAATGGGGCTTTCACACCTTGGAGGCAGCAAGAGCTGAGAGGTGATTTCATTTTTGGTAAGCTGCATTGTTTCCAAACCATATGAACTTGGCCTCATTGTGGTTGGATACTATAGCATACATGTCCCACTTCTGGATACAGTAACCAAGCACTTGGAATAACATAACTGAGATCCCTATTCTAGCATGCTGTGTTTCTGGAAAGGATCCCTACAAGGTGTGGGACACCACTGAGTGCTGACATAGGACTGAGTTATGTTTTGGGCCACCTCGTGCTAAAATCCCCTTTCCCCCCCAATCTAGGTCCTGCCTGTGCCTGCTGTTTGCTCATGAGCACGCTCTAGCTTGTGGTTTGCCACACACCAAATGGATGTGGTGAAGGCTTGCTGAATCTTTTGGCTTTTTAAACCAAAGATACCCCAGTTGCTTATTCACCCACCTCAGCACAGAAAGACTTAATGTCGCAGACCAACCTCAATGCTAACAGACATGGAAAATTGGCCGGGAAGACAGCAACCTAATTACAGAGGCTGTGGGAGCAGGGGAACAGAGCAACCCAGCGATAGGCAGGCAAAAGGAAAACCTCGCAGCTCTGGTTAGTTCTGGGTCTCCTGTTCTCTCTCCCATCTTTTGTTTCCTCTCATTATGCAAGCAGGGAGCCACAGCCTGGCTGCCAGCTCTCCACCTTCACCTCCAGACTTGGAAGCAAACAATGTGGCTTGAAGTAAGAAGTGGCTGTGAAGGGATGGCAGCCTCCTAAGTATCTGACGGTCTCGCAGGGATATGTGCAACCCTTCCCTATCCCTCACTCCCACCTCTGCAGGCAGGGCAATATAGAAGCCCTGTTGTTTGGGTATAATCAGAGCATGGCATTTCCAGGACCTCATTCGGCAGGCAACAAAGAAGAGAACTAAATGGAAAAATCCTACTAGATACCCTTGCTCATCCTTATCTACAACAGGACTGTTCCTACCCTCTCTGTCATGTGCTAGAGAGAAGAGCAGAGGACGCTGGCCTGCACTTTTCCCTGCCTTCCAGGACATCCTCCTAATTGCTCTGCCACCTCCAAAGCTCCAGGCACCTACCCAGTTACCCATGTGAACACTACCCCAAATATCCACTTATCCAAACCCAGGCACCTTTGCCTGCAGAAACCCAGAAGCTACCTAAGGTGTTGCCTTCACCACGCCCTTGGTCTAACCCAACAGCACTTGGAGCCAGCCTCGGGAGCTCATCTGCCTGGTGGAACAGTGAACTACCCAAGAATTATGCTAGGGGGTATAAATGGGTGGGAGCTGTGTTTTTCCTGTTTTATCTGATGGCTATCACTTCCAGCAGCGCAGCACTGGCCCACACACTAGAGCATTACAGAGTAAGAAAGCAGGGGAAAAGATCATCTCAACTGAATCACTAAAAAGCCACTCGGTGCATCCCTTGGAGGTCCATTCCACACACCCACCTCAGCCTTACTCCTCTTCTTGTTCAGTCCCATGACCTGACATGGCTGTTTGGTAGCCTGCCAACAGATTGTGTTCATACTGTAGAAGAGCATTAGTGTGACTTGAACCCAGGAGTTTGGGTGCTAGGCGCCAGGCAACACTCCTCTCTTATGTCTAACAGCAGCTACCGCGAGTTTGAGCTGCTTGTGTCCTGGGTGCTTTATGAAATAAATGGCCACAGTATTCCTCCCATATGTACAGCTGCTGTTTGGTTTCCACTTTACCCTTAGGTAACCCAGGGAAGAGTGTCTGTTGTATGAGACAGAAAGCACTGCTGGTCACAGAGTGATGTAAAAGCTTGAAAAATGGAACAGGCAGTAATAATAAGGAAGACAAATATTAATGTTTGCTTCCAAGCCACTGGCAGTGAGGTCTGCACTGTGTTATTATAGAGGAGAGAAGAATCTGGAGGCAGACAAGCCTGGATACTGCCTCATCTTGATTTAGCAAAGGTGGGGTTTAGGGAGCATTTGGAGGTGTCCCAAATCATGTTTAAAAAATCTTATATGATGTTGAACAAGCCAGTTGGTATCTCTGCCCCAGTACTGAAACTATGCAAGCAAAAAACCAGGAAGAGCACACGCCAACTGCAGAAACTTCCTTAGCCTAACAAAGGGTTTTTGAACCCAAAAGCTTACTTAATAATTGTTTTCCAACTATTTAAGTTGGTCTAATAAAAGATATCAGATTCACCCAAAGAACCTCGTCTGCGTATGTCCTTAGACCAACACGGCTACAACCTACACCCCTGGAAGCAAATTTGACACTTCCTTGCCTCACAAAGGTACTGCATAATTATAATAATGACTGCACATTGGGATGCTCAGGTTGTGGGGATATATCTAGGAACTTGGGTACAAGACATGGATACAATGGCACAAGACTTGGGTACAATGGATACTTGGAATACATTGAACCTGCCCTCTATTCCCTACATTGCCTCCCCTCAAAATAGTGAGAAAAATCGAGGTCTTGGTCTTTATCCTCAAAATGCTCAATAATGGCTCTGACCAGAAGATTTCCAAAACCTAGGGCAAGGTCTGTGGTAGACACCAAAAAAAAATAAACCCCATCAAAATAAAGCATGCCACCACTCATACAATTCTCCTGCTGGAGGGAGCATGAGAGAGAAAAGAAATTGCACATGACAGGTGTGAGCCACGCTGCCCCGCACACTACCGAAAGTCACTCAGAGTCTACAGTGATGAAGATAGTACAGAACAGAATTGAGTACGGAGGTTGAATGAGCAGTTGTTGGAGAGGCTGGTACAACCAGAAGAAGGATTTTAAAGGACTGGAAACACCACAACTTGTTGGAAGGCAGAAAGGTGTTTGGAAGATGTCTGAAGATAGCATAGAGGGGTCGAGGGAATCTGAGAGTCAGAAAGGGATAGGGTGGGACCCTAGAAGAACGGCGGAAGAGTGACCCCAGACTGCCTGCCACTTGTTCCACCTCAGAAATCCCAAATGCACTGTGGAGAAAGCACTACAAATGAAGACTCTTCAAACTGTGCAATCTGAATTTGGATCTGATTTGAAACACTTCAAATCCAGGGAGTATGGAGTGTGGGCCTGGGCAATTACAGAATTCAGATCTGGCTTCCAGGTTGTTTGAATCTATAGGTTTGCTTTAAATCTATATTTAAAAGCAGTTCCTTTATTCCTCCCATTTTACCCATCTGGAGTTCCTACTTCTCAGCCTTATAAGGGAACATGATCCTGCCTAAGGTCCCAGAGGACTCTGGAGTCCTGTAATGTAGGCTCTGTATATACCTGTCTCCCTAAACATCTGGTTCTTTCCTCTTCCCAACACTCTTGAACAGACCATATCTCTGAGTGTTTGGGAGACTTAAAAGATTCTTTTCCAGGCAACAGACTGAAAGTTGAATCCTGAACCTCACACGCTTATAGAGAAGGGCAAATTATTAGCAGCTCTGCCTGGCTTCTGGGAGAGAGACAAAAAGCTGCGTCCTAGAAAAAAATGCTGTGTGAAACAATGAACTGTCTTTGGTGCTCAAAACCTACACAAGTTAATTCCAGGAAAATATCCTAAGAAGAGAGGTCTGCAGGGCTGCTGGTAGTGGGGTACGGTAGAGTTTCATGGGCTTGGATCTCGCTTGGAAGTCTTAACATTGAGGGAGCAGTAGCATTTGTGCTCCAGTTAATGAGGGCTCTTGCCTGGAGAAGGTTTGAGCAGCTTTACCCAATGCTAGAGTAGAACAGGGGGGAGCGTGGCAAAGGGAGAGGATTCAGACCCTTTATACTGGAGGGACGGGTGAAACCACGGGCCCTGGCTATCATCTCCACCTCCAGGAGCGGCCTCTTCATGCACTCCATGGATGCTCACCCGGGATGGATTCCACAGCCCGCCCAGGATGCTGGAGGGGAAGAACCGGGATGATCCTACGGTCTGTTCCTGCTCAGCCAAATCCCTGTGCTTGCTGTGAGTGCTGCCCTCCTGAAGGGTTTCTTTCTTGCAGCCTGAACACTCTGCATTGTCTTTGCCTTCCATTTTGCAGGCAGGATCCTTCTCGTGGTGGCTAGTGTTAACACAGGTTTCCCTTGTTCTGTCCAGTGAAATTTCCAGTAAAGCACCTTTAACACAATCTCCCTGTGGCTGCTGTAATTATGTGTGAAATATTTTTTCCCCATAAACCAAAGAAAACAAATCAACACAGTGAGATCCTTTCTCTCAGGCTGTCTGGCAGGTTTCTCAGTCTTCAAGAAAGTTACCCAACGTCCACACAGCCCTGCTGTCTCTTTACAAATGCACTTTGGGTCTCCTGCAAAGAACCCAACAAAGTGGGGAGAGGGGGGAAGCCCAAGACAAAGCACAAAGGGCTGAAAGGACATTTTATTTCTATTTTGCACCTGGTTGTTCACCAGTTCACGAGTGGGTGGCAGAATGTAGCTGCTGCATATCAGGGCTGTTTTGAGGGGGTGAGATATTTGTCTTTGGGTGGCAGGGGTCAAAGGAATACCGTTAATCAGGAGTGATAAAAATATGGGTGGGGGAAAGTCAGTCTGGATGCTGGAATGTCGAGCAGCACCTTGTTCTTAGGAGGTCTAGGACAAATTCAATTTGTATAACTGTTGAGAGCGAGGGGAAGGGGAAGGGGGATTTTTTTTGCTTGTGAGAGTAGATTTCCCCTTCCCTACCGCACCTCAACAGCCTGTTATTCCAAGCCTGGGCAATACTCAGGTGCACATACAGCTCTGCTAATGCTCCTAAATTTTGCGCTTTGGCTCTTACTTCCCTGCTTTCCCAGTCCTAGGCCTCCACATACCAGCAATTTGCTCATGTGCCTCACTCCCTACCTACAGACCCTCTCCTTTTCCAGTGTTGCCTCCTGCCTCCAATAGAAAACTCCAGTGATGTGCTTTAGTTGTGCCTTGCGGGAGCCCTGGCTAGCCAGTCCACCTATCCTAATCCTGACCTTGCGTACTGCCCCGTCCATTGTTCCTAAATCCTTCAGCAGTCCATGCTACGCCAATTCTGTGATACTCTGATCTGAGTTTTACAGCTCCCTTCTTTAACACTCTTATTTGGCCCATGCTATCTCTCTTGCTTCTACATTGTGGCAATACAGTGTCACTGTCCCCTTTTTATGCAAACTGAAGAAGAAAAAAAAATGCAGGCAGAGAATGAGAAGCACCATCCCTGCAGGAAAATGACTTTACATGTCACTAGTGACGTAAAGCACCAACATAAAACACTTTGTTTGCTAATATTCCCCACTTATAGGGGGCTCTTCATATATTTTAATGTGTGGCAAATAGTTTGACAAAGGCATGCAAAGCATAAGCCTAGCCAGGTCTTCTTGTCTGCTTGTTGTTCTTATTCAGTGCTAGACAGAGTGTGGTGCCACAGTCCTGACCTCTCCTAGCCAGAACCCCTCTAGGCACTGCAAATAAAAAGGGGCCTGTTGAAGGCAGACATGGGCTTGGTTGGATCCCTGGTTAGAAGGGAAGCTTTAATGCCAGTCTGTTGTGATCGCGCCTACAGCCAGAGGTGGCAAAGCCTCTGTACAAGTCAGGCCTCTCCCCGCTCCCCCGAGGCAGTAACTCCAGTATGTTAAGACCCGGCATGTGGCACTTCTCGGAGGCAGTCACATCAATGTGATAAGTGCAAACCTCCTACAAGTGCTCTGAAGCAGTGACAGCACTGTACTAAGGACGGACCTGTAATACTCTCCTATGAGGCTGTAATGCCGGTATACCACAGCCACACCTGCTGCTTAGAGGTGCCGCCCTTGCTAGCGTAAGGCCACGGCTCTCACCTGCTCTTTACATGATAACCTCATGCTGCCAACACCAGGGCATATACCTGCTCTCCTGAGGCAGGACTATTCTACCATTTACCCTTTCCTCCGGGGCGCTAGCATCACTGTCTGAAGGCAAGGCCTTTATCTGTTCCTCTGAAGCAGCAATGTCATTAAAATAACCCTGGCCTTTAATCCACTCCTCGAACTATCGTGGCCTTTAATCCACTCCTCGATCTATTGTGGCACTATCTATCATGGTGAGACAGTAACACCATGATAGATAAATAGGGCCTGGCTCTTCCCCAGTGCTCTGAGTTGGTAATGTCACTATACCAAGGCCAGGACATTAACTTGCTTATTTAAAGATGTAACATTTGCTAACCCCAAGCCAAGTTTCTAATCTACTCCTCTGAGGCAATAATCTAAGTAAATGGACGCCACTCTTTGGAGGCCATATAACTACAGGCAGGCCTCGGACTTACAACACAATTTTCCTAAAAATCGGGTCTTAAGTCGAAGTGTCGTAACTCGGAACTGATTTTCCCATAGGAAACAAGGTTACAAATGTGGGGTTTGGTTCCTGAACCAAGGTTCACCAAAAATAAACCAAAATTTTGTACTCAATCAATTATAGATGAGTAATATAGCTACATTAATGTATTTATATTGTAAATGGCAAGCATGTTGATTTGGAAGGACTTCTTTGAGGTGACATGTTGAAGGGCTCTTGGCTGGAGTCCGCTCAGGAGTCCTGGCTGCAGGGTTTTCTGGAGTCTTGTCTGCTTTCTTAAAGAAAGCGTCCAAGGAAGTTTGGACAGATGCTCTCCAGGGAGCCAGGTGATGCAGTGAACGTACTCGCTGGCATGACATCGCATCGGATCAAGTGTCGTAAAGCTGAAACGGATGTCAGAAAGCCAAAACAGGGTGTTGATTTATAAACGTCACAAGTGCCGTTCATTATAACTCAAAATGTCTTCAGTCGAGGGCTGCCTGTAGTGTGTTACAGCCAGGTTTCTAATCCACTCCTCTGACACAGCTACCAGGCCCCTTAACCTCTCCTTAGAGGCAGTAATGTCATTTTGCCCAGGCCAAGAAGGAATTAAAAATTCTCGCCCACGCTTCAGAATAAGTGACAATCAGGGAACGGATGTGTCCCACCCTCCTACTGTGGGAGGTCGCACTGTCAGCCACGCAAGGAAGGTCAAGTTTGCACCAGCCCTACTCTGAGCAGAGCCCCCAGACGTCCTGAAGCAGCTGCTCTCAGCCGTGCATGGATACGCTTGTTTCTGGAAGTGCGGCAGCTGGTGGGGGCCCTTCCTACTTCACAAATATTGACACTGAGATCTCTGAATCCCAGCATAGAAATAACATTTTCAGGGAGTCTTTGATCCACAGAGCTTTTTAAATTAGCAAAGAATTTGGATTTCAGTCCCTCCACTCCCCGCTCTGGAGTTATGGAAACTGCTCATGTGTACCTGTCACAGCTCTACAAAAACCAACCTCTCTGGCTGGGGGAACCCATAGAAATTGCCTTTCTAGCAGTGTGGTTGCCCCACAGGCTGTAGGAGGACACTTCCCGAGAAGTATAGAGGCCACAAAGTAGCAAAAGCCAAAGGGTGGCCAGTTCCATGGGATTTATCATGGTCTTCATCACCTCCTTTACACCTGGATATCAATCAGTGCTGCGTTCATGTACCTGCTGAGGCTGCACTGTGCACCAGACCTCAGTGGGTCAGCAATTGCTCCCTAGATTAATGATGTTGGTAGTACGGCTCATATTCGACACATTATCCATCATGCTCCTCAGAAATTCACTGAAGGATGTTTGTGTGTGTGACTGGAAAGCTGATGAAAGGTACAAGATCCCCAAGCTCTAGAGACCAAGAGATCTTCCCAACGGAGGTACAGACCAAGCAAAAGCAGGATAAATTCACCTCACCTTGTTCACCTAACATCAGCAGATGCATGACAAATAGATCAAAGGAGGTGATACTTCCTCTCTAGGTGGCATTGGTCAGACTACAGTTGGAGTACTGCGTCCAGTTTTGGGCATCATACGTCAAGAAGGATGTTGATAGATTCAAGAGGGTCCAAAGGAAGGCCACTCATATGGTTAGGGGCTTCTAGGACAAGCCCTATGGGGAGAAACTGAGATACCTGAACCTCTTCAGCCTCCATAAGAGAAGGCTGAGAGGTCATCCTGTGGCCACCTACCAACTATGAAACTATGAAGTTCATTAGGGGGACGCAGCAAGGGATCAGAGATGCTCTGTTCACCAGGGCGCCTCTTGGGGTAACAAGGAACAATGGCCACAAACTGAGAGAGAGCAGATTTAGGAAAAACTTCATCATGGTAAGGGTGGCCAAAATTTGGAATGGGCTTCCAAGGGAGGTGGTGCTCTCCCCTAGTTTGGGGGTCTTTAGGAGAAGGCTGGATAGGCACCTGGCCGGGGTCATCTGACCCCAGCACTCTTTCCTGCCTAGGCAGGGGGTTGGACCTGATGATCTGTTGAGGTCCTTTCCGATCCTAGCATCTCTAACCACTCTAACCATTCCTCAACACAGCCATGTGGCTTTCTCCATACCCTCTCAGAATGGGCCAGCCACTTCTGGGGCATTGTCTTCTCTGATACAAGTAGAGCAGTCCCCATAGGAATGGGCCCAGGTGGGAGTGGGAGAGATCCACGAAAGATAAAGACTCCATTGAAGTTCCTTCTTAAGGGAGCGGTAGATAAGGACATAGGGCTGAGATGCATGGAGTTGGGAGATAAGAAAGAAGGAGGAGGTCATGAGGGGATGGGGTGGTACAGGGCCCCCACATGGACAGCCCAGTGACATTGGTAGTTCCCCAGAAATATATTCTTTCTGGCAACTGACCCCCTAACATTGCCTGAAGAAGGGGAGTTCAAAGGAGTTTCCTCTTCCCTAATCCTGTCATGATTTTTTATGGGAAGTTTGATCCAGCCCCTGGAATGTTTGAAGCTATGAAGCAAGGCACCTTCATCCAACACAGCAGGATGAGGGGGGATTATTATTAGTAACCCTCAGCACAACTTTTGACCTCCTACCTTCACACCCCAGCCTCACCCAGCCCCACAAGCCAGACAGAAAAATCCTCACTCTTCCTCCAAAAAACAAAAAACAACACATTCCTTGCATTGCTGAAAACTGCAAAATAAAGGGGAAAACACGGAAACCAGACGATGAGGTTTCCCTGGCAAATAAACTAGCAAAAAAGGAGAAATAACTAATAATAAACCCAGTTGACGAGGAAGCTACAAAACCTGCCAACGCACCTGCTAATCACAGGGCTAGACGATTTGCCAGCCACACGCATGAAGGACTTTTGTGCAGCTTGTCTGGAAGACCCTAGCATATTCTTTCTTCCACAGAAATCTGCTGCTGGGATTGGAGATCATCCCAACACAGCAAGAGTCAATGGCAGCTAGTAATGGAAAGCAATGAACTTCCAGCCATGTTTGGTTTTACATGTGCATGTACACCAATATCAGTTAAACATGAGCATGTACACATATATTCATATATACATTTTATTGTTGCTTTATGGGGCTTCTTAGGGGATTTTTTTCAAAGTTACCAATTTCCCTACTACATTTCCTGTAACTAGGATGAGACCAAGCAAGCTACAATGTAAGAAATTCAAATGGAGATGTAAAAACAATTACTCCAAGGGCAAGTCTGTGTTAGATGTGGTCCTTGTGATGGCAAGAAGAACTGCCAGGGCCTAAATTTAGAAGAGAGATCTGGGACTATGACTGTGCAACTTTGCTCTGAGGCCTAACAATCATTTAACCATCATCACGCTAAGAAACACCTGGTGTCTGCTGGGCATCTTGGTGAACTAGTCTGAAAAGGAGAACTTTTAAGGACATGTGTCAGAGTGGTTTGAATTTGTCTAAGATCCCTTATTGTTCATTTGAGAGCCCTTATTGTTTAGTGGAAATGGCTCCTGTAAATCTCCAGAGGACTGTTGGAAACAACATATTTTTTCAGAGACTATAAAGTATAACGTTCAGAATAACCTCGAAGAAGGTCTTTGCTTTTGCTTTTTGTTGCATTTGTTTGCTTTGTGTATGTCTTTGCTGCTGCTGCTGCTGTTACTATGTTGCCACCTTCTCAACCAGGGTGTCAAGGCACCCAAGGGTGCCACAAGATCTTTTGAAGGGTGCCATGAGGTATGAGAAAATCAGCAGAAAATTGCAAACTTAGGTGCTTCCCCACCTGGCTGTTCCTCCAGCCCCACTGCCTGGCCCCTCTGCAAAGAGTTAAACACTGTAATATGTAAGTTCATTTTTGAAATGGGGTGCCACTTAAGTCCCCAAAGTTATGGAGCAGTGCCTTGAATCTAATGAATGGTGCCTTGGATCTGAAAAGGTTGAGAACCACTGTAGCAACACGCCTGCAAAGATCCCAAGAGAAGCCCCTTTTTTGTTGCACGTTGCTCTATGCTTGAAGCACCAAGGACCTCCAATGGGCCAGGACTGAACTGGGCCAGGCACTGTTTAAACACCATACAAAAAGTCAATCCCTGCCCAAATACCTTACAAGCAAAAACAAGAAATAACAGGTAGAGATAGAGGGATCTGAGGAAAAATGAGACTATTTTGTTTAACACCATGGGCAGTGGTCTCTGCCCTCCACATTCCTAACCATTGCCAGTTTTTCTGCAGGCATCACAACAAAGCAGGAATTGGAAAGCAAACAGTGAGGTGTCTTCGTGAATGCTTATAATGTATAAGGTGAATGCTTTTGGCAGCGTACAAATACATAAGGGGAGAGCAGCATGAAGTAGGTGATGATCTGTTTACCCAGACACCCCCTTGAACAACAAAGAACAATGGCCATAAAGTACTGGAGAGTAGGTCTAGACTGGACATTAGAAAAAAAGTTCTTCAGTCAGGGCTGCCGGGATCTGGAATGGGCTTCCAAGGAAGGTGGTACTCGCCCCATCCTTGGGGTCTTCAAGAGGAGACTGGACAGGCACCCGGATGAGAGCACATGATCCCAGGTTTGGTGACCCTTTTCTTGCCTGCCAGGGGCAGGGGGTCAGACTAGATGGGGCCCACTGAGGTCCCTTCTGGCTCTGTGAATCTATGAATATATGTATCTGCCAAATTTCACTTGCCTTTTCTTCATTTTCTGGTCATACCTATGCATCTAAATGTGAAGGAGTCCTGTTGAGCCTCAGGGATCCTAGCTTTGGTTTTGCCTTCTCAACTGACACATCCTCTGCTGCTTCCTAACAACAGGAAGAAGGCAACTTAGGGCAACTTGGGAACTTCACTACTGAACCCTCATTTCCAACTTGGTCTCAAGGGACTCTCATGACTGAAGAGTCCAGGCTTGAGACTGACAATGCTTGACTGAAATAAGAGAAAAAAATGTTTCCTTCTCTTTCTTCCTGCCTTTTGTATGTATTTGGTTATGGAAACTAACTTGATTGTCCCTGTAGTTTTGTACGCAGTGAGGGTCCTCACTGTAATTGCCTTTTTAGAGTTTAAGAAAAGGTTAAACAAAGGTGGAATTGTATCTTGCCATTCTCCCTACCACCCTTGGAAGTAGAAGGCTTATTGTTACGTGGGGATTGCAACATGACTACTGAAGGCTTGCCAGAAGAGCAAGGGCTGTGAGATTCGTATCATACTTCATGCAAGGGTGCAGAAGGACCGTGCAGCAGATGATGCCTTGCTGCTTGATGATTCCTGCTCCATGGATGAGCAGCCTTTCTAAAGGGACCTCCTGCCTCCACAGAGAGCAGATAGACAGAGGCTGTAGGCATTTCTAGGATGAGCTCTTTCCAGGAGTACCATTGGAGATTGGAGAAGCTTGTGCTTCTTTGGGGGAGGTCAGCCCCCAAAGGCTCAGATACGTAGGCACCTTTCATCAGCACTGGCATCGCCAGGGGAAAAACCCACTGAACAAAAACAAAACCAATCGCACAGAAAATCTCTCTCAAAAAATTCCCCTGGCAAACAGATTGCACCAGAGTCAGCGACTTGCCTCCCCACCTACCTGCTGCGACTCTCGAGTGAGGAGGGCATGTCAAATGACCCTACTTCAGAGACCAACCTGACACTTAGCGCTCTACAACCAAGGGAAAGGGTGTGAGGCCATAAATATCAAATGCAGGAAGCTTGCCTCACCTGACGTAATCTCTCCGTCAGCTTCCAAGGTCAACAGTGAACTGTTTATACTGTGTTGAGCTAGGAGAGGGATTCTGGGAGAAAAGCAAACAGAGGAGATGTCCTATGTCCATACAAAGGGTGCTGTATTCCTGCCTTGCTCCATCTCAGGCTGGGAGGAACATAAAATTAGCACTGTTTTTATTCATTCATTGTATAAATACTCTGCTTTGTACCACCCCCCTGGTTTCTTGCAGAGGCGGCAGGTCTCCGTAGGAGAGGCTGAAAGGGAGACTTAAGTGAGGTTCTCAAGACCAGTGGCCTGGCAGGGTGAGATGAGGGCAAGCATTCAGAAAAGGGGTCACACCCAGACTGAAATCGAGCATGAGAGAAACACACAAACAGGGAGTAGAGCTGACACTAGCCTTGTGAGAAGCGTCACACTGGCCACAGGCCCCAGATCAGAAGCCATTTCTTGTTACATGCTCCACAGAACAATGCTCAGCCTGTTGGCTCATGGCTCATGGCCACGACCAGTGCCATGATGCACAGGCATCTGCCCACCGCTCGCTCAACTCCCAGTCTTATTGAGCTGAGGGTGTAACCTGGGATGGGGTTATCCTGGTCACAAACAGGCAGAGAGACTAGCACAGCTTCAGCATATTGTAAGTCTGGCACTTCTGCTGTCTAGGCCAATGATTCGCAACCAGGGTGCTGTGGCATCCTGGGATGCCTTAAGATCCTGTCACGGTGGCCATGGGTGCCACATAATGTTAGTACTGCTAGGAATGCAAACATGATTCACATGATAAATCCAGAGATTTAAAAAAATAATCCAGTGTTAAAACTTTATGACTTTGTGTGGTCTTTCTGCGTTCTTTGCAACAGAAGACTTGCTCTAATATTTTTATGCAGTCAAAAAACAAGTGAAAACTAAAAGAAACTTTGGGCTTCCAGAGATCTGCAAAGCAAACTAAGCGAGTCTTTGAGAAGACTTTTCCCAGAGGATTGTTCTCATGATCCAGGGACAGCAGGGCAGACCCTACAATGAGAGGCTACGAGACCTGAACCTGTTCAGCCTTCACAAGAGAAGGCTGAGAGGGGATGTGGTGACCATCTATAAACTTACCAGGGGGGCCCAGTGGGGAATGGGAGAGACCCTGTTCACCCAATCACCTCCCAGAGTAACAAGGAATAATGACCATAAGTTGATTGAGAGTAGGATCAGGCTGGACATTAGAAAGCACTACTTCAAAGTTAGGGCGGCTAGGACCTGGAACCAACTTCCAAGAGAAGTGGTGCTGGCTCCTACCCTGGGGGTCTTTAAGAGAAGGCTTGATAATTACCTAACTGGGCTCATATGAGCCCCGTATTCTCGCCTGCCCAGGGCAGGGGGTCGGACTTGATGATCTACTTAGGTTCCTTCCGACCCTACATCTATGAATCTATGAATTTCATTAACCTTATAAAGGCCATTTGAGGCAGATGCTGAATTTTTCATGCCATGTTCAGCTCTGTGCCTCCTTCTTAATCACTGACCTTGATTCCAATCAGCAGACAGGTTGAACCTTTGTGCTACCTTTGCATCATCTAGTTTCTGGGGAGAAACAGCACCTGGAATAAGTGAGAGCAGCCAGGTGGTTACACCCCAGCATCGGTTCCCTCTGGTGCGATCCCGCAGCCCTGACTAGCTGGAACTCGGGGCCCCAACCACATTTCCTTCCCCTGCTTGCAGACACTCACCTGGCAGGCCCCTGTGGAAGAGGCTGGGAGGAAAAAGCAGCAAGCACTGTTTGCTGGCTCTATGCTTTCTGGGGACCTGCTGTGTCTGGAGGACACTGCAATGGGAGATCATCCGCTAGGCAGCCCCTGTGTACCCACCGAGCCACAACCGAGGGACACCAGGGTGACCTAAGGCAGAGACAGGGTGTTTGTTTTTGGACAGTGAGATAATAGAAGACAAAGGAGAAGGAACAGCCCCTGAAGGGACATAAAGGGGCCATTGGAGTCGCACATGCAGCATTGAATCTCTGACCGGAGGTATCTATCTCCAGCTCCATCAGGACAGAGCGATTGAGCAATTGGAAAGACACCGAGAGGATATGAAAAATGAAAAAATAACTCCTGCACAAACCCCCTTCTGTGCGCACTGTCCTGCCCGGAGGCCGTGGCTGCTATTTTTATCGGTTGGTGAATAAACCACAATATTGGGGTGGTGGAGTGGAGGGGGTGGGGAAGCAAGCTCCGCTGTTTATGTCTGAAAGACTAAGAGATGCCCAGTGTGTGCAGGGAGAAGGCAATGCATTCAGAGGGACTCAGGCGAGAGCTGCAGTTGCTGCAGGTTGAATAGGTGCATTGTCCCACAGCTGGAAGCTCTGGAAAGGCAACACCTCCAAGCAGGGATACAAACAAGGCTTGGGGGAAAGCATCACTTCCAATCGCGGAGGCGAATTTGCTGTGTGTACAAACAAGGGGGTGTTGGTAGTTTGGGGGGCCTCCACTCCATCCTTGTTTAAACCCTGAGGGTGTCATCATTTTCTCTTTGTTTCCTTCCCACAGCTTCAAGGCTCCCTCTCGGGATTGTGCCCAGTTGCTGAAGGCTCTCATGGGATGTAATTTTTGGTAGAAGGAGCTTATAAACCTCATTCTGCCTCCCCATGGCCTGCATGACAGTCTTATTCTATCCAGAATAGGGCTTTTGGCAAGTTTTCTCTGCCAGGGCTGCCCACGTGGTGAAGAACACCATGGGTTGGAACGAGGGTCTGGGCATTATGTGGCATAAGTTACATGCACCCAGTGGACACACACAGAGCGTGAGGTTTATTCCACTATTTTACATAATTAGCAATGTTACTTGGTGCCCAGCAAGGACTGCTCACTAAATCACAGGGGTCTCCATGACTTGAGGGACCCTCAGGCCCATTGTATTCTATGCCCCAAACAGCAAATAAGGATGACAAGATAGGTCTTGGATTGAGGGGCACTTTGTGGTGCCTTGTGTAGTTATGTTATCCTTCCCAGCCAAGGTTGTCAAAGCACTTCACCAAAGTTCATAACCTGATTGCCACAAAAGCCCCTAAAAGGGGTGAGAATAATGACATCCATTTTACACAGGACAAGCTTAGGCACTAGGAAGAGAAATGGTTCACCTACTGTCATGCAGCGAGTCAGGAACAGGAGAGAAACCCTAGGGCCTGGTTCCCAGTCTGCACGCTAGCACAGTGCACAGTACATGGCCTGCAATGTCAAGGAGGTCACCCAGGCAGATGGGAGGTCACACACAGTATAGTATCTTTACTTGCATGCACTGTGCTGTACCATCTTAGACAGACATATAGATATAAGGATTTACCTGCTAGTAATTAACCTAGTGGTGTTGGACAACACCTTGCTAAGGGGGCGGATTCAGAACTGTACCTCAAGCCAGCCCGCGAGCATGGCCTGTGTGCTGTGCTCCCGCCAGCCTTCCCATCTCCGTGCTGCTGCCCTCCCTCCTGGTGCTCAGATCCGAGTACGTGTTCTCTGCAGACAACTGAAGAGCATTTGAAGCAGAGACCCCTAGCTCTCAGCGCCAGAGCACACTCGGGAGCTCTGGCACTGGTTTCCCAGCAGGAGCTCAGCCCTCAGCACTTCATCGGCTTGGAATGTCTCACTCTGCAAGGAAACGCGGCCACAAAGGCTGAAGGGTCAGAACAGAGATGTTGAAAGGGCAAAACAAATGAGGAAGAAAGAGGAAAGGATGCTTCACAGGATGGTCTGACTAGCCTTGTTCCCGAGTCCTGCCTGCAGCTTTCCTTACCCCCTGCGGCTGCACCCAACTCAGCCCAGCACCCATTTGCTACCCATTTCCCTTCAGACAATGCTGGCAAAGTGTGAACTACTTATTACCCATTTTTGTCCCAGACACACTTCCACCTGCCAGAGGCATGTGCTGGGTCTAGTGTTCCTGAGCAGGGCAAAGATTCTCCCACCGACTGCAGAGTACAACATGAGCGCTTTGCTGATGAAATGAAGTTCTTGCATTAGGATTTTTCTCTAACTAACATTTTGGCTGGGACAGTTTGAGTCATTTTTTAACTCAGTAAGGACCAGGCCCTTGTCATATGGGAGTCAGTACATGTTAAGTCTGTGTGGTCCTAAAGTGAGAACATGTTCTGAGCAGTTGCTACCATCTGTAACGTGGACAGCGCACCGAGCGCCAGTCCCAGCCCCCAGACCACACTGGAGTCTTGAACCAGCTCTGGTGCAGTGCTTTTGGGGCTGTGGGCACCTGGCTTTTCACTAGACCCTGGAGAAACCTGACAAGCAAAAGATCCAGGATCCTTCCTCTCGATGCGTGCAGCTTTCCTCGTTCTACGTGGAGACTTTTTACGACAGAGCAATCCCTGGCTGATGTCACAGCTGGGTGCCGACTGCAAATTACTCGGATTATCTCTGCGTAACAGTCCAATGATAGCTGAACACGTTACTTAAGAGGATATAGAGATGATGCTCCTCACATGAAGTCCTAACTTCACGGTGATACAAGCACACGTAGCGTATTTGAACACGAGGTTGCATTTTCAGTGTACGTGCTAGGTGTAATGTGCAACCTGGCCCTGGGAAGCTTTGCCAAATGCCAAGCAGCCGTGCAGGAAATACATAACCTGTTCCCTCTTCCTTCCCCCACCAGAGGCAGCTTGGGGGCAGTGTTAACTAACTGTGCAATCACATGGGACCCCGAGCTGGTCAGGGTCCCCCATGGCACTACAGTTACATTGTAGTGTAGTAAAAAGTAAAACCCAAACTAGTTTGGATAGTGAGGAACCACTACATGGGACCCACAAAGATGGACCCCACTACTGCTCCCTACTCCCCAAGTTAGAGGTTCATTTTCCGTACCCAATCAGTTGACTGCCTCTTGCACGTTGAAAATGTTTCATGCTTTTGTATTGTGGCAGGTCACATCTTACTATGCTGTTGCAGGAGCTAAGCCTCCGTTGGTGCTTTGCATCAAAATGCTCTGCACAACAATTCCTCCACCATATGATGCTGGACACTCTGATCCTCAGTCCCCAGGGAAGGCTGCTGTAAGCTGAGTTTATAACTAGAAGTTAGGCTGAGTTTTATTCTTTACCTCTATAAAACAATAGCAAAGCATTTTAAGCAGCTGTGCTTCCCTCCTGCTCAGCACAACTACCTGATGTTGTTCTGAGGCCTGTGGCGTCTTTTCTTGGGTGGTATCTAGTATCTGTCACTTTTGAAACACAGACTGCTGGAGTCTGTATGTTCTGGACGGCCGACGCTACCAAGCCATCTTCCAGATCCCGAAGGCGACGCAGAAAATGCAACTCACATATGTGTTCAGTGACGAAAGCTCAGAAAGGTTTATTGTTTTGGACAGCACACCGGCTGGTCTGACTGGTCTAATAATCAGTTCAACTTAGCGAAGCTTGTCCTTGACAAGGAGGTAGAGCGTACATTAATCATATTCCCCTAATCCTCTGAGGGACAGCTCTTCCAACTTCTGTGTTTATACTTGTAGACCCCCCACCTGTTGCATCCCTATGACATTATTATGGATCTTTTACCAGGCAAGGAGACTAAGGCACACTTGTCCTAAGCTAAAGGCAAGTTTACTAAACCCTAACAGATACAATTCTAATTAAAAATTGAAGTAGCAGTAGCAGTTTAAACATTTGAGGTTTGTAGCTAGTTAAAGCAGATGCTCACCACCCTGATATGTTGTGAATGCAACTTCACTGGTTGATCAGAAGTCTCTTCCAGGGCTCCTGGCTCCCACGACTGATATGGAGACAGGATCTTGGATTGATGACAGGATCTCTTCAGGCTTCTTCAGGGGTGTTCCAAGGAGGGGTCCCAATTCATGTCCTTATATACCTTATCATTACTGCGTTAGCATTAATACATTAGCATAAGCTCTTCCCTACAATACATATTAATAAGCCTATTTCTGCTTGCCATATATGATTTTCTATAACTGGAATTTTCCAGTAACCGATACCTTTTTATTCTTAGGTAGGGGTTAGTTTTGCAATTGATAATTTCTCTTTTCTCCCAAGCCAAATTCCTTATTTTGGTTGGCCCAATTCCTGTTTTGACTTTGGTCATCCAACCAGGCTATTCCCAAACTTCTTCTTTCCTTTTGTCAAGGAAGGGTCATGGTCAGGGTGACCTGTCTTTCAAATGTGTGCTGGGTTGCAGCTGGTTGCAGCTAAGAATAAGTGTGCAGCAAATACATACATCGGTCTCTTGCTAAGCACTGGTACTATTGAGTTGGGCCCAGAAGCCTCTGGGTCCCAACACACCCCATCTCATGCCCTCCTCTCTCTCTCTCCCTCTCTCTCTCTCTCTGTGTCAAGATTTTCATCTTTATTAGTTTTGTTTGCCAAGTTTATACACCCACACTCTCATTAGTAAGGTCTAACTTTTGTACCTGTAGCTGCTGTTTTTGTCTTTCCTTCAGTGTTTTTGTGCTCATTAGTGTATTGAGGATTTTTTTTTCTTTCCTTCTTACTAGTAATTCAGTGGTCAGGAAGCCCCTTTCCCCCATGCTGCTTTTCAGCACCATAGCTTACTATAGCTTAGCATACCTATAATCTAGCACAACTGGAACTCCTAAACCTGACACTTGGAAAAATACACCATTAAACAAGATTGACCCATTAGCACTGGCAAAGTCATAATTGTTCTTCAACTATCTTAGCAGTCAAAGGTTTTTCTTGCTTTAAGTGATTTTCATATTTATAGCTGAGGGGAGGGCCCAGAATCAGGACTCCTGGGCTCTCTTCCTAATTTTCTCTGTAGCTGTAGACAAGTCACTTCACTACTGTGCTGTGCACCATGTCTACATGATAAGTTTGCCATGCTGTATATCTACAGTGATGTCCTCAAGTATGCTGTACTACTTTAGGTGGGCTGTTTCCTAAGACAGGATCAGTAGAGCCACATCCACATGTCACTTCAAGCAGGCTAATTAGCACAGTGGAATTACAGCGCCAGTTATCCTACACCAAGCTAATTAGCTCTCCTGTGGCACTGCAAAAATAGACCGCTTGTACACGTGACGCCATTAACATATACACATGACAAAAATGTTACTTTGTGCAGCTTAATGACACCACAGTATACACATGCAAGACTTTTGGGAGTTTTAAATGACTTTGCATCATTGCAAACTAAACTACAGCCAGATTTAGTTCCAGATGCAGTAGTTTAGTTTGCAATGTTGCAAATTGCAACAATGCAGTTGTCAGTCTCCTCCTCCTCCCCCCGCCGCCTCCCCACCACAGGAGAGGCAGGCAGGCTCCACAGAAAAAAAGGATTGGGCCCCTCCCTGCTTCTGCCTTCAGCAGGTGTCTGTTGGAAACCTGGTGGAAGCCTACCAGGTGCTGCTTCCTGTGCGGGCTCTGGGAACAGTTGGATTGGGTCTGGTGCTGCCTCTGAGTTGGAGCAGCACCTGGCACTCTAGCAGCTTACCTGGGTGACCCTGGGGGGTGCCACCACCGTGGAGGGAAGGAATGGAGCCACCCACAGCTCAGGGATCCCTCGGCCTGCTGGCAGCTTACCTTCCGGCCATGGGCATCTGGCTCCAAGTAAAAAAAAAAAGGATCAGGCTCCTAGCCATAATGTGATGGAAAAATTGAAACGGTGGGCTTCAATTAAAAATCCACCATTTCAGTTTAGAGGGCATAAAACAAAACCTTGGGAATTAACCCCTCATCACATGTACAATCACCCATATAGCTACACTGCTTCCAGTTCAGGAAACACCCTCCCAGAGCAACACAGGTTGCTTAATGGTGTAACTCTGATGCACGGTGAATTTGCTGTGTAGAGATAGTCTCTGTTCCCTATGGATATTATTTACATTACATACTAAATATCTTGCAGTAGGAAATAAGGTGCCAAACACTGTATAGTAACTGTTTTTTGGAGGAACTGTATGGGCACATCTACAAGTGCCAACTTAAGGCACGTTCACCATTTTTAAGGTGCATTAAGAGCATGGGTCTACACATACACATTCTTAAAGTGCATTAAAAGTGGCAATTTTAGGCTATTCACACCTAAATTTGATACCTGCTTTTGCAAAGCAGATATTAAATTTAGGTGCAAGTAGCTAAAATGTCTTAATACTTGTGTACATGCACTAAGGAGCATTAACACCGTGTATGTCAACTGACTTGGGACTAACATTAGCCCCAAGTTAGTCCGCACACCGTGTTAATGTGTTTTAGCATGTGCACATGTAGATGCCTTATGCACTAGGCAAATGTGCATTGCGTTTAGGTGCGCATAAATGCACGTGTAGATGCACCCTATAATTTCTATTTAACGAATACTTGCAAAGTACTTTCAGCTGCCAAGGACAGAAACACTTAAGTGAAAGGCAAATGCCCAAAAGGCCTAGGCTTCCCATAGACTTTTAATTGCTTTTTACAATGACTTCTTATAGGATCTTACATTCTGGGGCTCTCCTGTCTGCCTCCTCTGTACTCCACAGGCAGGGAACTGTACCTTCTTAGTGTCAGCCTTGTTTAGGCACCATAAATCTTTTTTTAATTAGTAATTAATGTTTAAAATGCAGTAACTGTCGTACAAATGGTAAATGAAGCACATGTGGGGGACTTGAATCAGAGAAGCAACTGACTCTCTTCCAATAATTCTTCCCTACTGGCAAAAGGTGATGTTCTTAATGAGAAAAATCAAAGCTGCACCATGGCTCAGGGACATAATCTATCTTTGCCAACTGGCACTAGCCCAGGAAGGCTGAATTGCATGGGATCCTGGGGACTGGGGCAATGGAGGCTACTGGCATCAAGGCAATGCTGGGGACTCTCAACAGGCTGGAACCCTACTAACTGCAGGGGGGCTGCTGATAGCAGCAGCATCTCTTGGACCACTAGGATATCAGTGTGAGTGATTTCCAGCTGAGGCACACCATTACCACAGCTGGAGCTGTCTGAAGAATAGGGATGCCCCATGACAGAATAGCTGCCAGAGGTCAGGTGGGTTTGAGTCTTGGCTGCAGTGGGATGAAAGCTAGGATTGTTGTATCTGGACCTAGTTGAATGCCATCAATCCCTTTTCACTGATTGAAATTTTCCACACAGAATCTCTGGTTTGCACTATATGTTCTGGCCCCATATGATGTAGCTTGCACTCGAGCAAGCAGCTCCCTCATTAAAAGGGAAGAGGGAGGCTGGGGCATGTCGTTTTTAGAAGGAACCATTTGTACTAAAAGTCCATCCCTTTTCAATCCACCAGTACCCAGCTTAATTAATCTAACAAATATCCCTTTTCCCCCTGGAATAAACCAAGGGGTGAGAGGATACAAACAGTGAGGGCTGTGTGAGGTGTCAGGGAATTGTCGGGTTTTATGCAGTTTGATAACTATAATGGTTGCATCTTGTGTATTTTGACCTTTGTAAAGAGGCAAGGAGTTCTCAGGGAGATGTCTTTTATTGGACTAACTATGTAGTTGGGATAAAGTTAGGCAAGCCTTCAAATGCAGGACATTCTCTCTCAGGTCTCAGAACCAAGTTTTGTAAAATCACCCAGAGCTCTGCCTGTAGGTGCTCTTGAGAAACTGAGACCAATTACCACATTTACTAATTCAGTATTATTCTATAGGCATTTCTATTGTGTCTAAGATGGAAATCCTTTATTTCTTTTTTTCAGTACAATGGCTATTTTCATATTGTGGGATGTGACTATTTATCAGTTGACAGTGCAAATCTATTATTCCTAAATGATTCATTCTTCAAATTACAGCCCTCTTTTAATCAAAGACTTTGCCACTCACTAGGCAGAATTCTTCATGGAAGTGGAAAGGCTGCCCTTGCTTGAAATAGGCCTGCTTTTGCACAAATATTGCACAAACCTCAAGTTTGCCCTGTGTAAAAAGCTTTCATTTCACTTTTCTTCTAGCCATTCCGGAAGGTAAATGGAGATCTGGCCATTAGCCAATCAATTCCTTTTAAAAAATGATCAAAACCAGCAATTTTTAAATCCCAGCTTCTGTGAAACAAGTCTGCTGTTATTCTATCACAGATTCTTGCCAATCAGGAACTGGGGAAGCCCATAGATGCTTAACAGTTCATTTCCCTTTTCCGAAATTGCTAATTAAGCCCTTTGCAAACAGAACCTTTGGTTCTCTGCTGCTCATTCAAAAGTGGAATTTTCTTTATTGCTTTGGCTTCTAACGGTTTAAATGGGTTTCTCATCACCAAATCACAACTAAGCCAAAAGGATCTGGTACATTTCTTGATGAATCATTTCTATTACAGGAAGAAAGTGTTGAATCTTGCATTTGAGTGAGAGGTGACAGACTTGTGATACTCTTGAAAGACTCAAAAATCTAAAGCAGGCTTGCTGGTAACAGGCTGGCAGAACAAGGACTACATCAATCTAGGTTTATAGGATCTTCCTCAATGCTCCTCCACTGCACTGTTGAAACAGTGAACCCTACCCCAATTTGCTCACGTCCAGCTATCACCCAACTAGGCGACGCCTGCCCATGCAGCCTGAGCAGACTTGATAAGAGTCAATGCATGTCTATGACATACTCTGCAGTGTAGCATAGAGGTACCTGAGGTAGCTTGGGTGGTGGAGTAGTGTAGCCATGAGACCAAGGTGACCCATATGGACTAATTTACTCTGCTTGGTAACTCTGAGAGCAACATAGCTGCTATCTCTGGGCCTCATGCAATGCCCATTAGTTCAGTGCAAAGGCTCCCCCACTGATAGTAAGTTAGGCTGTCCTTAGACATAGAGAATTCATAGAGATTTACAGGGAGAAGAAACAGGAAACAAAAAATGCAGGAGTTGCAATCTACTCCACAAGAGTTGTGCTTTTCTAATGATTACTAAACACCTTTCCCCTTGGTGCCTCTTTAACCTCTAATATAAAAGAACCCAGGAAAGAGCTGTTGTTTAAATTAAAACCTAGCACTTCATTGATGAAAAAATGGAGGAAATAATTTAGCCTTAAATCTGCCTTCAAGACATGAGGAGTTACTTATGTATAAGCAGGTTGCCTAAAGAAGTGTGTCTCCATGCTCTGTGATCTGAGAACATTAGCTGTCGGGATGATGGATATACAGATCCCATGAAAGGGCATGAGCATGGAGAGATGACTCTGGACATCAAGTTTAAATGTGAAACAGACAAGGAGGCAGGTTTTGAAATGAGGGATGGGACAAAAACTAATTAATGAAGGGAGGAAAAATGATTGTGTCGTAAAATTGGAAAGCAAAGGGAGGGTGTGGAGAACAGAGGGAAAGGCAGATATTAAATATAAAGTCAAAAGGGACAAATGGGGAGAAGTTTGAGAAGGGGTAGCTGTGGGTTGGAGAAGGCAATGCCAAGGGCGGGGAGGGTATATGATGCACCAACCTTATACTCAGCAGGGAAAGTGTGCAGTTAACCATTGCAGAAGAGGACGAAGTACTGCAGTGGCCTTTGGGATCCAGAGACTCAGATGCAACTCAGCCCACAAAATTATTCCCACTGAGCTCACGCATTTGCTGTTCTTATTATTCCAGACACTCCTAATCACACCACCAATACCAACTAAGGTGCTTTCCCCCTAAGGTGCTTAATGTAATGACTTAACTGGTTTAGTCATGGTGGTAGGGAAATGGGCTCTCTGTGCCTCTTTTTGCTCAGATGAGTTGTTCATTTTTACAAAGCGGGTACTGCCCAAGCCATGGCATCAAACCGTAGGTCTTTGCTGCCAATATGGTACTTGAAGCATTGCAGGCTCAATACTGAGTCCCATCACTGACAATCTACCACCCAGTCAATTTATAGGCCAAGGTTTAAATCTGCAAAAGCATATTCATCACATCCACCCAGAGAGCCCAGGTGCCTGCTGCTAACACTTACCCTCCACTCAGAGGTGAGAAAACTAGTGAAAATGCACTAAAATCTCTCATGTCCTCAACACTTTTCCCATGGCATCAGAATAGCTGAGGACTAAGTCTGCATTTATTACAGCCCACTTGAGGTTTTTGGTTGCTGCTTCATTCCCCATCATTGCCAAGCTCTTGCTAGCTCAGCTTTTTTCCCACCTCTTTTATTCCACACAGACTTCGAATGGGTTTATTCTCTCATCAGCATCTCGTTGACCTCCTGTCACTGGCCTGACTTTCCTCCCAGCCTTCACTCTTCTTGCTCAGTCACACAGACCAGCCACCCTGGAGTGCTCCAAACTTTTGTAAAGTGATGCCGGGTCTGAGCTCTCTCCAGTCTCAGCTGGTCGGAGGAAATCTGCTCACTCCCAGGCAGACTGCAGTGGTATTGACTGCATTGCAGGCGCACACACTCTCACCCGCTTTGCTCAGGTTCCTTAATTAGCTTTACCTTCTTATATTTTGCATAATCCTCCCACCCCCCCACCACACACACACACACACACTTCTCTTCTCTTCTCATTACTTGAACTACTCCTATTCTCTCAGCCACTTACAGAGCCCAGCCTCCTTGATTCCCCTACCCCTCCTGCCCATTTAGGTTTCTTTATTTGCAGTTTGTTTAGTCATCTTTTTTCCTCTTTTCTGTTCTTTCTGTTCCCCCTACCCTCCCATCCAAGAGGCAGGGCTTCCCTGTCTGTCCTAAAGCCCTCCTATTTCCCCCCTGCCTATGTGTTATTTCTCCTGGATGCCTGCCTACCTTTGCTCTGAGAGTTTCAGAGGAGGATCCAATACACTTAGCCTGCCAGCTCTTCCAGGAGGTATCTAAAGAGGCTGACAGGAGGAGTCTGAAGGTCTGTCTTACAGCCTGTGGCAGCTAAACGTGGTCTGATGCTGAAAACCCTCTCTCTTTTTTTCACACTCACATATAGTACTCTTCAAGCCTGCTGCTGCTCCTGCCACACTGCCTGAAAGGGACCTGACACACCACACAAGGAATTTTGATTTCTTCTGGGGAACCAAAACTAAAAAGGCAGGAAAACCCATCTGGAGGTTGTGAAGAAGACATACAGTCAGAGCAAGAAGTGGCACACTCTTTCCTTACGAAACAAACACACACAAGAGAAAAAAAACCCACCCTAACTTCTCTGCCAGGTGTATGGGACTTAGATTCTTGAAGCACTGCACTGAACTGTTAAAGGTAATGTATAGCACGTTCATCCATCGTCACTGTCTTCATGTTTTTTAACTGTTCTTTTTCTTTTCTCAGTGTCCCTATGGATGCGGTGTATAGATATGTGGATTGGTTGTTTCCCTGGTGGGCAGTGGGCAGGGGAATGTGAGGAAGTTGCTGAAGTGATTGATCCCAAACTCCTCTGAGAAATCCCACTCACATGCACACACAGCTTCTGCAAAAGTGAAGTTTCCCTGGAATATATACAGTGTTGTAGGCTGCCAGGAGTACTCCTCTGCTAGCAAAGCTACTTAGCACTGCTGGCCTCTGCCAACAACTGATCCCATTAAGGCTTGTGCACAGTAAGCTTATAGCCCAAAGCTGCAGCTGTGAGTCAAGTTTGTTAGTTCTCTTGGCCAGAAAAAGAGAGGCAACTGGTTGTAAAGAATGCATGGCGAAAATTAAACAGGTGGAGAAGAGGAGGGAGGGGGATTACATTTCCCCCTCCTACCCCTAAATGACCCCCAAAGAACTGATGTTGCTTTTTGATGGATTTCAGTGGGCAGTTGGGCACCGAGGACAGTTCTCACACTGATGACAAGCGCTTTGGGAAAGAGACACCGCTCATGCTGGTTTCCTAGGGTAATAGTGATAATTACCTGGTTATAAGGAAGACAAAGAGGGGAAAGGAAGGTGGGGGGGAAGTGAAATGAATGTTTAACTCTGAGTAGGGCCTGGCTGATATAGCAGCTCATCCTTGAAGCTTTGAGAATTCATCTCTTCTTCGGCAAGAATCATGATCCACTGAGAGTGACTGACAGACCCTCCAGGGAAAGAGTGGGTAGAGCTGTTCAGAACATCTCTAAGTACCTGTGAATAAACTCACAGAGAGAGCACTTTTGAGCTGCCACTTGTAGGGAGAGCAGGTTTTTGTGCATTCATAAGAATTTCTCCCCACTGCCGCCTTCTCCCTTAAGAGCATCAGCACTTTCTCCTTGAGTTCATTCATTACTTGGGAGAGTTTGCACCTCGATCTGATGCCAAAGAACAAGCATTCTGCCACGCACTGTGGAAAGCTTACTCTACCTTGACCCTCAGCTTTGGAGTTTCTCAGCCAAGAAATAAAGGCTTTAGTTTTAAATTTTTAGTTTTTAGCAAATGCCTTTCCTTTTGCTTTGCAAGAAGGAGGAAGGCTTGGCAAAGGAAAATAGCAGGGGGTAGGAGGGGAGGGGAGGGTATCTGAACCTTCCTCAGGCTCTTCATTCCTTATTCATTTGTATCCAGCTATTGGCGGTACAACTGAGGAACAGGGCTGGTTTTGGGGAGACTAAACACTCATTTAGGGGGTTAATTTTAATAGATATTTCAGGCTCTTTAACTACGGGTGATGCTCACTTAAATAGTTTTTAGACATCTGAGAACTGAGCCAGGGTCCCAGTTCCTGCTGCAGTTGCTCATTACGGCTTTAACACCTGAAGAAGCTAATCTGGGTCCGTCAAAAACTTCTCAAATACTTCTTGCTCCTTAGTCAATGCTGATTGCTCGCAGTGACCACTTTCTCACACATAACTTTTGTTTCTATATGGCATTTCCACACTGGCTGTAAGTGGAGAGACTCGTTCCGTCTCTAGAGCAATAGATCAAAGTGGATATTTCCCCCTTCACTGAGACATTTCAAGCTGGTGTCAGAGATTACAGGAGGGGC
This sequence comes from Caiman crocodilus, assembly GCA_030014935.1. NCBI lineage: Eukaryota > Metazoa > Chordata > Crocodylia > Alligatoridae > Caiman > Caiman crocodilus. The sequence continues at coordinate 13,882,129 of JAGPOW010003364.1, forward strand.
AGACGTGCTGCAGAAGCAATGATGTTGCTTGCTCACAAGTTTTTTGCAGGTTAGATTTGAACGCTGGGATCAGGCAGGTGGACGAGTCTGAAGATTTACACGCGCAGGCAAAGTGCTCTCAGAGCCCAAATGGCCTTTGGGGGGAACTTCCATCTGTTCCACTTGAATTGCTATTTAATGTTTCCTGTAATCAGCTCCACATACAGCAGCGGCATTTGACAGCAGCACCAGGGCTGGAGGACCGGTGGGGGAGGAGAGCTGAGCAGATAGTCTCTCTCCTCACTCCCTTGCTTTCCTAACTGAAAAGGGGTATTAATGTTATTGGTCATCAAAGGCTTTGGATCTTCAGGGCAAATAGCAGGTCCTCATTCTAAAATGTTATTGAAACATGAATGAAAAACAATGGCTGGTATCATTTAAACCAGGCCCAGTAAGACAAGGTGACTGTACATTGAGAGAGAAACCAGAGCAGCATGTGGACAACGCATCGCTCTGATTAGGAGCAGGGATCTATATGCCAGCTGAATGTCTGGGAAATAGCAACCAGTACCTTCAGTGAGACTGAAACCAAATATGCTCTGCTACTGGGCTTTCTCTTCCTCGACTCTCTGTGGCAGATCGCTAGCTAAAGTAGATCAGCAAAGCTCCCCAGATTTCAGCTGCTGCATCAGGCTTTGGTGGACCTGAGGACCTGACCCTGGCCGCCTGCTGCGGGGGCTGTGGCCAACCGCTCCGTACAGCTGTCCCATTTTAAAAACCAGCAGGATCTTTCTTAGCTACTTGAGGTGCCTTTCTCCCTTCTTTTCCCCTCCCCCTCCCTGCCTGCCCTCTTGCCCCTGCTGTGTTGGAGCAGGGTGCTCTACCACTACAAGATGACGCCAGCCTTGCCCAGGCTCCTCTTTCCCTTCCCCCTGCTCCATTTCCACCTCCATGTGTGAAACAAACCAGCCAGTGTGTGCAGTTCACAGCCAGGCTTCCAGCAGCAGCAACAAAAGCCGTGTTCATAGCTGGGTCTGGACCACATACAGTGCCAAAGCTCAACTGCTGCAGAGCAGCTCAGAACATTCAGGGCCTTTTAAAGGGAGAAGAAAAAGAGAGGGAGCAGTTATTTGAGATATATATATATATATAGAGAGAGAGAGATTGCTCTGTTGAAATGATATTATATATGTATGCTATATATATATATACACACACACACACACACACACACATATATATAACTGTTCCCTCTCCTTTTGCATGTATATGTGCATATATATATATATATATATAGGTCCAAGGTGGAAAAGAAGAATATATATATACACACACACTTATACACACACGCACACGCACACGCACACACACTTGAGCCTAGTGCAACAACGGAAACCTTACAGTTTACTTTTAAAAACTCAGTGCCTCCTTGTGAGAGAGCAGAACAGCTCAGCCTGTGTGTGCAGAGCAAATCTGCGGGCTCCGTCTGTGTGTACAAGGGGAGAGTGTGTGAGTGGCTCCCTTGCCTTCGTCCTCAATGGACTTACAGTATGAACCTAAAGAAGCTTTTTGTTGAGCTCATGAATAGACCAGGGGGTGGGGGGGAAGGAGGAGGTGTAGCGTTCGCTGTCCCGCTTTTTAGATTCTCTTCATGCTGAGATTTTTCCTGATGCTGCTTTTTTTTTTTTCCAAATAAAAAAATTACACTTTTTGCCTGTGAGTTGCTACATCTTCTTTGGGAGCACCTTGCCCCTTCCAGGGGAGGCTTGCAGCTGATACAGGAGAGGGAGAGTTCTGTTGGATGCAGATGGGAAAATGGTAGGGACATTATTGGTGCGTTGATGTGAAATGATGCCCAAAGGCTCAGTCTGACCTTGCTCTGAAACCCTTAGGGCTACTGACTGGCAGGCACATCAGTTGCTTCACTTGAGCCACTATGATTTGTTCCCCTGCTTCATAAATCCATCCCTGTTGCAACTATTAGCCCTGATGGGCTTGTCCTAGTAATGGATGTGGTCCATTAAGTGAGAGGGGTGTATGCTTTTACCCTATTTTATTGGAAGAAGGATGTGATGTGACTTGATGGAATGAAGGGTCAGAGTCAGGATGTTGAACAAGCTCAAGTTCTGCATCTCCTACCTATGGTCCTCTGTGAAAGCTATTGGTTAGTGGAGACTTCACATTCTGTGCAGTTCTGTACTTTCTAGAGAGGTCTCTGGGAGGAGAAAGTCTAGTGTGTCTATGTTTGAGAGTCAAAGGACAATGACAGTACAGGAGACAGAAGCAGTGTTGCTCTGACGGAGGCAAAGCCAGCAAGGGTTGCTCTTTTGCAGTGATTAGTCCACCAGCTGAAGCACCCCTGCATGGGAGTCCACAGCCAGCCTCCATTCTGGGCTCTGGTGTAAGCCAGAAGAAGGCAGAGTCTGCAGCTGCAGAGGGCTGGACTCAGAGACAATCAATCTGAGATGTCCTCGGTTGCTTCACTCTCTCCTGGTTACCAAAAGTGGCCATGTTACCATTGTGCAGATGATTTAATCTACATTGCTGACCCTGGAGGTTGGATTGGGGAGGGAGGTTTAATTTATGAAGCAGGGTCAGCTGCTACAAAGGCTGATGCTGAGGGGATATCTTAGGAAAAGAAGGCCAATAAGAGAGGGCCAAGGAAGGGGATTTGTCCCCACTGTATACTTGCAAAAGAAAAAGACAGTCCTGCTTGCCATTGTATAATCAAGTGATGGTCCTGGAGTTAAGACTCTTCTAAAGGATGTCAGAGTTTGGAAAAAGAGGACTAAGTGCATTATAGACCAGTGAGTTAATATCAAAAGCCCAGAGGCAGGGCACTTACTGTTTAGTAAAGGCAGTACAAGGCAGGAGAAATAAAGAGGCATTTGTAAAGCGATGGCCAGTGTGGAAAACCTCTTTGTAAAGACAGGGTATCCATGACAGGAAACTGTATCTGGTACAGTGCAGAAGAGTGTTTATAGTTAGGCTTGAGAGAGGTAAAGTTGTCTATTGAATCACGGCCAGTAAACCTAGCTTACATTAGAGGAAAATATGGAACATAGATCCCCATGTTCAAAGCATAAGCCAACCACTAAGTACCCAGCGTTAGGAAGAAACTTCCTCCTCAGCAATTTATTCCACATTGTTCCATGATGGCAGCTTCATATTCTAAAGCAGCTGGTACTAACTCCTACTAGAAAGAGGATCCTGCACTAGACAGACCATTGATTTGATCTGGTCTGGCAATTCCTTTAGCCTATGGCTGATGGGATGCCTTGGGCTAGTTTTGGTCAGAGGATTCACACACCTCATCTATAGCAATGTATGCAATAACAGGAGGAAAGGGAGATATTTATGAGATGGCTCAAGGTACAACTGCCTACAACAAATGAAGTTGGAAGTTAGATTAAACAAGTATAGTGAAACAGTGGAACAGCCTGCCAGAAAAAGCAGTGAAGGCCTCCAAAGCAAGGTAGGCAGCAGAGCTGGGAACAGAGAGAGAATGAGACATCTGGTAAAACAGACAGCTTAAACCTGAGTCCTCTCCATCTAAGGCCCTTGTTTGCTGAATGGAGCCTGTGTGAAGGAGGAGTCGTCAGTAATTCCCACATGTCACCTGCAACTCTTCCACACCTGGTGCTAACACAGGTTTACATCAGAAATGCCACACAGGAAGTCCTGATTGCTGCTGGTCATCATTACACATGGTGGATCACATTCAACGTCATGTTTGGTTGGTATAAATCCATCAGTTCAACGGATAACTCTGGATTCTCAGCACTATAACGGAGCAGAAGTAGGTTCAAAATTAATTACCATTACATGTGTTCAAGGTCGGCAATAACCACATCATTCATCTCTTAGAAATTACAGGATAATTTGTATGTAATGACAAATCACTGTTGCTACTTACCCCATAAATAATACTGTGGTCTATATAGTCCGTGGTGTGTAAATAATACCTTGCCACTCTATACCATTTAGCCTGTAAATAATACACTTTGATGGTGTATAGCAGAGAATGCCCTTCCATTCTCTAATAACTGGTCCATAAATGATATCCCTCCATTGTAAATTGTACCCTCTGCTGCTGTTGCTGCTACATAGGATCCAACTTGTAAATAATGCCCTTCACCAGCTGAGTACCAGGGGCTTATGTAATGCCCTGCCCCTGTACTGAACTTGGCATGTCAGCTCCTTTTCTCCTGAATATTTGGAGTGTAAATAATACCTTGTTGCTGTATAGTAGATGGTACACTAAAGTATTTGCCCTTTAGGCATTACCCTGCTGCTTTATAGAGTATTTGCTGTACAAATAACATCATGTTGCTTCATAGTAAACAGTGTGTGGGGAAGGAGGACACGTATTTGGTATTAATATTGTCTGGTGCTCAGGCAGTAAGCAATGTGCCAAGCCAGTATAGTATCTGAAGCACACAAATGAAGGGCTTCTACTTCATACTACTGAGTGGTGTTTTTGACTTCTGTCTCAACACGTCATGGGAGGCCATCAGGACTGCTTGGAAGCAATGCTACAGGCCTCCCAGGAAATACAGCAGAAGTAGTGGGGATCTCCCTTGGGCTGGAGCTCATCAGTCCAGCTCTGCCCTCAGCTGGGAGGGTCACAGGAGTCCCCAGTGACCGATGTGGGCTGAAGAGGAAAGGAGGTGGACAAAGCAGGGGCACCCAAAGGAACCATTGCTTTCTCGTACTGTTGGCAGGTGTGATGTGATGTGATGTGACGGCACGGGGTGTTGTAGGGCTGTCGGGGGAGATAAGGTCATGAGATTCTTTTCCACCTTGGACTTTTCCCAGGTGGTCCTTTTCCACCCTGCAATTAGGTTTCTCTACTTTGGACTTGCAGCACTTCTGACAATGAGTCAGGCACCCTGCCCCCTCGTCCAAGGAAACCCCTGAGGGCTACAGGGAGTTGTGCTGATGATTCAGGAGGAGTCATTCTTCCCCCTGAACCAGGGCTGAATTAGCGTCTCAGCATAGTGGGACAAAATACAGGACTCTTGGCCACTTGAGGTCTCCATCTATCCCAGATCTGGGGTATCAGCCCTTGTGTCTGACCAGATTCTTATTTGGCCAAGTACTTTTTGCCTTCCTAAATCTGCCCATACATGTGCGGGAATCTGGAGTTCTTCTTGCTCTCTTGAAATGATAGTCTGTGTGGCCATGATACAGCTGTGCTGCCTACCTGAGGTAGCTGCATTTCACTCTAAAAGTGAAGTGATCTCAGGAGTAAGATTTGATAGAGGATAGAGGCACTCCACCTGGATTAGCTCGGTCTAAGAGTGCCTCTATCCTCTATTTGATAGGGGATAGAAGCACTCCACCTGGATTAGCTCAGTCTATGTATAAGTCATCTAGTTGATACTAGAGGAACAGAAGCTGCCTAATTCATTTTAAATGCTTTGTGGAATTACTTAGAGTTTATTTTGGTTCCAGAGACATCAGGCGGGTTGTCCCAAGACAGAGCTACTAAGATTGCTCATTCCAAGGGGGTTCTGGGAGCAACTTGCACTTGGTGACTGCAGTGCCTATAACACTTCTGCACATGGCCTCTTTCATGCTGCTGCTGGCTGTGGTACAGATTCCCTACTCCCCTACCCCTTCCTAGAGCAGCCACCTTTTCAACTCACTTGTGTATCACCATATCGCTGGGATGTCACAGAATCATAGAAAATTAGGGTTGGAAGGGACCTCAGGAGTCATCTAATCCAACCCCCTACTCAAAACAGGACCATCCCCAATTAGATCATCCCAGCCAAGGCTTTGTCTAGCCGGGTCTTTAACACCTCCAAGGATGGAGCTTGCACCACCTCTCTGGGTAACCTGTTCCAGTGCTTCACTACCCTCCCAGTGAGAGAGTTTTTTCCTAATATCTAACCTAAACTTCCCTTGCTGCAACTTGAGCCCATTGCTCCTTGAAGATACTCTCCGACTCTGCGGCATGGTTTTGCTGGCTTTCAGCTGTTACCACTTGTCCTCAAGTGGATTGGCCACACATCTGTGAGGCTGGGCAGCAGTTCTGTGTATCAGGTATAGTAGCAGTTTGGTTTCTTTGGACATATTCCCAGTGATGGTAGTATGTCTCCTTCCTCCTGTTTGAGTCCTTGCTTCAACAGAGAACAAGATGGGCTTGAGCCTCATTTATGATGAAGTTGCTTTACACTCTCTGACATTGTAAATCTGTTACATCCCCATTACCCTGCCAAGGAGTCTTACTGTAAAAGAATTTTAGGACATGTCTACGCCATAGTTATACCTAAGTTGACTTGAAATGAAACATTACTTAGGCTGGAGAAGATGGAGATTTGTAGAGAAAATATAATAGACAAGAACTAGTTAAAGGGAAACTGCAAAGAATAGGTTATTAGTGGAGATTTTCCAGGACCAGCCTAGGGACAGATGGTGTTTAATATTTACATGAATGAAGTTGGCATGAACAATAGGAATGTGTTAGAATGAGTGCTAGGAGTTATCACCAGTACAGAAGCAGACTGAGATATCCTACAGGACAAGGTGGATAACCTTGGTGACTGGAGAAATACAAAAGGGATGAAATTCAATAGAATAAATTATAATGATGTGTGCTTGGGGACTTACCACCAAAAAAAAAATTGCAGTCATCTGGGAACTCCTCAGCTGGCATTTGAAAGAGAAAATATCCTGACCTATTACTCCATCACATTTGACTATAAAGCAAGTACAATCCTAATATGCATAAGGTTAGCTATTTCCAGTAAGGCCTGGAAAATATCATTCCCCTTGTACCAGGACCCTTGGTGAAACATTATCTAGAATAGTACGTACAGTTCTGGTTATACATTTTCAAAAAAGATTAATTGAAACTGGAACAAGCACAGAGAAGGGCTACTAGGATGATCAAAAGAACGTAGAATTGATTTATGAGACGCTGAAACCCCGGTAGTCACCATCTCTTCTTCCATCTAGACAGTTTATTTGTGCTTTGCTTTATGCTTGAACCTCTAAGATAATGCAATTGTTTTCTCCCTCAGCCTAAATGGTGCACCTCATCCTGCAGAAGATGCTTCCACTACCAGTGAGATAAGCTTAGTAGTTAAGTAAAATCGTTTTAAACCTGGTGGAGAAATACTGGGAATTTGAATCACACATGCCTATTCATATCTGCCTTCCCAGTGCAACGTTGCATCTTTTTCCATCAGCTGCTTTAAGGACATCGAGCCAAATTAACAAAGGCATTTATGAGGCATTAAGAAGGCAGATAGGCAGCTCCTGAGATTTACAAAAGCCTCTAAGAGCCAAACTCGTCTTCAGACACCTATATACAGTAAATGTATTTTGCGTTATGCTCTAACATCTCCGTAATCTCCATGGATCCATTTCACACTGCACTGTGAGAACTGCTATTATTATACCTAAATCAGTCATCCAACCCTTAACTATGTCTGGCTCTAGCTGGAATGACTTGTAATGAATCAACTGTTGTTTTTAATGTTCAGTGTTATGTGTCTTTTTCTAATTCTCTGTGAAATGCTGGCCTGAACTTCCCACTCTCCTTTAACATCCCCAGCTCAAATTCAAACACAGTTCATTAGAGGTGGGAGTCTGCTGTACCTCTAAGGAGCATGGTGTGGAACTCATAGCCTAGGATGGAAGAAATTAATAGCGTCTTTAAGGCTCAGTACTAAGTGCTCCAGGGGCTGGTGAAATCCCTGGTATAACAGACAGCCCTGGGGCCTGTCTACATCAAGGAAGAGTCTCTGCAATTTAGCACTCTTTGGAATATGCACAGCACTGAATGCTGCAGCCCAAGCCCCACTTTCCCCATCCCCCATATTCCCCTCCACCCTATAGCCTCAGCCGCCAAACGCCACCAAAGATGGTGTTTGCAATGGGGACCTTGAAAGTCAGCTTTGGACCACCAAGAGAAATCTTACTGGGCCAAATATGGGACTGTTAAAAATGATTCAGCCCCAGCCAATCCACAGGAGGGTTAATGATCATATCCAATAAGTGGAGCACCTCCTAATCCCTCAGAGATCTGTACTGTTATTCTTTGAAATAGCTCAGAGATAAAAGCACTCCCAAATGCTATTCACTTGCATTTCTAATGCATTTGAACCACTCACTAGTCAAAGCATGGGTCATCTTGCTCTCCTTGCCAGAGTGCATGCTCTATGTCTAATGGCCAGAGTTATTCTGCTTGCAAGAACTTAGCTGCTACTTTCTTGGTAGTTTTTATTGGACAACATCCAATCACATGGATCAATGCACATCCATGCTTTAAGCAGCTTTTCAATTATAGCTATAGAATCACTGTGTGTTGTGTAGGTTGTCCTTGCTTGCAGTAATTCCCAAGTTTTCTCTATTGTCGAATACAGTTTTTACTTTACTTGCCAAATCTGATGGAATTTTTTCCCTTGGTGTATTGATCTCTGGAGTCAATGGGTTTTCTGTCTTCATGTCAAAATCTCTGTCCAGACTTTGTAAACCTTGGAGTTTCCTTAGTGGGCTGTCTGGCCTGTCTGGGCAGGATTGTGTAGCAGTTATAGAAAGCATCTTTTAATTAAGTTCATGTCTAGACCAGTTTTTACTCCTAGAACTCAGCCCCAATCCTAGCTCCTGAAGTAAATGGCAATGTTCCCAATGGTTTCAATGGAAGTTGGATCACACTGCCAGGTAAATTACCTGGTTTTATGGCTCGGAAAGTTACGAGCCTGTTCTTTTAAATAAATGGCAATTATTACTTGCTCTTGTACTGGCTTCTTTTGTTACAGCATTGCATTTTTTTATTTTTTTTTTGGAATAACATTGCAGTGTGCTCCAATATCCAGTTTTAAGGATGCACCTCTGCCATTATTGCTTAGACATATTTGCCAGTTTGAAACAGTTTGCTGTGCAGTCCCGGTACCTACAAGGGAATCTGTGTGTTGCTGCCTTGCTGTTCTCCCAGAGTGTGGATACTCTTGGCTTTGACTGCTCCACATACCTTTGGAAAAATAACATTTTCTGTTGTACTTATGGCATATTTCACCAAATGCTGGGCTACTTCTTGGCTCATATTCTCAACCACATCTCATATATAGGAATTTATTTTGCCTCTCAGAAAACCTTGTATTCCTATTTAATTGCTATTTTGGTTTCCTTCATACCTCACTTTCTCTTTCTGAAATGATGACATATGGACTTTACCCAGAGCCCAAATCTGTACTTTGCGAACTTCACTGGCTCTACAGTTATCTGTGGCTTGGGTTAAACTTAAACTGGTTTCCCTTAGCAGTCTGCACCTCACAAAGTGATTTTCTATTTCATATATGAGTCTAGCTTTTATTAAGGAATCACATGGACTCCCCAGATTCACATGTCTGAGTCCTCTCAACTCGGTTAGCCACATGCTTTTTGGCTTGTAAGTTATTTGAGTCAAGACTATCTTTGTGTGTGTTAGTGCAGCACAATGGAGCCCCAGGCTACCATCATGTAAATATGAAATGATGATAATATGCATCCACTCATCCATACTGCCTTAGGCCAAAAATAAAAATACATCTCTCTCCTAAGTAATTTTTTCTAGGGTTACAGAGCTTCTCAACTTGATCTATAATCTGTGCAAAATGTTCACGTTCTGCATGTCTTCCCATGTGAAAATGTAAACCTGCAAAAGAATAATGCTATTGTGTGCAGCCTGGGTTTTGTTTCCCCTGCAAGCTGAGAAGACAAGCTTTAGCAATTGCTTACTTTATACTGTTTAATAACAAAGATTCCTTGAAAATCCTATTAATATAGAGGAAGGTAAAGGTTTTTAGGTGCCTAAAGATACAAATAGGCACCCAAATAACTGGCATCTAAGAATCCTGCAATGCATGATCACTGCTTTGTTCAATGTAACATATGACACCTGGGAACATTTAAACATGCAAATAATGCAAAGCAATAAACTGGTGCATATCATGCCAGAGTTTATTACTCCTAGGAGCCGTGTTTGCATGTGTGCCCAGAACTGCAGCACATTGAGCCGGATGAGAGCAGCCCGTTGCTGCTCACTAAAAAACTCCACCATAGGATAGTACTTGTATTTACAAGTACTAACCTACAGCAGAGTTAATTAGCTTCCTGCAGCTTAATAGAGCTGCATGTGTAGAGGCTGCAGAGCTAATTAGGCAGCTCTGCAGTAAATGTCTTGGGTAGACATGCCCCCTGTGATGTTCAGTGAACACTTGGAAACTTCATGTGTCAGAGCAAAAGGCACGGCACTTTTCTTGGCTATGCTGCACCCAGCTCATTCCAACACTACTCAGGCTTCTGGAAACCTTAAGTTCAGCCTGACCTTTTTTAAGGCTTTCTTAAAGCTCCCCAAATGGGTCTTTTGCATCCCCCTTGCCATGGGGCTCTGCAGCAGTGAGAGGAAGAGATGGAGTCTTGTGCACTGCCAATGCTCATATTCCAATTTCTTGTGTTTTCAGCAAAAACTGAGCTTAAACTAATGGGAGAACACGGGGTATTTTGGCAAAAACCTAGTTCATCACATACTAATGAGGAGCTGGCCTCAGTGGTGCTAGTTAGTATTTCACAACTGGTGCTAGTGCTGGTCTTACTCGATGTGTCTACTCAAATGGCGCCTTTGTGTCTGCCATTTGACCGCAAAGTATGAAGGATGATAGGCAAGGAAGGGAAGAGAGTGTGGTGTTAAGCTTACATGGTTACTTAGCAAAGACATGTAGGTAGAGGAAAGTCTTTAAAGGTGATATGCAATCATTAAGTATGTCTCCACTATCACACGCTTCCCACAGGCTCCACAAGAAGAGGAACTTTAGGTGGGATCTTAGTCAGGGGAGAGCGATGATGGCCATGTGCTCTCGTTCGCTCTCTCCCTCTCCTGCACGGCTCAGTGTCAGCTCACCGCAATACCCCAGGTCCTGGGAAGCAGCACTTAAGTATGTTGTTCAGTAAGGCAATTCAGCAGGAAAGGCTGACAGCCACCCTCTACCCAAGAAAACCCTGTAGCCCACTGCTTTAGGAGACTCTCCAGGGTGGGAGGAGCCCTTGTTCAAATCCCTATGCTGTGTCAGGCAGAGAGAGGATCTGACTCTATACAAGCATCCAAGCTGCTGGGCTGAAGGGTAATGGAAGAACAGGGCTCCTTTCTCTTCCACTTTGTGATTGGTGCCTCAGTCCCCTTGTAAATACAGCTTTTCGCTTTCTTTTAATGTACCCAGTAACACAACCAGTCATTTAGGGCTAAACAAAGCTTTCATTTGACTTAGGATAATTTTTGCTCTCAATTTGCTGATTTTTTTTTTTAAATGATTACAGTTCAGTCCAAAATTAAATTTTTTTTTTTTTGGTTCATCTACTAAATCAAGACCATACTTATTCACATAGCCCTTCTGCCACATTTTCTGTTCACTGGATCAGCGTTTCATCCCAGGCCCAGGCTTTGCTCATGCAGATAAGTCAGCATCTGTGGAGGATCTTGGAAGAAAACAACTTGATGTGTCTCTTTTTTCCCTTCCTTGCTTCCTCCCTCCTCTTCCATCTCCCAGCCAGCCCAATACAGTAGGACTTTCTCTTGGACCTCTGATGGATGCTCCTTCTGTACCTGACCCAAAGCAAGCTTGGTCAGTTGTAAACCATCTTGTCATTGCCTTCTGTCTTGTTCAGGTTTTGTTTCAGTTGTACAATTTGGCTTGGCTCAAAAAGGATCATTATAGTCGAAAAAAATAAGGGGAGATTTATTTGCTAGCGGCTTTATGCCCAAAATAAAAAAAGGAACAGACTGAACTAAAGACAGGGGGAGAGGCAGAGTATTGTTGGAATAAATGACTGACGAGGAGTGAATGGGAGCAAACGAGCAGTGTCTCTGCCTGCGTTGCTCAGATGCCTCACTCTCGGGGCGATAAGAGTAGGCAGTAAGAGTCAGAGTAAACGCGGTAACTGTGCTGGGTAAAATGCCTTTGAAATGACTGGTGCATAAGAAGGCAGCTAAATTCACTTCGAGGCACCTCATTTCCAGAAAGGAATCAACCAGCTGAGAAGAGTCAAAATGAAAATGGAGGGATGATTTTTGAGACAGGTTATCTGAACTAAATATGCACAGTATCTTATGGCTCGAAGTGAAGGGTATGGGCATGTGTAGATGAAACAGGGGCCGTAAATTGAAGCGGTGGGTTTTAAAAAACACTGCTTCGATTTAGGGCTGATTAAACCCCCATGTCACGCACACACCTAACCTGCCTCTCCTGTGGGGAGGGGAGGGCGAGCTGCTAACGGACAGAGCAGTCCGTGGGCTGCGGGGTGGGGAGGACTGGTGCTTCTCTCCATGGCAGTGGCAGCCCCCCACCCAGGCAGCCCCCTCCTCAGGCAGTCCTGGAGGGCCACCGCAGCCACAGAGGGAAGCACTGGCCCCAGCACAGCTCAGGCAGGCGGGCAGGCTTGGTGGGGGTGGAGATCAAGCTCGCCGCTTCTCTTGGGCAGAGCCTGCTTTCCCAGGCTGCCTGCAGAGCTGTGGAGCTGCACGGAGCCCAGTGCTTCACTCCACAGCTGTAGGGGCAGCACATCCCAAGTCATTTAAGGTGCATTACACCACCAAATTTCCTATAGCAGCTGGAATTAATGTGCAATATGCCACTGAGGCATACAAACACTGACACCATTAAAGCAGTGCAAAAGCATTTAGCCCACTTTAAAGTGTCATGCACACACGCCCCTCATTTTGTCTACACACAGTATATATGTCATGGACAAACCATCTGGCATGTGAAGGGTGTTAGCACACAGGAGAGGGAAGAATTGCACAGGATAGCATAGAAGAGGTATAAGCAGAAGTCATAAGAGGCATGGACCAAAGGAATAATCTAGGATGAAGAAAAAGAAATGTGTAAAAAATAGATGGTGGAAGAACCTCCCAAGGGAAGTACTGGCAGCTCCATCGAATGAGCTAAGCTAGAAGTGGGCAGCATGCTGGATGGCACATTAGCTGGCGGCGGTGGAGAATATGACTTAATGGGTCTTTTCCACAAACGAGCTTTGGTCTGTGATGGGACTCTAAAACAATGAGATCTCAAACTGCTGGGTTTGCACCGCAGTGGAAGCGTCTGCGACACATATGCTGGACAGTCTGCAAACAAAATCGTGACTTTCCTTATTTGAAAAAGTTGCAATTCATGATGGTTCTCTTCATGCATCCCATATTTATCTTAGATCTGTGGAAGGAGACCTGCTCTCCATAACCCATACAATACCTGCTGTCTTCAAAAACAAGGAGGCTAACAGGGACCACAGGGAGGCTAAGGGTCATCCTCCTTGTGACCTGGAACCAGTGGACTGAGACAACCAGCTCCTTTCAGACTGTGGGCCAAATGGTTTTAGGGTGGTAATACCATTAATTTGCTGTTGAATTGGGCTTGACTGGAACTGGATGAAAGATTTTGTTTTCCCTCCCTTATTACCTGTATACCACTGAGTTTTCCAGCATTGCTGTTTTATACTTGGTCTATGCCTTAAAGTTTGGCTGGCATAACTAGGTTAGTTACAAGTGCGGGGGGGGAATTACCCCCTACTCCAGCTAGCCGTGCCAGTAAAAGCCCTAGTGGAGGTGCTGCTGGCCTAGAAATGAATCCTGCAGTGGTAGCAGCTTATTCTATCTAGGGAACTGGTACATGCTATTGAATGTTCAGTCCCTGGTATAGCTCTGCAGGTATAGCTCTACCAGCAAACCCCCTAAGTGTGGACAAGCCCTCATTAGACTCTAATGCCTATCTCTGATGCTCTGTGCCATTCAGTCCCCCTTTTCCTGGAGCATATGGGGGACTGAAGCATGTCACTTCCCATCTGAGACTACTCCGCAAAGAGGGTTTCTCATGTCCCATTCTCTGGTTATAGTTTGAACATTACATCTGTGTCTTCACTTGGTTCTATTTTTGCCCCGTAAAACTAGACTGGAAAATATAACATGGAGACCCCAGGCTTATATAATGTTCTCAGGACAAATACCACTGACAGCCAGATCACCATAAGTGGAAACCTACTCCACTATTTGGTGTACTACCTTTTTCAGACATAGGGACAGGTAAGGTCATAGCAAATCTCTCAGATGCATTAGAGTCAGGAACTCACGTTGCTCTAGGAAAACAGTGGAGCTGTTTGGTTAACGCTGGTACTGAGGGAAGCATGGTCGGAAGAGCTTTTCCTATAAGGATCTGCCTGTATTGTGAAATAATCCACTAAAGAGACTGTGCCGTGTCAGCGCTTATTACATGTTTAGGTATGTGGAGGTTCACATGTCCGGAGGGAAATGAGAGCTTGATTTGAACGTGGAAAATGGAGAAAGAGAGAGAAATAAATCATTACTTATCTGCCACATATATCAGTGACCTCCAATTTCCCACTATAAGGAAATTTTAGGGGTTTGACGAATCATTGCCAAGACGATGAGTTCACACCCTAACCTCAACTTTTCCAAAATGCTTCTAGCAAGCCACCAGCATGTGGCTGGCCCATTGGCAGTGCCCAGTGAACACCACAAGATAAAGCATCTTGCTTCCCCCAGCCACTTACCAGCGATATTCAGGCCCCTTTCCTGACAAAAAAAAATTCTGTGCATCTTCAAAATGTCCAAACAGGAGCAGGGGTGGAGCTTTCATCCTTACGTATGAAGCTAAATTGTGCATGCCCTGAATTTATGAAACAGGAAGCCTTTTTGGTAGGAAAGTTTGAACTGAAACAGCTTCATTTAAGAAAACCTAAATGTGGTGTTTACATAATGTCTGGAATTAATGCAGAGAAAACTTCTAGGTGCCAGCACTGGAAAGGAAAAATGGAGAGCAGAAAGGGGCAGATACGAAGCTGGTCACAGAGTTGGAGGGTCTTTGCCCAAACACAAAGGATGAATGAAAGGCTGCTTTTCCCACTGTTATGCAGCAAAGAGGGCATGTTATTCTAGATCATCCTCTGCCATCAGCACCAACCAGGCAGGCATTCAAAGCTATGCCTTCAGTGTTATCCTGGGATGTGGTCAGCCAGCAGAGCATGACATTAACTCCAGCTGTACCTGTAGTCCTTGGCGAGAAGACTAGCAGCTGCATATGTGATCATGCGCCATGTTACATGTAGCAACTGAATAATGTTTCCTTAACAGAAGCTAGGTGTGTAGGATTGATAATTCACACTAAGTGGGCACTCAATGATGGCACCATAAATCATTCATGCCAGCTGTGTGCTCCCATGAAATGCTTTTACTTTGAGCTACAGGTGCAGCCTGATAGTATGATAGGTCAATAAATATCAGCTAGGTGGGCTACACACACACATTGTGCATTATTAGCATGATCTACGTGTGTGCCATCACACAACTCTAGGTCCCCATGTGGAGAGGAAATATGATATTGCCTTCAGAGGGTCAATGGACTTTGGTCATAAAACAATACTCCCCAGATGCATTAGGGGCTGGGAGCCTTCCCCTCACTGACAACTCATTTCAGTCTCTCCCATTCAAGTCAACCCAATCCACACAATGTACTTTCAACATCCACCTACTGCCAGGTTACAAGCCACTATTCCCTGTGAAGGTATACATTATAGCCATCGTGGACTTGTGATGCAGAGTAACAATAGACGACAGATCTCAGTAATAATTGAAGTCATTTAGTTACCCCAGGCACAGGTCTTCTAAATCTCTGCTTGCCTTTGGATAACATCTGCTTTGATTTGGATTTATAACCTGAACACAGTGTAATGCACCCTGGTATGTACCAGTCAAAAATGGCTATTCTCTCTACACAGTTCCTACATGAACTGCATTTAACTTGCTGCTTTGTAAGGCTTTGGGGGACAAGCTTGACCTGAATTCAAGTCAAGCTTGTCCTCTCTTCTCTTTGTGAGATTATTCTATCTAACTGCAGCTGAAGCACTTACAGACAAAGAAGTCATCCTTATTCCTTTGGCTAGTGACATCTAAGCACTGCTTCCCATCCCCAACCTTTTTCATAATGCTGTTGGCTAATGAAAGGAAACGAGTCTGATCAGCTAGGGGTCAGAAGTCACAAGACTTGTATACAAATTAGTGGCAACTCTCTCCCACTGATTAAAATAACTAGACATATATCATCTGCACACATATGGGTAATTGAAGAGTCTCAGCTAAGTATTCTGAGAGGATATGTAATAGGGGGTCTTATTAGCCTGGTGGGATGCAGGGAGATTTCTAGAAGACCCCTTTTGAATATGGTCCATGGCTGAAATATTAGTAAATTAAGTGCTCCAAGATCGAATAGCAAAGACTAACTCAAATTCATTCTGGAGAGTAGGTAGGTCTGTAGTCCTGTAACTATTACATAAGTGTCCTCCATAAAAAGACCCTCTGCTTCAGTCCCTCTTGGAGATCATGAAAGGCATGTAAGTATCCAGAGAGGGACACAGGCACCTGGTGAGATTTTGTTTGCCTAAAAATGCAGATAGCCACCTCAGACCCTCTAAAATCTCTCTTGGAGCTCAATTCTAGCACTCTTAACTGATATCCGAGTGAATAGCAGAGTTAATGCCCAAAGGCAAAGAGAGAAATTCCACTGGGCAGCTCTAAGCTAAGCACAGAGGGGAGCTGGGGACGCAGGGCAGCCGTGGTACTGCTGCGCAGCCAGGAGGTGCATGAAATCCTGAGGACTGAGCCGAGCAGAGCACAAAGCACAGCACAGCGCATACTTCCAGCAAAGCTTCCACCCATGGAACTACGCTTGAGATTTGCCACTGTTTTGCCCCCTTGCCACAGAAGCATTCTGTGCTTCAGGTTCACTTAAACAACACCCAGCCAGGGATTTTGCCATGGAAAGACACTGTTTGCTCTCTCTGGTGGAAACTCCCACTGGGAAATAATTGTTCTGGCCTCTTTGTGAAACAGGTACAAAGCCAGCACTCAGGAAGCATTTCCTCCCATGCCCAAGAGCCCTCCCAGTGCTTGTGTAGCCTTTATATGCCATGCTGGTCAGTCCCCTCAGCTGCAGTAAGTCAGCTCAGCTTCCTTGGACTGAGGCTGGGGGTACACCCAGTGAGGGCAGCTGCAGATAAGGCCTCTTGGGCTCCTGATCTTGGCACACACCACTAATTAGACTTCAAAGAGTAAAGGCTGCAAACAGGATCCAGTGCCACAATCCAGGCAAAAAATAATGTGAGGGGATTCTCCCAGCCTCTCTCCTCTTGTCCTGCAGCAGGATTCAATGCACCCTCTCTTGGGTAGGCAGTTCTCATGCTCTGGTTGCTCTAAGCAGCCCTCTATACCTTGAGTTGCTCCAGGTAGGAAACTGGGGTGTACTTAAGCAACTAGTTTCACATTTCCTGAGGCCCTTGCTTAAAAATCCAATGCACTTAATCAAAGGTGGTTTGATTAGGGCTCTTTAAAGGCCCATTTTTCACTTCCCTGGATCACTGCCTAACCCAATGTCTTCACGCTTGACATCCACTGCCAAATCGGTTAGTAAGCTGACTTTCCCTGGCACCATTTGGCATTCTGCCTCCACCTCACGGTAGGAGTGCTTCTAAGGGCCAGGGATAAAGCTGGAAACTAAAAAGCAGCTACAGAGCTCTCATTTGGTCTTTGCAGTGCTGCTGTGGTAGCAACACGCAGATAAGAGGTCATGCTACATTTGATTTCCCGTTCAGCCCCCAGTGATAAAAATAACACCCTTTATTGGGGGGCTACTGCAAAAGCAATCCCCCAGAATCCAGTCAATGAAGGGTAATATTGCCTAGTGTACAAGGCTTTCTCATCTGACACCCTGCAATGAAAGTGACCTATGTAGCTTCCCCAACTCAGACAAGCTTGCATTAGGATAGATTTGAAGTGTGATAGAAGAGGCTCTAGTTAGGTAGAGAGGCAGCAGGGCCTGAGCACCTACCTGGGAGCCAGGAACACCTGGAGCTAGATCCTCATCTGTTCCAGATATACATAGTTTCACGGCAGTTCATAGAAATCAGTGCAGCTGACTCAAATCAGTGGAAATCAACAGGCAATCACTCTTCTTCTAATTCCTAATGACTGTGAAAGGCCTGAGGTACACTTTGAGCACCATCTACCTAATCCAGGAAAACCTAAGGGAGCAAGTTCCCTCCTATGCAAGAACTCTGCTCTGCATAGGCATGTCTTGGGGACCCCCTTTCACTCCCTGATTTGAAAAGACTGCCCCATCTACTGTGAAATTAAGAGCAGCTGCTAAACATGTGGTCTAAAATGGACACTTTCAGTCAAAGGCAGGTAGCATAGAGATTCATTCTGCCAGATCCCATCCTGGCCCAGGTACATCCTGTGACTCCTTCTCTGACACATGGCCACAATAGAAATGACAGTTCGCAGGACCCCTAAGGTCAGGGGCATTCCTTGCTGGCTATGCCCCAGGTTTTAGCATAGCCTGACCAGGGCAAAGGGGCAGATCTACTAAAAGAATCTGGTCAGTTTTATTTCCAAGGGGAAATTTCTCCTTCTGTTTACCAGTCAATTGGAAACATGATACTGCTTTTCTTAGCAAGAGCAGCAATTTAAAAACCTTCACCCTGCTAGCCCTGGCTGCACGGTCTAATAATCAATAGGGGCACATGAGGATGCAGCTTGATTGTTGTTCTAGGAGGAGTAGAAGTGATTTTATAGTGTCTTTTACTCTTTATGAGTGAAATCCTCCTGTGCTGCCTGTGGCGGGCCAGTAGGGGGCGCTCCCGTTTTGAGCCGCCCACCTCCCTGCGCCCGACCACCTTCCAGGCTCCGAGTGCCTCCCCTGGGGTGCC
>JAGPOW010003364.1:13900966-13932284 GCA_030014935.1 Caiman crocodilus
TCTGTCATGTGACCCGGGTCGAAATCCCTGCCCTGAGGGATTCTCCAGCCGCCCCTCAGGCTGGCACAGACAGACGCTTGTGCAGGAAGGCGCCCAGGGGGGCAATTCTGCCACACTGCCCAAGGCATATTCCCCAGCTAAGTCCCACTTCAGCACTCAAAATAGGTTTTAAGTAGGGCTTGTTACTGCATAGGCCTTGGAGTAGCCCTCTATCTATGGGTGAGAGTCACTCTATTTAGATAGGCTACAAGCTAATGGAAGTGAGCCAGTGGAAATAGGCTGCATCTACTGCACCTAGATCTCAGCTAAATGATGAGGAACTGTTAGTGGCAGAGCCTGATTCCCTGACAGTAATGTCACTGCTGGAATTAATGCTTTCAAGCATGCAACAAATATGATGGCAAAAACAGGGAATGGAGCTGGAGTAAGGGGAAAGATGGGGAGTTTAGGTGTCCTGTGCTTGGTGAAAGAAAGTAGCAGAATAGATTGAAAGAGATTCAACCGTGGCGGCAATCAGCAAAGAGCACAGAAGCCTGTGATTTTAACCTTTTCAGACTCAAGGCCCCCCCACCCAGAAAATGCCAGCTCTTTGCTTTCACTCATTTCTTGACTAAAGAAAAATACTAAAGCAATTCTTCTTTTGTAAAAAAAAACTCAGAAAGACCACAGCGGGTCAGCATGTTTTTGACACTGTAGGTTCCTATCTAAAATCTCTGGATCCATCTTGTGAATCATGTTTGCATCCCTAACTGTGCTAATAGTTCATGGCACCCCACATCACCCTTGAAAGGTTCTCACACCACCCTGGTGGAGAATGACTGACATAAATTGCCTAGGCCAAATAGATACAATCTGAGGAAATGAATAGCCCTCCTGGCAAAGCCTGCCCGATTTGTGCACTGGACAAGCTAAATAGCTATGGATTTTCCCATCTCTCTCTTCCCCCTGCCCCTTAAAAAAGCAAGGAAATTAAATGCAAAAATGATAAGGTTAGCACCGCTTGTTAAATGAGAATTGTGTTCAGAAGTCTGCCAGGCCCACGAGTTCCATTTCTCCCTACCATGCTAGTTCAGCCCTGACATTTGTATGCACTAGTACCCTTCAGTACACAAAACACGTTCCTCACCCATCACACACTTCCCTCCTCAAGTATCTCCTCAATATTCAGGTCTTTCAATGGGCTCCCAGTTCTAAGCCCTCCTTTGGGGTTCTCCACTATAGTCTGTTACTAAACAATGCATTGCGCCCATTTGATTTGGTCTGGAATCCTTTGCTCTACAGTAAGTTTGTAAAACAGCATCCTCTTATGGTGCTAATTAGATAAGCAGTGATGAAAAAGGTTGTTTGTTGGGTTTACTAACAAGTTGTCAGAGTGCTGGCTGGAAGCTCTCTAAAATGGTCATAGCCAAGAGATGGCCCAGGAGCTTTGAATCTCTTCTTCCATGCTAACACAAAATCAACCATTCCTTAGGTGATAGTCTGGTGTATACTGAGTCATTCCCATCTGGGGCCAGTCTGAACTGGTAGATTCTGTGCTGCCATTTGATATTTTGATGAAGAATAAGGAAGGAAAGTTTCCTTACTGTGGCAGGTAACATGAGATACCATCTATGATTCAGGGCCAGCTGCACACACAATACAGGGACTTGCCTGCTTCCTGTCTTTGAAGTACTGCATGCATGAGCAATACAGATAAAGAAGATGTCATGAGGTAGGCAAAATATAGGGAATTTTGCAAGACTCCTGCCTATTCACTCTGCTTAGGAGTAGTGCAATATATAGGAACCCAATGATACTCCAAGAGGTCAGTCCTTAAGGAACTGTCCCAAAGCATCCTCAAATGTACAACCCTGTTCCAGCTCTATGAGCACATACACCAATAGCCACTTTTGGTTCTTGAAGTTTGGAGCTTTAAACTATCTAGTTTCAATCCTTTCACTGCTGCGCTCTAGCCTTCTTTCCCTCCCTGAATATTTTTATCTAGCCTTCTTTCTGCAGGGAATTTGTTTTGAAGGATTAGCCTCTGCTGTTGCCTCACTGTATGTTGTTCTGAATTTTTCTATGTGAAGATGTTTCTGAAATGTTAGATCAGTGGTGATGAAAGTTTTTAGCAGATGCTGTTGTCTAGTGGCAGGCAAAGCATTGGAAGAAGATAGGAGCCACCAAACCTTCATTAGGAGGTCATGTGGCACCAGAACCTCTTTAAAGGTTTGAGAAAGATCAGAAACAATTTTGCACACCAAAGTATCATGACAGGCTGTTCAAAGTACTGGACAGCTCCTGATAAAGCCTATTCTGGCAGCATTTGGGGCTTGGCTTACAGGGCAGAGTGGTTCAAAGAGGTGGTATTCAAGATTCCAGGTGACAAATCAAACTTCTGAAGGCTTTGGGAGTTTCTCTTTTTTGACATAAAGGTTAGCCTCATTCACTACGAAGTACAATTCTCATTCCATTCCAGTTCTGGAGAGCTGAGTTTTACTTCTACAAGACTCCAAAGCCTGTGTAGGTGATAGTTGGGTTCCTTCTATCCCATAGAGGGATGTGGGAGCAGAGCAGCCAAGATGCCTTGCTACAACTCCAGCAGCCGGATTTTGAGCCTTATTCTGGACTTGTGCCAAAGGCTGTCCCTGTAAATGTCTACCTGGTCATTCTGACCAAGGAGGCAAAGGTGGCCAGGCATGATGCTGACCACATCACTCCCTCATGTGCTGTTGGCTACCCAGATGGGCATGTCTTGACCACACTTACTCAATGGGCTGTTATGTGTAGGCTGACCTTTGACTTTACCTCCCTTTATAGATAGTGTAAATTGGTCAAAATTTGGCCTTCTTACTTTGTGGGACTTTCCAATATTCCAAGGTTTGTTCCTGCTTCAGATTTGAACTACAATTCTGAATATGGAACTGCTTTCTGCCGAACAGAAAGATTGTGAAAAAACATTTAGAGTTCAGATGCAAACTGCATGGTAGTGGCTCAACCAAATGGAAAGACAGTAGGGCTAGGGACAGTCATTCAAAAAGCCTGAGCCTGAATTGATTCAATCTTTGCAGGTTAGTCTAACCTGGCTAGGCTGAATCCATTTCTAACTGCACAGACATCCCTTCTGGACTGAAAAAATGCAGGTACACGCCTGTAGTGGCTCAGGCTAGAAGCCAGAGGGTGCTAGAGCAGCCCTCTCTTCTTTTGCACAGGGCTGAGCTGAGGGAGGTATAGCCAGGCCCCAACAGGACACTGATTAAGGAGAGGTTCCCCGCTCCTGCCCAACTCAGCAGGGAATTGGTGACACAGTGTTTATCACCCCTAACTCAGTGTGTATTACCCCATTAAGAAAACAGAGGGACATTACCAGCTACCTGTTGATTCTGCCTTTGTCCTGTCTGCCATAGCACGCACCATAGCCAACATGCAGTCTGCTAGCTAATGCTGAGAGGTGTCTGTGTACGGCAGAGGGGACAGGGGAATCCCTGCTTACCTTGGAGTGGTGGGGGAGGAGGGAACAGGGGGAAGGCAAACAGATGCCTGCAGTCCCTGCTGAGCTCCAGCCAGGGAGCAGAGGGGAGGGGCCAGCTCTGCTGTGGAGCTGAGAGCCCCACCCAGCCCAGAGAGCATGCTGGGATGCTGGGGGACTCTGATTTAACTTAAATCAGGAACAGGTCTGAGGCAAACATTACATAAACCAGTTTGACCCAAATCAGTTAAGTCTGATACTACATTCAACCAGGTTTCTGTCAAACTGGTTTCAGCCATTTTCAAACTGGTTTACTGCACTGAACATCTGTTCTGTTACAGGTTTAAACCAGTTTCTGATCACTTAAACCAGTTGATGTGTAATGTCTGTCCCTGGCCTAGTGCACTATAAGAGACTCAATAGTTAGGCATTAAAGGAGCAAAGCAGCAGAGGCACCCAAACTACACCTCCTATAAGGCATCTCAGTTGCATGCAGATTCATTTCAATCCCACCCCCAGTTCAATCTTTCATCTCGATTTTTCCGACAGGAAAAAGGGAGGGAGAGCATTTTTGGCACAAAAGAAAATACTCTGATGGAAAATCCAGTTAATTCTAGTTGTTCTGAGATGAAAACCAGGGAATATTAGCTTTATTGCAGAGAAAGAAGCACCTTGAAGAAGAGTCATTGCTATCTTTCATGACTCATGTGTCTTGTAGTTAGTTCAGAGAACTGGGAACCGGAGCTCCCCAGTTCTATGTCCAAGTCTGCCACTGGCTTGTCCATGTTGGCTCACTGCACCATATTTTAGTTTACCATCAGTACAAGGAACATAATGATCCTTACCAGTGTATGCTTCATAGAAGTGTTACTAGGCCTCATTAATTTCTGTGCAAAGCTTCAAAAGCGACAGATGACACATGCTAGAGACAAGCACGGCACCCTGACATTCGTGTATCTGGAGTCCATGGATGCTGGATAAACATAAGGTAGAGAGGACTTGGACCCAGCTAGCTGGAGACATTGCCCCATCCCGACCATTATTAGATGAGTAAGGACCCTTCCTCTTCCTCTAGCTTAAAGAAAATAGCGCTGTGTGATAGTAATGTTAACAGACACCAGGCAACCCCACAGGCAACACAAGGTCTTTCAGACTGAGAACAAAGTCAGGTTTGAGCACCTTTGGTGAAAATGTGCGGTGAAAGAGAGGTTTCCTTCATTTACTTTCTATGTGCCGCGAATATGTGTGTTGCAGAAGCTGTGGGGAAACTCAGGGAGGGAGACTCTCTTAAGCATTCATTTGTCTGAAGGTCTAAAGAAATGTCAGAATAAAACACCATGGAAACTCAGGAGTCAGTGAGCACTGATGACACGTCTCATGTGAAGGATGAGACTTGTTGCCTGCTTATTTTCATGTATATGATGTCATTTCTTTGTTCCTGAGTGGCAGAAATGCTCCACTGGAGGTGGCAGGTACCTATCCTGCTTTCTTCTGCTGCCTCCACGAGCGAGTGGTTTGAAAGCTCATGTGAGTGGGAGGTGCGGGATGTGATTCTGCTGCTAGCGGCAGACGCAGGGTGGGGGAAAAGGGGACCGAAGGACCCTATGGTTAACCTGCTTCTGATCTCAATCATGCCAGAGTGATTCTGCAATAATTCTCTTTAAGTCAACAGAGTAACTCTGGTATAAAATGGATGTCAAATCAGGGAAGTTGGATCACAATGTGGTACATACCAGAAAAGAGTGATTTATAGGGTACTGTGCACTCAGTAGGAAATATGTGGTAGGCAAAATGTCTGGGTTTGCATCTCTACAGTTATTTCAGTTTGTTACCAAAATTACTTTGGGGCCCTGTGCTTAGAAAGTGACAGCTTGCTTGCCCAATAATGGGGACTGAAGTAACTGTAGTAGTTATAATAATTCACACCTTCAGCTCTTTTGGTTTAAGTTTTATTTTGGTCAAAGAGTACCTTTATACTAAATTAGTTAGGCTGGCGCTTATAAGATATTGGAATGGGGCTTTTATACTGGAATAAATGTGCCTGTAGAAAGACTCAGACTGAAGTAACTTAGGATGTGACTTGTAACTGGGATGGTTACTTAGGCTCCACTGGCTGCAGAGAAGCCCAGGGAGAGAATTTCTTCGCTGTGTTTTCTTCTCTCGAGGCGCATGTTCCTGCCGGTGCGGGGCATCAGTGGGGCTGTGTCTGAAGTTCATGACTGCGAGAGCAGGGGGAGTTTAAGGACAGGAGTGAGGCGAGGTGTGTGGGGAAGCCTGTCACTTTCCCGAGTCCTGAACAACCGCTCCCTTTCTTACTACCCACGCCCCAGTAAAGTCTCGCTCTGTGCCTCCAATTTGCCGTCTCGTGCTGAAAGCCAATGAGGCAAGAGCTGCGGAGCCTGGCAGGATGGGAGGCGAGCCTGTCAAGCTATAAGTCGCGCACTTCGATGACACAGTATCAGCGTAACCACTGCCACGTTTCATTCTTATTCGAAAAAGGACTTTATTGTCCCAGGAATCATGTCAAAAAGAGTCCTGGCAGGAGCAGCATCCAAGCAGCCTGCTGTATAAAGGGCTT
This sequence comes from Caiman crocodilus, assembly GCA_030014935.1. Lineage (NCBI taxonomy): Eukaryota > Metazoa > Chordata > Crocodylia > Alligatoridae > Caiman > Caiman crocodilus. The sequence goes on from JAGPOW010003364.1 coordinate 13,906,993, forward strand.
ACTCTCAGAATGGTTTGGAAGCCAGACAGAATGGAATATTTCTCCTATTTTCTTTACAGCTGAGAAAACATGAAAAGTCACAGGAGCATATTTATTACTGTATTTCTATTCCAAAGTTTGCCTTATTTAAAAAAAAAAAAAGAAAAGAAGAGAAATAAAATTGGTTTCCCTCTCTTTTTTTTTTTTTTGAATTCCTCCTCCCCTCCCATTTCCTGGACTTGGTTGAGATTTGAACAGAAACACTCTCAGTCCTGCAGAAGGGCTCATAGTCTGTGGGGACAATGGGGGATTTGTTCACTGAGGTGACAAGGGAATGTGTCTTATTCTTACTGGAAAAAAAATGTTGCTGCTGGCTGTGAAGATTGGCAGAACCTGGGGCACCCCCGGTGTACAAGGGACTAAGCCCCCCTGTTCTTAGAAGAAGGCATATTTTCTTCGGCTTAAATCTTCCTCCAAAGCTTTGCATTCATTATTAAGCTCTGAAAATAGTTGAAATAAAGTTAGGTGACTAAGGAGATCACTGGTCACTGTCCTGTCGAAAATGAGATGCCTCCCACAATAGAGTAAGAAAGAAAGAAAGAAATGAAACCTTTGAGTGGAAAAAAGTCCAAGGCTAAGTAGATACCACTCATCTGATTTCGTATATAGCTGCCTCTTAATATCTAAGTGTTAAAGAAAATATTCTCCTAGACAAAAACACCTTTATGATAAGGGCAGTTTGATGCAGACCCTGATACACAACCATAAATCAGAGGTTGCAAAAATGCATCCTAAAATAATTGGGCATAAAAGGAAGACACAAGAAACTTAAGTGAACATGACAGTCTCTCTCCAGAGAGCAGGTCTTGTGAGCTATCCAGTACTCCAGTTCTGTCTGTCTGGGACACTCAGGATGCTCTTTTTTCTTTTCGCAATCACCAAATTACCAGAACTCACTGATCTGCAGAATGCAGCTGCATAAAGATATCTAGTGGAAAATGCTGACCAAACCTTATTCCCATCTCAGTGACTGATTAGAAGAGGTCTGGTGGCTGGACTTCTGGGTGACAGTTCAGTTTAATATGTGTTCATCTAGACTGGTTAGTTTATTTCTCTTGCCTAAGACACCATGCAGGGAGCCGTTACCCGCTATAGCATCTCCTGTCTACTCTTCCTCTTCCTCACAAAATCCAGAAAAAATCTGCTCTGCTCACTCCATTCGCACAGTTTCAGCAGCCCTGGTATCTCATTAAGCGCAAAGTTTTTATAAAAGTCACTTTAGGACTGGGAGTTGTGCTTCTATCACCTGGCCTCTACAGAGATGCACCGTACGACCCTGGCTTCATATTTGTGACATTATACGTCTCAGGAAACATTTTCCACACTGAGTGAAGATGTGAAAAATCCTGTCTTGTTTGTCATATGCAATCAATTAATGAAATGCTAAAACAAGACATAAAAAATGTGCAATAACTCTATAGTTACAAATTGAACATGGGGCCACGGGTGCTCCTGTAGCTGGGAGCCTGCATCTGAGCTGGATTTCCAGCTGAGGGGGTGCACCATGCATCCCTGCATCTGGGATCCCTGCCAGCTGGGGGGGGGGGCTCTCAGCCACAGGAGCTTAGTACTTGCTGGTGCAGGGGGACCCCAGGCAGTGATCCCAGACTCCCCTGCATTGGCAATAAGGTATGATGAGATCCGATGTGTGGCATGGCAAGAGGCATGATTGTGTGTCTTGCACATCAGATCCCATGGCCCCTTGCAAGCGAACATCTGGAGGGCCCTTCCTGACTATACAAGCCTTAACTGGAATTCTAACTCTTCCTGCTAACTCACTGTCCGCAGTCTTCTGTACCTATAACAGGCAATGACCCTAATCCTAATTTCAATATTAAATATAATCAATTTAAAACCCACCCCCTTCTTATATTATTTCTGGAGGTAGAAAGGTTAAGAATGCTGGCAGGTGGGAGGATAGTGAAGAGCCCACTTGGTAAGAACTGCCTTTGAGCCCTGCAAATGGGGTTTCTAGCTTTCATTTAAGGTCAATTTTTCACTGTTCTTTTCGTGTAAAGCCTCAAAATTCGAACTGGTAAGTGGGGGCATCGCATAGTCCAAAAAAGGCAGGTAACTCAGGTCAAGAACAGGTGGGAATCCTTTTCCTTTTCCCACCTGTTCTCACTTCTCATCCAATTCATTGCCTCATAGACAGGACCCGCAACACTTGGCTGCTGCCCCTGAAATGCAGCAGGGGCCGGTAAAGGAGTCTCCATGAGGTTCTGGGGATGGGACAGTCCCTCCAGACTTCAAGCTGCCATCACACCCCAAACTGCCACACAATTATTGCTGGCCAAGTGCCACCCTTTCCCTGAAAGCCCTTCCACTCCAGAATGCACCCCAGCCGTAATAACCACGCACCACTCTGGGTCTGTCCTCTGCTGCACTGAACTCGAGTCTGTTAAGATAAAGGCTCATCACTTATTCCGCTACATGCATGTCTCCTGGAACAGAAAGGCTCACCCACTGTTGAGTGACGTGTACCCTGCCATCCCTCCCGAAACTAAAAAAGAATCTAAAAGAAACTAAAAAGAATCATTAAAATCCAGTAAAAATAAAATGATGTTATAAAATCATCGCTGTTAAGAGTGGAATATTAACAGAGGCCTTCTAAGCAAGGGGATGCCACAAAGCAGAGCTTTGTACAAACTGCTGGAGAAGACCTTCCCAGAGTAATTAAATTAACAAGGAATGGAGAACATGTTGCAATCAGGACAGTGGAAAACAGGTACTTGGTTGAGTTTCTTACTGGCAAGGAGCTGGGACTCTGAAGCTGGCAGAAAGGCATATATATACCATTATCCTAATTTGATTAAGCCACAACGGGTAGAATTAATTCACTGTTTTTGAGAAGTGTGTAGCTTTTCCATGACTAAACTTCCAATTTGGAAAATGTTCCTGCCTTCCCTGTTCTTGCTATGTGATGAAAAACACCCCATTTGAAAGACCAGTACAAAGATGAAATGGGAATAAAGGAGGGGTTGTTTCCATCCTCCAGAATCACTTTGGTCTCCAAATTTTAAGCAGTGCTACAACGAAGCAACTCTCCCCCTTTGCTTTCTTCATAAGCAACAAACACAGGAGTAACTTGGTAGCGTTCAGTAATGTTCAGTAGTGTTCAGCCTGGAATAAGTAAAGATCCTGGAAGCCTTTTTCAGACAGCCAGATCCTAGTGTATTTAATGATTCTTTTTGAATCCTCAGAGCTTTCTATCACTCTGCTCTTGAAAGGAGAAAGCAGTCCAGCCCCCATTGCAAAAATAGACAAAAGGGTGCCTGTCTCATTTGCTTGACATGAAAAATCAAAGACAGGTTCTTTATTTTACTTTGGCTTAGGCCAGATGTTGATGTGACTAAAAGGTGTCAGTGTTGATGAGCTTGGAGAAGTGACATTTTATATGTAGCTAGAACAGGCTACAACAGATGTGCTGACAGTACAAGTTTGCCTTAAAATAATCCCAGCGATGTCTTCTGCCCTGTGGGGACCTCCTCGCACCTGCCCAATGAAGGCAAGAGAATTCAGACACTGTGGCTCATTCAAGTCTCGGCCTCTCTATTTCTTCAGAAGAGAGATCTATAGGAACATATTATACTTGCATTTTTTGCATGATGTGGGTGCCTATCTCGGTAGATATTGAACTGAAAAACACACATCCTCCCCTATATTTCATTTCATATACAGCAGATTATTAGGTGACACCAATTCAATTACTAATGTTCTGGGCCATAAAAAAGCCAGTGACCTGCTGGGCACAGGATTGCTATTAAATCAACAATCAACTGAGCCATGCAATCCCTTTGGATGTCTTCCATCTAACAAATTAGCATTACATTTCAGAGATTGGGCAAGAGTTTTCACCCAGTGTTTTAAAATCCATAGGTAGGCACAGCGACTGTGTATACATTCATGTCCCTGCATTCCCTAGCGCAGTGAAACAACAGCACAAATAAATAAAGAGTAGTTAGTACTGGTTTTAAAACTTAGATGTGATGGGACTTATAACTTTGGGTATAGACTGGGCAGGCATAACAGTTATACGAGTATTAAATTGTTCTGTTATAAATTGTTCCATATAAGCATTATATCTGTCTGCCCTATACTAGTATAAGTAGAGCTAAACTGCTCTAATGTTAGGCTCATTTCATTCATAAAGCCAGAACAGTATAGCTCACTTGTACTGGGAAAGGAGCAGACAGATGAAACAGTTAAAACAGCTAATGCGCAATCCCTAGTGGCAGGTCCCCCCACCTGCCCAGCTGTCTTTAAAATGGCCTAAAGGCACATCTGTCCACAGCCAGAAGGGAGGTTTTACCATTATGTAGATTCATATATTAAGCCTAGTCTTCAGCTGGTTAACTTTCTCCTGCACAACTGTATCACCATATGAAAAGTGCCTTGAGATACATATTCTCTGTGGATTGAGATACGGCAGTCTTATTTTGGGTGTGTTTTTTCATTCTACAAAATGGCTTTTATAAGACAGTTAAAAATGTGTGTGAAGTAATTATTCATAAAAAATGATTTCTGTACTGCCTACAGCTAGGCATAATGCATAATGTAAGAGGAGAGATTGACACTTTAATACATTCATATTCATAGATTGTAAGGTCAGAAGAGACCATTAATCATTTAGCCTGACCTCCTGCATATCAGAGACCCTTAGATTTCACCAATTTACTTTGCAATGGGCTCAGTGACTTGTGTTCATCTTAGGCATCTTCCAAAACAGTATTTGGGATTTATTTGAAAACATGAAGAGATAGAAGATCCATCTTGATAGTTTGTTTCAGTGGTTAACCACCCATGGTGTTAAAACATGTGCCTTAATTCCAGTTCGACTATGTCTGCTTCAAGCCATTGATTTGTATTGTGCCTTTCTCTGCTAACTTAAATTCTCTGCAGGAATTTATTCATTGTAACCAAGTTACTTCCCAACCTCCTTTTTGATGAGATAATCGGGTTAAGCTTTTCAAGTGTCCCACTGTAAGGCATTTTCTCCAGATCCAAAATCATATTTTATGGCTCTTTTTCGTATCGTTTCCAGGTTTTCAACACCTTGTTTTAAAATCTGGACACCAAAACTGGACATATCATTCTACTTTGGTCTTACCAATGACACGGGGAGAGCTAAAATCACTCTCCTACTCCTGTTCGCTACTCCCCTGTTTATAGGTTTTGAGTTGCTTCTCCCAGGATACACCTACTGCCATCACGTGGCCTGGCCCTAGACGTAAAAACTCTGTGTGTGGCTGTATTTAAACACACTGTGTTGCACATCAGTCTGTATGACTGCCCGGTCCTGATCAGTATGTACCATTACTCCAAATGTTGTGTCCTCAGTTGTATCATCTTCAAATTTTATCTGCAGTGGTTTTATATGTTTCCAGATCCTGGATAAAAATGCTGAATAGCATTGGCCTAATGCCACTGCCTGTGGGATGTCACTAGAAACACGAGTGATGACTGCTTTCTGAGACTGGCCAGTTAGCCTATCCTAATCCATTTAACATGTGCTTTGTGGAGATTGTGTAGCACTCATTTTGAAATCACAATATTGTGTGGCTCTAAGTCAAACAGTATACGAGAGTCTGTTACAGCTACGCACTTACTTTCCGCAAGCAAACTCCTGATCTCAAAGAATGCAATCAGGTTTGTCCGGCTGCACTCGATTCACAAACCTATGTCGACTGACATGGATTGTTGCTACCATTCATTCTGTATTGCTTAAAATCTGCATCAGATCTTACTTTTTCACTGGGGATGATGTCAGGTTAAGACATCAGTCTGAATTTATTCATATCATCCTGCTTGTTCTTTGTGAATATCGGTACTTTAGCACTCTACCAGTATTCTGAAATTTCTGCAGTTTTCCAAGATTTTATTTTAAATGAGTATCAGCGGGCCAGAGGTCTACTTTGCCAGCTCTCTAAGGACTCCTGAAGCAAGCTATCTAGCCTTGCTATTTAAAAATGTGTATCACTAGCCCACAGATTTTAATATTCTCCTTGCTTTCTAATGAATTGGAAATGAATTCCTCCTCCATATGTAATAGATCCACATGGAATATTGAACCCTTCTGCCTTTTCTGCACCATTATTAACATACTTAGCTAGGTATAGCCTACATATTTTTTAGGATTTCTTTTGTTCCTAATATACGACTTACATATATTTCACTCCTCACCTGCACCACCCCCTGCTGTTCCAGTCCCAGCCACATACACACTTCTGCTGACTGTTCTCAAGGCTCCCTGCTGTTTTAGACCTGGCCAAAACACACACAGCTTCCCCATAGCAACCTTATGATTGCAAATGTGAATGCACAGGTTTCTCTGCCAATGCATCCCAGTCCTGACCTGCAGTATCTATTCCTAATGCAGTTCTGAGCCTCAATCTAGAGAGTTCCAGATTGTTTAATATTCAGTTCCTATAGATAACAGTTCACTAGCAACCAGTTTAAGACTTACAAACACAGTTTCTAATACGGATCAAGTAGGATTTAAACTCAGTTCTGCCGAAAAGAAAAGTTAATGTCCTGACTTCAGAAAAGCTTTCTTATATATGGTCTTCTCTACTATGCTTTCAAGTAGGATATTTAATGGACTTCACTACCAAGCCAATAGCTGTGTACTCTGGCCTTCATAATACTCTCTGTTGATTTCAGCCATACCAAGGCCAGCTGAAATCTCTCTAGAGCTGAGGAGACAAACAGCTGTTATTTGGATAAGGGACCTTCAAGGAAAACCTAAGTGATTCAGTAGGTGGGGTTCTTCCTCATGAGTCAGGACTGAATCAATGCTGCAGTCTCTGGTGTTGATGAATGCTGTGTTGATAGAGGATCTGTCTTTTGAATGAATCTGAAATTGTCCTGACCACTTGTGGTTATTTAAAACTTAATGGCATTATTCACAAGACCACTTTGATTGCCTTGCTCACATTCATTTCTGAGCTGTTCCATTCTCTTTCCATAATTTGTTCCTTCTATTTAACCTGGATAAATGACTTCGCTTCATTTCCTTGAACTAGTCTGATGTGTTGGATTCCTCTGGGATACATATAGAGAATGCGGTTTTTACAGTACATCTTTCTCTTACAGTGGTAAATATTAAGGCTGTGCAAGGCTTCGGACCGTGCTTTGGATCCAGAGAAGCTTCGGATGCTTCAGCATCTGAAACAGCATGTCTGGATTGAAGCGCTGGCTTCTTTAGGCTTTCTGAAGTGGTTCAGAGCTTCCCAACCGCTTCGGAAAAGCTTCAGAGCCACCTTGGAGATCTGACCATAGGGTATAATGGGGAATCAATGAAATATCTATAACTTTGTTGTTTTTTATCTGATGTGGATGAAACTTGCAAAAGTAGTAGCTTCTGCTGAGAGCATGAAAGCTGCCAAGGTTGAAGAAGATCGGTGCAGGGGTTTTGTTTGAATTGCACCCCAAATTCTTGAAAGCAAAACTCATGTCACGTGTGTGTGTTACACCACAGGGTGCGGGGTGGGGGGTGAAAACTGCAGGGATGGTGGCCCCTGATCAGGCCACAAAGCCTGCCAAGTTTCAAGAAGATCGCTGTAGGGGACTGAGGGGGAACTGCACCTCAACCTGCAGACAAGCAAACCTCATGATGTGGGTGACACTGGGTATGTTAAGCTGCAGTGGGGTGAAAGCTGCAGGGATGGTAGCCCCTGTTGGGGCCATGAAGCGTGCCAGCTGTCAAGGAGATCGGTGCAGGGGGGTTCTGGAGTTCTGCACCCCATAGCTGCTGACAGGCAAAACTCGTGACATTGGTGCTTGTGCAACTGACTGTCTCTGTCTTGGGGCAGTTGATTATCTGTATTGACTATTTCCTCTCCTTAGTCTGTGGTTTTGTAGGTGTTAATCATTGCTTTTTAACTCATTAACTCATTCCGGATTGAAGCCGGAACCTGGTCCAGAGCTCTGGATTGGATCACTGGCATCTGAAGCAGCTGGATCCAAAGCTGAATTGAATAGCTACCTACTCGTACAGGCCTAGTAAACATGTAAATGTGATATAAGCGGTTAAGTTGCAACCTTTAAAAAGGGTCAGACATCCTCCAGAACAACCTAAGTTGTACCAAGTCCATCCAAGGCACTGGCCAAAGTTTCCAAGCTGGCTTGTTAGATGGAAGATACTGGTGGTGTGGTGCCTTCATTCTTGGTTTTCTGGGCTGAAATGTAGGGTTTGGTGGATACAACGTGCATTTATGGGGTAAATATACAACACATATAAAGCTCGATGATCAAATTGTTTTTCAACCCAACAGCAATAATCAGATCACAAAAGAGAGAGAGCATGTGAAGCCACTATAATAAGAGCATTGTATATAACCAAAGTTCCTATTTTGAGTGGCTGAGTTATTGGAATAAGATGGGCATCTCCAGCTCTTTTCAGGGCAACATCTTGTCCAATAAACACTCTCACACTAGTTTCAGGGTAAAAGTGTAAAAAAAGTATTCCGGATGTTCCTAGCTGCCCTAAGCTATGACATTTGCTCCTTCTGAAGGGTCCCATTCTGTTATGATCACCTCACAGTAATAAATCCTGTCTCTATGTGTTGTTTCTTGCAGGTAAACTATGACCACTTTGCTATTAGTGTTTGTGTATTTGCGAGTCATCACTGCAGCCTTCTCTGTGGAGCTTTCAGGTACGTACAGGGAGTGAGACCACTGCTCGGTGCTGCACACAGTATCTAGCAAGCCAGCGTGTTGCAGATTGTGTCCCTCACAAAAAGCAACACCTTTTGTTTAACAAGCTTGCCTATGAGTTTATTCATTTCCCCCATAAGTAACAGGGGCCTTCTTTTTGGCCACTGCACTGCCTCACCATGTTGCTGCTACTGTGCTCAGGATGGTAAAAGATAGTTACAGCTCGAGTGCCTAAATCTTCAGTACTACATCAGTTGAATAGTGTACTAAAATTAGGCCTGTGCAAATAAGGAATATTTGACTTGGATTCAGTTGCAGCCAATTCATAGGATAGTGATTCGATCTGGAGATTCAAATCATGGTCCCAAATCAATTCATCTCCAGAAGATTTGGTGCTGATTCGAAGAGATTTGGAAATTCAGCCATAGACTATAATGGAGAATCACTGAAATACCTATACCTGTGTCATTCTTTGGCTGATTTGGATAAAAATTGCAGGGATGGTAACCCCTTCTGAGGGCATGATGTGTGCCAAGTTTCAAGGAGATAGGCAAACTGTACCTCGAATGGCTGAAAGCTAAACTCATGTTGTGTGTGTTAAGGCAGATTTGGATGAAAACAGCAGGGATGGTAACCCCGTCTGAGGATGTGAGGCCTACCAAGTTTCAAGGAGATAGTGTAGGGGTTTCACTGCCACGGAAAATATAGCTTTCTTTTTAAGAAGTGTTGGGGGGAAACAAGAACAAATATAAATTGAAAGAAATGGATTGGGTAGGGATAAATAGAGGAATTCTAGTTAGTAAGCTATATCCAATCCTTTCCAAGAACAGAAAGTAGCAGGAGACTGACTAGGTAGGAAGCAAAGCTAATCCAGTACCTTTCAGATGCTATTGCTCAGGCAGAAACAGCTCACACAAGGCACAGAAAGCCTGCAGACAAAGGCTTATGTGCTGTTTCTATGTTCCTCCCCCAGAGCACTGTGATTGGAAGGGGACTCAGGGAAAGATCACAGTCACTGGCCAGCTACAGATGTCAGTCGTTCCTCCCCTGCTCCCCCTCCCTCTTCTCAGCTTCTGTTCCCCTGAAAGACTGCCTTCTGAATCTCTGAATCTTTTCTGAATCTCTTCCAAATAGATTTAGAGGCTCCAAATCAATTTGGAGGTCTTTTTTCCTTCTTCTGATTCAACTTGGATTTGGTGATTCAGCCTCCAAATTGGGCCAAATCTTCTCCGAATCAAATCGCAGGCTGAAGTTTTACATACCCCTAACTAAAATTCTTTGAGAGCTACCAAGACTTGAGGACCACTGTAGTCTTCAAACTTTATTTTACAGACTAAGAGTTGACAACCCACAGCCTAAGGGCTGGATCCAGTCTCCCAAACAATTTCATCCAGTCCATGAACCCAGATATCGGTGGTGTTTTGGTGGAAGGGCAATTCAGTGGCATTTCAGTAGCAGGGGGCTTCGGGGGTTGGGCTGCATGGAAAGGGGAAGGTGGTAACAAGGGGGCTGCATCAGAAGTACTAGCCCACCTCAGATCACATGACCTTATTTCAGCCTGTCACTCCAAAACAGTGACTAACCTCTGTCTAAGATTGTACAGTCATATACTGGAAACTTGTGGGAGCAGTTTATAAAATAGAGGCTACTTTGTAAATGTTGGTGGTTATGGCTGGTGGGTGTGATTAATTCATCTTGCATTATCTTCTCACAATCTTTGGGCTGGCAGACAATGGTGATGGACTGGAAGTGAGGATACCTGAACAGTCTCCTCTGAAAGTTGTGCTGGGAAACTCTCTGATTATCCCCTGCTACTTCAGCGACCCAATAGATTATGATACCATCTCTCCTCTGACCCCAAGAATCAAATGGAGCAGACTCTCTGATGGGAAGGAAGTAGTCTTGCTAGTGGCCACAGATGGGAAAGTTCGAATCAACACTGAGTACAAGGAGGTGATATCTATGCCCAATTATCCTGCCATCCCCACTGATGCCAGCTTGGAAATCAAGGCATTAAGGTCCAATGACAGTGGGATTTATCGCTGTGGAGTGATGCATGGTATCGAGGACAGACAGGACACAATTGAGGTCATAGTGAAAGGTGAGACACTGCTTCAATACTACATTTGGGAAATAGAGCTGTAGGCTGATTTGGTTAGGCAGAAAGGAGAAGGGTGCAATATATTTGCAAAGGGTGTGACTCTTTTGGGAAGTCCTTATGTCTTGATTAAATCAGGATCAGCGTGAGTCATCATCAAGCAGCTAAGCAGGAGTGAAACAGGCTGGACTACTGGTTTATCCTAAAGTGGACAGGGACTGGAATTCCAGGCTAAATAGATGAATGAAGTAATTGTGTGTGGCAGAACTAGCTGGACCACTATTCTGGGCAGCCGACAGGATCAATGCTGGACAAAAGGAGCTCCTGGTCTGAAAAGGTACAGCAAGAAACCAGAGTGTAAGGACTTTTAGTCTCACCTGCCTTGCTAGGAGATATGGTACTAAGTAGAGACAACTGGTCTTTTCTGAAAGAACATGTAAATTCTTTTCCAGAAACATACAAGTAGCTGTATGTTGCCTCATACTCAGGTAGCAGTCCACGATAACCCTTATATCCTTTTCTGCAGGTGAGATAAACTCTTTTCCTGGAATGGTTTAGACAGGGATGACCCTGATTTGATCAGGGCGTTTGACTCACTGACATCCTGAAGTCCCTTCCAGACCTATTCTTTCTGACTCTAATCCGTCCTATGCCAGGCTGAGTATGCATACAGCCAATTTTTTTAAATGGTCACTATCTACGGAAAAATAGAGCTTAAATATGATAGCAGTACATATGAAGGCTCCAGGCCTTCCTGTATATTTGTGCAATGGCCAGCACACCAGATATCTAGCAGGTGATGGGTGCTGGTACACTAAGTGAGGAAAAATGGAATATGTTTAGGGAATAGTGGGCCACCTGTGCAAAAATGATGCATGGCTGATGCATTATTTTCCACGTGCAATGTAATGCCTCTTTACTGGCTTGCTAAATCCTTTGAAAGGGAAGATGGTGAAGGGCAGATCATTCAGTGACTGATCTGTGCACATGTGTGTGTGTGCCGGCCAATGTGTTTTCCAGGAGTCGTGTTCCATTACAGAGCCATCTCCACCAGGTACACCTTGAACTTTGAGAAGGCAAAGCAGGCCTGTATTCAGAACAGTGCTGTCATCGCAACCCCCGAACAGCTGCAGGCTGCCTATGAAGATGGGTTTGAACAGTGTGATGCCGGCTGGCTGGCTGATCAGACTGTCAGGTAATTAGCTGAAGATGGCAAAGGAGGGCACTGAAAGGGGAAGGAAAGGGGTATACAGCCAAAAGGACTGCTAGGACACCGGTTCAAATCTAGTCTCTGGTTAATTGTAACCAGCAACGGTTACACTCCTCTATTCACCTGGTGTGACATGAGCTGGTGGATCTCAACCCATTTCCCAGCGGTTAAATATCTCCATCAGGAAACTACTTCCATTGCTGGTTTGCTTGGCAATCGTTGCTTAAGACCTAAGGACTGAATGTCTCGCAGGCTGAGAATGGTGGTTTAGTCACAGTCCATGCAAACTGCTTCCTGTGCCAAGCTCAGGAGATATGGCTACATCTTGAACACGTCAATTAGGGCGTCAGGGAAGCCTGAAAACGAGCTCCTCTCTCTGCACTAGTGTCTTTGGTGAATGGCTGGATGATCCTCCCCTTTCACCTTATCATGCTCAGGTATGAGAAGGACTAGGCCTCCTTCTTCCTCTTTCCCCGTCCAGGAAAAACTGAATGGTTTTGGTTAACCTGTGCTAAACACCCCATATACAGAGATCTTTAGATTCTAGTTCTGATTCTCTACCACCTGTTTCAGCTCATCCCAATGGCCTTCCACCACCCAACATTGCAACAGAAACCCCCCCGTCCCTCCCCCATGACGTCTGTTTACTCACTGGGCATTTCCCGTGCACTCTCTCTCTCAGGTACCCTATCCATTTCCCTCGGGAGCGTTGCTATGGTGACAAAGACGAGTTTCCTGGCGTGAGAACTTACGGTGTTCGGGAGACTGACGAAACATATGACGTCTATTGTTATGCAGAAGAAATAAAAGGTGGTCTTTGGTTTCTCAATAATTGCACAAAGGGACAGGATGGCTAGACCTTGCATATCCTTATGACAGATAATAATAGAGCCAAAAGGGCCAGAGATGAGATAAATTGGGGGTGGAAGAGCCCTTGCTGACACTGGATTACCCCCACTATCCTCTCTGGTTTTAAATAACTAAGTTAATGGTGCTCCCATGACTACTTTAGGAGGCTATTCCACTGTCTTACTGCTCAGACTTAATTATCAAACCTAAAAGGATCTGTGTCATACTCCTATAACATATGTCCCCTTGTTTCACTTTTGAATATTCATCCCCACCTTTTTTGCCACTTGTAGATAGGTATGTCACCCCCAGAGTTGTCACTCATGCAAGTCATACATAGGCAGCTCTTTTTATCTTTCCTCCCAATGACCAGCTTCCAAGGACAAAAGACAAGGGTTGGGAGAATTGGGTGATGGAAGAATTAAGCCTCAAGGCAAATCATTGACTTTATGAATTGTGATTAATGCAGGTCAAGTCTTCTATGCCACTTCCCCAGCGAAGTTTACTTTCCAGGAAGCTGCAGAGAAATGCCAGAGTCTTGGAGCCCGTTTGGCCACCACAGGAGAGCTGTACCTGGCCTGGAAGGGTGGCATGGATGTGTGCAGTGCAGGCTGGCTGGCAGACCAAAGCGTTAGGTACCCCATCTCCAAGGCACGTCCAAACTGCGGTGGGAACCTGGTGGGGGTGCGAACAGTATACCTGTATGTCAATCAGACTGGGTACCCTCACCCCCATACTCGCTATGATGCCATCTGCTACACAGGTGAGTGCCCTGAGTGCGCTGACTTGAGTACAGTGCATCCATTGGTGTTAGTAAGCAGCAAATGCCAAGAGCCAGAGGCAGTGCTTCCCAGCCAGAGCTGAATTATCACAGACCTGTGAATTAGAAATACAACCCCCGCCACCTTGTTATGTCCCGTGCATCTAGTATGTGACTGCTTAGCACAGTCTGTTCTCTGGTGTTTTGTCTATCCCAATTTTAAGTGATGAGACTTCTCTAGTTTCCCTTGGAAGACTATTCCATAGTCTCATCTATGAAAAACAATTAATTAAATAAATATCTGAACATCTCCTTCTTGTGCTTTAGGTAACTAATATTCTATTCTCCCACAGAGAGAAGCATGTGCAGAGGGGTGTTGTTTCATATGGATTTCTTTTTTAATACAGGCTGCTATTTATTTTGGAAAAGGCAAGATCAAGGCCTTACAAATGAAGTAGAAAGTTGTGTGGTTTATGGTGATCTTATTTCCAAGGGATATTTATTTCAGAGACTTAGGTCAATCCCCCAGAAAAGCTTTAGTTCTACATAGAGAGCTCCATTTTGCCAGAGAAGCATACAATAATTCCCCAGCACCAAAGATATATATCTTTTAGACATCTAAGGACCAGGACATGAAGGACCTTAAAGATAAGGACCAAGACTTTAAGATCATTTAAATTTCTATGGAAAGCCAGTGTAGGAAGAAGAGTACAGATCTAAGGTGATTAAAATGGCCAGTGTTGCAGAGGAGGCTTCTTCTGTATTTTCTGGCATCCTCTAAGTGCTGAAGGCTTCCTGGCTATGTGTAGAGCAGATAAGAGGTGACAAAGGTGTGAATAAGAGAGGCCAAGTCACCATCTGCCAGGATGGGATAGAAATAAGATGGTTGAATAGGTGTTGATATGTGAGAGCTTTGCCTAAGTGAGGGATGAAAAGTGCTCCTAAGCTGCAAGCTAATTAACTGCTTGTGGGTACGAATCTTCATCATGAAGTCTCAGGACCTCCTCATCAACTGCCCCCTGGTCTTGGCCAAAGAAACCGTTTATGTAACCTGGAAAAGGAAGCTCAACAGGGGGTACTCTGTGATTGGGGGATCTATATCCTATCCTTAGTTATCTCACGTCTCTGGACAGAGTCCTTCTGTGGGGCATCCACTGGTGCTCTAAATGTCTCCAAAGAGCAGTGGGCACTGCTGGGGGTTCTCTGTTTGGTGTCTGGATCCCCCATTTTAAACACTTGACATTTCCTTCCCTGTTTTTCCCGTGAGTTATTCCAGGTATTCAGTGTAGACCTGGATATGTGGCCTTCCCTCTCCAGTAACAGGAGTTTTAGCTCTAGGGTGTAAGCAGGAAGTGAGGGAAACATGACTCAAGCACATCCCCATTCTCATCATCATGTCATACTGCAAACACTTGAGTCCTCTCATTTGACCTGTTCATCTAGTGGCTGCATGTAGTTGTAGGGAAAGACCAAGGAGAGAAGTGACCTGAGTGGGACTCCGGGAGCGAGAGGTTTCATGGTAGTAGTAATTGTCTTCTTCTGTCCTTCACTCCCTGGCTCAAATTTTCTGTGCAGCATTACCGAAGAGTCCATGCTTTCTTCCTCCTGTTTGGGACTTTGAATTTTAAATTCCCGGCTGCAGGCACTAGAGGTCACTAAAGCCTACAATAATCGTAGGCTACCCCAGAGTCTCAGCGTTAGGAGGGCTACACAAAGGAGGTGGAAAGGGAGGGCTGACTGCCTATCGCAGGGTCAGCAATGTTTAGGGGGAGAGTGCCAAAAACGCCAGCAATCTCAAGTTGTAAGATGTTGCCATGGGGCAAATGCTGGGGGAGTCATAAGAGGCCTAATCCTTGTTGTGGCATCACAGCCCTGGCCCCTTCCCTGCCGTCAGCCCAAGGCATGCATATCAAGATATTGACATATCTAAGCAAAATGCCTTCATGTGCCACGCTCCGGCATGCATGCAAGGGGTTGTCTACCCCAGCCTAACCCATGTGAGAGCTATGGAGCATACAGGAACTGAAACAAGGATTTACCCTTTAAGTCAGTGAAAATACTCTGGGTTGTGGGAGATTGTAGGGGCCCAGTGGGGAAATGATTGGTATTTTACTTTTGCAAATACAAGGATTATTCCTCCAGACAAGTGCAGCTGCTAGGTATATTCCAATCAATGCGAGGCAGGCCAGTGCCAGGTGTGACAAGTCAGTTTTCAAGATGGAAGAGCTACCAGGTGGTCCACAGGCCATCTGCTCACATGACCTATCTCTCATCACAGTAGCATCTCCCCTTATAACATCTGTACACCCACTCCATCATGTATCCTTGCTGCTATCACATCATCTTCTCCCTCTCCCCTTACACCCACCCCTTGATCCACAGCCCCACACCCATCCAATCAGCCATCTCCTGTCAGAGCAGCTGCACTCCCAACCCCTCTCTTGAGATAGCATCCAGAAACAAATTTATTCCATTAAGCCTGACTCTAGTAGACTGTCCCTTGCAGTGGTCAGTAAAGGACACATTGTCTCTCGATATAGGCGAGGACTTTGAAGGTTTGGTCCCGGAGAATTTCACCGATGAAACAGCGGGTGAATTGGGCAGTGCCTTCACCATCCAAACTGTCACTCGAACTGAAGTAGAGCTACCTCTCCCACACAACGTCACGGAGGAGGAAGCTCGTGGCAGCATTGCGACCCTGGGGCCAATTGACATTACGCCCACTGCCTCAGAGCTGTATGAAGGCTTCACGGTGACACCTGGTCTTTTTGCCACCGGCATTACTGCTGAAACAGCTTTCACGGAGGCAGAGAACGTGACTGAAGAGGAAGCCACACCAGTGTGGGCCATTCCTGAAGAGGTCACTACCTGGGCACTGGAGACTTTCTACACCAGCGAGGCACCAGAGGTGAGCTCGGTGGAGGAGGCCTTGGGGGTGACTGCCACCCCAGAACTAGAGTCTGCCTCAGCATTTACAGTGGAAGAACAGATTGTGCAGGTGACAGCCGCTCCTGACATCGCACTCATTCCTGAGCAGCCCATTTCTCCCACTGGTAAGTCACAGGGATAACAAGAAACCTCGCAATCCATTTCCTGGTGGGCTGGCCACACAGCTGCTTCAGCTGACAAAACCTAAGTACTGCCCAGCTAGAAAAGAGGAGATCAGATCTGGGCATACCCAGCTCAGCCTTTCCTTTGCCTCAAACACCAGATAGCAAGATGTGTCCCTGTCCTCCCCTCTGTGCATGAAACAGGAGTAGTGAGGAGGAGACTGAAGGGCACCTCATGTTATCACAGAACAGCCCCAGTCATTTGGTGCTTAGAACTACATTGTCACACTTCAAAATCCTGTGTGCAACCCTCCTCAGCCACTGCATCATCTGTTTTGTAGGAAGAATAGGAGACCCCTGGGATATCCCCATCTTTACTAAAGCAGATTCCAGTAAATAGTGTTTCAATTGAATAGTTTCAGCAGACATTGCTCCTACCAAGCTGGTTTTGAAGGTTCTTCCAGCATGTGCATCTGGGGTGGGAGAGGGTCTCCGAGTCCATGTCTCACTGCTGTCTTGCTTTTCCCACCAGGTGTTGTATTTCATTACCGACCGGCCACCAACAGATATTCCCTCAATTTTGTCCAAGCCCAACAGGCCTGCCTGGATAACAATGCTATCATTGCTACTCCCGAACAGCTGCAGGCGGCCTATGAGGCTGGCTTTGATCAATGTGATGCTGGCTGGCTGCGGGACCAGACAGTCAGGTAAGATCAGGTCAGGTCAAGTGAAGACACCCTTGAAAGAAATATACAGCAACTAGACTGAGCCTTCTGGGTTTGGGAAAGGGTTCTCTCAAACGAGCCCTGTAGCTCCATTTACAACAGGATCCAGTTACCTGAAACAGAGGAAAACACAATTCAGTCTGTAGCATAATGTGCTCTTGAACTGTGAATGCCTCCCCATATATGTCAGGACTCGTAGTAGACACGATATCTTTTATTAGACCAACAAGATTTTTGCAAAAAAAATTCTTTAATTGCAAGTTTTCGGACATAAACACCCTTCATCAGGCATATGTGTTGCATTTCCCTCTTTTGTGGAGTGCTCACCGCATGTTTCCAAACCATACTCAAGACTTTTGGCACCTCTAAATGCTAAAGGTCCCTGCTGCTGCTGTTAGTAATCAGTGGGGAATTTACTTCCCTTTCCCTTGAACATGCTCCTTGAATTCTGAGACATTCAGGGTCCTCACTGAGGCGCTCGCTTTCTTTTCCCTTTGAAAGATATCCCATTGTGACTCCACGGAGCAGATGTGTAGGAGACAAGGACAGCTCCCCAGGCGTTCGGACATATGGCATGCGCCCAGCATCAGAGATGTATGACGTATACTGTTACATTGACCGACTGAAGGGTATGTTCTGCATGTTCCTCTGAATATTTATGTTGGCGAAGGCAGAGAGGGGGTATGCAGCAGGGCTGTGCAAAATGGCACCGTTCCATTTTGACTTGCATTTCGATGTTTCAACAGAACAGCATTTCGTTTCAAATTTTGTTTCAATTCAAAACCGTTGTTCCATTTTGTTTCATCGAAACAGTTTCACTGTTTCAACATTTTGCCCATAAGCTATAATGGGGAACTTGAAACAGCCTATAACTATGTCATTTCAGGCCTTATTTGGATGAAGCTTCCAGGAATGGTAGCCCCTTATGAGGGCATGAAGCCTACCAAGTTTTAGGGAGATAGGTACAGGAGTTTGGGGGAAACTGCACCTCAAATCTTAAAAGTAAAACTCATATCACGTGTATGTGTTAAGCCACAGTGGGGTCAAAACTGCAGGCATGCTAGCCCTTGCTGAGGCCACAAAGCCTGCCAAGTTTCAAGGAGATCAGTGCAGGAATTTGGGGGAAACTGCACCTCAAGCTGTGGACAAGCAAAACTTGTGACACTTTATGTGTTAAGGTGCAGCGGGGTGAAAGCTGCAGGGATGGTAGCCCCTGCTGTGGCCATGAAGACTGCCAGCTGTTAAGGAGATAGGTGTAGGGGGAGTCTGGGTTCTGGGGCCCTGCACCTCTAGCTGCTGACAGGCAAAACTCATGACATGGGTGACACTATGTGTGTTAAAGTGCAGCAGGGTGAAAGCTGCAGGGATGGTAGCCCCTGCTGGGTCCATGAAGCCTGGAAGCTATCAAGGATTTAGGTGCAGGGCTTCTGGGTTCTGGGGCCCTGCACCTCTAGCTGCTACAAGCAAAACTTGTGACATGAGTGGGTGACTGTTTGTGTGTGTTCAGGTGCGCCCTCACTCAACTGACACTAAGGCAGAAAGCAGGGCGGTGCAAACAATGCTGCCTTTTATGCAGTTTTTCCATCCCCCCCAAAGCACTGGGATTGGAAGGGACCTCAGGGAAGGATACAGACACTGACCAGCTGCACAGTCCATAATGAGAGCACTCCTTCCCCACCCTCTTCCCCTTCCCTCTCCTTACTTTAGTTTCTGTTTCCCTGAAGGCAAGCCCAGCTTGAGGTCCGAAACTTTTCAAAAACTTCGAAACATTTCAGCTTGCCTCATTTCACTTCAAGGCTGTTTTGAAGCTCTCTGTTTTGTTTCAATTTTGCTGTTTCGAGCTCAAAACAAGTCAAAACGGCATCAAAATGAAACTGCTGGGGAAATGTTGCGCACCCCTAGCATGCAGTTTGTGCAGGAGGGTCTGATCTATCCATAGGAAATGAGACTCCTAGGTGTTAAGAACTCTTGGTTTTTTCCCCTAGGTGAGGTGTTCTTTGCAACCCAGCCAGGTCAGTTCACCTTCCAAGAAGCCCGGGAATACTGTGAAAGCCAAAATTCCACCTTGGCCTCAACTGGACAACTCCAGGCTGCCTGGAAGCTGGGCCTAGATAGATGCCATGCTGGCTGGCTTGCTGATGGCAGCCTCCGATATCCTATTGTTACCCCACGTGCTGCATGTGGTGGAGACAAACCTGGAGTGAGGACCATCTACCTGAACCCTAACCAAACAGGATTTCCTGACCCACTGTCAAGGCACCACGCATACTGTTTCAGAGGTACCATCTACTCTTCCTAGCGTACAATGCCCTGGTCACAAGGAAAACGATGTCTTCTCTGGGAAGAGGACTTCATGAGGGCAATGGTTACGCTGTAGTTCTACTTTATACTAAGTGGTGTTAACCACAAGTAGCTGTTTCTTGCCAAGACACACAGGGACAACAGATTGTTCTTTTATATTCATTTTATTGTCATGGAAATGGAAAACTCAGGATAGACAAGACCCATTAAGTCTCATACAGTTTATACTTTTGTTAGTGTAGATTAACCTCCTTGACATCAGTAATGAGAAATGTTATATACTTATTTATAGCTATCCTTATATTGTTTTTCTGCTTGAGGCTATTTGAGGAGCAGCCTCAGGCACCTGGGACAGAGAGAGGATATTCATAGAAATTCCTTTCAATATCTTTCTGTTCCAGCCCTGCCATCTCTGCAGGAAGTTGAAGGGGCTACCCCATTCTTTGAAGAAGAGCTGATTGCAACCCAAGTGATCCCTGGAGTGGAGGAAGTGCCTTCTGGGGAAGAGACAACTGTGGAAACGGAGCTTGCCACTGGACCTGAAAATCAGACAGAATGGGGAGCAGAAGTCTTTCCAACTGACATATCATTGCTATCAGGTGGGTCACATTTCTCCTTGGGTGGTGGGTCACATCAGAGTGAGAAAATGTGGGACGGTGGCAATCGAGAAATACCATAACTTGTCCTCGCTAAGGCTTGTTAAGTAGAATCACTGTCTGAATCCAGCTGAGAAACAGAGCGAGGAAGGAAAAAGTTCTGTGCCGCTCTCTTTATGAGAAGTTAATTTCTGACCCAAGAATCTACATTCATCTCACATGCACCTTTTAGCTGAGCTACTCTCTGAGCCCCGAAGCTCAAAAGAAGTTCACTCTTCTGAAACACACTGAGTGAAACGTAGTATTTTTCATGGATATTTCATTATTCACAGGCAACCCATGACAAACTGGATTTCTGGTAAAGGGAAAGGGTATTTTGAAAAGTAGATGGAAGTGTGGACTCTGGTCACTTTAATTTACTTAGAGCAAATAAAACCACTTTAATTTACTTAGACTTTCTGTTGTAACCTGTGTGCACATAGTTACCACTGGTGTGGCTGTAAATTTAGTACACTGAGCTTTAGACACACTCATTTCTGGAAAACTTAGCCTACACATGCGGTTTTTTTTCTGAAGGTGATTCAGTGAACATCTTAAAACCAAACAGGCCACGCTTTCATAACAGAAACTCAAATCAACCCTACAATAAAATATCAGTGCAGGTAGTAGCTGTGATCTACCTTTCAATAACACATGGATGGATGTATTGGAGAGAAAAATCAATCAAGAAACTAATTTCAGATTCTGACTTCCAAGAAGGACATAACTTAAAGCCAGAAACCAAAGCTTCCTCCAAACAGGATGCCATGCCCTATCTGCAGAAACAGCAGTGGTTTCCACCTATGACTCTTGGACTAGGAGCTTTGTCTTAAAGGCCATCCTTTAGGGATTTGTGCTGTCGTAGGAGGTTTTAAATTCCAGTGTTTTTCCAGTTATTTAAAAGATAATCTGCATTAACAAATGTTCTGGTAAGAAGGGAGATCTGGGAGGTGTGTAGAACTTTCTGCTCTCATCCTCATGGTCCGTCATTTCATTTTATGAGATGTCAGTTTGGGAGCAAAATCAAACGGGATGTTATTAATAGCTCTTTAAGACCAGTTTGTTAAACCTTTTTTTTTCTGATCGCTCTCTCTCTCCCTTCTTTTCCAGTGAGTCCATCTGTTTTCCCTCCTGTTAGTGCAATACCAGAAGAAACAAGTGCAGAGGCTTCTGTCAGTGGTGTGTCAGGGGACATCTCTGCATCTGGAGAGCCTCAAATCAGCGGTGAACCAACAATTTCAGGCTGGGTATCTGGAGCCCCAGACGTAAGCGGGGAACCAACATCTGGAATTTTTGAACCTAGCGGAGAACCCTCAGGGATTGGAGAAAGTGGAATGCCATCTGCAGATCTGGATATCAGTGGCCTCGTTTCTGGAGAGAGTGGTCTCCCCTCGGGGGACATAAGTGGAATGCCCCCAGTAATTATTGATGTCAGTGGTTTACCTTCTGGAGAGGAAGACCTAGTAGTGTCTGCTTCTGGAATCCCAGACATCAGTGGGATGCCATCTGGAGAGGAAATCAGTGAGCTTCCAGAAATCAGTGGACTGCCTTCTGGAATTAGTGGAGAAGTCTCTGGTGTTGAACTAACCAGTGGCCTTCCATCTGGAGAGGAAAGTGGACTGCCATCTGGTATTCCTACTGTCTACATTGACCATACCACTTTGGTGGAAGTTGTAACAACTGCAGCAGAAAGGGAACAGGAAGGGAAAGGAGTAATTGGGGTCAGTGGTGAAGGAGACCTGTCAGGTTTACCCTCTGCTGCATGGGACATCAGTGGGTTCCCCTCAGGAGCTGATATCAGCGGAGAACCCTCTGGCATACCTGATATCAGCGGAGCACCGTCGGGAATACCCGATATCAGTGGGTTGCCCTCAGGAGTGGACATCAGCGGAATGCCCTCTGGGATACCTGATATCAGTGGATTACCTTCAGGAATTGATATCAGTGGAGCACCCTCTGGGATACCTGACATAAGTGGTTTTGTTGACCTCAGTGGCCTGGTTTCTGGTGGTGATGAAAGTGGTGAGCCCTCAGGCATTACCTTTATAAATGCCAGTGTGGTTGAAGTGACAACCCCTTCCATTACAGAAGCAGAAGCAAAAGAGATTTTGGAAATCAGTGGATTGCCTTCAGGAGAGGAAGATATATCAGGCATGGTATCTGGAATTTTAGATGTTAGTGGGTTGCCTTCAGGGCTAGTAGACTTCAGTGGGGATGTTTCGGGAATGCCTGAAATAAGTGGACTTCCAAGTGGAATACCCGACATCAGTGGAGAAATCTCTGGTGTTGAGGTCAGTAGTGGCCAGCCCTCTGGTGTTTATGATTATAGTGGGCTCCAGTCTGGCCTTCCCACTATCTCTCTTGTGGATACAACCTTGGTAGAAGTTGTAACACAGACATCTGTTGCACAGGAGGCAGGGGAAGGGCCATCTGGGGTGTTAGAAATTAGTGGACTTCCTTCAGGGGAAAGAGAAACATCTGGAGAAGTGTCTGGAATGGTGGATATTAGTGGCTTGCCCTCAGGGACAGTAGACACCAGTGGGGAGCCATCAAGTGTTCCATATTTTAGTGGAGACATCTCTGGAGTCACAGACCTAAGTGGACTGACCTCAGTAGTGACTGAAGTTAGTGGGGAGGAATCAGGACTTCCAGAAGTGACATTAATTACTTCTGATCTAGAAGAAGTAGTGACAAAGCCTACAGTTTCACAGGAGGTAGGTGGAGAAACAGCTATCACAGTCCCACATGTCTTTGAACCAAGTGGAGATGCTTCGGCATCTGGCGAAAGTAGTGGGGAAACATCTGCATTGCCTGAAATTAGTCCAGAAACATCAACAGCTTATGAAATCAGTGGTGAAATGTCAGCATTCCCTGAAGCTGCCACAGAATCATCCACAGCTCGTGAAATCAGTGGCGAAACATCAGCATTGCCCGAAATCAGCATTGAGACATCAACAGTTCATGAAACCTATGGTGAAACATCTGCATTCCCTGAAATTAGCATAGAAACTTCAACTGTTCATGAAACCAGCGGTGAAACATCTGCACTGCCTGAAATTCACATAGAAACTGCTACAGTTCAGGAAACCAGCGGTGAAACATCAGCATTGCCTGAAATTATGGCACCAGTGATGAAACATCAGCATTGCCCGAAATTAGTATAGAAACTGCTACAGTTGGTGGCACCAGTGATGAAACATCAGCATTGCCCGAAATTAGCATAGAAACTGCTACCGTTCATGAAACCAGCAGTGAAACATCCACATTGCCTGAAATCAGCACAGAAACTGCTACACTTCGTGAATCCAGTGGTGAAACATCCACATTCCCTGAAACTAGCACTGACACATCTGGCATATCTTTGGTCAGTGGCGAATCTTCTGGAACACCGGAAGAGAGGAGGGAAATTTCTACGGATACTTCAGGAACACATACACACACTATCCCAGACATCTCAGGAGAAACCTCTGCCCCAGACATTGTAATCAGTACCAGTATTCCAGATGTTGAATTAACACAAGAGCCCAAGGGTCCTGAAGAGGCCCAGCTTGAAATAGAGTCCTCTACTCCTATGGTGTCAGGACAAGAGACAGAAACAGCTGCTGTTGTAGAAACTCTACTGATATCACCCACTGCCACTGCTATCCTGCCTCAAGTTTCACAAGAAGCAACAGAAGTTCCAAGGCTCACTGCAGAAGGTACTGTTAAAAATGTATGTTGTTCTTCCAGGGGGCCTCCGCAGATGTGCTGACTTCTCTTTTATAAAAGGGGATTTGGGGGTTCTATATAGCAACATAATATAATAAATATAATGAATTATTACACTAAGGAATGTAATAAAAAGGTAATTAACTTGCCTAATTAAGTTGTAGATGAGGCTTGCCAAGCTAGATCAAATCATGGGGCCATCAAGCCCAGCATCCTAGATTTCTCCCAGCAACTGATGATGCTTCAGAGGAAGGTAGAATTGTGCAGCTCTGCCCATGGCAGCAGGATGAGGGGATACTCCTTTCTCATGCCTGCAGTAGAATATGCCTTGAAATAGGAATATTCAATTGCTTCTATTTAATAAACAAGCACAGCAATCAGTTTTATAATTGGCATCACAGTTTTCTCATGCATCTCTCCCTGGTGTTTGTGACTGACCTTCTGTATAGTCAAGCAAAATAGAGTAACCTGAAATCAAAGATAACAGCAAATTAATATAGTAACTGCAGAGTGCAAAAGCACTGAGGTATAGATAGCTGGCATCTCCGTGTACTGTGTCCAGTACTGTGTCCAGTTTTGGGCCCCATACTTCAAGAAGAATGTGGGCAGATTGGTGAGAGTCCAGGGCAAAGTGACAAAAATGATTAGGAGCCTAGGAAGCAAGACTTAAGAGAAAAGGCTGAAAGAACTCGAGATATTTAGTCTGGAGAAGAGTGAACTGAGGGGAGATTTGATAACAGTCTTCAAGTCCCTGAGGGGCAATTATAGAGAGGATGGAGATAGGCCTTTCTCTGTGGCCATAGGGGATGCGACTAGCAGCAATGGCTTCAAGCTACAGTAAGGAAAATTTAGGTTGGAGATTAGAAGGAACTTTCTGACTATGTAGATCGGGGTAGGCAATGTTTTTTGGCTGGAGTGCCGAAAAAACTGCAATGCCTACCTTGGAAGGTGCTGGAGTGCCAACATGCTGGAGCCCGGAGCAGCTGTTTGCCACCTCCCAGCTGCAGCCGGCCCATGGAGCCCAGTCTGCTTGCAGCAGGGCTTGCGGCCTTCCAGCTTCCTGCTGGGAGCAGCCTGGGCTTCGTGGCTGGCAGCAGTTGCTTAGAGCCCAGCTGGTGGTGGTATGCCAAGCAAAATGGCCTTGCGTGCCATGTTCAGAGGTTTCATAGTTTCATAGTAGCTAGGGTCAGGAGGGACCTGAACAGATCATCTAGCCTGACCCCCTGCCACAGGCAGGAATGAATGCTGGGTTCACAAGA
>JAGPOW010003364.1:13932384-13953086 GCA_030014935.1 Caiman crocodilus
ACAGATCATCTAGCCTGACCCCCTGCCACAGGCAGGAATGAATGCTGGGTTCACAAGACCCCAGACAGGTGATTGTCCAACCTCCTCTTGAATTTGCCCGAAGTAGGGGCGAGGACCACTTCCTTGGGAAGTTGGTTCCAGATTTTGGCCACCCTAACTGTAAAATATTGCCTTTTGGTCTTTAACCTAAACCTATTCTCCATCAGCTTCTTACCATTGTTCCTTGTCACCTCAGGTGGTGCTGGGGAGAAAAGAGCTCTGCCTATTGGCTGTTGATCCACCCTGATGAGCTTGTAGGCAGCCACCAGATCCCCCCTCAGCCTCCTCTTGCTGAGGCTGAACAGGTTCAGGTCCCTCAGTCTCTCCTTGTAGAGCCTGTCCTGCTGCCGCTGCCCTCTCACCAAGCGGGTGGCCCTCCTCTGACCCCTCTCCAGGCTGGCCGCATCCCTTTTGAAGTGCGGCACCCAGTACTGGACGCAGTACTCCAGCTGCAGCCTGAACAAAGTCACATAGAGGGGGAGTATCACCACTCTGAGGCAGGAATCACCTCTCTGTGGCAGGAATCAATGCTGCAGTCACTTAATTTATTGATGAGGATGAGGTAAGGGACAGTGTCAAAGGCCTTAAAGTCTAGAAAGGCTATGTCCACAGCAACATCATCATCCAAGGATTTAGTTACTTGGTCATAAAAGGCAATCAGGTTGGTCTGGCAGGACCTGCCTTTGGTGAACCCATGCTGATTGCCCCAAGCATGATCTCCTCTGCAGGCTCCCCACATATGTGCTCCTTGATGATCCTCTCCAAGAGCTTCCTGAGCACCGAGGTGAGGCTTACAAGTCTATAGTTACTTGGGTCCTCCTTCCTCCTCTTCTTGAAAATTGGGACCACGTTAGCCAATTTCCAGTCCCCTAGCACCTGATGACCACGAATGCTCATACAGCTGAGCCAAGGGCTCCATGATGACCCCCACCAGCTACCTCAACACCCTTGGGTGGAGGGCATCTGGACCTGCAGATTTAAAAGTTGCTGACCCCTGATGTAAATGATCAAGGTTTGGAACAAGCTAGCTAGAGAAGCTGTGGAATCTCCATCTCTGCAAAGTTTCAAGAACAAGTTGAACAGATGCTTCACTGGGATGGTTTAGTTGGGGACAATCCTGCCTTGAGCAGGGGGCTAGACTAGATTACCTTGTGAGGTCCCTTCCAGCCCTACTTTCCTATGATCCTATGATCTTTTAATTGTGCTGCCATACCTTCATTACACAGGTGCAAAAGGTATTGGAATAAATTTGGCTAATATGTTCTCTCTTGGTGGTTACAGTTGCACCCAAGACATGTGATGAGAACCCCTGCGGCGCTGGCACCTGCCAAGAACGAGATGGAGGTATCACTTGCTTGTGCCCACCTGGGTACATGGGGGATCGCTGTGATATAGGTAAGCTCTGTCCTCAGCTTTGTTGGAGATGTGGGAAAAGGAGAAAATATGTGTTGGCCAAAAGAAAGTGCCATTGTGGACATGTCCATGACTACAGTGTATCTGAGGCAGACTGTGGAGAGTTAATTTTCCTTTTGTCATGGGCAGTACAGAGAAAACTGGGAGACCTTGTTCTCCCCAAATCCTATCAAAGCTAGTTGTTCTTTTCACCCTGACTCTATAGGAGGATTTAAGCCTGGCTTTTTAAATGGTGCAAGGGGGAGGCAGAGAAGTTGGCTACCAGGAAACATTCATCACTCTTCTATTTCCTTATCCCTTATGATGTAGAGACAACCACTTGACATCCAGAGTATTGGGACTGCTGTGTACTTGTGAATGAATGCCTTGGCTTCATAAACGTTTGTTACGGCACAGTAGGTCTGTTGTTATAGATTTTCTGGCTTCTTGAGTTGATGCTTAAGGGATTAAAAGGGGCAAAAAGGAGCCACTCTGCTCTCTGAGTTGTACAGGTCAGAGCACTAGGTGTACCGGTCAACCCACATTTGTAGTCCTTTACATTGTTTTTTGGCAATGTGTGGGTGTACAGGCACGATCTCCGCTCCGTTGGCCCTGCTTGGGATGCCAGGTGCCAATCTGCCCACCAAAATCTAGCTGATATTTCACTACATACAGCAGCCAAGCGTTGTCATATCCAAAAAGTCTCACCCCATTTTTTCTGCACATTTAGCCACACCAAGGGTCCAGATGACTGTGCCTTGGTATCTCAGGCCCAGTGGTGCTTGGGAAATGTAAGAAAATATATCTCTGCAAAGCCTTTAGAGGAATAGAAGTGAGTAAATGAGTTTCTGGTTTGTGTATTGAATCTTGTGCCTCTGTTTGCAACCAGAACTGGATACAGAGAATGAAGTATGTGAGATGTGTGATGATCGAATTTGTAGATCAAATTAATTTTGGCTTTTATGCCTGTGCTGATATCTCTCTGTTCCACTGTACTCTTTCTTTTGCCAGCCCCCTAACTGTCTATGGCTTGGTAGGTTCAGTTGTATGTGTCAATATAAATGGCGTCAGTATTCAAGATTACAAAAGCTTTATGGTGAAAAGTTCATATTATTTTTTTGGCCGGTCTCCAGCTCAGTATTATTCAGTCTCTCCAGTGGTTGTGTGAGTGGCCAGACATGATGTGCTAGAACGTTTTGTTGAAAAGGTCAGCCCTTAAGAATTAAAAAGAATATTATTCCTCAACAATCATTTACCTGGTGGCTATTGCCGCCTCACAGAGAGGAGAGCAGAGTCAGGGCTTACATGGAGCTCTTTGGTATTTCTATTCAGGGTACAGTTTCACTTTGTTACAAGCAAGGAATAAGTCTGGACTAGCCCATCTAAAGATTTTAATAAGTAAGGAAGGGCCTGAGTATGACTGTTATTGTATATACATTAGGATGCAGCTGTGTATCTGTTTTACATGCACAATTGTGCATCTGAGGTTTTTGTACATTTGCCCCTGTAAATTTTAGTTTATATGTCATATAGTACATAAATGCAATCGTATTTGTTTCAGCAACTTCTAGCTAAAAATATTGCCCATCATTTCTTCCAAAACTATTTTCTTAAGCTTAACTGACATAGACCACACTTGAAAGTGGCTTTGGGTTTACAGAGGTGCATTTGGCAGCAGTGCCAAATGGTCAGAGCAGAAAGTTCGTTCCAAATTCCATTTCTGTGGCTGAATGACTCAGATAACTTGGAGAAGTCACTTCATTTCTTTATTCTTCAGTTTTCTCCTCTTTAAAACAGAGATAATAATAACCTACCTCAGAGGTGAGATGTGAAGCTTAATTCACTTCTAATCATAATGCACTTGAGATTGTTATATGGAAGATGGCCTAGAAGTGAAAAATATTATTTTATAATGTCTCAAGGGGGCATAAAGCTTATAACATTTCTGATATATCCATGCTCTCTTGCTCACCCCTTGTTTCCTTTCCCCTTGTCTTACCAATAAAATAATTACTTGGTCTGGTGATTCCTATGATGCTGTATCCTATTCAAGTTCTTCATTTAGTTTAGCTATGTAATCCTACTCCAGTCTGTTTCTTTTGGTTTAGACATGTAATCCTACTCCAGCCTGTTTCTTTTCCTCATACATCCACAGAAGCCGCATACATATGAAGGACAAATCTTTGTTACTTTTTACACATAAAGAAGGTGGAGGACAAGTGACAAGATCCAGCTTTGGATCTGGTTAAGCTTCAGTTGCGTAGAAGCTAAATGAGCCTCTGCAGTCTCCATCAGCAGGGAACAGTGCAGAGCTGCTCTGTAGAAAGCAGTCATCCCTTTGAGCAAATGCTAATCAGGATCCCTCAGTGCAGTAGGAGGGACACTGTGCTGCAGGGAAAGGTGTGTGTGACTCAGAAACTTGGGCAGTTTCTTTCTGAGTCACTATTAATCCCAGTGCCGCTTAGCTGGGGCCTGCTGTGAGCCTGAGAGTGGAGTGGATGATGAAGAAGTACAATTACTGGATCACTGCTCCTTTATGGGACCTGGCATGGGGCTTGGTGCTGCGTTTCCGGAGCAGCTCGGATCATGAGACGTTTTTGCAGGAGTAACTGGTAATGTTATTGGCCTACAACTGCCACCATGTTTCATGCATAAATGATGGCATGTCAGTGAGAGGGACGGTGAAGAGGTGACTAAACATTTGGACTTAGCAAATAGGGCGTAAGGGAAAAAAGTTTATTTTTGTTTCTTTTATCAATTTATAACTTGCACACAAACAGATTGCAAAACTCTTGTGCTAATTTATTGTCCAAAATGCTTGACAAATCTCTTCAGAGAGGGATATGTGGCCCATAGCTCATTTGTGAACAGCTTGTTGCGAATCTTCAAAATGTTAAATGTGGTAAGCTACAAAAATAACAGCGTTTTGTTTTGGTTTTCAAGTCAGAGAATTTGCATAAGTGAGTGACAACAGCAGGGAGTTCAAACAATTACGTGTCATAAATTAGTTATGTGATTCAATCTGTGTTCAATGAATATTCCAGCGTTCATGTTAAAAACATGCCTTTTTATACGAACAAAGTTTATTTGTTAAGACACTTACGGAGCGTGGAAGTGATCCCTAT
This sequence comes from Caiman crocodilus, assembly GCA_030014935.1. Taxonomy (NCBI): domain Eukaryota; kingdom Metazoa; phylum Chordata; order Crocodylia; family Alligatoridae; genus Caiman; species Caiman crocodilus. Next base: position 13,936,941 of record JAGPOW010003364.1, read on the forward strand.
GCAGAGGCAATACAAGTCCCATTTAAAAGCGGAATGTAGTAGTTAGACTGGCCTGTCTGCTAGGGGATGAATTGCATCTAGAGAACAGACATAAATGTTGCACAAAGTGATTTTTTTTTAAAATGGAACAAATATCTGCACAGGTTTGTTTTTTTTCCAGTGTAATCCCAGCTAGTCTTCACAGTGTTTTGGGATTCTTTGAGATCAACGGTATTAGATAAATGAAACAGAGAAGTCTGCATGCACAGAACAATAGTAGTATTTAATAATCTGTCCAAAATGCTCCCTTGATTTGGGTCTGCCTGTGTCTCATCTTTCTCATTTAGGGAGCTCTATAGGACAGGACTATTTGGATAGCCTTCATTTTGGGTTGTGCTGAGCATTTGTTGGTACATTGCCACAAAAAATAAATAACATTAACCTGCAATAAGTCAGGGCTGAATCTAATTCACCTTGCAAAAGGAGCCCAAAGCAATGAGCAACAGAAAGAGTGACTTCAGTGTTCTGAGCCTGCCTTTTTAGGGTTTCAAATGGATTGCATTATCTTTTTTAAATGATGATTTTTAAAAAGGGAAGTTTCTCTGTTCTGCATGATATATTTCATGAATATGTGAATGTCAATGATGGGAGTATCATCCAGTTGGCAAAAGATTACCTTTACAGTGCTGGTGTTTTCAAGGTTTCTAGGCAAAGGAATGATCTAGGGCCAGCAAGTGCTTGTCTGTACTCAACAATCGTATTCACACCCTTCAGTCACACAAGCCTAAATCTTGAAGAGTTGCTTGTGGAACTGGTCTCACCATCCGCAAGTTTCCATGGGCAGAGCAGAGCCTGTTTACAACTAGCTAGTGACTTTAAAAACTTCGCTCAGGGCAAGGGGAAAATGTGATTTGCTGAAATGACAATTTACAAACAGGCTTGAATCACGCAGGTGGGTGCTGTATTACAGGGCCGGTTGCCCACAGAGGCAACCCTGCTAAAGTTGGCCTAAATGTGTACTGTGTGTCTTCATGGCCTGAAGCCCAAAGGATCTGTCTTTGTTCCCAGGAGAAGAAAAATCTTTAAGAAGTCATAAAATAGGCACAAGCAGAGTGCCTATTGAGCCATCAGATTATTTGGTGCTGCTTGGCTATATTTAAAAGTCACATGTTTATGTGTTTAATTAAAAACCTGCTGTGAGGCTAGAACCTAAAGTCTTGGGCCAGTATTTTTGTATATGTAGTGAGCTGCCCTTTTACGTAGAATAGGCTGGAGCTAAGGAGGCCTGCGATTCTTTGGTTGTCCATGCTTGTTCTCAGCTCTTGCGAAGATCACAAGGGGAGGGCTCCACAAAACCAAGACATTTTCCTGTTAAGTGGCTGCATTTTGTAGTTTAATGGAACACATTCCACTTATGGCAAGTTTTTTAGCCCTCTGCTATGTACCGAGGCTCAGGTTTAATTATGTAATATTTTTCTGCAGCGTAAGAGGTAAAATTCGACTTTCTTCATATGAGCTTGCGGCACTGTTTATCTGTTCTGTTCAAAGTCTTTCACTTTCTTAATCAAATCGTTTCTCCTCAGATTTGATTTGATTTCTCCTACCCTGGGGGTCTTTAAGAGGAGGTTAGACGAACACCTTGCTGAGGTTGTTTGACCCCAGTATTGTTCCCTGCCATGGCAGGGGGTCGGACTTGATGATCTGCTCAGGTCCCTTCCGACCCTACCAACTATGAAACTATAAGATCAGGATCTGGTTACAGCATTGCAGATCATGTCATTATAGTCTTAGCTGTCCCCCAAACTGCTGGTGGGGTGAGGGACAGTGCTTGGGAAGCGAGGAGGAACTCTTCTTTCTTTTACCGTCAGAAGAGAAGCCACGCTATTCCCAGGAGCCCCTGGAATGTAGAGTTTTGGAGTCTAAATTAGCTACTTTTTACTTTCTAAAAGGCAATTATTTGGCTTGTTTGGTCCCCTGTTTAGAAGTTCAAGCTTGTGAGAAGCCCCTATAAAAGCCAGCCCTAGTGGGGTCGGTTGCACATATTGAAAAAATCCTGCTTTTCATGCTTCAAGTTTCACTTTCTGCGGCCTGATGCCAGGAGTCTGCATGCTAGAGTGCATTTCCAAACAGTTTACTCAGTTTTAAAAAAGCCATAGACATTGTTCAGTATCTCGCTGATGCTTAACCTCCTGCCTGCTTGCTGGTTCCACCTTAGAAAACATTTTAAAGCCAGAACTAACTTTGTTTTATTAATATTCAAGACCGTCTGTGATATAGGCTATCATCTATGAAATACATCCATATTTAGTTTTTTAAAACCTCTTACAATTGTTAATGAGTATAAGATTTTAAACTGCTGAAAGTAAAAAAGATCTGATACGCCCTGTTTTCACCACCGGCCCTGTTTGTTCCCTTTTGCAAGTCACTGAACTTTATAGTAAAAGTAAATAGCTGGCTGGTGTCACTTTTGTTCACTTTGGTTTCTCTTTCCAGTTCCCATGCTCTATCACAACTTACAAAAGCAAAAGTGCTTCAGAATATTTATTTTGTACCTAACACTGCCAGAATAGAGTAGGACTACGAATGTGCAGTATTTGAGAAAGTTAGAGAGCCTAGGTAGAAAATAATGAAGCTAATATTATTTTCTGGGTTTGTCTAAATAAAGGGTTCAGATTAATCCTGCTGCTCCTTTGCTTTCTTCAGTCAACAACTTAAAACGATTGAATACAAAGTCCAATTCTTATTTTTAAATAACCATAAAAATGTTAGGCCTGAAACTCCAGCCTTTTTAAAAACAATGTTGTGACAATACATTTGAATGGCCTTTTAAAATGTCTGATGATCTTGGGTAAGTATAAATCATGTTTTAAAGACTCATTAATTTCCTGATGCCCTCAAGAAGTGAATTAATAATATGCTTTAAATGTGCTGCCTATTCTCAGTTCCACAATGCATTGTCTTCCCTAGGTTTTCTCTTGGACTGAAAGCTCTTATTGGGGCTGTCTCATTCTGTATACTCTACTATGCCAAGTACATTGTTAACACTTAAATAATAAGAATAGATTTTTCTTCCTGTCCTCGAAGAGAAACTTTTCGAGGGAGTCACCTGGAGAGTCAAATGAAAAGACAAAGATTTTTTTTTTAATTTGTATAACTTACTAAATAACTAATCTACCCAAGAGAGCACACAATTCACCGGCAGACTTTCTTATATGCCTGAAGAAGGATGTTTGCGCCTGAAAGCTTGCAAAGAACAGTTATTCCAACTATTTAGTTGGTCTAATAAAAGATAGCACGTCTACCCAAAGAATCTTGTCTGCCTGTGTCCTTAGACCAACACGGCTACAACTAACAACCCCACTAACAAGATCAGCTGTGTATGTTCTTTCACGTGTTAAAATACATGACAGCTGACTGCTGCTTAGAGGTCTCTGCAGCCTAACATCAACTGAGTCTCTGCTGTGGTGTGCCTGACTGAAATTTCTCTAAATCATTACGATTAGGATGGTAAAAAGGAATATTAACACATAAAGTATTGTTTTCCAGGCTGGCTGCAGGTGTGTAATATATATTTGTGGCTTCTGAAGAGTTGACAAAATATAGGCATTAAGTAATAGATTGGATTTGGTTAAGCGTGGGTTTTACTGCGGTTTCCTTCTCATGTAAATCCAGTGAGTTTAGGCTCATAGGAAGTATCAGAGATCCACACCCAGACCCATTCTCCAGTATATCTAGAGACTGCATCCCTAATGATATTAATACTAGGTAAAATGATGAAATATCTCTAACACCATGTCTGAACAAGGTGAATGGAGAATAAGTAATGCCAGCTCTAAATATTTTGATGTGTGCAAGACTGAAAATCCTGCTAACTGTATAGAATAGATGCTTTCTAATACAGAGGAAGGTATATTGCCTCCCCCAAAAAGCAAACGGGTAATTTGATATTTATTATCCTCCTATGTTTCAAATATCATTTTAAAAATATTTGCAGAATGCATATTGAAAACAATAATTTGTATTTCCTCCTTGTATTGTTTGTTGTGCTAAAACTATTTAAATGTACACTCTCTCTCTCTCTGAATATATATAATATATACGAGCTATATATTTATATATATTATATATATATGCATGTGTGTGCATGTATAAAGCAATTATACGATATGTATAATATGTACAGTGCATATTATATACAACATCTCCAAAAGGAAGTTCTGTTCGAATGTTATTTTCTGAACTGAGATTTGGTGCAGTGCATACCCCACGTGTATATCTGCTGTCCTTCTTTGTCTAGGACTTGGATAGGTGAAACCACTGCACCTGAAAGAGATCTTGGATGCATAAAGTGTTTAGTCCCCATTAATGAAGAAAATCAAGAGCCCACTATATGGAATTTCCTGCTCAACATTCTGCTTTAGCTCCTTTATATGCTTTATCCCCATTTCAACAGTGCTCTTTCCACTTAAAAGAAGCTAACAGACAAAGGAGAACCTTTCCTTACTTGTTCAGGTGATGTCCACTGTGATTGGCATGAACTTCTGCTGCTACTGCTCTTGGGAAACCTGGTGCTGACTAGGATTGAAGTCATCCCTCCATATAGGTTGGGTTCTTTCTTGCATTTTAAATCTCCTAGGGTTCAAAGACATGAGCTGATAAGCAGCAACCAATCTGACTTGGCTGGTTTTTTCTACTATGTGAATAGTTTCCACTTTCTTTTGGAATGTCACAAAATGCTTGGTGGTAATGTTAATGAAAGCAGCACATTTACCTTTCCTCCCATCACACTTAAAATAATGACTGAGAAAATATGAATGTTGTTAAAGGTCAGTCCAGAGAAACTAGTCCTGCTTCCAAAGAAAAGCAAATGGAAAAAGTGGGTTAAATGACTCATAACCCATTGCAAGAATATTTGGAAAATCCACTGAGACACAAACTAGAATGGACATGACAAAGGATCTGAGTCCTAAAGCATAAGCTAGTTACAAGCTGTGGCCAGGAAGAATTTTCCCCATTATTTAGTACTTTAGTTAGATGCCTTTTAGGCACTTTGCACTTTTCTCAGAAGCATCTAGTATTGGTCTCTGTGGATAGCAAGGCAGAGAGGCAAGGTAGATCACTGGCCTGCTCTCAGGCAGCTACGAAAAGAATATTTGCTTGTGATAGACCACTTCCCTGGTCTGGCATGTCAGGAAAGAGCATCCCCGGGTTATATTGACTCTTGGCCTGCTCCATTGCAGCGGAAGACAAAATACTGAACTTGATGGATCATTGTTCTGCTCTCGTATGGCCATTTCCATGTTCTGCTCTACTTCATCTTCTGTTTTCCATTAACCTATCTTGTCCTGAAGTGCACTGTGGAGTGTAAGCCAAATGACTTCTCTTAAATTCAGCATCTTTAAAGATTTTCAGCAGTTTGGAGGCTAACAGGACTCTGAAAGAAAGAATAGTCTCATCAGAGGATCTAACCAGCAACTCTTTTTAGTCCACAGTCCTTTGTGTATACGTTTTAACACTTTTACTTTCTTACCCGTGTTCTTTCATGTCTCGAGTTGAGCATCTCTGCAGCCTTTTTCATTCCAATTATTTTTCTTTCTGATTTCAAGGCTCAGCAAAGAATAGGACTGAAGTTCAGGCTAAATGGTTAATAAGGTCTTCTCCTTTCAATGAGATATACATTTTATGGCATACAAGTACAAACTGGCCATTGTGATTACAGTCTGAGCATGAAATCCCCATTTCTTCTTTTTCTCTCCCGGTGCTGATGTGTTATTAAGGCAATGGCATATATTGTCTGTGGTGATGGTAGCAGGCAGAATGGAAAACCTAGGAGACTTGGGATCAAATTCTGACAAACACAAAGATCTCTTTGCACCTCTGGAACAATTCATAGAGTTTATGATTAGCCAAGCATCTTCCCAAGGTGAGGAACTCTGTGGCTTCTGTAAAGTAAGGGAAACTGCCTCTCTGCCAGCACCTTTCAGCCCATAGCTAACAAAGAGGTGGAAGAAGGCCCCGAGTGCACAGCATTTCAATCTACCTTGCCAAAGAAGTGACTCATAGGGCCAACCCTCGGTTCATCGAGGGAGGAAAAAGTGGGTGGCTTAGAACAACCCTCACCTCCCCAATCTTAGCTGCACCAAGCTGCACTCTGGAGCAGGTGAGGATTCAGTTAGGAAGAGCCAGGTCTGAGGAGTGAACCAAGAAGAGATAGAAGGGAGACGAAGCTGTATTTAGGGTATTTCTTTCCTTTAAGAGAAGGCAACTTCTGTCTGGAAGCCCATTAGCTAATGGAAGCTGAGATATAGCCCCAGGTTTACATGTTTGATCAAGTCAGACAGGGAAAGTAGACAAAGAAGAGACATGCGAGATGTCAAAAGGTACCAATCAGATTATTACTGAAAGACATCCTGAGCACCCCTGCTGACATTGCTCTAATATCATCACATCACGTGGCAGAAATTTGAATGGAAAAATGATCTCTTTCTTCTATGGTGGATAGGGCTTTTTTGCTTTTTTCTTCGGCAATAGTTGGGTTGGCATGTTGCTGTAGCCATAACAGTGCAAGAAATATGTGAGAAGCAAAGGGGTTGGGGTTTTTTTGGTTATATCCTTTATTGGCCCAACTGTATAGTTGGTGGAGATGTTAGACAAGCTTTTGGGCATCAAATGTCCTTCTTCAGGTCATTGCAACACTGTGACTGGCCAAGGATTCAGTAGTAGCAGCAGTTTGAAAAACAAGCCCATTGTTCACTCGCAAGTTCTCCCCAAACTATTGATGCTTCCTCCTGAACAAGCAAGGAAATCTTGTTGGTGGGGTTCCCTGCCTAGGGTCCTAATGGCAGCCCTTCATTTCTTGCAGACATTGATGAGTGCCACTCAAGCCCCTGTCTGAATGGAGCTACCTGCGTTGATGGCATCGACTCTTTCAAATGCTTATGCCTTCCCAGCTACGGAGGGGACCTGTGTAAGATCGGTACGGCCTACTTGGCTTCAGCTAATTTTACTAACAGCTGCACCCCTGAAAAAAATTACTCCTCTCCCCCAAAAACTGCTCCCATCAGTCCTGCCTTCATCTCAATAAGCTAACCCCTAACAGCAGATAAAACACATCTGTGTAGAAAAGGTTGCATCATTTGCATATACATTTTTATTATTTTTTTCATCACAACATCTTGTTTCACTGAGAAATTTTTCTTTGCTGCTAGGAGACCATGGTAGCATTCACTGCCTTCTAGGGGAACTGGTATCTTTCTGGCCCTTCTTAAAGAGAGAAATAACACATTTTCTTGAAGCTTTGTCTGGTGCAACTGAACACTGGACTTAGGAGTATTCATTATGAGCAAAGATATGCTTTTGGGTCACAGAAAGTCTTTGTGTCCATCTATAATAACAGAACAATGTCCCATGTCCCAAGCACATCCTCCTACTTCATGAACCTTCTCTGCTCCTCTGAATATCAGTAGAAGATGCATGATTTGAACCAGGTGAAATGACCACATTTTACTCTGCAAGAGTTCACTTGCAAAAAGCTTCAGTCGTTCCTATGAATTCTTCAAGATTCAACTTGGCATGACATTTGTGTCATTTCCTGCAATGAACACAGCTTTTCATGGCAAAAATGGCAAGGAGTGCAAATCTTTGAGATAAAAAAGGGGGAAGTTGTATTTTTTCATCAAAATGGTACTTTCCTGTCTACAATCCATCTGTTAATGAGATCTTGACATTGCATTGTCAATAATGCAACATTCAAGTTGGCCACTTCCCTGGATAACAGTGAAAAAAATTCCAGAGAAAAAGATCTTTCATTATCTTGAGGAGGCAGAATGGATGACCTAAATACTTCCCATTTTCTAACTTCTGAGCGTCTCTAAGAACATCTGTGAGCTAAGTGACCTTTTAGATGAGTTCTTCTGTGCTATACACACAATCAGTCATTCTTAATGACTCAAAAGTTCAGAGATAGTGCCATTTAATATATATATATTTCACCTGCTTCTCATAGATGATCACTCCACATTTTCCACAAGTAGCTGCTATATGCAAGAACCCAGGGATTTCCTATGAAATGTTCTGCTGAGGTTGTACATCATTCCCTATCCCATCCCAGCAATTGTAATAGTTCTGAGGTGACAATTAACCACCAGAAAAAGAATTTAGACTTAGAAAGACCTATTATATTTGTCCTCACCTCATCTTGTATGTCTCCATTGGAGGTGAGATGGAGGCAAGTAAGGATTGTGAGCACTGTCACAATTCCAGGTGCCAGGGGTGGCCCATGAAATCCATTAAGGAACTGGGCAGAAAAAGAGTATTGAAAGACTGCACCAACCAGCCCATCCATGGCGGGTTAGCCACTGAAGTCTGCAGAGTGTCCATGAGCCTTCCTGGTTCAAGAGCACTGCAGCAACAGAGTAAGAGGAGCTGGTAAGTCTAAAGCAGAGGGCACTCTGGCATGGAAAGTGGACAGGTGAAGAAATTATGGAAGGTAGAACATATTCCTTGAAAGGGGAAAGGAGGGCTTTGGCAGAGAGTAATAATGACACTTGACCACCCCCAAGGCAACACACAGCCGAGAGAGGATGGTCGATAAGCCCGCTGCCACTGAAAGGCTGCTGTGAAATAAACCTCCATGGTGCCCCTTCTTGAGCTCCCATTAGCACTAATGCTACACATCCACCTCATCTGTGGCTTCATCACACTTCTTTGCTTTCTTCTTTTGGATCTCGCTGTGGCAACTCCTTGCATCTGGCTTTGTGCCTTTTCTTGGATGATCTGATTCTGGCTAGTAGTCAATGCAAGAGGTGTGAGAAATGGTGGGATGTAGTACTTGCAAAGCACCAGAGGCCTGGTCATTTTAAGGTTTGAGCATAACTTCCTGCAGTGCAAGGGGCTAGTGAAAAGAAATGGTTTTACCATCAAACTGGCATCCACGCCCATTGCTGTCATTTTTGTATCTACCCCCTGACTTCTCAGTTTACATAAGATGCTTCCATTGCTGCTGATAGCCAGGGGCTTCAGAGAGGCTTGGTTTGAATTTTTAATTGCTTGTTTCTTTGTGTTTGCTCTTCCCTTTTTCCATTTTTTTAAACTCCTGTATTCTAGTTCTCCGTGTTACCTTGCTTACATCCCACCCCCCATCCTATGTCCTGAAAGTCCATTCAGGTATGTCCATAGTTTCCTCCAGAGCCCACAGGTCTATTCCCAAAATCCCTGTGGTCCATGAGTCTGTTTCCAGAACCTCTGTAACTCAAATATTCATTGCCAGGCTCCATATTTTCTTATCTATGTCTCATATATCATATGGTACCCATTTCTGAGTCTTGGTTCCCTGTTAAAAGAGACATAGAAATTCTCCCAGGCCTGGGATCCTGCAGATAAACAAGCCCATTGCCCTACATTAGGTATCTGAGAAGTATCTAGACCAACACTTCACCCCCAACCTGTTTTGATGCGAGTCAAAGCCTGCAACAATCAGCCCAGAGAGAAACTGATTTTAGCCTAAGAGAATCTCCCATAAACATCCTCTTCCTCTTGCAACTAGGACTTCAGGAGAAAAGAAATAATTCCCCTTATTAGAATACATTAAATTGGCTAGTTTCTCTGAATGGGGAAGAAAGGAGACACAGGTTTCCCTCGCTTTATGCTGTACACGCGTTCCTGGAAAAAGGTGCATAACTCAAATTCGCATAAAGGAAACCCACTTTACAATGTAACAAATAGGAATATGTTCCAAGACCTCAACTGTATTGATCCCCAGACCCACTTCTACCACTTTTACAAGACAATTTTGGTACTTGCCAACAGCAGACAGTACACACAAGGGTGGTGGTCAGTGTTACCATAATGGGGGTGGCAACTACAGAAACACATGTCGCAGACAAGGAGCGAGGAGCACAAATCCACACAGGAGACTATATTTTGGTGCACATCACTCCTACAATGCAGCTGACTGCAGGCTTCACCACGCTGATCACATAAGAGTGGATTTACCTCGCATATAACAAATTTTTGGTATAAAAGGGTCATCGCATAAGAGTGAATTGGCATATACAGAACTCACATAAAGCGAAGGGAACCTGTAATTCACTTGTTAAATTTTTCAAGCTCTGACCCCAATCATAATATGAAGAAACTCACCTATTATGTGCCTTTAAGTTGCTTTCATGGCATTTCTAAGTGGTCACCAGCATTAGCCATAAGAAGAAGCTGATGGAGAAAAAAGGCAAAGAAAGTACTTTAAAAATGGTTAGAAAAGTAAAAATCGGTCTCCCACATGGTAAGTCCTGCCTTGCATTCCTTTTCTCTGCTCTCATCCAGGTTACTTCTCTCACTGGAGAAGATTCAGAATCACACTGAGTGATGTTGCCTGCTGAATCTGAACTCTGACTTCTCCTGCCTTTCTCACTTATCACCTGTGAGCACTGATTCTGGGGATCAGAATTCAGGTCTGAAAGGCAAAAATTGCCTTATGATGCAAGAAAAATCAGCAGGACTGCAGTGAGGGGAAAGTAGTGATGTCTGGGTCTGCTTCTCAGCTGTGGACTTCTGGAACCTGACTCATGGTTTGAAACATGCAGGATTTCCTCGGTCTATTTACATTACAGCAGGACATTTAAGCCATCTCCCCTCCATAAATTATTCTTTTGATGCCGCCTCATCATTCCCCCAAGGATGTGCCATATGACATAAGCGAGATGTATTCTTTAGTGGATGTGACTGTGTATTGTACTTCTGATCTGCGAGCAGTTAGACTCCCAAGAAGTGTGTCAGGGGGCTCTCAGCCCTGATTGCATGCAGCCTCTTTTCATTCCTCTCTTGTGTGTTTCAGACCTGGAGGACTGTGAAGTGGGTTGGACCAAGTTCCAGGGCCATTGTTACAGGCACTTTGAAGAGAGAGAGACCTGGGTGGATGCTGAGACACGGTGCCGAGAACACCAGGCTCATCTGAGCAGTATCATCACCCCTGAAGAGCAAGACTTTGTGAACAGTGAGTGCTGGGGGTAACCACAAGGACCAGAGGATGGAGGGGGAACAACCAATCTGTCTGTATAGGACTTAAAAATCACCCTGCTGCCTTGCTGGTTGAATGACACTGACTCTCACAGAGTTTCTATCAAGCAAAGCTATCCCTTCCTTCAGGATGGGAGTTGTCAGGCTCAAGGACCCTAGGGCTAGAGACAGAAGTTACACGCAAACCAATTTAAGTGATCAGAAATAGGTTTAAACCTGTAACAGAACAGAAGTGCAGCACGTAAACTAGTTTCAAAATGGCCGAAACTGGTTTAAGATGAACCGGGTTAAATGGAGTTTCAGACTTAACTGATTTGGGTCAAACCAGTTTATGGAACTTCCATCCCAAACACCTTCCTGGTACAAGTTAAATCACAGTCCCCCAGCATCCCAGCATGCTTTTCAGCCCTGGGCTCAGCTATGCTGTCTGCTCCAGAGAGCAGGGCTGGCCCTGCCCCTCTGCTCTCTAGCTGGAGCAGGGATGGGGGCATGGCCCCATGAGGCAAAGGAAGCAGCTTATTCCCCCTTCCCTCCCCTCTCCCACTGGGGGACCACAGCTGGGGTCTGCCTGGCCAGGGTGTAGCAGCCCCAGCAGACTTCCCATCTGCAACCTGAAGCAAACAGAGAGAAGGAGGGGGATTTAATATCTCTCTCTGTCCCCTGTCCCACCAGCAGCCCCAGTCCACTTGGCCAAGGTGGAGCAACACTTGTCAACGATTGCCCCCCTCCCCACTCCTGTGGCAGGGAAGGGAGCATGGCCGGAGCCAGCTGGCACAGTCCTGCCCTCTGCCTCCCTCACCAGCAGCTGGGTCTGAGCCAGGCCAGCCTGCAGGTGCTGCTGAGACAAGGTGGAGGGGCCAGCCCTGGCTGGGCCCTTCCCAGTGGGCTGTGGTTCATGGGGGCTTCATGGCTACATCGCTCCCCACACCCAGGCCAGGTGGGGCTGTCATGAACCACAGCCAGCTGAGAAGGGCCCTTCCCAGCAGCTGCAGTCCTATAATAGCCCAGCCTGGCAGCCCCGCAATCGCTGCTGTTGCTGTTGCTGCCTCTACCCCTACCCCTGCTCTGCCACTCTAGGTGGGTGGATGGGAAGCTTCAGCCTGGCAGCTCCAGCTCCAGCTCCACCTGCCTTCCACCCAGTGCACCTGCCCGCAGGGCCTGCTCATCACACCAGGCAGGCAGCCAAAAGCTGGAGCTGCTGAAGGCGAGGGGAAGCTGGTGGGTGTTTAAACCCCTCCCCAATCATACTTAGCCCATGCTGGAGATGCAAGCATGTGCCTGCATTTCCAGAGTCAAAAGTGAATGTCTATTCACTTGCGAATCAGTTCAATCTTTGCAGGTTAGACTAAAGATTGAATCAATTCAAGCTCCAGCTTTTTGAATGTTTGTCCCTAGCCTAGAGGGAAACAGTCACAGCTGGTGCACATCTGCATTTGCAATGTGTTTCCAGCTTAGCCCTTCCCCAGGATGTATGATGTAAAATTAGCCTGGTAGTTCTTGCCAAGGCAGATATCTATGGGGTACAAAAGGAAACTTGGAGGGGGGCCTGTAGATCAGAGAGTACCAGGAAGCCAGAAAGGGAAGTTTGGGGGGTGGGAAAACTTGAAATGGGCAAGAAGACAGGAGTGGGAGTGCTGAGTGAGGACCAGAGCCCAGGGCAGTGAGGAGGGGAATGGGAGGCTGAGGCAGCTGGGGTGGGGCTGGACAGTGGCATCCTAGGCAGGGAGGATGGAGGGGCAGGGGCTTCTTGGGAACAGGAGCCAGACAGGGAGCCTAAAGCAGCCTCCTCCTGCTGTCCCTGAGATCCCAGTTCCCTCACATGGGCCTGGCAGGTGGCCCTGGCACTGAGGGAGCATTTCCCACCACTTTCCACCCACAGTGAGCTGAAAGCATGAGAGGGTGCCGCATGCTTGTGCTGCCTCCTCTCCAAGACGGGCGCAGGGCTGGGCTGAGGCTGGCAGCAAGCCACACTGCAGGTGTCAGACCCTGTGGGGGGGACCAGTGGGCACCCAGTGGGGAGACACAGCTGAGAAGGAATGAATTGCTCAGGAGAGTCTGCTCTGCTATCGCCTGAGGGGGGAAGCTGCGTCTCTCAGCCCACGGGACCCTCCACATCCCCTAAGGGCCACTTTGGAGGCTGGGGCTCTGGGGTGCAGGGTGATGGAGTGCCCCCTCAGCCAGGGCAGCAGAGCCTTTGCCCATGCCTTCCTGCCTCATGCTGCCCATGTGACTTGCCCGTACTGAGGCGGCAGGAGGTGGGGAACATTTGGACTCAGCCAGGCTCTGGATTGGGGCATCCAAGCAGGATGTTCTCCTTCCTGCCCTCCCTCGTGAAGCAGCAGCAGTCCAAACATCTGCACTAGGACCTGGCACCTCTGCCCAGAGGACAGCAGCCCTTGCCGGGGGGTGGCAGCCTAGCCAGGCTGCCAGCTGGAGCCAGCTTTAGCCCCATGACAACCCCATGGTGGTCCAGAAAGGCTCTAAAAAGGTTGCTACAGCACCACCTGCTCAGGCTCTCCTGCTTCCTACTTATTCCCCTTCCTGCACTGAGCTCATACCAGTTTGGTTTTGTCAGCTAGAAGAGAAAGGGAGTTAGCTGTGTTAGTCTGAAGTCAGACCACTCCTTCTGCGTCCTACAGTCCCTTCACCGTATTCAATGAAGTAAGCCCTCTGTTTACGAATGTGTATGCTATCCAGCTCTGATTGCATTTGTCTATAAAGGTGCAGATCTACCCTACCTTTGATAATTAGAGCCATCCTTCTTCAGCTGGCCCTTGATGTGGCCCAGGTGCAAACCATGTAACCAAGATGGTCCAACCACTGGCAAAGCCAAGTGGATCCTTCCAGTATTCCTCAGGACCTGTGCCGGGGGTGGGGAGCTGAAGGCAGGGGATCATCACACTCCCTTTCCCATTTCTTACTCTTGTCCCTGTCTGTCTCTTCCAGACCATGCACAGGATTACCAGTGGATCGGTCTCAGTGACAGAGCTGTTGAACATGACTTCCGTTGGTCTGATGGGAACTCCCTAGTAAGTCATGGCTGGAGAGGCAAGGGTGGTAGCTGGGATAGTGAGGGATATTTCTTTATGTATATGAAAGTCATTTCAGGAGAGAATCACATCCACACACTCAGACTCGGGCTTTTCTGCTTTATAAAGGGACAGAAACCTTTGAATCATACTAGGGCTCTGTCTGCCATTTTGGAACCATCTTTTTCTTCTGTGTTTGTACAGCATCTAGCACACAGGAATCCAGACTGTGTCGCAGACACTACCACAATACAAATAATAATGATAGTGCAACATTTCTACTGATGAAAAGGAAGGATGGGAAGGAGAGCAGTAGGCAAACTGAAAAGCAGATGCAGAGGGGGAAGCAAAGGACAAAAAGGAGAAGGAAGAGAACAAAAACAAAGTGAAAAGGCAGGGAAAAGAGCTAAAGGGGAAAGGAGAGCTGAAGGGGAACAAGGAATGTGTTTCCCGGTCTTAGAGGATGGTTTCTTATCTCTCCACAGCAATATGAGAATTGGCGGCCCAACCAGCCCGATAACTTCTTTGCCACAGGAGAGGACTGTGTCGTGATGATTTGGCATGAGCAGGGAGAGTGGAATGATGTCCCATGCAACTATCACCTCCCTTTCACGTGCAAGAAGGGAACAGGTGAGATGAAACCTGCCCGGATTTATTGCCCGAGTATTTCTAGACCCAAGCTACAGCAATAAAACCTGTAACATAAAAGCAGTCTGAATTTGCCCTACCAAGCCTCCCATTGCCAACTGACCAAAATCCCAAAGACAACACTTGAAATAACTGCCATCTGTTCCCTTTTATCTACTTTCTCTTTCATATGAAGGTATGGCTAGAGCTAATTCACTGCAGCATGCTGTGTAGCTTCTGCTTAGGTCAAAATGGAGCACAGTGTCCTGATCTGTATCCTCCAGACTATGCCAAAGCAGCTGTAGCACACATGGTTGAACTCAGTGGCTCGTGTTGTCCATGCCCAAACTCTAACCAGAAATAAGCGCTAGTCGTAGACCTGGGAATTGTCACTTATTCCATCAGTGGAATGGAGTAGATGCTTAAGCTCTGCACAGGAGCACTGCAAAAGGGCAGGTGGAGGCAAAATCTGTGTGGGTCTGAAATTGCAAAGGAGTTTTAGGGAAGCACAAGTAGAATTTGTTCATTATGTACAAGCACACACCAGTTCTTGAGAAAAAGTACCCTTGGATGTAACCGTCCAGGGTGAGCTCTCCTGGACTGACTCTCCAGGGTGAGTTTCCCCAGCTGAGGCACCCCATCCTCCCTACAGCACACCAGCCGCAGAACCGCCTGCTCTGCGCTGAGCTATTGGAGTCAGCACTAACACCACCCAGTACTGAGTCACTGACACCTAGCCCTGCTGCTCCCGAGTTCTCCTTGGGGATTTCTTATGCAAGTACTGATCAAATCAAGCCTGAAGCAAGGTCGCCATCTGGGGATGATGCAGATGTAGAGAGAGTAGACTGCCAGGATGCTTAGGCACAGTGGATAGTGCTCTTTCATAGCTCCCTTTCCTTATGTGAAGTAACAGTCTCCCACCCCTTCCTACTTCAAGGTCTAAGGTGGTGCACCTTTTCTGTCTCCGCTGACAGCAACCCCCCATGTCCCTACCTTCTCCAACCCCCTTTTAGAATTATTTTTGTCCCCTTTTCCAAGCCAAACAGTAACCCACATGCAGAGCCTAGTTTCAGCAAGCCTGATCCAAGCCATCTGTTTCCACCCACTAGGACCCCCAGTGGCAAAGAAACAACAAAAGCCTTCCTGACAGCCACTCTCTTGTGTCTGGCTCTCGCTGCGAACATGCCTTTCCGGAGAGGAAGGATGGAACCCTTTGGAATACTGTTGCTAAGTTTCCCGGCTGGCCACAGCATTTCAGTCTCCCCCGTGACTAAATTTCAGAGACAGTGGTGACCACAGCAGAATCACAAAAGGGGTTTAGTTTTTAATTAGCTGCCTTTTATTTATTGCCTCCATCTATTTCCCCCCATTACACAAAGGAAATGTTTCCTCCTTTGTTAGTTGTTTCCGGGGCCCCCTGGCCTGGCTGATGGACGTGGCGAAAAAGCAAATCAGGTCTGGGTGATGGTAGGCACTTAGCAACCCTGGCGTCAAGTGC
>JAGPOW010003364.1:13953505-13978850 GCA_030014935.1 Caiman crocodilus
GTTCCAGTATGGAAACCCCTTTCCTGTCCAGATTAAAGGTAATCACAGGGAGATGGCCATGCCCATACTGCAGGTGGGTGTGTTCAGCAGCCCGGCAGTGTAGAGCCCTCTGCTCCAACAGGCTGATGATTCATCTCTGTTTCAGAGGAGGTGGGAATTCAAGGCCTCAAACACACATGGCTTCTAATGACCCCTGGTACTTTTCCCATGAGCTACAGAGCAGGGCTTCTGCAAGCAGATCTGGGTTCTTCCTCCAAGTCACTCAAAAAGGGCCCTGTGGCTGCAAAATCAGAAATTGCTTCCCCTGCTGCTTGCATCAGTTTTCCATTGCATGGCAGCCTGGGAGGCAGGAAGGGCAAACAAGCTGGATAATGTGTAGGAGAGTTGATACAGTCAGGTGAAACATGCCTAAAGTTTTCCTAGTAATAAGGGAGTATCTTAGCCCAGCGTACACTCCAAGGGAATCACCCTGACTCTCCAAGTGGTCTGGAGTTACCATGACCACACAGCTTCCAGCCAGCATAGAGCATCTCATACTTAAACCATGTAACATTGGAGGAGGAATATTACACTTGCCATTCGGCCCATTCCTTGGGGGTGATTGAGGGAGCCCCACCAGATGCATTTCCATGATGCCCAGTGGGCTCTGTTTATGCAATTGGCCCTTTCAACCTCAGAAGCGGCTGCATCTCAATGGCAGGGAAAACAGTTCTCATATATACAACTTTGTGACAAACAGTACAAGGGAACATTGTTCAGTGACTTTGATTCTAGGGACTGAATGTTAATATAACCAGCTCCCCTGAAGCAGCAGGATTAGCCTAGAGATCTTCCTGGCGTGTGCATCTCTTATTGCGCAGTGCCTATCGTGGACCACAGTATCCAAGGAGATGCAAACTGCTCAGTGTCTTTGCTTGTCTCTACTAGTTGCCTGTGGAGACCCTCCCGTGGTAGAGAATGCCAGGACTTTTGGAAGAAAGAAGGACCGATATGAAATCAACTCCATGGTGCGATACCAGTGTAACCAGGGCTTCATACAACGCCATGTGCCCACAATTCGATGCCAGCCCAATGGCCACTGGGAGGAACCACGGATAGCCTGCATAAATCGTACGTAGCGCTCTCTCCTTTCAGTTGGCACCAAGGCCTTTCCAAACCTTTTTGAGCCTGCTGTTAGCCCTGGGAGAGCACCAGAAGTACATGGCCTATTACTGAGATTCACATACAGGGAGGGTCTGTGTTCAAAAGATGTTTGTCTTCCAAACAGGACCAGGAGAGCTGAAGCAGCAGCTCCAAAGCTTCATGAGAGTGATGCCCGGCCCTCCTGGCTGTTTCAGATGTAGGGCTGATGATTTCCAGAGGGATCTCCATCTTTTTTTTGACTGAAGGGACATTAATGAACTAGAGTGAGGAGTTCAAGACAATTGAGAGAGACATTAATAGCTGTTAGACAAGGGTGAGAACACCCCCCTCTCACACTCACACTCACATATCCAGGCAGGTGCAGGTTTGTTGCATCAGAGAAGACTCTTCCCTTGTTTTCCCTGTGTTTTGTCTCCATTAAAGGAATATAGGATCTGATATCTCCCAGGTGGGCCTGGACCACAGGGACCAGATGGAGACACAACCTTGGCTCTTCTGAGTTAGTGCGCACACCAGTCACCTGCAAGCTCCCTGTTGAGCTGGCTCCTCCATAGAGAACGTCCTGATTCTGACGGGCAATGAGGGGGGAGCCCAAGGTGGAGGCAGGGGGAGAGAAAGCCATTAAAAGAAATCTACATGGGCCCTAAAAGCAGGAGAATTTTTCTCTTTTAGACAGTGTCTTAAATGGTTTGTTTTGGCAATATCTGTGCATGGGCAGAGGCACTCAGGAAAGGTAGCAGAACGGGCGTTATGCCCTTGCTTAGGCCACCCTGAGCACTCACAGAGACTCGCTTCAGGCCTGAGTCACCCTCCCTGGCTCTCTTTGGGAAGCAGAGGCAGGAAACATGAAATAGCAAGGTGACCTGGAGTCTTGTCACCCCTCCCCCTGGCTTGCCTTCTCCACCAGGCATCTGAACAGCAACCAGCACTCCCACAGAAACATCCCCAAGCCATGTTGTTCAATTCTGGGCCTCAATTGTTCAATTGTTGTTCTCTCATTGGGTTATATAGATCTTCCTCACTCATTAATTAGCTGAAACCTGATGGAGCCAAGTCATCTACATTAAAAGTAATTCAGCTGCTTTGCTCAGGTTTGATCTGGTTGGGTTTCACCAGCTGTCACTGGATAGTTCAATGCAAGGCTACAGAAAGTTGCTGCCGAATTAGGAAGAAGGGGACAATATTCTCAATGAGAGAGAAAGGTCAAGAGTGGTGCATAGGATGATGAAGCGCTCCTGCTATTAAACTGCACTGTTCAGCTCTGGACTCTCTAGATTCAGCTGTGTGCTGTATAGGCTGCAGTCTGGCCCAGGGACTGAAGAACGACACCTGGGGCTTGTTTGCACATAGGAGCAGTTGCACAGAAAGGGAAAGATCTCTGTCTTTGACTGGCTACTCATTCCCCACCTGATAGCAGTCAGCTGGGTCCCATTGCAAGCAGAGAGGCTGTTTCACCTGGAAGGCTCTATGCTCAGGTGGAAAAGCAGCGACATGTGTTCCTGACCCTGTAATAAATGATGCCAGGATATGAGGCAGGCACTTCAGCGAATTTGAGGGAACACTTTTACCCCAAGTAATAAGAATGTTTTGCTATCTAGCTTCTCCCATCTGGGTATCTCAGATCACTTCACCAACATGCATTAAGCCTTTGCTCCTCTGATACAGGAGGTAAATCAGAATTGTCCCCATTTTACAGATGGAAAGACTGGGGAAGGGACAGAACCCAGAGCTTCTACTACTCGGTTCTGGACTATGCTTTGAGCATAATGTCTAGATTTATTCAAGGCTTCTGGGATGTCTGCTTCCTATGACTCATCAGACCTGGACAGTACCAGAGATGCTCTCCCAGCAGTGCTGGCCCATTGGTCTGAGCTACTTTGGCAGGTCTTGTGCCAAAGCAAGGAGGGGAAAAACACAGGAAGTGTCCAATGGACAAAAGTAGAGTTGTCTCCGCATAGGATGCTTTTTAACAGGCTCCCAAGAAGCACCTGGGTCTCTTTGACTTTGGTGTTTGTGGGGGGACGAGCCGTTACAACGTGAACTGAAAAATCCCAGATGATTCATTGGGTCCTGGAGTGCCGGAGGCAAGAGAAGGACCGATTGTCTGGTGGCAGGCAGGCTGGCGCCATGGCATGCTCTGCCATGCGCTGCAACCTCGGCAGTGTTTTTCCAGGGAATGAGAGGCCTAGGGCGAGCCAGCTCAGGACAAGTGGGGTCTCTGTAGCCTTCTCCTAGTAACAAGGTGTCTTTTCTTCTCCTCCTCCTTCCTCAGCCTCCACCTACCAACGTAGACTATACAAGAGAAGCTCTAGGAATCAGTCAAGAACCAATGGCAGAGCCGTACAAAGACCCACCCATTAGAGAGGGGAGAGACACGCAGAGAAGACACAGAGAGAGATTTTACGGAACAGTTATATTAACAGAGTCAATTTCTTCTTCTTCTTGTTGCTTTTGTCATATAAGGGAAAAAATTATATTAAAGAAAAACCCACCTTTTGTGTATATATAAAAAAAAAAAATTCAAAGCACCAAAGCAAAGCAAATTAGATTACAGCATTTTTACTAACCATCCGGTTCCAAGTATCTTTGTGCCTTTGGGGATGGGGAGGGAGCAGGGGCTGTGGAGGGCAGGGGGTTAAGTTAAATAATAAAGAAGATTATTTTTTCCTGATTTTATCCATGAACAATGTAATTATTTCTGTTATTTAATCTCTGGGCCGGACAACACCTTTTTTATTTTAAACAATTCTTTCACCGCTGCGGTACAGTGGGCCAGGTGGGCACGGGGCTAGCAAATAGTTGTGAAGTGCAGCTGAATGTATGAGAGGGGGGGTGCGGAGGGGAGAAGACAGCATGAATGGGGGGGTGAAGAGGAGGGGAGGTAAAAAAGCCAGGCCCGGATGCTTCTTGGTTTTCACTCCTTCCCTCCCACTGCTGGGTCCCCAGTGCCAAGTCTCCCGCCCCCAGTCCGCGTGGCAAAGCAGCTCCCATCCCGTGATGGCGCGCTCTCTTCAGGGGACCGTGCAGGACACCAGGGTTCCCTGCACCTATTTATATTTTTGAAACAGGATGATAATAATGATAATAATAAAGAGAGAAAAGCATTGGAATAATCATTTTTGGGGGCTGGGGGGGTAATTTAATTGAACTTGCTGAAATCTCCGGGATGCTGGTAGGAGCCTGTGTGCGCATGTGTAGAGCTGAGTTTTTCACCCATGGAGGGCGGGGGGGTGGGAAAGGAAGGAGACAGTCTTGGGGGAGGGGTGCTGGGGGCTTTGGGGTTTTATCTTCTTGTAAAAGAGCAAAAACAAAAAACAAATGTTTTAATGTCTTGTGCATTAAATGAGAGACTGGAAAATAGCTGTGCCTGCTGCTGTCAGCACTATTGTGAAACCTGTAAAATAAAACCTGTTATATTTTATTCTTCCTGAGGTGCTAGTTACATGATGAACTGCAAGTGGGAAGCAGCATGGTTGTGCCACAGCCCACGTGCACATGTGTGTGCGCATCCATGCCTGCCTGCATACATGTGTGCTCCTGAACACATGTCTATGTGCAGATAACCCCCACCCTGAGTTAGGGTGGGTTAAAAAAATCTCCCTGTGTGCCAACCCACATACAGCGTGAGTCTACTACAGTCATCAGCTACAGAGCTTGGCTCCAACACAGATATCCCTCAGCTCCATTGGCACCACCTAGGATGGTGAACGTTTTGGGAGGGTGGTAAAGTATATTCACTATAAGGAGGGGATGTACGGCACATGCAGGCATTTGGATGGGGGCATGCCTTCCTCAGGTGTGTGAGAGTGAATGGGAACAACAGGGAGGCACGGGGGCAAAGCTGAAAGCAAAAAAGCAGAGCAGCAGATCAGGTGGAAGAGGAATTGGAGTGACACCTGAGGAGGGTGCAGGGCTAATTTGTGGCAAGCCTGCCTAAAAAGGTTGCCTCCTACTGCCTTCAAGCCATGAGCAAAATGCAGCCTTCTTTGTAGGACTGAACTCGGGTGAGCACAGAGAGCAGCAGGCAGGAGCAGGTCACATATAGACTGCCCCCCACAATGTTGGGGATGCTCAAAAGTGAGAGTAGCTCTCTCTTGAGGGCCCAAAGCAGACATCTGAGTGCCTACTGCCATCCTTCAGACCACCCGCTGCCGTCCCAGATGAGAAGCAGGGATGGAGCCTACATCCTTAGACTACAGATGAGCTAAAGAAGTATCTCCCTCCCTTTGTGACTTATTCCTCACAGCTCTTTTCATCTTCCCCCTCCCCAGCATCACACAGCATCTCCTTTCTCCAGGAGGCTTGGGTGTAGTAGCAACCCTGCCTTATGCACTCCCTCACAACACTTCCCATTTACAATGGCCCCTGTTATTCACACTCCCTCAAGTAACCACCTACCTGACTCCAGGGGAGCAGCAAACATTGCTCACATAGCATATTAACATCAGCTGCACTGGATACATTTTTAATACAATTTAGGGGCTACAAATAAGGACAAGGGAGCAGCATTGCATACCCAGCCATCTCTCTACCCCTATCAACACATACCCCGTGCAACAGGCTCTGCTTTTTGTCTCACCACTGACTATAGCACCTGAGACCTTCCCAGCTGCATGCAGTTCCTCTCATGAAGACTTTCGCCCACACCCACTTGAAGAAGACTCCACAGGTCCTAGGCAGCAATAGCACGCCACATTTCCTAAGTGGCTTATACTAAGGACAAGGGATTAATTAAGCCTAATTAGAGAAATAACCAATGAGCCTGCAAATATGGAGGGACAAGCTCAGCCCTGTGATGCTGTCAGAATCTGTTTCAGGGGTATGAAGAGTTCTGGGAGCTTGCTGTTTGAGGTGGTGCATAAGAGGCAAAGACAACAAAGAGGTTTTGTGCGGTACATAAAGGCACTGAGATAAATAGTGTTTTAAGACCCTCGAGAAAGTCCTTTTTAAGGTTTCAGAGGTTGGGCGAGGCACCAAAACTGAACTAGTTGTTTCTGTTTCAAAAAACACTTGTGGTATCTAAAAAACATGCAGGGAGATGAGGGGCATGGGTGTCCTTCCTCCAGTTATGGGGTGTGGACAGGTGGTGTAGCAAGGAGCTGAGCCTTCCAGCTTCTTCCACCTCAGCCTATGGAAAGGGTCATCTGTCCTGGGCTTTAAAACCCCGCTTCTCCTCCACCTCCGTTCTCCTCTCCAGTACCCTCGGTTAACCCACCTCCTAGCTTTAAGCCAAGAGCCCTCAGACATTTCCCCTTTAAACTCCTTTCCCTGGTGTTGCAGCTATGCTGGTGAACACTAGGACCAACCCTATGGCTGGGAACAGAGATGAAGCTGCACGTCTCTAGGACTTTCTTCAATGCTTTATTAGAAGAGGGCCAAGAAAATACATCATTTCATAACAAAACATTCACAAACAAGAATTAAAGTGGAGTGTGGGAGAGGGGGCGCATGGAGAACCAGGCACGGCCACCAGAGACCTGCATCCAGCATGCACACAATCCTTTTTGAAATGTCTCCCCTCATAATGTGGCCTGAAAAAGTCTAAGTGTGTCCAGACCCTAAGAGGAGGGTAAGGGGGGAAAAGAAGGGGCTGGAGGAGGAAAGAAAAAAGAGGGAATCTCTAGTCTCTAAGCACAGAGACTCAGAGCTATACCTAACATCTCTGATTCGCGGGAAGGGGCCTCCACACCTGAGGAGGTGGGCCAGGACTTTGGTGAGATGCAAGTCAACACGTGTCTTGCTGAATGATCACTTGCTCACGTTGAGAATGAGGGCAGGTGGGGCGGACAGGGGAGATCTTGGTTTGTGCTCCATCTGTAGTCAACCTGATGTTTTCCAGGGTGGCGGGTGACTGGGATGGGACAGCAGAGCAGTCTGTGTGCTAAAGGTATCCAGTCCCTCTTGGTGCCTGTGAAACTGAAGCTGGAGGAGGGTATTTTTGTTGGGTGTTGGCCTCTACAAGTGGAGAATCGATCTGATCCTGTGTGTGAGCCTGTCACTTGGCACCCAGCAGCACCTCCTTGACCCATTCCAAGGGACTGAACCAGCAGGTTCAGACACCAATCCCCCCCTCCACCCCATGAGAGATACCGTCTCAGGCTGCCTCACCTAGCAGGTGTGATGGAGGATGGGGGCACCATTCCCCGCCAAGGGAGAAGTGCAGAGGTGGCGCTAGGTCAGCGAGAGGCCACGGCTCTTTAAATAATGCAATCCAGGCAGCACCAGACAGGGAAGTGTCCGCTGGCAAAAAGGGAGCCCCTCCCCTTTCCTTAACTCAGCTTGTAGCAGAAGACCCCAAACTTCCCCTTCTTGGGGAAGCCAAAGCTCCGGATGCCCGGCTCTAGAGGGCCACAGTTGGGCCGGGGGGAGGCAATAGGGTAGCGGATGCTGCCGTCTGCCAACCAGCCGCTTTCGCAGTGATCCAGATTAAAGAGCTTCCACGCGACATAGAGCTGACCCACTTTGGCGATTTCGGCGCCGTCGTCCTGGCAGGCCTGCTTGGCCTCTTCCAAGGTTAGCTTGGCTGGATGAGTCAGGTAGTAAACCTTCCCTGTGGGGAAGGGGAGGCAGGATCACTGGGAGGCAGAACAATACCCGCCATGGTCCCCCTCTGCACACAAATCCCATGGTCCTGCAGCAGATACTTGGCACTTGGGAGCTTGTCCCATCTCTGCCTGCCTATGACAGAGATCTAAGGAATCGTAGGAAAGTAGGACTGGAAGGGCTCTCCAGAGGTCAACCAGCCCCACTCTCCCTGCAGCTGAGCTCTGATTGCCATGGGCTTAGAAGTCCTATATCCTCTAACAAAGGGGATTTTAGGCCACCAGCCTAGCAATACCAGCTTTGCCAGGAAACTCTGCAAGCATAAAGGATTCTCTTGTGGCCACTTCCCTATTCTATGGCCATTTTCTGCCAGCAAAATGAAGAACTGGGTCCCATTTCATCACTGACTAAGACTCAGTTGGTTCCCCTGATGCCCACCCAGTCTGGTGCTGTGTTATTCATTGGGCCGTTTCAATCTCTCTGTTTGCTCTGGCCTTTCATTTCACAGCCACCTGAAAACTAAATGTAGCAAGTGTTTTCCTGAGCCCCAAAAGGCAGCTGCTATAGCATGGATGGAGCAGAGCTGGGGTTTACCAGCACAAAACATCACTGTATAATGCTCAGCGTGGGATAGGAAGGAGCATCCTACTTCCAGCTCGAATCGTAGCAGAAAAGCCCATACCACTAGGGACATCTACTGCAGCCCTGGACTAAAATGGCCTTGAGCATTTAGGAAGGTGACTGGAATTGCCTGAGGTCCAAACGTCGCAGGGTCAGCATCCCAGGCCTTGGGTCCATGATAACCAGAGCTCTAGGTCTGCCGTTTCAGCTGGCTGAGAACAGCCAAGGTTTGGATAAAGCAGTGTCCCTGGGAAAAAAGCACTACCTACTGAGTCACCCATCCCACTCCTTGCAACACTGGGCTTTCCAGGGTGGCCTCTGCTCTGACTGAGCAGGCCCAGCCCCGCAAGTGAAGTATCTTCCAGACTCACCTTTGGGCGCAGAGGAGAAGCAGAAAACATCAAAGTGGTGCAGGTTCTTGTGGCGCATGCCATAGCTCCGAAGGCCAGGAGCCAAGGTCCGGCCGCCGCAGGGCTCCCGGGGCAGGGTGATGGGGTATTGCACGGTCCCATCTTGCAGCCAGCCAGCATTGCACCAGTCCAACCCCTCCTCCCAGGACTTGAAGAGCTGCTCAAAGGATGCAATAACAGCATCCTGCTCCTCACAAACCTTCTTGGCTTCATGGAAGTTGAGTTTGTAGCGCCCGTGCGGAGGTTGGTATGGAAAAACTATCCCTGGGGAGGAGAAGAGAAAGAAAGATGAGGTGTCTAGGTTGGTCGAGTCACTGTGGGATTTCAAGGACCCTCTGGCCACCTCACTGACCTAACCTGCGCTCCCTGGGGTACATGGGAGAGTTCCCTCAATAGCACCACTAACGGGGCACTGGGGGTTACCTGCAGCAGTGTCTCCACTCCCTCCCTGGCTCATTCTCCCAGCCTCACCAGGGTGAACCTAGGGTAACCCTGGGTGCTGTCACATGCCCAGCTGGAGTCTCTTGGGCTTCCCCATTGGGACTGGAAGGGAAAGAAAAGTCTTCCAAATGCAGGCTCAGGAATCCAGCTGAACTCAGGGCAAATCCTGTAATACTGCAAGCAAATAGCCAGCCCAAAGAGGGAATGAACTGGGCAGGCATTATCCATCAAGGGTAATGGTGAGCTGCTGGTGACATCTGGCGGCCAGACTGAGGCATGAGCACATGCTCTTGTAGGACACGGGCATTTGGTGCCCTTCCAAAAGCTGGTGCTCAAAGGCTGCTTGGCTCTGGAAGGTGGAGGGCGGCTAGTGCCAAGCCCTCGTGCTAACAATAAGCGGTGGGTACCCTGGAGCCAGGCAGGTGTGCAGCTAGGACGAGGGACTGCAAAAGAGTGAATGTTGCAATCAGTTCTGTCTGCAGAGAAGCAAGTCCGAGGCCTGGATGGGGACCAGGGTGGGTCTGAAAGTGAACTTCTGCAGGGAGAGGGAATTTCCATATGAGCCACAGGGTTGGGGGCTGTTTTATGCTGCTCCTAGTCCCTTCTTCAGCACCCGTCCCTTGTACACTGTGCGCTGGGCTCCCCAAATGCACACCCAGGAGCTAGGCAGGACATAGTCATGCCACCTCTCGTGGCCTCTCCTTGCAAGGGGAGGAGAAGCCATCTTCAAAAGCGGCCTGCTGTCACGTGCCAGTCTGTCCCAGCACATCCATGGCAATCCAGCCTGGGAGGCTTGGACTGGGCAGCAGAAGTTCATATTTGACAAACTGACATAGTCTGGAAAGCCAGCGGACTCAGCATTGCTATGTGGCTCAGTCACCACTGGAGGGGGGTAGCATACCATTCAGCGCCAGTGTGGGGGACCAGTGTCTGTCACCATACAGCTGCACTGTCCTAAACCGAGGAGGTGCTACAATAGCATGACACAATGCTGTGTGTACCTGTGTTACAAGGCTGGCCCTGCTGGGTGAGGTGCTGCACAGATAAGCAGTCACCCCCACTTCCCATTCTCCCAGCCCCAGATCCCTGTTGAGGTCTAAACAGCAATAACTCCAAGGCACGCTACAGAGAGGTGACAGCAACATGCACTTGCTCTGCAGGGAGGTTGCACTGGGGAGCTGATGCCACAATGCAAGGTCCTGGGGGCATTTTTGGAGGAAGGAGCTCCTTCCTGTACCCTGATTTCCATAGCGTGAGGCCAACCAGGAAGGGGAGCTCTTTCCTGAGCTGCCAAGGTGTTGGCTTGAGCATGGGGGAGCTGTACAGGGTCCTGGTACAGTTGTCAGTCCCACCAGTGGCTTTGAACTGGGCACCTTCTTGGGTGCCTGTTCATGTCCCCAGTGACCAACATTCAGGTGGGTGCACCCCCAGGCCTGTTGTCCCCTCGCTCAGCCCCTGCCTCCTGCAGCAGCAGCAGCCTGCTCACCTCGCAGCTCCAGCTCCACGATGCTGCTCTCATCCTCCAGCCTATCGATGACCTCGCAGCGGTACTTGCCATAGTCCTGCAGGCGCAGGTCATTAATGACCAGGGACACTTCCTGCTTGCCTTCCTGCCGTAGGTAAGCACGACCCTTGAAATCACCGAAGCTGCGGTGCTTCATGCCAACAGCCACCAGCACATCATAGTCCTTGGTGTTGTCATCCCGCAGCTTGGACCACTTGACGCGGATCTTGTGTGGCGTGTCCATCTTGGACTCATAGCGGTAGTGGCAGGGCAGAGTGACATTGGCACCACGCACGGTGAAGATGGGGGTGTCCGGGGTTTCCACCACCAGCTTCGCACCGTTGAACTGAACTGATGGGTGACAGGAGAGATGGGTAAGCAAGGGTGCAGACTGGTGTCAGAGGCCAGGTATATTAGCCCCCTGACTCAGGGCATCTGTATGGACTCTGGGGGAGAGGGACTGGATGCACATATACTGTATAGAAGGGAAGACAAGCACAGTCCAGCATCAAGAGGGAAAGGGAAAAGAGCTAGGCCTGGGGACAGAGGCCCCAGGATCAGGGAGGAGCAGATGGAGGGACTGGTTCTGAGCCAGGTGGCTCTTGAGAACAGCACAGCACCAACCTGGACTGAGCGTATCTTCCCCTGCCCCCTCCTGCCAAACTCTCCCGCTGCTCATCTCCCTCTCCCCTTCATTCACTTCCTCCTGCTCATGCTCGCTGTCCCTGTGAGACACCGGAGGGAACAAAGGCAAGGGGCACTAGTGGATTTAGAAGGGGTCAGGGATAGGGCAGGGTCCGTGTAGTAAGACGGTCTGTGCACGGTGTCTACCGGCAGGGGGCACAGCTAAGCCAGTTTGCAGACTGCAGTGGGCCCATAGACACCCTGGGAGGGGAAGAGTTTAGACTGGAACAAGCAGCAGAATGAGCCTGGGAAGGGGAGAACGTGAAGGCAGTTTGGGCTGAAGTTAGGAAGTCCTTGCTGACATGCACCCCTACTGGGCTATAGGAGGCAGGAGAGCATAGTTTCACAGACTGTACGGTCGGAAGGGACCTAAGCAGATCATCAAGTCTGACCCCCTGCCATGGGCAGGAAAGGATGCTGGTGATTGTCTAGCCTCCTTTTGACCCCCAGGGTAGGGGCAAGCACCACCTCCCTTGGAAGTTGGTTCCAGCTCCTAGCCGCCCTGACTGTGAAGTAGTTAATGCCTCCTGATGTTCAACCTGAATCTACTCTCAGTCAGCTTATGGCCGTCATTCCTTGTAACTCCAGGTAGTGCTTGGGAGGGAGCAGGGACTCTCCCGTTGCCTGCTGGTCCCCCTTGGCAAGGTTATAGATGGCCACCAGGTCCACTCTCAGCATTGTTTTGTAGAGGCTGAACAGATTCAGGTCCCTTAGCTTCTCTTTGTAGGGCCTGCCCTGCTTCTCCCTGATCAAGTGGGTGGCCCTCCTCTGGACCCTCTCCATGCTGCCACATCCCTCCTGAAGTGCGGTGCCCAGAACTGGACGCAGTACTCCAACTACTGCCTGACCAGTGCTGCATAGAGGGGGAGGATCACCTCCTTGGCCCTGCTCATGATGCATTTATGGATGCATGACAAGCTGCGGTTAGCCTTCCTGACTGTATCCCCACATTGGCAGCCCATGTTCATCTTGGAATCAATAATGACTCCAAGATCCTTTTCTGCCTCTGTGCTGACTAGAAGGGAGTTCCCCAGCCTGTAGGCATGTCTTAGCAATTGAGCTATCAAGAGGGTGAGACAAAACCCTGGGGAATAAGTGGAAGGATTGGGTGGGACAGTCTGAGCAGGAAAGGAGTGAGTTGCAGGTAACTTTGCTGCACTTCACCCAGAGGAGGGGGCCTCAGGAGATGGAAAAAGTCAGTGGGTGGATGTGCAGAGCAAGAGATGCAGCCTGCCCAGTGTTTGCCTCCTCTCCTATGAACTGCACACCCACAAGCAGCTTGCAAAAACCCTTCACTCACATCCTCAGCACTCAGTACTCTCAGCTGTCACCTCATTAGCCCCCCAAGCCTCCTCACCCAACTCCTGCTGGCAGCAGCCTGCAGTTCTTTCAAGCCCACACTGGACCTGGGAAAGGGCAAAGGGGGAAGAGGCCAGACTGACTTCACCACCACTGCCAACATTTCCCATCAACGAGTCCAAGACGTATCCTCTGTGGGCCCTCTGATCCCAATGGCTGGCAGCAGAGCGTGGTACAGCCCTGCCCCTCCCCCAGGATGAACACCTTCTCCATTACCATTGCCATTTCCATTGCCATTGCCATTGGCCTTGTCATTCATGACGTGGTCGTAGTAGAAGCCGTTGTAGAAGGGGAGCGTGCAGGAGCCTCTGCCAAGCTGCAGCAGCATCACAACCAGGGACAGCAGGAGCATTGCTCACAAGAGGGCAGATTCCAGACCAAGGTGAGGAGCGCCTGCCTGTCAAAAACAGCAAATCAGCTGCATTAAGGCAGAAGGGCTCTCTCCATCGAAAAGCTGTCCCTGCCAGCTCATTCCAGGCCCCATGGTGAAGTCTGGCTGTTCCCTTGCTCTGCCTAGGCTGCCTGACACCACAGTTACTAGGGGGAGGCCAGGGGAAAAGGAACATCCTGTACCTCGGCCCCTATCCAGGCACTTCTCAGTAGGCTGGGTGAACAGCTACATCATCCTGGGACTTGCATCATGTGAGGTCCCTCCCAGCCTGAGACAGGATCGTGCCCTCTTCTGCCCCCCTCTCAACCCAGAAACACCAGGATTGCCAAGGTAAGCAACTGCAGTGGCGTCACCATTCAGCTCAGCCAGGAAAGCTTCTCCAGGGGGGCTATGAAATGACGTGTGATGTTGAGCAATTCTGTGGGCCCGGGATAGTGGCCCCACCGCACACATGTGGCCTGGCACCAGCAGGTTACTTTCCAGTGCGGTTCTGGCGTATTTATGTCCACACACAGTAGAATGTACATGTGTGAAGTGAAAGCCACGTGTGTTCAATTTGCCTTCCCAGATGAGGTCTGGGCAGGTGAACAGTCTGCACTCACACGTGACACTGCACCAGCATCATGTGCACAAAAGGAAGCCACCATTTGAAAATGTCTCTGCATTAACACCTACCCTGCTGCAAGAGGCTAGGTCTTGTATAGTTAGGACATCTCACTGCCACAGCTCCTACTGTTATGCTGCATAGCATCATAGCTTGGGGGAAGGAGGAACACAGAGAGGTCTTTGCGTGCAGGAGGAATGGGAAAATGAGGGCAACCTGGTATGAAGGGAACAGAGTCCCTGGCAGGGGGAGGAAGGGATAGGGACGAGTTCTGGAAGGCGCTACCTCTAACCAGGGCTCCTATCCCTTCCTTAATCATTCTTCTGCAGTATACCACTGCTAGTCTGCTAGATACCAGCTTGCATTGTAACGGCTCCAAAAGTACCAGAAACTAATTAAACCTGTGAGCCAGGCTAGCTGTTGCCTTCACCTGGGACTTTCCTAGCACTCTACTCCCTGTCGACAGAAGAACCACAGAAGCAGTACTACCAGCCACTGTGCTTCTCCTGCATCAATGCCTGCACTCCCTTGCTCACAATGGCTAAGCTTTCCAAGAAGAGCACCTGAGAGCAGGGTGAGAAAACCAGCATTTCAAGGAATCCAGGTTCATTTCAGGCAGCTTCTCCTGTTATCATACATGTATATGGGACAGCATTTCTCAGCCTGGAGCAATTGCAGTAATTATTGAATGATGCAGAACTTAAGAAATCTAGGCCCAGGCAAGCTGAACATTAGCCATTTTGGTGATATGTGGAAAACGAGAAGGGGTGAAGGAGTACCCAAGGAGCCTCTGGTCACCATTTCTGCAACTGCCTATTGCAGTGGTTGTCAACCTGTGGTCCGCAGACCCCTGAGGGTCCACAGACTATGTCTAAGGGGTCCACAAAAGATGACTGTGATCAATTAAAAGTATATGAATACCCACATTTACAATTCAAAGGAGTCCACACCTCCCTTCGAAAATTTTTAGGGGTCCGCAAACGCAAAGAGGTTGAAAACCACTATAGATCAAAGAACTGGACAATGACTGCTATTAATGCGCTCCAGTCTAATGACATCCCTGGTCACCCAGCCCACGCTCTCAGCACAATTTTAAATTGCTTACACCTGGAAGAAAAAGAAAGATGAACAGGAGCGGTGAGCAAAGTTACAGGGAACACAGAAACTGGCACAGGGCTGGGTGACCCTGGCATGAGGAGTACAGGGCCACCCAGAGCTGCTGGCATAAGGTGGAGATAGGGTCATAGGATGGAGGAAGGAAGGGAACACAGATTCTTTTGTATTGTGAGGGAATGGAAAAACGAGGGCTTCTGATCCCACCAAAAACTGAATCTACTGAAGTCAGCTCCCAGTGCAGCTCCCTGAGGGATCTGGGTGGCTGCAAGCTCCACTACAGCCGGCAGAGGGGCCCAGCAACCACCAGGTCTCCAGACTGCCCCTCAATTACGGAAGGAATTTGACATCCGTATTCCCCCTCTCCCCTTTTAGGCAGGGTTTACAAGCCCTTTGAAACTGCCAGGGGCTGGGGGGAAGTGAGAGACTGGGGGAAGTGAGAGCAGGGGGCCTGCAGAGACCAGCAACCTGCAGGCATGCAGCTCCCTTCGGAGTGATGCATGCCAGAGACACACAGGGATGGCTCCACACGCAGCAGCCTCCACAATGCCCTGAGGCCATGGTAGGAAAATTTCTAGTCCTATTAGAAGAGATGCAGCTCGCAGGCACTTCTGTGCCAGGAGGCTCGTAGCTAACACTGGGGACTGGGAGGCTGGATTCCTACTGCCAACATCATATTGTGTTACCTCCACTTCCCCGTCCGCACAGCCTGGCAGGAGAGTCCAGCTTGCCCCCAAAGAGGCAACCGGGCTTTATCACTGATGTTCGTACAGGGCTTCGGGATCCTCAAGACATGGTGCTGGTGCTGAGCAGGGCACTGGGGTCCTGCAGTCCTTCTAACTCCCACTGTAGTTTCCACCCATGTGAAGCCAGCCCAGGCAGGGAGCCATCCAACCTGAGCTCCTTCCAACCAAGGGACATCCCAGCACAGCCTGGGGCTTCTCAGAGCCACGCCATGGCACATCCCTACCCACATGCCAACCTGAGCCTCCCCAGCTGCTGGTCCTGGCCCTATACTGGACACATGGGCTCCGCTCATCTCGTCCTCATGTCCACCCCCTCCGAAGCCAACCCCTTGCCCCCTCTGCCTGTGCTGCTTCCTTCTTCTATTTGTCTTCCATCAGTAGTGATTGCTTTGCTCTGGAGCCCAACTGGGATCCAGCATCCTCAAGAGGCAGTGTTCAAACCACTGGAGACTCCAGCTGTCCTTAGAGCAGAAACCCCACTGCAGGGCCAGTCACTCACCCTCTGGCCCCTCACCCTCCAGGCAGGATTTGGGGCACCCTGAGAATCACGCTGAGACCATGGATGGCTTCACAAGCCCCATGCTCTCACACCCCAGGCGCCTGTCCTGGCTCAGCCCCGGACTCATGCCCCCAAGTCCCACCTCTGGACATGGCTGAACCCATGCAGCTCCTAGGGTCCATCCAGCCCCACGCTACATTTCCTAGAGACCTTGCCCTGCAGTCCCAGCCCTTTCAAAGGTTCTCTGTTCCCAGCAACTGCTTCAGACTCAGCCCCACTGAAGAGGGGCACAGAGAGATTTCTGCCTCCCAGCCTGTCCCCAGCACAGGGAAGCCCTGAGCTCTTCATTCACCCCCTACTTACGCTTGGGAGCCAGTGAGTGTCTGGGGAGGGTAAGCCCGGGTCCCCTGCTCCCGACTGAGCGTGCAAGGCTGGAGGGCTCCCGTGAAATGTGTTAGGGCTCTGGCATGGGCTGAGAGGAAACAGCAGTGGGACAAGCCTCCCTCCTCCAGGGCCAGCCTCTTAAAGGGGAACACATTCCTTTCTCCAAAGCTGTGCCTGGGAGCTGAGCAGCGAGGGCAGAGGGATGGAGATTGGAGAATGAAGGTCATTTTCATGGGCCAAAGAATTTCCATTTCAATTTCTGTTTAATCTTGCACCACAGGGTTGTGGGCTTTGCTGGGCTCCAAAGAGCTCTCTGCATGGTGCTGCTTCACGCATGGGGGAAGGAGATGGCCTGGGAGGGGGTCTGTGCTCTTTGGAGCATCCCCCAGCATGACCAGGTAGAAGCCAGTGCCCAGAGAAGAAAGACCAGACCGGTTGGGTTGATGGACTGACCAGGGCTCCCCGCTCTAAGCAAGGCGATGGTACCCGTCCCAAGCCTGGTTGTGGCAGCATGTCGGCTGTCCAGACTTTCTAACTTTAGCCACAGTGTACAGCTTATCATTACACCAGTGGTGCGGGGCTGAGCTCAAATGGGTAATAGCCCCCTTTCTACCCAGGGGTAAAAGCTCTTGGAAAGGCTCCAGGAGGGAAAGCATGGGACGTCGATCAAAGTGGTGAGCAGAGAAACCCACTGCAACATCAGACCCTTCCCCGCCTGTGCTGGTGAGTCCTATTGGCATCTGCCTTAAAGTCCCAGCCTGGGTGAGGGCTCTTAATCTTGCCAAACCAATGTCAATTCCCAGTGAGGAAAAACTTTAGCTCCAGGGCCAGAAGGGAAGAAACAAAAACCTTTGAGAGGACAACATGGCAGGGGCAAGAGCAGCAACCAGGAGGTCCAGAGAGGAAGTGTGAGACAGTACATGCCCTATATTTCTTGACCAGGATGTGCCAGTGCGGCACAATAGCACCATGATGACGGGCACCAGGTGGTTCCCACAACAAGCCCAGTTTAGGGGTTCATATGAGGTCCATCCAGGCCCAGTCACGAGGCCCTTAATTGATTGGTGGCTTGGTTGGTTGGCAGGAGGCCTGGGAAAGGACCAAACTAAAGGTGCCAGGGAAGGTTTGGTGGGGAGTGGAGAGATGGAGGGGGTCATTTGTTCTGTTCATTGTAATGGATGTGGAAAGGGATCCTGTTACTACGCTGATCGTGGCAAGGATATGGCTCATTGTGGTGTCAGATTGTTTCTCTTCTCTTATATCCCAGGCCAGGATCGCGTCCAGCCCCAGGGAATATGTCTGGCCAGCTGCTTGTTGCCACACACATGTACTCATGTGCACGCTCCTCAGAAGCTGGTCTTGGTCCCAGTAACATCGGTGTTCAGAGTCCTTGTGTCCTGGCCTCCATGAGGGTGCAAAATGGCCATACCGGTTGCCCGCTCAGACTCCCTGAGGCCCAGCGATTCCAGAGCCCGTTTACGGCTCTCTGATGCTGACACGTCTGCACGGTGCAAAGAAGAAGAGGAATTACAGAGCTGTGTGCACAGTGACCCCTCTGACCCGCCGACCCTCTCCGGGCCAGGCCTCTCCAGCCACACATCTTGAATTTGTTATTTTATCAGGAGGAAATGAGCTGCCCCTGCATGAAGTGCAGGGGCCCGGGTCCAGTCTGCCCTCCAAGCAGAACTGATTCAAACCGGAAAGAAAACAACTCTTT
The DNA here is from genome assembly GCA_030014935.1 of Caiman crocodilus. Taxonomy (NCBI): domain Eukaryota; kingdom Metazoa; phylum Chordata; order Crocodylia; family Alligatoridae; genus Caiman; species Caiman crocodilus. The sequence goes on from JAGPOW010003364.1 coordinate 13,971,665, forward strand.
CAAAAATAAACCGCCCGCTCTTCCCAGCCAGGCAGGCTTCTCGGGTGCAGACTGGGACACTGAACCAGATGGTGGCCGTGGAGCTGGTGGGGACCAGAGGGGCAACCTCTCCTGGCGTGGGTCAGGCCTCAGCCCTGGAAGCAACCTTTCCTGGGGCAGCTTGGGCCTTGATGCTGAGGGGACAGGAATCCTTTCCCAGGACAGTTTACACTACTGAGCTGGAGAGGAGGGTGGCCTTTCCCAGGTCAGACTGGGCCTTAGAGCTGGGGGCCAGGCAGGCTCCTTCTGTGCTAAAGAAACAACCCTCTGGTTGTTAAACCTGACGGCACAAATCTAGCAGTGAACACAAACGCTCCCTAAACCTGCACTGAGAAATGCGGTATTGCTTGTGAAGGGTCTGTCAGCATCCTGGCTGGCCTGGGTACACAATGGGCTGCCATCTGCACTGCGGTCCCTTTGCAGATATAAGGGGCATGTTAGACATGATCTTGTTTCCTTACATGCCATCCGCTTTGATTGGTGTGACGCAAGCAACCTCTCTGATAAGCACAAAACCAACTGCTCTCCGGTGCCTGGAAGTGGCTTTATCTGCCTGTCTGCTTCCCAGCAAGGAGCCAGTGGCCCCTGTCTCCACGGGGAAGCCCAGGAGAAGAGCGTTATAGGCACTGGGACCTCTAAGGTTGGTTACTCACTTCCAGTGGGTCCAAAAGCAAGTCTCTGGCCTCAGAGGGCCCCTCCCCGCTACTGGAAAGGAGTGCAGGACAATATGGGATGGGAAGCAGAGTGCTCACATTTGAATTCCCATTGGTTAGGAATAAGAGCCTGCCTCTACTTACATGCCTGGCTAGCTCCAGCTCAGCTCTGGTGCTGCAATGGCAAGGGCTTTCACTGCTGGTTCTCCCATTGCCTCCCCCTCCTCTGAGCACACCTTTCTGCTCCATCGCTTGCTGCCCGTGTTACTCATTCCATTGCAAAATCCGTTCATCACTGGGTTTGTGTTTCCTACATTGAGCAATTATGAATGTGCACATGGACAGATGGAAAGACACACCTTTCATCCCACGCATTCGAGGGGGGCAGGGGGTGGTAAGGATGGCTTGATAAAACCTAGATAGGGGAAACATTGTCTGGGAAAGCCAGAAACCGGATATCAGTGGAAAATGGAGACTTGAGTTCTTATCTCCTTCTGTTGACATTGAATTAAGTGGCTTTCTAACCAGGGGGCAGAAGGAAGGACCATGGGGCCAGAAAGAGGAAAATTTGTTATATTAGAGAGAGAGATGCCGGGTGTATAACAGCCCTGCTGAGGGGGTAGGCTTGCTGCAGTGTTTGGGTCATGGGTTTGATCCTAGCATCAAAAGGAAGATGTACCACTTTTAGCCCAGCATGTTAGTAAAGGTGGTGGCTCTTTGTGGGGTCGTTAGACTACAATAGCTTTTACCCATCTGCTCCCAGACCCTGGGGGTAGTTACAGAGGCCTGAGAGTAGGTGTGCTGTACAAAGTGAATAGTGTGCTCAATTCTCGAAGGCTGGTGCAATTTATATCAGCTGCTGTAACCACAGGTCCTCTGCCTCAGCACCACGCTCGGCTCGGTAACACCGAGCAGCCGCTGGGTTGATACAAGCCCGTGCTCAGGGGAGCAGAATGGTCATTGCCTTGACCTGTCCAGTCAACATTTCCTTTGCAGCTGTGTGAAGTGGGACCCATGCAGCTGCTGCTGTACAGGTGGGTCATGTGCAGATTTTGGGAAGCGCTCCTTACTCATCAGCGAATTCCTTTCTCATTAGCAGGCCCTGCGCCAAGCGTGCTGGAGGGGCTCCTGGCCACTGCTGGCTAATCCTCCAACAATCTGCTTGGCTTTATCTGCTAATCAGTTTGTTCGAGGCCTACAATGACGAGCTGATTAGATCTCCCTGGCGCCTGGGCACCAGGTTGCTACGGTTGCTGCTTCTTGGCAGCCCGCCCTGGGATAATGACACCTGCTCCTGACACTCGGGAGGTGGCCAAACACAGCGCGAGGAGCTCTCCAAACTGTCCCTGCCTTGCAGAGAGGTGCAGTCCCTCCACCCAGCGCTCTATCTTGACCGAAGCTGCCAAGGAAGCCGGATCTGCCCTCCCTGCCTAGTGCTAGGTCTTGCTGAGCAGTGAGAAGGGGTCCCCCCACTCCCAGCTGCCTGAAACATCAGCAGGAGGCAGTGGCCCAAGCCCCTGCCCCACCCTTGGCTGTTTGCTCCGTACCCTTTGTTTCAGCGAGTCATTGCCCTGTCTCCCCTTGTCCGTAGGAAGCGCTCCCTGGCAGCCCTTCTCGCAGGGCACAGTGCTCCTTGGCCCAAAACTGAGTCACCGCTCCATTGTTTCAGCGCAGAGGAAAAAGCTGTGCAGCGCCCCGCATGCCTGGACAGTGCTGACGGCTCCGCAGAGGACCCTGGAATGTGCTAAGGGGAAAGAGGGCTCTCTCCTTTCCTGGAGGCAGCCACCCGGTGCTGGGCTCAGAGCTCAGCCAGCCTGTGCTGAGCAGGAAGCCCACCTGCCCAGGGGGAGGAGGACACTTTTCAAGTACCTCTCTGTGGCACCAGTGCCTTCTCTGACAGACCAGGCTGCTCCTGCTTAGGACTTCCTCCCTGCTGGAGCAAGCAGCACCAGGGAAAAAAGCAGCAGGAAAAAAGGATATGGAGTAATAGGAGCAGCTCAGAGTGAGGGGGAAGCCAGGGACTTCCCTTCTCGACCACACACCCTCTTCTTCCAGCTCTCTGGGCCACAAGGACAATGGCAGAGGTGTGTTCAGGGGGCCCAGAGACAGCGGATGGATTGGAGCCTTACTGCATCCTGTCCTAGTTGTGCAGAAAGAGCATCATGGAGCATAAAGAGTTAAACCCCAGGGGCAGGGACCAGCTAGGAGCCTCTCTGAGCTGAAGCCAGGAGCTGCAGCTGAGCCTATTTAAGCTCAGAAGGGGGCAAGGGCTGCTGTTGCTGGTCAGGGCTTTTTGGGGTAGTGGGGTTTGCAGGGCAGCCCTGACTGGAGAGTCACTGCAGGAAGGTGGGGGGCTTGGCTACCGGCTGGTCTGGACTCTGTGGGTGAGGAGGGAGCCTGCTGAGGGCTTGGCTTTGTTTCCTGCACTCTCTGCAGGGGCTCAGCCACTGGCCTGTGAGTACCTGAAGCAGCTGTGACTGCGTGCCAGGCTGGGTGGGATCCAGGGGCACGATGCCACTGCCTTACTAAACACCAGGGGAGCCCGTCGGCCCGCTTCGATCAATTCATGTCCTATATCAGAAGTGCCCTGTGGAAATCCAGGAACCTCCTGATGTACAGGCACGCAAACCTCAAGGTGGTAGACTGTGTTAAAATGGCTTTGAGTGAACCCCGGTTCTAGTACCAGAAATCGGTAGCAGAGGACAGTGAGGACACAGCCAAATCCACCTGGTAGAGCGACACTTGGCACAGGGTCTTTCAAGACCCTCCCAGCAAGGAAACAGACAGCGACAGCGAGGAGGATGTCAAGACAACCGGATTGGAAAATAGTGACAGCAGCGACAGCAGCAATGAGCCTTCCAGCAAAAGAGACAGCAAATGAACTGTTAAACCCAGTATTCGGGAACAGGACTAAGAGATGAGGGGCTTTGAGGGAGACGATGCCTTGAGGACAGGTGCGCGGGAGTGCCATTCCATGAGCGCGTGTACTGTAACAGGTGCACGAGTTCCTATGGCAGTTTAAGGAGGCAATGATCAGTGGCTAGAAGGTGTGTGTGTATACTTACATATACATATATGTATGATATGACATATTTTTACAAAAAGAAACGCCACTGGTGACTTAGGCTCCTGATCGGAGCAGGCTGTGCTGGCTGTACAAGTGCCTTCTGCCTGTGGCTGAAACACTGCAAAACTTGGGCTGCTGTGGACCAGATGCTTTCTGAGGGTTTCTCTCTCTGGGCCAGTGGGGTGGCTGGCAGGAAGAGTGGGGTCTTTGTGGCCGATCTGCTTTGGTTTGTACTTCAGCGGAGAAGCAGGGACAGATATGTCTCTCAGTCTTACTAGGAAGGTTTCTAGCTAAGATCCTATTAACGTGAGGCCTCTTTCAAGATCCCTGACTAGCATAGGCTGAGCCCACTGGATCACGCTCACGTCAGTGTCTGGACTGCATCACCCCTCGATGAGAGTCTTGGCCTGGGGGTCCTAGTGGTGGAAGAGAGGAGGATGCCCCCACGCACTCAGAGTTTCCACAGATACCTCCCAGGCTGATGGCAGAGCCAGCTGGCTGAGACAGGAGCCAGCGATGGGGCCGACAGGGCCATCTCTGCTGCATGACCTGCAGCACGAGGGGCATGACCGACTTCCTGCCTCCGCATCCTGAGACTGATGTGAGCTGCTCTAAGGCCTTTTCCAGCAACAGCTTCTGAGGGATGCTGGAAAACAGGGAAGGGGCTGTGCAGGGAAAGTCCTATCCCTGTCATTGCCCACCTTAGTCCTCCTCCCCTCCCTGCTCCCCCAAGATTAATGGAGGCACAGCAGGGGGCTGTGATTTAGTGAGGGGCTGTAACAGCAGAGAAAGGAAATGCAAATCAACGAGGCTGTCTAGGAAAGGGGGAGCCAAAGCAGCCCTGCTGGGGGGTATGAAATGGCAGGCAGATGGGGCTGGGGGAGCCCTGTGAATGCATGGAATTGGGATGTGGCAGTACAGGAAGGTGAGCACAGGCAGCTACGAGCCAGAGCCAGGCAAGGGGGCTTCTGCCCAGCAGCACAGCTCTGCCTCATGCCTTACCCCTGACCAACAGCTCTCTTGGCTTGCCGCTGCTGAGGTCACAACTCCTGCCCGTCCAATGCTACCCCCCCAACCTGGTTGCTCAGGGCCCCGGGGCTGGTGGGGGGGGTCCTGTCTGCCTACACTCAAGGCTGGAAAGAATAAAAGGAAATGGTTTAAATTCCATTCCCTACACGGCTCTGAACTGTCAGAGGCTCTGGAGCCATCACTTCCTAGACAGCGGCACCTCCAGCGTGCCAGCCAGACAGAAAAAAACCTTCCTGCGCAGCAGGCGGGAGTGCTGCAGGAAGAGCCCAAGCATCTCATTGATAGGGCACGGAGGCGTGGGAGGGCCGGGCAGGGCAAGACGTGGGCTCGTCGGTCAGCTGACTGACACCCGCCGTATTACTCAGGGCAGCCCGGTTCTCTGCCTGGGTGACCTCGGACAAGTTGCTTTCCCTTCTGCCATAGTTTCCACAGCCACAGAGCAGAGACTCCCCCCCTCAGCAACTTGTGAGGCTGAGTCCCTGTGTGCTCAAGTGCTGAACGAGGCTGGTGTCGCAGCTCACCCGGGGTCACAGATGGCATTTTACTACGTTGGTGTAGGGAAGGTGGGGGGAAGTGGAGATCCTGCTCCCCACCCCCCCACCCCCAGCAGTACAGCTCTCTGGCTCCCTGGCCTACCCTGTGTAACCCATCTCCATGCCCCAAGGAGTCTTAACTGAGCCTCCAGTCTGCTCCCTTCTCTGCTGGAAACCGTCCCCATGTGATCCCCCTGCCTTGCCTCTCCTGACCTGTGGGTATAGCCCCTTCCCTGCTCACCACGCAGCCTGCTCCCCTACCTTGAGCTGACCTCGCACCCTGCTGCCCCCACTGACTAGCTGATGACCATGAAGCTGGATGCTCTGAGGTTTGTGAGGCGTGCTCATTCCAAGGGCCGGGCTCCTGGGGCAGGCGGGAAGAGGGGAGACATAGGCCCTGGACACAGAGTGCTTGGCAGGGGGTCCTGGGAGAGCGAGGGCTGTGGGGGTGGGCTGCACTCCAGCTGGGCTGAGGCAGCTGGGGAGCAGGGCTGGTCTCTGCTCCTTGCTGTGATTCACCGAAGGTCAGTTTTCATGACTAATGGCCATGCTGGACTCCACACAGATGCTGGCTCTGGCTGAAATCTGAGGAGTGGGTGCTGCAGAGTGAGCTCCTGAAGGCTTCTGGAGCCATTTCCCTGGTCTCTGATCCTCTGGGGTCTCCTATCCCTGTAAGCATCCGTATGCCTCAGCCAGGTTGCATTATCCAGGCACCTACATTGTCCAGAAAGGTATCCCCTCAGTGCCGCCAGGAGGAGCCAAACAGCATCTCCATTCCCAGGGCTGGGACAGCAAAGGCTCCGATTATGCACAGTTGCAACCCAGGGCACGTTCAAAGGCTCCTAAGGCCCCATCACTCTTCCCACCCACAGCAGGAATGCACCAGGCAAAGGAGCTGCTGAGCCCGATGTCAGACATGAGTGGCAGGAAATGAGGATATGCAGGGTGTGGAGCTACATTGCCCCACACAGGGTGCTGTTGGATTACTAACAGTCCCCTCCCATTGCAAAAGCCCTTTCCATTCTGCCGTGATCTCTCAGTACAGCAATGCCACCCTGCCTCTTCTGGGACAGGCAGCAAAGAACCTCAGCGGCCAAGGGACAATTTATGGAGGCAGAAGGGAGCTTCTCTAAGGGACTGAGCAGGACACTGGGGCTGGAACAGCAAGAGCAGTGTTGGCGGGGACAACTGTCTCTGATTAGGACCAGGACTGTGCTTCTGTGTGTTACCCGTGCTACAAACACCCTGGTTCTTGCACAATAAACACAAAACATGTGGAGGATTAACTTCCTGAAGCAGGCAAGATGCTTACAGCTGAAATGAAAGACAGAGCCTCTCTCAGCAATCTTACAGGACGCAGCTAAGGTCCTGGCACCAGTACTGAACTGGGGGGGAGAGCACGCTACCCTGATCTCCTGCCATCTGTTCAGGTGGAGAGTTTCAACCTCTTCCAAATCTCCCAGTGGTGGAGATGATGATTTGGGGTTGGAGAGGAGCCTTCAAAGGTCAGTGAGCATATATGCATACCTGGCCAGGGCTCAGAGAATTGGTGGACCCTCAGGTTAGTTTACCAACATGGAGAGACCCCCTATTTTTCCTACTGCTCCTTGCAATCTGGCCCTGGGACAGAGAGGTACAGAGGGGCAGCTAGATTTGAATAAATGAGGGACTAACCTGAACCTCTGCTCTGTCCTGTCACTGAACTCCAAGCAGGCCTGGGGAGTTGCGTGTTCCCTATATCCACCATTTCTGGCCTGGACCTGAAGCCCCATCAAGGACATGCTGATCTTGAGAGAGCTTGGCCCTAGCGTTTGAACGAGGGGAAGAGTTTCAGGAGCTAGAGATGTTGTGGTGCTTCCCTGAAC
>JAGPOW010003364.1:13979620-14016373 GCA_030014935.1 Caiman crocodilus
CTGCGGGGAGGGAGTGGGACCAGGATGTGAGCATGCAGCCCAGTCTCACTGAATCCATATCCAGCCCTGGACATTTGGCACTGCCTTTCAAAGCAGAGGCTGGGCAGGCCAGTTGTGAGCTCTGCCAGGGAAGGACCAGAGGCCGGGTGACCCTGACAGGGTGATGGGGGTCACAGGAGCCCTCAAGGGTGGGGGCTTCCTCCCCTAGTCTTCATGGGTCAGAAACCTGTTCCATGTTCAGCCTGAGTGTGCACAAGAGCGAGCGACAGACAAAGAGACAGATGCCCATGAGTTTCAGCTGGTTTTAATACTGTCAGAGATGTGCCTCCAGGGGGCACTGCCTTCCTGGGCAAGACTCCACTGCTTCCACACTAGTGACCCCACTCAAGTCCATCTCCCTCCCAAGCACACGCAAGGCCCTGCTCCACATCACACCTTGTGCCAAACCAGGTCATGGAAAAAATACCTCTGCAAACTTTGCCCTTGACCAGCTGGTTGTACCCCCATGCTACCAGCTCTGCTCTGCCACTCCCTACGACGGTGAGCTAGCTATGTCATATGGTGCCTGCTGGTCTCCTTTCTCACCCCTTTACCAACAGGAATCAATGGACAAGCATTGCCCTCCATGACCATTCATGACAGACAGGCCTCCAGAATCATGAGATTTAAAAAATAATGGTTGGGGGTTCTGTTTATTTGCCTTCTGCATTTGGAGCATGCAGGTATTGCATTTTCAAGCTTTACTCTGCTACCACGGAGGCTAGAAACTACCTCGCTGTTCCCCTTTCAGTGACAGCCGAGACTCACACCAGCATCTTAGCCCCAGAGCAGAGCCTGGAGAAAACCCTCCAAATGGTGGGACACAGGAGGGGCATCACTGCAGGCTAGGAGTTTGGACAGCTCCAGAGGCCGTGAGGTTAAGAGGTTGTGATGGGCACCAACCCCATAAAGGACCATCTTTGCCAAGGGAGAAGGGGACGTATAAAGACACTGCTGTTCCTGAGGCCCCAGGACCATCACCATGGGACTGGCACCTGGGAAAGCAGGCAGAGCTCATATGCAAACCAAACAACCCTGGCTGAACATTGTCTTGTAGCAAGCAAAGGCTGCTCTCTGCCCTGAGCAGATCCAATGTCCCAAGTGCGAGGAGGATCTTATGGAAGGACAGTTTACTCCAGAAGCACAATACATACCCGCTGCCCCAGTGTCACTCGTATCACACACAGCACGTTTCCCCTGCGCTGAGGACAATACCGTGGGCTTTGCTGAATGCACAAGGCCTCAGAGCCCCTCAGCACACCCCGGTCAGCTCCATGTGCCAGCCTCTCCCTGCCAAGTGCTGCTGAGGAGACTTCAGAAAAGCTGAACAAGGGCTGCAATGCAGCAGAAGGCAGGGTAGATTTGCACCTTATAAACTAACCAAAGTAGATAAATCCAGGGCTGCTTAGGGAGGCCATACGGTGTCTGGCAGCCTGGCTGGCCTGGTTCTTCACAGGGCTCATACTAAACCTTACATACATGGGAAGCACAAACAGGCAGGCAGACAGCACTCCCCCCATGACTGACCCCTATGGAAAAGTCTGTCCTGAGGCATTAGGAGCAGGTCCTCGGCATTGTTGGCTATCCTCCCCAACCTGCAAGCTTCTTCCCTAGCTTCACACCGGCAAATGCTGTGCAGCCAGCTGCCCTACCAGCCAGCACCAATCTTCCCTGGCTGATGCACCTTAAGGAGAGGGGTGGGTTCTGCCAGACAAAGCCAGACACTGGGTTTGAAAACAGGTCCTTGGCTTACAGCTGCTCCCCCACACCAAGGCCCTGTCTTCTGACAGGATCCATGCCCCCACCCCTTCTCATCACTCTCTTGGCGGTATGTGGCCCTGACAAGCCTGTTAGTTCTGCTGCGTAAGGCAGCCTGGATGCAGTAGAGCGATCTGCACCAGCATGGAGTCTTCTCAAGAGCCCTTCTGGTTTGCTGTAGGAGCCAGGGAACAGGGAGCCCTCTCCACATCCTCCTGCCACACTCAAGCATGGATATAGCATCAGGGGGGAAGATAGCTGCCTGCCCACAGTTCAGAGATGGAGGCAAGCAGTGACCGTACCTGCTCCGGTCACCTCTCCCCAAAGCTCACCTTAGCTCCTAGGCTGACTACATAGAAAGTGGCTGAGGAGCCTTCAGTGGAAGCAGAGCTGGGAGTTTTCAGGGTCCCAGGTTGCAGGGCCCTGGATGAAGAACAAGTGAAGCAACTTCTTAGGGCCGAGGACAAGAGCCACCCCAGGGGAGTGGCCCCAAAGTGCAGTGCTGCAGGCTCAAGGTGGACCGGGGGGCCTCTGAGCACTAGTGCAAGTATAGCAGCCCCGGCAAGGCAGGGCCATCACATTCTCTAAAGCGAAGCGAGGGGGGCCCCGCGCCTTCCCTTGAGACTTCTAACAACTTCAGCTAGAGCAGGATGACACCACATGCCCACCGCCGCTCCCCTTCCCCACCACAAGGGCTGGGAAGCAAAGACATAGGGGCAGGGTGGCATGGGCAAGATGTGGAGAGGGTGTGGTACAGCAGTAGATGTGTAGGGCAAGGGCTGGGGGATCAGCCCAGTCCTTCCCCTCCATGTCACCCTCCCCTCCGGAAACGGGAGACTAATCATCGCAGCCCAGGAGCTCCACGCGCAGCGTGATGCGGTTGTGCCAGGCCACAGGCAGGATGCGCACAAAGCGGGTGTAGAAGGGCGTGTCGAACACGTTCTTCTTGTGCAAGCTGTTGTCACTGTTCCCTTGGAAGATCTGTGGAGGAGGAGAAAGCCATTGAAATGGGGAGCAAGTGCTGCAGGGGAGGAGCTGCCATACACACACCTTGGGGAGCTGCCCAAAGGCCTTATTGAGCAGCAGCCTGCACCTCCCACACAGCCAGGCAGGGAAATCAGTGCAAGAGTCCCCCCTGTACCCACTCATCCCAGGAACAGGTGCTCTGTCCTCTTCCCCCCCCCCCCCACTATTAGTCCCAGCATCACCAGCTGTTCCTTGGCTAGCAAAACCCTCAGCCAGGAGCAATGAGACCCTGTCATCACTCCAGATATGAGCTGCACTGCATCATCCCCACCCTGCCCCAGTCCCATTGGCATGATGGAACCAGTCCCCCACTGGCCTATGAAAGCCCCTTCCCTGCCCGCACCTTGGTGGTATTTGTCTGGCTGTCCTTGTAAAGAGTCCAGGACCGGCCATCGTCGCTGTAGGCCACCTTGTAGGCTGCCACATACTGAATGTGCCCAAAATCCCGTGCCCCTTGGGTGACAATGCCGGTGACCTTCTTCTGTGTCTGGAGGTCAATCTAGGAGACACACAAGGCAGAGATAAAGCAGACTCACCTCCTCCGAGTCTGCCCTGCTGCTCATGAGAGCTGACTGAGCCCATCAAAGGGGGGAGGCGGGGAGGAGGGCTGCCTGAACCCTTCCTCGCTGCTCTGCTGATGACTCCCCATCCTAACAAGCTTCAAGTAATGATATTGGCCAAAGACCCACAACTGCCCACAAGGGTCCTTCCTCTCTGTCTGCATGGCCAGACAATGGATCATGGGGAGATGCTGCCCCAAATCTACTCCTGTGTGTAAAGGGCATGAAAGGTCCCTGGAATTCACCCCATGCCAGAGAACCAGCTCAGCCCGCCCCAGGTTGCCAGCCAGGGCAGCCCCTAAAAGTGTGCCAGGACACAGCCAGCAGCAGGACCTGACAGCTCAGGGCTGAGAGAGAGCTGGAGCACTGTGCTGCCCAGGGACATGGAGCAGGGCAGTCAGGAAGGACAAGAATGGACCAGCTGCAAAGCAGACCAAAGCCAAAGAGGCAAAACCCTGCTTGAATTTCCTTTGCCTTCCCCCAGACTGGGCATGGCCTCCTCCTGCAATACCACTCTCCCCATACTCCTAGGGCTTCCATGCCCCTCTCCTAGTGTGTTTAGTCACTAGCATGCTGAGCAGCCATTCACTGAAAGCCTTTTCCCAGAGAAAGAGGTCAGAGAAACCCAGACTTGGGGCTAAGGGAGGCTCCAACCATGGAGGACAGGGACACGGTGGCACTAAAGGGGAGAGTGAAGAGGGGAAATGCCCAGGTCCAAAGGACAGGACTGTTGAGGACTGCTCAGTGCCCTAGAAGCTGTGCAGCCATGGCATCTGCCTTTCATCTCCCCTCCCATCTCCCCCATGCCAGTCCCAGCTGCCTGAGCACCCCCAGAGGATCCTGACATGCAGCTGAAGTCTGCACTCCCACAGGGCAATAATCATCTTGGGGAGCGAGAGGAACCCAACCCAGTTCCTGTGCTCTGGGAGGGGGGCTTGGGCTGCCCCTGTGACCTGGGTGGGGACAGCTGAGGGCCTTCTGGTGCCCACCCCTCCCACCTGTAGTCAGAGACACAACTGGCTAGAGCCAGAGGTGCCTATGAACCTATGGCCAAGTCCACTTTGCAATCCCAGAGGCACACAGAGCTTGCACACCCATTCTGAAACAGTAAGGGTTCAGCTGCTGCCTGAATTCTGCCAGAACCCAAACTCCTTCCTCTGACCCAGTAACCCAGGAAACACCCAGCCTCCAGCCCTCCAATGGGAATCCACGGTCTCCCCCTGGGAGACGGGGAAGGACAACTAGCCCCATTTTAAAGATGGAGAAACTGAGGCAGAGAAACCAAGTGCCTTGACAAAGCCGTAAAGGAAGACCAGATGAGAACTGGGATCTCCTCTGCTCCTGGACACAGCAGCAAACCCTCCATGCTCCTCAGCCCTCCCACAAAAGAAGATCCCGTCAGATAATGGGACACACCTGCAGCCACTCAGACTGGTTATTGCTGAGAGCGGTCCAGGCGTTGGTCTTACCCGTCTTGTCCAGACGGGCATAGTGGGGGTACCAGGTGAAGGCATCAAGGCCCCATGTCTTGAAAGCACTGGAGGCCGTGATCTGCTGGTCAGAGATCAGGCGGGATTTCATGCCCAGTGGCTCCGAGCAACCTGCCATGTTGAAATACACTGTAACACAATGGTTTACAGACAGTGACATGGAAGAGGCCAGCAGCATCGCCACCCAAATAAACACAGAGCAGACACCCAGATGCCCAAGAGACATGAAAAGCAGAGACCCCCCAAATGCACCAAGTGGGGACCAAGGACCTAGAAAGCAGCAATCCCAAGGGCCTCCACTCAGCACAGCAGGAATATCCAAAGACCCAAGCATACAGAGCTAGATGCCCCAAATCTCTCTCTGCTTCAAGAAGGCAAGAGAGGCAGTCGGATTTGACAAGTTAGCTGCAGTTTTGTCCCCTGATCTATTTGCTAAGGGCCATTCGCTGGCTGGCAGCACCCCCTGCTGCAGGGAGATAACCATTGCTGTTACTGCCCCTGCACCAAGGTGCTGGAGCCCCGAGCCCAGTGCTCACTGCACGCCGGCTCACAAAGAGCTGGACCCTAGAATTAACAGGGAGTAACATCTCCGCCTGAAGGAAAACCCCCTACAATTGGCTGCCTGCCCTACATGCCCACCTTCGGGGCAGAGAAGCCTATCAGGGCAGAGGAAGGACACCCACAGGGCTCCTTCCTCACCTCCTCAGGAGCCCAGAGTCCTGCAGCTGAAGGCAGCTCTGCTCTCTCAGTGCCACCTCTGGGTTACATGGACAGCTCCTCCTCCTGTCCATGAAACTTGCCTAAGACAGGATCCCCTTGAAGCCCCCAGGGATGGAAGAGGGGCTGCTGAACACCTTGGGCTGCAGAGAGGAGGCAGGAAGCAAAAATGGAGGCAGACCTGATGGAGGCTTGAGGGGCCAGAACTCGGCTGGGGCACGGGGATGGTGCTAGACATGCTCTCCTCAGCACTGCCCAGGTGCAGAGCCTGCTCTCAGGGCAGCAGTGTTAAGCAGCATCACTCCCTTTTCTTCCCAGTAGTTTCCCAGCCTGGAGATGCATCTGCCATCTAGCCACCTCCCACCCCCAACAACTGCATGGAAACACTAGGCTGGAGGCTGTTGGGAAGAGGAGGAAGCTCCAGCTGGGGGCTGCTTCCCATCCCTTGGCCAGACTGCACCCTGCAGCTGGGCAGCTGTAAGCAACCCTGAGATTCTCATCACCACCGGTGGGTGTCACTGTGGCCCCAGATGCTGACAAGGAAGAGATGGATGAAAGGCAGGGTAAGATGCAAAAGCAAAGCACAACTGCTTTAGGTAGCATTAAACCTGGGCTCCTGTGCCTGAGACCTGCCAGTCAGTGCCACTCAGCACAGCTGACTATCCCCAGAAGGCTCCAGGGAACCCCAGATGCTGAACCCTTGAGCTAATTCCAGCTCCCAGGGTTCCTGGAGATTCCTCCCACCCCTCCTTGCAGTGTTTCTTCTGGGCTTGCTCTTCTATCTCCCTCTCGCCTGCACCTCCGCCTGCGGGGGGAGAGGAACCTGGCAGGCTCCCAGCAGGGCCGAGCCATGGCATGCTCCAAGGCCTTGGTATTACAATTTGAATGTGCAGCTGCTTGAAGCGGCTGGATGGATGCCCCTGCCAACAGAGGATTCTCTACTGCCCAAGCAATTGCAGCATGAGGAACAGCAGGAAACTTTTATCACCTCCATGCCCCCTGCTCTGGTGCCCCTGCCCAGATGCATCCATGCAAGGATACCTGATCTCCAAGCAGCCAGCCTAATCTTTGGCCTCTGCAGAAGAAGCCTGCAGTGCCAGCTGTGACAGACACATGAACCCCTAACAATGGCACCAGCACCATCAGCTGATCGTACAGGCAGGCGGTCAGCAGGGACTCACCACCAGCCTCCTCGGGCACCCTGGCTCTTGACAGCACTGCCCAGACAAGCACGCAGTGTTCAAGGTTTAAAGGAGAGAGTCAATTCTGTCCCCTCCCCCAGCGAAGCAATCCAGGGGGCTGCAATCTGGGCTCACTGCATCATGCACTGCCTAGCACATGGGTCAGGGCAGGAATGCGGAGCTAGCAGGGGAGAAGTCCAACTAACTGAACCTCAGTTCAAGCTGTAATCCTAGGGGACTTTGATCCTTGAGCCTTTTGCGAACTCTGCAGCAGTGTTTCCAGCCAGCCACGAAATGGAAATAGCATCTGGTTAACAGCGCTCAGGGGGGCATGAAGAACTATTCTGAATCTTAATTCAGATGGCCTGGGAAGAAGCAAGGGAAAAGGGGGTGCAATTACCCGAATCATGCAATTACCCAAGACATGATCTGGCTGAAACAAAGGGATTAACAGCCTCCAGCCCTGTGGAAAGCCCCTGCAGATCTCTTGCGGGCCAGAGTCTCCTGGTCTCAGCACAGGGGCCACTCCTCCAGCAGCACAAAGGGGGTGCCTCCTACAGATTTGCTGTACTGCTCCCTGCAGCCCAGCACCCTCTAGCAGCCCACCTGGGCACTAGTGTTAGGACAGAGTCTCGACAGCCACCTCCTGCATCACCTGGGTTTCACAGATTCATAGACTGTAGAGTCAGAAGGGACCACAATGGATCACTGTGTCCAACCTCCTGCATCTGGCAGGAAAGAGGACCAAGGTCAGATGACCCCAGCCAGGTGACTATCAAGCCTCCTCTTGAAGACCTCCAAGTTAGGTGATAGTACTACCTCTCTTGGAGCCCATTCCAGATTCTGGCCACCCTTACTGTAAAAATATTCTTCCTGATGTCTAACCTAAATCTACTCTCCACTGGTTTGCACCCATAATTCCTAGTTACGCCCTGGTAAATAGCACATCTCCAATTCCCTGTTGTCCTTCCTTGATAAACTTATAGGCAGCTACAAGGTCTCCCCTCAACCGTCCCTTGTGAAGGCTGAAGAGATCCAGCTCTCTCAACCTCCCCTCGTAGGGTCTTTCACAGAGGTCACTAATCATGCAAGTGGCCCTCCTCTGAACCCTCTCCAGATTCTCCGTGTCCCTCTTGAAGTGCAGTACCCAAAACTGGACATATTACTCCAACTGTGACCTGCCCAATGCCACATGGGGGAGGGGGGCATCACCTCCCTTGGTCTGTTGATCATGCATCTGCTACTATACGACAAGATGCGATTGGCTTTGTTGATGGCCTTATTACACGGCCAGCTCATGTTCATCTTGAAGTCAACGACTGCTTCAGCATCGTTTCCTTCAGCATTGACCCAACCAAGAACTGGCCCAAAGTGCAGGAGCCCACAGAGAGGGGAGCAAGTGCCCCAAGCTGCATGCCATCTGTTTTACCCATGGCAGACATTTACCATTCATCTCACAGCCAACGAGCTCAAAGCGCAGTGTGCAAGCCCAGCGGCACTGCATGGGGTAGATGCGGATATATTGTGCCGTGATGGGAGTGTTGAACATGTTGGTCTTCATGCTGTAGTTATCCACATTCCCGATAAACACCTGCAGGAGCAAAGGCCACAAGAAAGTGTGGGGAGGAGAGGGTTAGAGCCCAGCATGGCATCCTCCCCACCAGCCTTTCTCCACCCTGCACCCTAGCCAGGAGGAGTCCCTAACCAGCCAGCAGATGTTGACCTAATGGGACATGCAGCAAAGCCACACAGCAAAAACTTTCCCCCGCTAGCCTGGGAGGAGGCTGTCCCAGAACAATTAGCTCCAGCTGTTACAACAGCATGAGCCATGATGCTGGAAGTTACAAGACTGGCTTAAAATCCAGGAAATGCCTTTGTCCTAAATAACAAATGTCACATTCTTTCCCTTTGTCTTGTGACTTTACACCTTCTGGGTGCACTGACATTATATGTCCAGGCTTTTTTCTGGAAACTCCTGTAAAATGGCTACCTAACATTCTCTTATACTCATGGGATGTCAGAAACCTGGGCTTTGTGGGACCATCAGTTACTTAAGGGCTTAGGTAAAATCATGAGGGCTTAGGTAAAACCATGAGGGCTGGCAACACTGCTATCACTCAGAGAGACAGCTTCTGTCAGCTTACCGGAAAGTAAATATAGAATATATGGTCTACTATCACACAGAAATGTATAATCCTAATAGTGCTGCATAGAACAGAACCACTTATGAACTCAGCCCCCTCAGCAAACAGTTCACAGACCAAACCTGAATCCCATAAATGTGGCTGCTATGGAGCCTGACTGATCTGAAGGAGTCGCCATTCCCTCCAATGTCTATATGTGGTTCCCTTCACCCATTCCCCATCTCCCCTCAGATGGTGTAGCAGGTCCTCCCATGTCAGAGAGTACTGTCCCCATTCCCTGACAATGGAACAAGAGATAGCAGATGCAGAGCACCAAACAACACAGTTCCTATGCCATCCAGCTGAAAGCTGGGAGACCATCAGGGTTTGCTGAGTAAGTACTGAGGGGCTGGTCAGGTATTCATGAGCACTGAACAAGAACTCACAGGGAAGAGCAAATGAAAGGTGAGGTTTTTGCCACAAGCCTTCCTGCCCTTTGGCTGACTGCAGTCTTGTCGGTGTGGGCAGGCTCAGGGTGTATGCACATGTGAGATCATTTGCCCTATTAGGAAATCACTGGCATTTATTGTCCCATGTTTGGATGAGATTCCCACGGTCTTCCTTACTGCAATCACAAGAACAGCTCTTCCTTGCAGGCTTCCCCTCCTCTCCCTGAGGCCACACAGCACCCCCAGCGCTCTGCTTTCACTATGTGATCACCCTACATGCTGATACCCCCATGCATGGACCCCCTGCCCTGCACTGACACAACCCCACTCTCCCCATCTTTTCTTCCAGCATCAAGCAGCAATAGACCTGTTACAACAACACCTACCTTTTCTCTGTCCTGTTTCTCATCCTTGTAGAACATAAACTCACGCCCATCCAAGCTGTAGGCTACTCGGAAGATGCGTGCATACTCTGCTTTGCCCGCTCGACTGGCACCCTGGGTGATGATGCCAGTCAGCCTCATCTTCCTCAGCAGGTTGGCCTGTGGCAGGGTGGATGGAAGAGGGTGAGCAATACATGCCAATGTGCACTCTCTGTTTGCACCCTGAACCCCCTTGTCTCCTATAGGCTCAGCACCATATACGTGATTTGCAGCTCTGCTGGTGCCAGGCAAGACACTTAGGAACAGACTCAGCCTGAGATCCCCAACAGTCCTTTGGAGGGGAAGCCCTCCAAAGGATCTTCTGTCCATCTCCAGGCTCCTCCATTTCCACTGTGCTAGAATACCTTATTGCTATGGCCCCACGTCCCAATTCTGCTCCCACCATTAAGGAGGAGGGATGCATCACTTTGCAGGGCAGTGTAAGATGTTTCCCCAGCTCCTCCTCCCATAAAATCCTGTATCCCAACAGCAAGGGTTTATCCCCTAAAGGAACCCTATGCCTCAGTCTTATCAACACCCCTATGGTGTCCACTTCTCTCAGGTGCTGATTTTAGCATGGAAAACAGCACTGGGTTTGCTCGTTTAACCCGTTCTTTGTTGACAGGGTTCAGACTTGTCCTCCGTCCGCCCCACGAGAAACAGGAAGTTCAGGAGGGATCTACAGCAGTAAAGGGCAACTTTCTGACAGGTCCACCATCCTGTCTCCAGCTGTGGCCAAGGCTTGATACCCACTGCCCCATGAGCTCAGAGCCTCCCCCAAGAATACACCATGGGGCTCTCCAGAAAGCAGGTACCTGAATCCAGGGATTCTTGTCATAGTTACTGGAGGTCCAGGCATTCACGATCCCCTGGTTGTTGAGCCGGGCAAGCTCAGGACCCCAGCGCTGCAGGCCAAGGAACCCGTAGTACACGGATGAGGCAGAGAGCTGGGCATCTGCAATGGCCCCTCCCTCCATGCCTAGCAGATTGGCACAGCCTGGAACAGGGGCAGAAACAAAGACAGAGGAAGTAGGGCAGTGAAGAAGGAGAGATGACAGAGAGGAAAAAGAGGAGGAGGAGAAAGTGACAAAATGCAACTGGGAGTTGAAAGCATGGAGTCATTCCCCTGCCTTGCACCACAGGAGTTTGTAGCTACCACACTCTTAGCCTTCCAGAGAGACCAAGTGCTCCTGGGCCCAAAAGCAAAGACAGATCAACACCAGGGTTTCCACTGGCCACTCAGGACAGTGGGCCCATTTTTTAGAAGAACAGGAACATGGTTGGCTCCACCTATCTCCTGTCACAGCTGGCTTCTCCCTGGCCCCTTCCCATGGCTTCACCCTCAGCATTTCTATCAACCAGATCATACAGACCTACATGGTCTGTACTAATCCTGAATGCAGGCAGAGGGGCAATGTCTAGGTTTGTATGAGTGCTCTGTGGGGCATCTCACCACCAGCTCAAGTGTAGACAGACTGGCAAGGAATGCCCCTGCCTTTGAAGCTCCCTTTTCTGTCATCGGGCCACCAGGGCATGCCATCCTCATATACACACTTGTAGCAACCTGAGGAGGTGAATTCTTACTCTGGGTTGTGTTGTGCTGTAGCCTCCAAAGCTCCCCCCGAGCAAGGAGGTAGGAGGAGAGCTGGTAGTCCTGCAGAGACACTGCACAGCTGTCTCCATGAGCCCAGCACCACCACTAATCTCAGCATCAAGCAGCACACAGCAGACACCTGAGCTACTGGACTCCAGAAGTTATTGGTATCCTTTAAGCCAACCAAGGGGAGCTCTTTTGTGCCACTGAGCCCAGAGAGGACCAACTGGGAGTCAGGGGTGAGGGGGCCCCATGTAATCTCATCACTGTCAAGGACTTACGGATCTGGCAGGTCCTCCCCAGGAAGGGAGAGGAACATTTGCAGGTATAGTCACCATCCAGATCAAGGCAGGTGCCTCCATTTCTGCACGGCTGTGAAGAGCACTCGTTCTTGTCTAGGGGAGACAGGAAGGGAGAGACTGAGGGCGTAATACCAAATCTTCGGTTCGCACCCTGTACCAGAGGAAGAAAGGGCACAGAGCCATCGGCACACAGCTGCTCTGTCAGGCTATGAAGGAGCTTTAATCCAAGGAGATGCTCCCAGCCCTTGCTGTGGCTGCCAGGATGTGTGTAGCTGTAGCTGCTCCAGCTGGAAGCCCCGACTGGAGAAAGGTTCGACTCCGAGGTACTGATTCTTTCCTCCACCCATGCAAAACAGGATGATGCCACTCTAGGCTGCAGATGATGCAGAAATTCCCTTGCAGGTCAGGCAGATTCCCACAGGCAGAATCCTGCCATTGATCAAGCCCCGTGATATGCAAGGGGGAGGGCTCTGCAAATGCACTCACCTGTCAGCCTCACTCTCAGTACCTCACCATTTCTCTAGTTCTCCCAGTACACCCAGAGCCAGCCCTGCTAACCTCTCTCTGCCCCTGGATTCATTGGTGCGGCCCAGGAACAGGACCCAGAATGGGTGTGACAGCAGGATACATGGAATTGCGTGACCTCTGTACAGCAGGAGCCAGAGCCACCCAGTCAGCTTGAAGGTATGCAAGGAGAATGAGTCATTGCACAAGGCTGCTCAGCACATTTCTGCAGCTCTAGATAGGAAACATCTGATGCCCCAGTGGGAACAAAGCTTGCAAGGCCTCTTGTTTGGCAAGTCAGAGCCCCAGTGCTGCCCAGCAACACTTGGAAGGTAACGAAGCAAGCACACAACAAACCCAACCCCTGAAGAACATACGGACACCTGGTCTCTCACAGGGAGGACACCCTGATGACTTTGTGGCATCTGCAAAACCTCCACCACCAGGGCTCCACCTCACCCAGAGCCAGCATCCTCTCCACAGAAGCAGCTCCTACTCACTCTCTTGGCAGTGGGTGCCTTCAAACCCAGAGGGACAGTTGCAAATGTATTCAGTGAAAACATCTCCCCTGTTGGGTGGGATCTGGCACTCTCCATTATTGTGGCAGGGATTAGGATGGCAGGGGCCTGGAAAGAAGAGAAGACAAACAGCTGTCAAAAGGGAACTGGGAAAGCTCCAGAAGGTTTGGGGTTGGGTTCCTTTACTGTGAATTCATGACCCAAGGATCCATGCATATCTGCTACTACTGTGAGTTTTGTTCTGTCTTAGTCCCCCAAGACTAAGGTAACCCTGTAAAAAGCTTCCCCTTGGTCTGCATCTGAGTTTAAAACTGGGATTTTTAGCTCTGCAGCACAGACTGATACCACGCCATCATCTGCTAGAAGTAGTAAGATGCTATCTTCTAGCAAAACAGCTGCTGGAGAAGGACACGAAGCATGTTTTGACAGTGTTTCTTAGTTCCCAGGTGAGATTACCTTCACCCTACTGACTGTCACAAGAGAGTTTGATAGTCAGACCCATCCTGGAAGTGCAACAAGGATGTAATAGATATGCTGGAAGGTCTGTGAAGTGTCAAAGTGATTAAAAGTAATTATAAATGCTCCACCCAAGAGAGCACACAGACACCATCAAACTCCCTATGCCTGAAGAAGGGTGTTTGTACCCAAAAGCTTCTAAAGAATCATTTTTCCAATAAGTTAGTTGGTCTAAAGAGATATCAGATTTACCCAAAGAACCTTGTCTGCCTCTATTCAGTATCACCTCAATCAAGGTGTTGCTTCCTGGGTGACTTGAAAGACTGTCAAGGAATGTGCAAAGTGGATTGAAATAGTAACGTGATTTTAGGCAACAGAAAGGAACAGTTACCTAGTTGTGGGCATCCAGGTGTTAGCTTATGAATGGGTGAGTGGATGGCTCAAAAAAGAATACCCATATAAAAGTGTATGCTTTCTAAAGAGCTTTGAATCTGTGGTACCCTAGCATATTCCCCTCTGTCACATGGACTGACCATCCAACTGATACAGAATAAGGGATATTTTAAGTTTCCATTTGGTTTCTCTTACTCATGGCAAACCAGCAGTCATGGGTTTACCTCATGTCCCTGGAGATAGCAACACACCCCAAGCAACTGAGACCTGCCACAATTCAAGTACCTGGGTAGGGCACTAATGAAAACATGGGCAGAAGTCTGCAAGGCTGGAATTTGAGACCAACAAATAGAGGCAGTCTGCCAAATGCTAGTGCCCTCAAGGCATGTGAGGATCCATGCCCTTTGCTGTGTTGTTATTGATACATCGCGTTATACAGAGATCAGATCAGACTTCAGGAAGTGGAGTGTCTGTGCCCCTTGCAACTGTACCTTTCTCTGTGTCATTACAGTCAATCCCAGTGAAGCCATCCGGGCAGAGACAAACGAACGGACCATCACTGACGCTGGTCAGGCAGGTGCCCCCATTCTTACACTGGTTTACTTCACAGAAATCACCTGTAGGCAAGAACACAACTCAGCACAAGCAAACACGGCTGGTGAAACCCCATATGCACCTCGTGCAGTCCCAGCTACAGACCAAGGTCTTCAAATGAAATCTGACTTGGAGGAAAATGCAATTGCAGGACTCCTGCATTTACAGTCTTATCCACACTGCTTTGTTCACTTCCCAGACCCTGTAGTGCAGTGGCCCAACTGTTTATATAGGGCAGGGCACACCAACAGAGCTAGGCATGGGGCTCCCCAAGTGAGAAAGCAGGGCACAAAACAGCAGCCGGGAGGCAGCCTGCCCAGCTCCCAGCCTCACAATGTTAGTGGCCCAGCATTCACACCCCTCGTTTCCATCAGCACCAAGGTTCACACAAAGAAGCACATTTCTGTTGTCAGCACAGAAAGATGTACTGCTCTATTTCGACTGCACACGGGGGCAGGAAGGTTCCAGGTTTCCAACTGTTATCAAATGTCTCAGCTTCTTCCAATGATGGCAGGAGAAGACCCATAGTGAGATATGCTGGAAGCAGGATGGTGGGACAGACCAGGCTGAGGGGAATCATCTGTGGTCAATACAGCCTTCTCTGGGTCTTTGATTTCCAGGACAGTGAAAAGGAGGGTACCGACAGCTCACTATAAGTGAATCTGGCTGTCACCACCACAGATCTGGGCATCAAACTGTCAGTTAAGGGAGGGCACAAGCTCACCATCGCACCCCCTGGATCTGTCCTAACACATCACCCCAAATCTTACAGTATGACTGCAACAGTTCCCCATTTCCTAGGGGGTTTATCCCCTTCCGCCCTGGGCTCAGCACAGCATGTCCATTCCCTGCTGGGGGTCTATTCCTATCTCAGAGAACTCAGCCTAATCATTCTTTGCTGCAAACCACTCCCTCCAGTTCTCTGGCTGCAGGGAGGCTGCGAAGGGACACCACACTCAGTCAGAGTCACCCACCCCATGGGGCAGAAAAAGAGCTCTTGTCCACCTTCCTCATCCTCCTGCCCACCAGTGAAAGCAGAGTGGGGCAGGTAGGTAAAGGAACCAAGCTTCTGGCTTTTCACTGGAGAAAGTTTGTGTCTGTAACAAGATGAAAAAATGGCCTCTCTGGAAGCATGAAGAATGGAAATGCAGAGCTGGGCAGACAAGGGGGGTGAAGACAGCCAAGCTCAGCATTAAGGCAGGACCAGATACATCCTCTAAGAAGTGAGCACCAGCAGGGGCAAGCTGCCCTGACCTGTCTCAAGAACACACACAAGACCTACAAAGAAACTACACGGGAAGGCCCATGACCACCAGGTCACCTGCCCCACAGAGGGCAGAGTAGTGGTCTGCCTATGCACTGTCCCCTGGAGCACTGTTTCTTCGCAAAGGGCTCTGCATGGCAGGTCAGCCTTTGCACAGTCTTAGCCCCAAAGCCTTGGGAGCAACAGCCCTGAAGATTGAAAGTCTCTGTCCCCACACTATGCATGCTCCCCCCTGTGTGATCCTGGGCACCAGCAGAGCCTCACCACTGACCTGATGAGACCTACCCCAGCCATCACTACGAGCAAGACCGAGCTCTTTCATAACTATTCCCCTCCTAGTTCTGTCAACCCAAGGGGTGCATCTCAGGGTGGTTCTGTGCCAGGCCAAAACCCACTAATTCAATTGATGTAGGGACTGCAGAGCAGCTGGCTGCTGAGAACAATTTCCAAGTCCCTCTCTGTTGCTCCAGCTTGAATTTGTTGAGGTTACCCCTAAGGGAGAGGGTGAAAGGTGACCTCACGCATGGCCAAGTGTGAGGGAAAATCAGCTCCTGATATCAGGCGTGCTGGAGGGAAAGGTTGTGTCACGCATCAGCCATGGGGGAGTGCGTGCCCTGGCACAGAGCTCCTCTCTGCCGCTGGTTCCTGCTACAAGCCTGAGAGCAGAGGAGAGCCCACAAATAGCCCCCACTACCTGTGTGCTGAGAGGGGGTAGACATTAATGAGCTGAGCACTTGCTGTCCCAAGCAGCTCTTACCAGCCTAAGCTCCAGCTCAGCATTATTACTCATTAGTCTTTTAATAGCAGGGCTCCTCAGAACTAATCCCTCTTCAAGACACTCGGCATCTGCAGGGTGCATGCTTATGAGAGACAGATTGAGCTGCGATAAACCCCTGTTAAGTGAACTTTCAGAAAAGATGCTGCTGCTGCTCCCTTAGTGCAGGCGGAAGAAGCAGTAAAACTTGGGCACCAGATCAAGTTGCTGCCTGTGCTGCCCAGCCTTGTTTTGCATGACCTCATCCTCCATCAATGCACTGCCATGAGCTCCAGCACTGGAGGAGGAGACACTGGTATGGGTAGGGAGTAGGGACGCCTTTGCCCCACCGCTCCTCCACAGGTTTCCTGAGCACTCAGCAGCTCCGCATCAGGGCTCCTTCCAGCCAGCTGGCCGCAGCCTTGCTGACAAGGCTGGTTCTGTGTACAGAGAGGAACTGGCTTCCTAAAGAGAAATAAGGGAGGCAAGCAAGTATACCCAGGATCTGCTGTGCCAGGGGCCTCCACACCCGCAGCCTCTGGTTTACATGGCAGCTGAGACACAGCCAGGCAAGAAACTGCTAGCAAAAGTCCCCCTAGTGCGTTCCTCCCCAGGCCGCACAGTATAAACCCCGCCAAGTTTTCCCCTCCATATGGAGAGGGTCCCTCACCGCAGCAGGTTCCCCGGGCAGCCCCTGCACTGGCAGCAAGGCAACTTCCAGGCTGCCATTCTGCCTCTCCAACTCCACGCAGCTGAGACGCCCAACCCCGTGAGAGCCAGGCCTCTGGCTTCCAACACGGAGGTGCCGCATCCACTTGTTTATGTCGCCGGACAGGAAGACAGCTCAGGCTCTGCGCCAGCCCCTCTCAGCCAGCTCAGGACACCGCGAGCAAAACAGCGCCTTCCCCACCGCGCTGGAGGCCCCCCACCCCAGCAGGAGGGTCTCTCTCTTAGAGTCCCAGAGCGGTAGGGCTGGAAGGGACCTGCAGAGGTCACCTCGCCCCGCATTCCTCAACCTCTGGGTCACAGCCCAAAAGTGGGTCCCAAGGATAAATGAAAGGGTTGAGAACACACTTGAAAAATGCATTCTCCTTTAGAGGAAAACGGCAGTGTTTCCCCAGCGGAGCCCCAGCCTGCCAGAGGCTGCTTGGGTGCCCTACACCCACCCCCACCCCACAAACCCACCCCCTGGGGGCACTGGGTGCTGTACAAAGAAGGGTGCGAGCCACCGACCTAGTCCAAGCCCTGCCCGAGGCAGGGTCATCCCTACCGCAGCCCCCCTGCAGCCCAGAGCCGCGGGCACGGCACTCACCGCGCGCCGCTCCCAGCACCGCCAGCACCAGCAGCGCCCGCTCCATCGCGTCCCGTCGGGGCTCCGCGCTCGCACTGCGGCTCCGCCCGCCCCGAGCCGGCCCGGCAGGGCGCGCCCCGCCCGCCGCCCCCCGGCCCGGCCAATGGCTCGGCGGGGCGGGAGCTGCCCTCGCGGCTGGAGGCACAGAGCGCCCCGCCGCCCTCCCGCGGTTCCCGCAGCGCCCCCCGCCTTGCCCCGCAGCGGTATGCCGGGCTCGCCTGTGCTCTGCAGAGATGCACCCCCGCAGGAGGCGGTGGGAGCTGGGGCCTGAGAGTGAGACAGACAAAGGGTCTGCAGAGGTGGGCTGCTGCTCCACAGTTGTGGCTGACTACTGTTTTCCTCTGGTTCTGGAGTCTTGGACCCGGGATCGCTGAGCCCCATGCCCACGGGCTGCAGCAGTGACATACTGCTGCACCAGGCGCAGGAGGCTCCACCACCTTGGGTTTTGAGAGGCTTGTTAGTTGCTCATTGGTTTTCAGCTGAGGTTAAGCACTGGAAAGGGGATACTGGGAGGCTGTGGGATACTGGGAGGCCACCGAGTCTTCTTTGCTCGCAGTTCAGGTTTTACAAACATGCCCTGGTTTGGACAGGGATGATCCTGCCCTGAGCGAGCCTGGATGTGGTGACTTCTTGATGTCCCTTCTACCCTGGGGTCCCAGGATTGCTCTTTACAATGCAAGAGGGGGGAAGCAGATTGAATTATCCAGACCAATGTTTAATTAATCATCCTTCTGTGCCATGGCTCACAGAAACAACACTTTGTGCTTGCCCTGTGCAGCAGCCAGCCAACAAATCAAACCTCTCTCTGGAGCAGGGCTGGCATCACCAAGGAGCGAAGCTTCAAAGACAGATTAGCCTTTGCCATTAGGAGGGGCTGAATAATGAGTTCACATGTATAAATCAGTGTCTTCACAGAAATAACTGACCCACCCAAAAGGGGTAACACTTTCCTAGGGAGGGACAGAAATGTCCTGCTTGACTTAATTTCTTTGACATGGAGCTGCCTTGCCCAGGCCCGTGCCATAGGCACGTGGATGGAGTTACGGCCAGCCCTGCAGCAAATTTGCCTCTGAGCTAGTTGCTGTGTCAGTCACATTGCCTCTGAGACACTCCAGTGCATTAAGCTCTAGGATGAAGCCCCAGGAGTAAGGGCAGGGGCCAAGGTTGCCAAGCGGGATGGATGCAAACTTTTTTTTTTTATTACTGTATTTTGTGTTCCAAGTCAAATCAGTTCCAAATCATATTGATTGAACAGCACTCAGTCATTCCAAAAACTATTGATTGAACAGGCAGAAATCAATCATTCTAAACACCGTGTATGGCACTACAACCAGAAAGCATCCTTCATCCCAGGCTTCCACCCTGGGACTTCAAATGGTCCCAAATCCATTGGCAAGCATCCTATGTGCAAGCCCAAGCCTGGAGGTCTTGGGATTTGGATGCCCCCACTTGATCTTAGCCCACAAGAAGCCAAGACACTTGATCTGAGCCAAAAGGCAGGGAAGTGGGATGGATGCAAACAAGCAAAACAAAGCAAAGAGCAGCAGAGAACCACTTTACCCGCCTCCAAGCCAAATTGTAGCTCTCTTTATTAGCTCTAGCAACCAATGACCCACATGAAGAAAGCCAGAAAGAGCTTGCATTGGCTGGGAGGTGCTGGGACAGGGGTGCTAATTGGTTAAACCAAATACATACAGGGTGGGACATCCTCCTGGGATTCTGTCCCAGCCTCTGTGGCTTTGAATGCTGCCATGATTTCCTCTTTACCACTTTCAAGCTGCAGCAGCTCTAAAAAGTTCAGGTCTTTGTCCAGCAGAATAAACAAAAGACTCGCAAACAAACTTTAAAAATGGATGCAGGGGTATAGGTTGCAGCTGTGTTGGTCTAAGGACATAGACAGACAAGGTTCTTTGGGTGAATCTGATATCAAACTGGATGAACAAAGCAAAAATGGATGAACAAACTTTAAAGGAGAAAAACACGTGCAACCGTGGCTCTTCCCTTGCAGGCTGACAGAGTTTCAGCCTGAGAGGGGCTGCTTGGGTCCCCACACACTGGAGGCAGGGTACAGTGGGTTGGGAGTAAGGGGCACTGGGT
The DNA here is from genome assembly GCA_030014935.1 of Caiman crocodilus. NCBI lineage: Eukaryota > Metazoa > Chordata > Crocodylia > Alligatoridae > Caiman > Caiman crocodilus. The sequence continues at coordinate 13,999,213 of JAGPOW010003364.1, forward strand.
CAGGACTGGCCATTGATGTTTACAAACAGGTCCTGGTACAAAAAAAGTTGAGAACCACCATGAGTGCCGCATGCCCCCAGAGGCTGGGGGGATGGGGCAAGACGAGCTCTCTCAGGCAGCCACGGTGCTGTAGATGGCAAGAGGGTTGGGGGTGGGGGTGAGCGCCAACCGGCAGTCAGTGACCACCCACAGACACCGCCGGCAGTGTTGGCAGTGAGGGTGGGGAGGGTGGCAAGCGGTGACTGCCCACAGGCATCACTGGTAGTGTTGGCAGCACCTTATCACAGGGGTCCATGTATACCCATTTGCACCCCTATGCATCGCCAATGAGAACCACTGTGCTAGGAGGCCTGCTAGAGTTAGGCAGAGCCAAGACTAGGATACCAGCACCAGGTCCAGGGTGTGAGAGATTAAAGAGCAGATACTTCAGATACTTGAGGCCTTGACCAAAATGCTGCTCTTGCTGGTGGGAAAGAGGGAACATCAAGTGGGAAAAACATGCAAGCCACCTCAGAGAGGCCACAGCACTGCTCCCTGAGCTGGGTCCATAGTGAGAGCTGCTAGGAAAGAAGATGAGAAATACAGGGAGGGTTAAGAGCCCAGCATTAGAGCCAAAGCTGCTTAATTAGCAGCCTTGCAGAGTGAGCCGCCTTCAATTGCTAATCAGCTTGCACAGCGCGTACTTCCCTGCAAGGCTCCATTCTGCACGGCTGCATTCCCGCTGTCACAGGGGCACAGCTCCTCCACACTCCCTGCATGCAGCGCCCCAGACCTTTGGCATGGGGGAAGGATGAAGCAGCACATACAGTTGTGGGAGGCAGCAAAAATCTTCCTGACCTTGGCATGAGTCTACAGCACCTGTCCCTCTCCTGGCAAGTGGATGGGGGCATGGAACTGGACAAAGCAGTGCCAGCTGGATGGCTCTAGGCCCTCTGCTGCCAAGGCTCAGCAGGAGGAGAGGCCTGTGTGTAGGATGAAGACCCTTTTCTGTCCCCTTGACAGGCAGAAGAGGGCAGAGGGAAAGGACATAATGGCTCCTACCAGCGGGGAGAGCAGCAAACACAAGTTTGTCCTCTTCAAATAACCAAGCTGCAAACGGCAGTCTCAGTGAGTGCAATCTGTCTGGGCCACCAAAGAGCTCTGTGCATCCTCAGCCAGTCTCTTTGAGGGCTAAGTACCAAGCAAGGACCCCTGTGTCAACTGTAATAAAGAGCAACCCTCCAGCAGCTCTGCAGGGGTAAGCCACCCCAAGGCAAACCTGGGTCAGTGCAGCTCCTGCCAGCTCTGCAGTGATGAGACATCTCCCTGCCAAAATCAGCTCCATGAATTTCATATGAGCTTGCAAGGGAGGCAGCTGTGAGCTGAGACTGTGTTGGCATAGTTTCTGCCAGCTCACCTGGGGAAAGCAAGCCCCAAAGGAGGCCAACTCAGCACAGTGCCTTCTAGCTAAACTCTAGGGAAGAACTCCCACCAAGACTGGTTCTGTGTGGCCCTGACCATCTCAGCCACGGACAGGTGGCTGCGGTAAGCACAGCTAGGCAGAACGAGCATGGGCCCAGCTGGGGAACTGACACCAGCTCTGCACAGCTTCTTTCACCTGAGCCAAGAACAGATGCTGGTTTTGACTCACCTTGAGGATCTGTCTGCAGACCCCAAGAGGGTCTTTGAGGCCTGATACAAAAATCCAGGACTTATATTCAGAGTCCAGCTGTCATACAGTGGACTGCTGCTGGGTTAATTTGGAACACAGGAATTGCCAGACTGGACCAGACCCACTGTCTTTCAGATCCAATATGCTGCTCCAGCAGCAGACGCTTTGGAAAGAAAATGTAAGAAATGTAAGAAACCACAGCAGTTAAATAAGGAATAATCAGTCCACATGAACAAAAGTCTCAACCTAAATCCTAGTAGGTCGTTGGTTTCAATCCCAAATCATGAGACTTTCCCCTTTTAACACAGCTTTTTTTCAGTATTCACTCTTCTAATTCCAGATATTCTTGTTATGCACATAAATGTTCATTCCTCCTTGAATTGTGCTGAGTTTGTGGCTCTGACGCCACGGGTCAGTGAGTTCTACATTCTACATAGGCATTGGGAGAAGAAGTGTTTTAAATTTATGGGTCTTCCATTGAAATTTTTAATTCCCTGTCTGAGGGCTCGACTCAGTTTGCTGGAGACAACAGAGGTGTTTCAGTCCCTCTAACAGCATGGAAACAGTAGTTTGACATCAACAAGAGATGTGCAGGCTTGCTCTAGCTGTCTGGTACATGCTTCAGCATTGCTCTTATTTCCATTGCTGTCATCTCTGCTGTTTCTCACTTGGTGCTCAGCTCATCAGCCTGCCAACTTTATTTGGTGTAATCAAATGTCTTCCCTAAATACCCATCTCCTTTTCCGTCTATGGCTCCCATCTCCCCCAGGAGATCTACCAAGCAGGACAAGGCCATGCAAGCATAAATGAGACAGAGCATGCCTGAGGCCCACACCAGTTAATAAATCTCATGAACTTAGTCCCAGTCCAGCCATGCACGGGGATTGGAAGGAATCAACTGTCTGTTCCCCACCCAGGGCCTCCATCTTCTTCTTCTGTTATCTCACTTAACTGCTGCTGGCATGAAGGTAAACCCACAGAGAGAAGAGATTATTTCAGCTAGGAAAGGAGCTGCAGATGAAGGTGGATCAAAGGACCTACTCTTCATGGGAACGCCCAATGATGGGATAATTACTGTTATTGTATTCAGGCTGGTGAGACCCTGAGGGAAGAGGGGCTATGAAGGGGAACATAGGAGTGGGAGCATTTGACTGGTTGAATCCTGCATGTAAGGACACAGAGGCAGTCCAAGTGCAATGGGAAGCCTCTTAGAAGAAGAGAAAGTTTCTTCTATCCCTAAGGGCATAAATACCAGTGTCCCTGGTAATAGGAAGTAGATAGAATATAAAAGATACGACATGTGGACTCCAGTTGTATCTAACTAGGGCATAGTTTGGAGTTTCCCAGAAAGTGTTAGTATATCTTTAACTGAATTGCTGGGAAAAGACTGAGAGACTCCAAAGAGTTCTGAAAGTTTGGGGTGGACAGGACCAAACCAGCCTTCGAGGTCTATCCCCAAGGCCTAGGCAAGAGGGTGACCTGCAACAGAAGATCAGCAATAAGTGGGGAGCACTTTCATAAACCCCAACACTTCTCACGGAACAACCTAGACTTCTGCAGGAACAATTTGTTTAAAGGAAAAGATTGCGCACAATTTCACTCCATCCTGTTCAGATCAAGTTCTGTTATGAGAGGCTTTACCTCTGTGTTTGAGTTTGTCTGTCCCTGCCCATGCTAACTCTGCTCTGATTCACTCTGGACCCAATCAGTTGGCTAAAATTCAAGGTCCTGTAGACTGGTTTGTGAAGGGGAGGCACTTACGGTAGCGCCAGGACTTTCTTTGATGCAAAGATTTCTTTGATTCTTTGTTTACAAAGAATGTACAAAGTCCTTTTCCCTTGGACACAGAAGGAATCAAACAGTAGGAGAGATTCCCTGGCTCACAGCCTCTTACAGGCCATTGCTCAGCTCAAACATTCAGCTTTTGTCTTGGGGCAACCCTCCTTGCTTGTTCTGCTGTTTCTTTGGCTTTCTGATCCTTCTCTGTGGGTTTCTGGATGTTTCCCACTTCTCTCTTGCACACAGCTTCATTGATCCAGTCCAGTTGGTCCCCTGTTATCATATCAGGATGGAATCTCCCTTGGGCTAAAGGTCTAACTCCTATTCCAGCCTTGCCAGTTTTTTATTTTGGGTGGAGGCTCCCATTGTTTCAGCTATCTGCCGGTAATGGAGCTCAATTGCCTTTTACATTTATCTTGAATGAAAGGCAGCTTCCAACTAGTTTCAGCCAGTTAACCCAACCCTTAACAATAAAACGAACCTCCTGTATTATACAATCCTGTGTCAGGAACACCAGTCCTATTACCCTGATGCTTCTACCTGGAAAGAGTTTCCTCCCAACTTCCAACAGCATTCCTGGATCTTACAGCTGCACCTCCAGAAATGTAATGCACCAAATGCCCTGATGAAAAATATGCAGGAGAGATCAAACAACAACTATGCACCAGAATGAACGTACACCAGAAACCTATCAAAGATAAGAATACCCAGTTACCTGTGGGGACACATTTCTCACAAGCAAACCACTCTCTCTCCAATCTCTCAGTTCTAATTCTCAAAGAGAATTTACAAAACACCTTTCACAGATGAGCCTACGAACTTCATCAGCCTTCTTGTTACAAAAAATCATGGACTAAATATAGATATTGGATTTATAACACATTATAAACTGCCTAACATCTGACTCTCCAAGTAACTTCTCCACTCCTATCAACTATATTCATTCTCCTCCCCCACCACACACCTTTCTCACCCATTAACTACCTCAATTTACATTTTTACTGACTGCCTTTCTTGCATGCATACCGGCTTACATTTTTAGTGACTGTCTTTCTTGCATGCATACCAATCTTCTTTACTGTTCATTCTATCCAGGAAGAGCACACACCAACCGCAGATGCTTCCTCAGCCTGATGAAGTGTGTTTGTGCTTGAAAGCTGGCAAAGAAGATTTTTTTCTAACTATTTAAGTTGGTCTAATAACCAACTTAATAATAAAAGATATCAGATTTTGCCAAAGCACCTTGTCTGCCTATATCCTAACATGGCTACAACCTATACCCCTCCCAACATCCCAGAACTGGGGATTCTTTGATAAGAACAAAGCTCACCTAGAAAGGAATGGGGCAAGTGACTGAGGTATGGTCTAGACTATTTCCAGATGTCAAGTGCTCAGCATCCGTATTTGAAGGACTGCAGAGCCCAGGACAGCTCTGTTCTTTTCATAAGGGGAATGTAGTACAACAGCTCTTAGCCCTGAGGCCCTTATTCAGGTTAGCACTGGGTACTGGACTGATTTGTAACACTGCACTCTTGGGGTTCAAAATGGTGCCATGGCATTTTGACTTTAGCGGAGGCTTATTTGCCATTTGCCTAGTAAAAGCTCAAATGCTGGGATTAGCCAAATTGTTTTTGGTCTACAAACCAGTGCCACTGGCATGTCCTCTGAGCCCTGTTAAACCATTGTACACATTGCACTCGTAATTTCTGCAGCATTCAGTCCCCAGGGAAGGCCTCCCCAATGCTCACTGTGTGTGTCTGCAGCAGACTACATCCTCGCAGCTGGCTGTAAGCCCTGCATAGAAGAGGAGGTCAGAGTGGCAGAATAAGGACTGTATTGTATAACCCATTATTTGTGTCCCAGAGAGATTTCCCAGTGCTACAGAATTAAGCTTCCTATAGTAAGACACGTGCCTGTTACTTGGTGGGGGGAGTGCACAGAGCAGGATAATCTATAACTGTCTCAGGAAGATTAATCCCTAGCCTCTTCCTAAATCCTTCTGACAGGATAACTAGGCACTCACTGCTGGTATCTGTGATCAGTCACTTGTTTAGCTCTCTTCCTTGCTGTAGTCACTGGCCAATCCAAATCCCACCTTGTGACTTCTTATGGCCATATGAAGCATTCATAGCATGTTTGAAATTTTTAGCAACCTCTTCTCCCACACATTTCCTATCCACCTAAAAGACAACTTCATAACTTCTCTCTTCCCACAACCATAAGGGTCATCATGAACCCAGAGTGTTTGGAAGCATTAACATTTAGGTAACTAGGAAGCTCAGGAGCATCTGTATAAATCTGGACACTGAAGGGCAATAGTGTCCAGATTTAGCACAGGGAAAGCACTTTGCAACCCTCCAATCCTCCATTCCTCTGTCAAGTAAGTAAAGCAGCAATATTCCCACATTTCAAGGAGGATAGCAAAGTGCCATGCAGTTACCTGACCATGCCCAATTTACAATGCAGATCAGCTCGGACCTGAGAGGAGGCTTGATTTCATGCCCCCAGCTCTAGCCTCCAGAAAACAAGATGATTTTCAATGTGGACCTACTGTATCTAAGGTACTTGTATCCAAAATACTTTTATGTAAGTAACCCTCCTGAGTGAAGGGTCTGAGTGCCTTGCAATCTGGAATGGATTTATCTTCACAGGATCCTTGGGGGGCAGGGCAGTGCTATTAACCCCATTTTCCAGATAGGGAATTGAGGCACAAAGAGATGAAGTGACTCCTCCAAGGTCACACAGGAAGGAAAAGGAAAGCAAGGAACAGAACCTGTCCCTAGGCATGTGCCTGACCCATTATGCCATTCTTCCTCCATTAGCACATACCATATCAGCAGTCCATTAGTAGCAAATTGAACTAGAGAGAAAAATGGACAATAGAAACACATTATTGATTAACAAGGATCAGTGACTTAAAGCTGCTCAAATACAGAGCATGCAGACAGATAAGCTATTGTTCTTTTGTTTCTTTCAGGGAATCTCTTGCCACACTTAGGGACTGAACACAAAATAACACCTTTCATCCTCAGTATTGAATTTGATAACACAGAAATGAGGGCAAAGGGTAAATTCTGGTCCTGTTGCCACAGTATCCTGCTCAGAGGAGCAGAAGTGATTCTGGCACCTTGTCCTGCTGGCACGGGTGTATAGGAGCTCTCAGGCATCACTGCCCTGCAGCAAAGTTCACTTTTGTGGCTCAGTGAGTGCCCTTCCCAAGACTTGCACACTTGATGGCTGTTCCTTTTGCCAAATATCTCAATACCACCCACACTTCCTGCTCTAGTCTTCCTTCTGGGTGCCTGCACGCCACCAAATTGCATTCTGGGAGGCTCAGTGGCGTCCGAATGCAGTTCTCTTTCATCTTTAATCCCCTGAGCAGACTTGCTGTGTCAAGCAGTGGGGCAGCAAGGAGGCGTCAGCAAAACAGCTTAGTGATGCAATGCCCTCTCATCCTGAGGCATCAGAAGACTTTTCCAGCTGTCTTGTGATGGGTTTGCTCAGAGAGACCCTCCATGGCTGGGGAAGGGCTGAGAAGCCTCTATTCTTACTGTCAGGCCCTACCTGTTAAGATTTAATTGGTAGTTTTCCACCTTCTCCCCAGAGCAACACAAATCAAACTCTCCTGGACCAAGACTGTCTTTTACTCTGTCTGTACCAAAGGGCCCTGTTCTCAGCCATCGCCTCTTAGAGCTAACACGGTGTAAAGATTGAATAAGATTAACCAATGCTAATGAGCAGGTACATACTTTCCACAGAGTTCACAGAAACCTGTCCTACCTGTTGGGAGAGTGAAGGCAGTTGCCTCAAGAAGGGAGGCTGCTCTTTTGCTCTTCCCTCCCTTCCCTCTCCCTTCGCTTCCTTCTTAGCCCTGGGAACAGGAGCCAGGCTCCTGCCCATGCCTGGGCCTGATCACGTCTCAGTTCCCCTTTCATCTCTGTATCCATGAGCTTAATTAGAAGGTGTTTGTCCCCCAGCCGCTATTGGAGCCTCCCAGTCAATTGCAGCCCCTGGGACCCAGCCACCAAGGCCAGATCTTTTCTCTTTTTTTAAGGAAAATTTTCATGTCCCAAGTCAAATCAGCCAAAATCAATTCCAAATCCATGGGTCATTCAAAAACCGTATGTGGCCCTACTAGAGACAAACGTCCTCCACCCCTGCCTGGGGCTTCAGATGTTTTCAAATCCTTTGGTGGACATCCTACGTGTTGGCCCAACCCTGGAAGCTTGGAGTTCAGATGCTCTCAAGTCTCACTTGCTCTCAGCCATGTGGCCACAGGAGCAAGCTATGGAGAAATCTCCCATTTCCATAATGTCATCATGTAGCCAAAATCCTCCCACAGGAATCTGGTCAGTGGGAAGCTAACATAAGGCTCTTGTAGAGAGACCTGTCTGTAAGCAGACAAGGGTGCAACCCTCCACCACCAGTGCCATTTTAACTGCATTACCCCGGTCAGGGTATTTCTCCTGCCACCACCATGCTCATGGTAAAAAACACCTGGGTGGTCATGGTATTTCCCCTGCCAGCCAGATTGCATGGAGCTTCTGGTATCCAGGTTGTAGCTGTATTAGTCTAGAGGAAAAGGCAATCAGGACTCATAGTAAAGATGATATCTTTTATTAGACCAACAAGATTTTTTTCAAAAAGATTCATGTCTACTCAGGAGAACTTTTACTATCTTTTCTCCAATGCCTGACAAAAGGTGGTTATGCTCAAAAGCATGCAATTAAAGAATTTTTTTTGCAAAAATCCTGTTGATGTAATAAAAGATATCTGTACTATGAGTCCATGGAGCTTCTGGACTCTTTATTCAAATAGTATTTTAAAAGCACTTGGTGCACTGTTAAGAAGCACTTCTGTAGCCACATCCAGAGCCAGCTATGACTGAGGCCAGTCAATTTTCTACTAAATGCAAGCCTACTAAGATCTCTCTCTCTCACTCACACACTATAGGCTGACTGGGCTTGGCTTGGTGCATGCACACACACACACACACACATGCACGCGTGCACGCACACACACGCACACACTATAGGCTGATTGGGCTTGCTTTGGCGCATGCACACACACACACGCACTATAGGCTGACTGGGCTTGACTTGGGAGTAAAGTTAGTCCACTCCTTCCTTTTCCCCTACAACACCTAGGGCCAAAGGCAGCTTTGCATGCACGGAGCCAGGTGTGTCCCATGGGCTTGGACCCAGGTACATGCAGATATCTGAAGCAGTTTCAAAGAGCATGACAAGAAAGACCATTGCCTGAGCGGATTGGTCTTTCTCAATAGTTTTTTCCTCCTACAGTTCATAGAGCTGATTCCCATGAAGCCCAATGGGAGGCATCCACAGGGCTTTGCTGGTACCCCAGGAGCAGTGGAGGCCATGGAGGACCATCTTGTGAGAATGCCCCAGGCCATCTGCTCTCAACACAAAAAAGCACCTAGAGTCGCGTTTGCATAGGTTACAGACAAGCCCTCTGCTCCTTTTCTTTGGCACACAGTTCTAGCTCCTTCTGTACAGCTTCCTGCCTTGCTGGCTTCAGCTTCCCAGATACACAAAGTTGCAAGGACTGGAAACCACAGCAGGAGCTAGCCTGGCATCCCCACCATGTATCAGGCTCCCACATTCATAGGAGCCGCCACAGTGGCTCATTTTCTCTTCCTGCATGACTCCTCCTTTCCTCAAAAGGAAAACAACAAGCCCCAAGCCAAGCATGTGTCCCAAATAAAATCCATGTGTAAGCATCAAGAGCAGACAGCCTTGGACAGGGCCTGAACAGGGATTGTCAGTTACTTATTAAGTAATGAGGGAGGGTGTGTTACCATATTAGCCCATCACTTTGGGGTGAGCTCATTTATTAGGAATACATTTTTAGGGTCTTTGTCATTCTATCAATGTGCAGCTTGTGTTACTTGTGTTTCTATACAGAGCTGTATCTCTCCCTTCTGCAAGTCCTTACCCTCAATGGAGTATCTTGCAGGACTCAGTTTCAGTGGGGCTGGGTTCCTCCAGTCACTAAATCAGTCAAATACACACGCATACAGAGATTAACATGACACACATGACCCGGCTGGGTTGATCAGCATGGACAGGCTGACACCCTCATATGCCAGGAATCAGTTCATTGAAGTAAAAATAAAATGCAGTCAGACACAAGCACACAGGTGAGCAGAATCCCTCTGAATCCAGCTGGATGTCCAGCTGACACCCTCATGGGCCAGCATTCAGTTCATTAGGGCGCGTCTGAGCCAAACTGGGTCAATCAGCCTATACAAGCTGATTCCCTTATGTGTCTCAAACTCAGCAAGTCCCAATCTTCTGCCCTAACTGTCCTAGTAGTGGTAGCCTCTTGATGAGCAGACCACACAGTATTTTTGGGCTTTACAGGGATCTTCAGCTTAGGTAAAAGAAGCATTGCAGCAGAGCAAGCGGGGAATGGAAGGGGAGAAAGAAGAATATACCCAGTTACCACCAGTTTGACTACAGAAATTATTTATTGCTAAGTATAGGAAATGTATAATGGTACTAGTAGTAATAGACAAGCAAGGGGAAACAAACAAAACAACTACAATATTACCCTGGTGTTATTGAGTATTTGGGGAAACCTAGCTCAAGCTTAAGTAACACAATTCAGGTTCAGAAAGCTATGCCTAGAGAGAAAAAGAGAAAGAGTGAGTGTGAGAGCTGGGATCTCCCCGTTCCAAGGCACTCAGGTGATCTGCTAACAAGCAAAGTTCTCAGCACGATCTTTGAAGGGAGGTGACCTGTTTCTCCCAGCTTCTTGAGAACAACAGAGGATGGTATCAGAGAGATTTCTCTCTCTTGCAGCACACTGTTTGCTACTTTTACAGCTTTCTGATACCCTTAATTAAGCCTCTTCAAAGCATTCTTTTAATTGTGTAAATCAAGAGGGTCCCAAGCCAAAAGTGACAGGGAAAATCCTGTTATATAAACAGTTTACATTTAAATGAATTACCTTTTTCAGTGACAAGGGGTTATCTGGTTTTGAACATCTCAAGAAACTGATTAACAACCAGGAAAAACATTAAGTTTTAAGGAGTAACCAGACACCTAGGAGCCAGCTTGAAATTATTATGAATATACTGGAAGGGACATTCTTAGATGGCCTAGCTATGCTTCCACTGTGAAGTCAGCATCAGTGTCATGTATTTTACCTGTTGTGAATAAGCCTCAGTTTAGCATGGCTCTCAGATTTTACTGCAGCCTTTTAACAGACTTAAAAGGATTGTTTGGAGTGTTCATAAACTTTGTGGGGAGGACTTCCACCAGTCATCCCAGGAAAAGTACGTGGTCAGGGATCCAATGGGCTGGATGCTGTGATGAACCCTTAACCATTGTTCAAATGTTGCCCATACCCGCTCTGACTTGGAATCTTGCCTCAGCATTCCCTAATCCAGCTACTGAGCTTTAGTCAATCAGGTTTAAATAGGCCTTCCATAGTGGGACCAGGGGTGTACAGCCCAAAATGCCTATTAAACTTTTCTTCTGCTTAGTTCTGGTTAGATGAGGTTGGGACGTGGTGTGGGGGAGGAACAGGTAGAGGGGGAAATCAAATAAGTCCTTTGTAAGTCCAGGAAGCTGGGTGCCAGGGCTCCTTCAGGAACACAGAGCTGACAGGTAACAGGTGGGACAGAGGCATTATGGTGATGAGCGGGAAGGGAAATACATATATCAAGTTCCGTATGTTTGTAAAGTGCATCAAAAGGTACAATGTGCCATGTAAGCGGTGGAGGTTTTTACTGCATTCAAAGCATTCAGTTTAGAAAGCAGAAGAGGGATTTTGTAACTGCTGTCACTGCAGTTCCTGCCTGGGCTCTTCTACCACCTATTCCATCTCTGGGAATAAAGAATCCTTCGTAGAATCTCAGCAAACAGCTGTGATGTGTGGGTCTAGCTAGTCATCCCAATCTTGTAGCAGTTCCACAGAGCTAGAAGAAGTGAAACCTGTTTCATGAGAATGAGAAATAGAAAAGCCCAACTGGGGCCCAGCTCCTGGGGGCTTCTGCAAAACTGTTCCCTTGGGCATATTTTCTAAACTAGGTTTGTTCTTCAGCCTCATCATAAATGTCTCAAGTGAGCAATTCTGTCTCACTGCCAGGAAACTTTATCCTGGCATTCGGCTTCAACATTGCTTCCCTAATTCCATTCTGTTTTTCTCTGGCAGACCTCACAAACCCCTGAAAGCAGGCCACATTCTTCTCAAAGGGCAGCCTCCACTGGGACAATTAGGTTGTCCCACCTCAGACTTTATTGACATAAGGAAATCTAGGGGCTGTAATTCTCCACAGATACAGCTCCACTAATGGCAGCAGTGATGGAAACCACAGTACAGACAGTGACAAAAAGGATGAAAACACCCAAGTCTGGTCTCCACTGCAATTTTGGCTGATACAGCCAACAGCCTGACTGCCCCAGGGCTGGATTATATTCAGCAATTGATGCAGGGAGTCACAACTGAAAACAATCATTCTGGTGAACGGCTTACTCATGGCAGATTCCATCTGCATTGGAAAGATTATGCTAGATTCCTCTGTCCAGATCATACCCACTCTAGGTGCCTTGGTGTTATTGCTCTATCCTTCCTTGTGTTTACAGCTTCCTCATATTCAATAACTTCTGTAAATTCCAACTATTATTCATCTTCCTGATGGCTCTTGGAGCAGTTAAATAGACCCAGCTTTAGCACTGACTTCCTGTGATATCCTGCAACCAGCTCTCACTGATGGTTATGCATTGTGATAGCCCTTGATAGTAAAATCAGCATGTAACTATCCAAGGACCAGACACGTTGAGTAAGACTGTGCTGGTCTCAGCCACTGGCCTGATGCTAATAGCACAATTAACATAAATAGTTTAGTTATTGCCAGGTAAAGCACGGGAAATACCATGACTATGATGGTGGCAGGGAAGTACCCTCAGGGTACTTGTACTTGTACTCAGGTAATACAATTAAAATAGTCCTGTGTAGTGAAGGGTTGCACCTTTATCTGCTTGTGGACAGGACTCCCTTTGACAGCCTCATAGTAAGCTTCCTGCTGGCCAGTTTCCAACAGGAGGATCTCTGCTACAAGCCAACTTTATGGAAATGGGAGGCTCCTCCCTAGCTTGCTCCTGCAGCCATATGGCCGAGGGCAAGCCAAACTTGGGGGCATCTGAAACCCAACCTTTCGGGCTTGGGCCTGCATATAGGATGACCACTAAAGGATTTAGAAGCATCTGAAGTCCTAGGCAGGGGTAGAGGATTTTTGCAGGTAGTAGGGCCACATTTGGTTCTTGAATGACTCACAGATTTGGAATTGATTTGACTGATTTGACTTTGGAAAATGAAAAATTTTCCTTTAAAAAAAAATTAATTACTTGTTTCACTCCAGAGTATGTATTTAGTTTTTGCCAGCTTCCTAGGCTAACTGTTTTTTCTTTTGACCTTTAATTGCAGAGTTAACACGCCAAGAATGAAAACAGCATTTCCTCTAAGTATTAGTAGAGTAAATGCTATGAGAGCAGCAAGGAAACCTCTGTGACACAGTGGACACATTTACATGTGCAATTACTGTATCTGAACTTTCTTTGTAGAAAATTCAGGGGCATTAAACTGTGCCCCTGCATACATGTAAATCTGAGCCTCTTGGGAACAAATCTGCCCCAAAAGGGAGCAATTCACTCCAAGGCTGCTCCTGCCCTGCTCTGGCACTTTGCAGCTGCCCGGGGGAAGTTCCTGGCTCCCCTAAGTGCCATCCTGGGGCTGACAGTAGGCATAAGGGCTGGTCCAGATCTCCCCAGGGCTGGAGAGAGCTGTCTCAGTTCTGCATCCCAGCCACATAGAAATCAGGACTGTTCTCCCAATCCCTGCATGGCTGGCAAGCAGCATCCCCACTGAGAGCGGAGGGCTCTCCAGTCATATGGAGTTTGGGTCCTGACCTGATCTCCAATGGCTGGGGACAAAGCAGTCCCAGCTGCCAGGACAGTTCTCCCAATCCCCATGTGGCAGGGAGACAACTGCCCCTGAAGCCAGTACAGCTCCCCCCTGCCTGTATCAAGGTTTATCCAGGCAGCAGCAGGCCCCTTACTGCCTGGGCTGACTGGAAGCAAATTGCTCCCAGTTACAGACCAGCTGCAGCTGCTGTATGTGTGCCACCACTACCCAGAGGCAGAACTGCCCAGTTATATCTCTAGGTTACACTGGGCACATCTACACAAGGTGCTTTATTGCTTATTGGACTAATCTAATGCACAGTAAAACATCACCGTCTACATATGCACAGGACATAGTGCACAGTAAATTAGGCTAATGCATCATTTGCTAGTTCCAGGAAATACAGGTACTAGACTAATGGTGCATTAGCTACTGAGCAGTACTGCATGTGTAGATGCTGACTGGGAGCAATTTGTTTCCAGTCAGTCCAAGCTGGAGGGGCCCACTGCTGCCTGGCTAAGCCCTGGTGTGGGGGAGGGAGGGAGGGGAGGGAGAGAGAGCTGTGCTAGCTACAGGGGCAGCTGTTTCTCTGCCAGGCGGGGATCTGTTCTGATCCCTATGTGGTGGAGAGAGCTGCCTTGGCAGCTGGGACTGCAGTATCCTAGTCCCAATCCCCCATGACTGGCAGGCAGCATCCTTGCTGAGCAGGTGTAGCTCTCTCCCCTATGTGGGGATTGAAACAGACCCCTGTGCCCTCTGTCAGCCCGCAGGCTGACACCCGGGGAGCCCAAATCTCCCCCTGGCTACTGCAGAAGGACAGAGCAGGGCAGAAGTAGCCCTGGACTGGGCTGTTCTTGTCAGGCACTATTTGCTCCCAACTGGAGCACTTTAATGAGCCTGTATTTTCTGTGAAGAAAATTCAGATGCATTAATTGCACATGTAGACATGCCCACTATGTATGATTCAGTTAGATCCAATGAGACTTCACTGGCATGCCAAGTTGTACAGATATCCCTTAGTATAAAGAAAGGACAAAGCTTTCTGGATCCATCAGAGATGGGCACAGCACGCCCTGGACAGGATCACACACTGTGGTTGGTTCTGATCCCCCTGTGTCCAGATCAGATCTGCCATCATGTTGCCATGAAGCATGATTTCTTCTTTCTCTGACGGCCAGGTACTACTTCTCTTTCTTACTTTTGGGGAAAACATTATTTATGACCCCTAATAATGAAGGAAGTGTCTTTCTACACTTCCTTATATTTTGGATACGTCTGCATTTTTTGTCTTGCATTTTCCTCCCCACACCCTTCCTTGCCTGTGTTATCTGTCCTTGTCTCTGGTAGACCTGGTGCCTCTAAGATAAGCCACCTGGGCTGGGTAAACAGGAGCAGATTGTTAAAGTAACTGAAGGCACTGACTATTCAGCCTCACCTAAGGGTGGCAGGCAGGGCTCAGAGCACGAAACTATCCTTGCTGCGTGTTCTGCATAGGAATAGCCCTATTCATTGTTTAACATGTCTGTGACTTACTGGAGGGCAAGAATCAACAGTTTTCTGCATTTCTATCTTCTTTTCCCATTCTTCTATTTTCTACTCCTTCCTTCCCATTCTAATTTTCTCTTTCTCTTTCTCTCACATTCTCCATCCCTCTCCCCCCGCCCCGGTTTCTCTTGTCTTCTTTTTGGTCTTTCCACTTGGGTTTTCTACTGGGTTTTTTTTTCATTCTTTTGCTTCTTCCTCTTTTGGTTTCTGTCTCCCCTCTAATGTCTATTGCTTCCTCTCCGGATCCTCCATTGCCTTTTTTCCTCCCTTCCCCCCATAATGCAGAATACACCAGGATAGTGACAGTGATATCCTCCAGGTCCTAAAATGTGGATTCCTATACTTGAGGATATTTAGTGATGACAGTTGACCAGAAGCTTGGATTTCACTTTCAACTCAAAGACAGCATCTGCAGCAGATGACCTGCTTTGGAGTTTTAGCTGAATACTGGCTCAGCAGCAGAGTGCAGCTAACTGGGTCACGGTGACCATCTCCTGCAGCACAGCACCCCCTAGCACTCACTAGGGCACTTGCTCCCCCTACTTAGTTATGGGGCCCTAGTCTACTATGCAATGTTTTGCTTGCAAAGCCTTGAGTGCATTCACATACACAGCTCCTCTATAGTTAACATACACTCCTCTCTGCTGGTAGAGGAACTCCCTTTCTGTCAAGAAGACTAAGGCTTCTGCTGCCACCCAGCAGCCAGCAGAAGGCATATGTACACACTTCCGCTGGCTGGCCTGGTCTTTTCAGTAGCTGGGGTCTTCCCAGGGCATGCTCTGTAGGGATGTGAGAAATTTCACCAGCTGTTCCATTCCAACACTGTTTCAACCAATTTCAAGTTCGAAACAGCAAAATTGAAACAAAACAAAGGCGGTCAAAATAGCCTCAATACAAAATGAGGCTGGACAAAATATTTCAAAACTGGGCTGCTTCCCAAGGCCCTGTGGTACATTGGTCCAGGCGCGGGAAACAGCCCAGCTGGGCCGCTCCCGGGGCCCCACACTACATTGGTCTGGGGGTGGGGGGCAGCCCAGTGATGTACTGCGGGGCCCTGGGAAGCAGCCCAGCTGGCCCGACCTTCATCCCCAGACCAATGTAGCACAGGACTCAAGGAAACAGGCCAGCTGGGCTGCCTCCCACCCTGGTGTAATGTAGAGCTGGGGATAGGAAGTCAACCCAACTGGTCTGACTTCCCATCCTCAGTGAAACTCTAAACAGCATCAGAACAGCCTTTCTGTTTCAAGGGAATGGAACGGAACAGCTGTTTTGACTCAAAATGAAATTCCAGATGAAACGCTATTCCCCCGAACTGTTGAAACTCAATGCAAAATGGAACAGTGCCATTTCGTACAGCCCTAAATTACTCTGCATTGAGCGGAGCCACACAAAGACTCCAGAAGTGCTGAGGAGTGTACATACACTGTTGGTAGCTGCTGTTTGCTGCCAGAACTTCTGGAAGTGAAGGGAGGAAGTAGAGAAAAGGTCAGAATTTGACACTTCCTCAAATGCCTGAAACTTAAGGAACAGCAAGTTTCATAGTTTCATAGTAGCTAGGGTCAGGAGGGACCTGAACAGATCATCTAGCCTGACCCCTGCCACAGGCAGGAATGAATGCTGGGTTCACAAGCCCCCAGACAGGTGATCATCCAACCTCCTCTTGAATTTGCTCAAGGTAGAGGCGAGGACCACCTCCCTGGGAAGTTGGTTCCAGATTTTGGCCACCCTAACTGTAAAATATTGCATTCTGATCTCCAACCTAAACCTATTCTCCATCAGTGTATGACCATTGTTCCTTGTCACCCCAGGTGGTGCTTGGGAAAAAAGAGCTCTGCTTATTTGCTATTGATCCACCCTGATGAGCTTGTAGGCAGCCAGCAGATCCCCCCTCAGCCTTCTCTTGCTGAGGCTAAACAGCTTCAGGTCCCTCAGTCTCTCCTTGCAGAGCCTGTCCTGCTGCCCTCTCACCAAGTGGGAGGCCTCCTCTGAACCCTCTCCAGGCTGGCTCCATCCCTTTTGAAGTGTGGTGCCCAGTACTGGACAGTACTCCAACTGTGGCCTGACCAAAGTCACATCGAGGGGGAATATCACCTCTCTGGACCGGCTTGAGATGCACCTTTGGATGCATGACAAGGTATGGCTGGCCTTGCTGGTTGAGGTCTGGCATTGACGGCTCATGTTCATCTTGGAGTCAATAATGACTCCAAGATCCCTTTCCGCCTCTGTGCTTTCAAGAAGGGAACTCCCCAGCCTGTA
>JAGPOW010003364.1:14016473-14060916 GCA_030014935.1 Caiman crocodilus
GACAGTGTCAAAGGCCTTCTTAAAGTCTAGAAAGACTATGTCCACAGCAACACCATCATCCAAGGATTTAGTTACTTGGTCGTAAAAGGCAATCAGGTTGGTCTGGCAGGACCTGCCTTTGGTGAACCCATGCTGATTGCCCCGAGCATGATCTCCCCTGCAGGCCCCCCACAGATGTGCTCCTTGATGATCCTCTCCAAGAGCTTCTTGAGCACTGAGGTGAGGCTTACAAGTCTATAGTTATTTGGGTCCTCCTTCCTCCCCTTCTTGAAAATTGGGACCACATTAGCCAATTTCCAATCCCCCGGCACCTGGCCAGATGACCACAAGTGCTCATATAGCCGGGCCAAAGGCCCTGCGATGACCCCTGCCAGCTCCCTCAACAACCTTGGGTGGAAGGCATCTGAACCTGCAGATTTAAAAATGCCTAGCCCTTCCAGAAGATCCCTAAGTACATCTGCACTGACTGATGGCTTGATAGAGCTATCCCCAAGATTGTCCCTACCTCTGGTAGGTGGGATATCCCAGTCCCTGTTCAGGAAAACAGAGGCAAAGAAACTGTTAAAAGTCTAGTCTTGCTTCAGTGACAAGAACACTGATCATCAAAACCTGGGATGTGAACTCCACGCTGATAAAAATGAGGAAAACTGTGCTTTTTTTTTGTATGAAATGCCACATTTCTCTCACACCCTCAATTTCACACCACCATTCACATGTGAAAAGATTGCCAGATTTCTCAGAGAACCTGCCCTGCGAATCACTGAGTTTCTAAGATGCCCATCACCATAACGTCTGCATCTACTACAGCTGATAAGAAGTGTATTGATTTCATACAAGCAGAACAACAAAATCCTCCATACCCATAAATGAATCCTGCTTAATAAGAAGACTCGGTTACACAATTATTCTGATGCAGTTCTCATGCTTTTAGGAGAAGTGCATCAGTACAGTGTCCCTGCACCTGAGCTCTCAGGAGAAGACTTCTCAAAGGTGATGAGTTTGACATTGTGCCCTAGAGGTTGATGATCCAGCCTCATCTCTCCTTGGAATGAATTCCAAACCTGATGTTCCACCTCGAGAAGATCCTGTCTCAGCCATGACACGTTTAAATCTAAGTATCCTCAGTCTTGCTATTCTCAGGTTCTTCACCCTCCAGATGTTGTATCAGGGTGAAGAACAATAGTTAGCACAGAGCTGGCTGGGCTCTAACATTTGTAGGATTAGGAACTGTGTTAAACCAGATGTCATTTACAAATGGCCTGCAGGGTCAGCTTTATAAACAAGTATAACCTAAGCAAAACTAGCATCATAACTCTACAATCTCATTGAGTTCATGGTCATCTCTGTCATTTATTTCACCTGAACGTTGTATGAATTAACTCAGTGGTGACACAGGCAGGCAGCAGAGTTTGGTTAAGGCTGACTATTAGGGTTGCCAACTCTCCAGGACTGCCCTGGAGTCTCCAGGAATTTGATATAAATCTCCAAGAGACTGCTGAGCATCACCAGGGACATAATGATAGGGCATTCATTAAAATAAACATTAAATGTTCAACCCAATTTTTACAGTAGTCCAGTGGGTTTTTAAAACGTAATAGTAACATGCATTTGCCTTCCAAGCATAAAGTCTACGCACCATAATCCCTAACTGATATACGCAGGCACGCAGGCACATTCATGTTGTGTCGTGGGCATGTTGACGGTCTGTAAACCTCCTGGAATAGATGCAAATAGAGTTGGCAACCCTACTGACTATAACTCAAACAAATGCAGGTGAGGTTAGCAATAATGCAGGTGCTTCTCTGCATTACTTCTTGGCATTGAGTTTGATGAGATTCCCTAGGAGGGCTGTTCTGCCCCCTGCTGGGTGTTGGTGGAACTGTTGGTATGGGAGGGTGATTATTTCTATGTATGAATATAGACTAACTAGCAGCACTTCCAGAAGTAGGTTGCATTGAACTTCTCCTGCATGCAGAACTGAAGATCCATCCTGTCTCACTAATAAAAAGGTTTAAAAACCAATCACTTCAGAAAGTTGGCTCTAACAAGTCTTGTATTTTGGCTTCGAAATAATCACAGTAACCCCAAACTCCTGGCCACCCACTGTGACAAGTGCCAGATCAGCCTCTCGGAACTGAACAGGAGATAAATAATTTTCTTTACTCAACGTGACATTTTGGAAGTAGGCTAGGAGAACCACATAGATCTCTCTGTCTTTACCAGGTACTTCTTTATTTCCAAAGCTTTCTCCTTTCGCTAGAAGTTTACTGAGTTTCCTCCCACCCAAAATATCTGCCTCTCTCTACCACCCCCTTGTCTTCAATTCCATATTCATTGAATTTCTCACTGTGAATGCAGGTGTCTTCTTGTACATCAAATAGCACCTGGTGCACATTAGACCTCAGCATGTGTCTCTAGGGCACGCATCATTAGCTAAGCTTATAATTAAGGGTGCACAGCCCATGTGAGAGAGCTGGATGTCAGATGTTGGGTGGTTCTGGCTTGGAACTGAAAGAAAGGCTGTTGTGAAGCCAAAGAAAGTGTCTGGGTCAAGAGACCTGCAAGTTGAGATCAGTATGAATGAATGTTGGCTGAATTGGCCCACAAGCTACATGCCTTCCCCATCCCTGGTCCATGTCTTCTTCCATAGCAAGCTGCGCAAGATCTGGACTGCATGATGAGGAAATCCACCTGAGCAGAATCCCCATGCAGCTAATGATGATTTTTGTAGTGCCTTCCCTCAAAGCCGGGTTGGGAGCAAACACCTCTTTTATTGTAATAGAGAGAGAAGTCAGGAAATAAACTGAGCCTGATTACCCCAAAGCATTTGCCTTATTCCTGTTACAGAGTAATGCCCTGTAATGCAATACATTAGTTATGTTCTTTATGGATTTGTTAAGCAGTCAGGGGTTCCAGGAGCTGGGCACCCACCTCCCACAGAGCCGAGAAATCAGGGTCACCTGGTCCCACCTCTAAACCGTCCATACCAGAAAACACAGCTGCAGTCCCCACTAGCTCTTTTTACAGAGAGCAGCCCTTTAAGAAAGCCACATCCCATCATACTTTCCCCAGAAAGACTGATTCCTACAGGAGGCCCACTGAGCAGTGCCTGGGGAAGCTGATCTGCAGGCTGAGTAAAGGGAGATCCAGAGCATACAGAGCGCCTGGCAGAAGGGAAAGAGGAGAGGATGGAGGGGGATAGAAGGATACCACACAGGTGGTTTGTGGGGGGAAAAGGGAATGTCGGATGCGGGAAGCCCTGGTATGTGCAATGAAGCTATCCCATCACAGGGGGGCATCCTAACAAGGTTGGGAGTATGTGAATGGTTTTCAATCTCTTTAGACACAAGGCACCTACCCCTCAAAAAATGCCAGCTCTTAGTTTTCATTCAGTTTTTAACTCTGAAAAAACAATACAGCCATTTTTTTCTGTTGCCAAGAACTTTGAAAGACAACAAGAAGTCAGATTTTTTTAACACTATGGTTTCTTATTTGAAATCTCTGGGTTCATCTTGTGAATCCTGGCTGCATACCTAATGCTGCTAACAGCTACAGCACTGTGGTTGAAAATCACTGAAGTAGGGGGTAGGCAAATGGGTTTCGTAACTAAGGCAGACAAGGTTTTTTGTGGGGTAAATCTGATATCTTTTATTAGACCAACTCAAATAGTTGGAAAAAAATCTTCTTTGCAAGCTTTTGGGCACAAGCATCCTTCGACAGGCTGAGGAAGCATCTGCAGTTGGTCTGTGCCCTTCCTGGATGGAAGGAGTACTAAAGAAGCCAGAACTAAGGAATAACTACATAACTAAGGAATCTCCTGCTGTATTAATGGATGGGAGGTCTGGGGTCAAGATGAGAGTGGCAGGTTGGAGCCAGGCAATGAGCAACTGGTGAAAGGAAATTATGGGCTGACACTGAAAAGGCTGGAGCAGGGAAGGGGAGGAAAAAGGAGGGGAACCAGGGGATAGGCCAAGTGATCTGTATATTGCGTCTCCTGCTCTGTGTCAAATCTGAGTGGTGGCTCTGTGGGACAGAAGTGGACTGCTTATAGATCTTCCAGGTGTCCAGCAAGTTCCTGGGCACATTAAATAAAATGCACAGAGAACAAAGAATCCTCAAATTCCTCAGTAGCGGGGCTGGTTTGTACTCAGGTCCCTCACCTGCGTATGAGTATCGTGCTCTCACTGCAAAGCAGACAAAATGCTCCAGGGCGGAAAAATCATTTCCTTTGAATTTCTTTGCATTTTCATAGCCCTTTTTGGTGTGGTTTGCATGGCACTGACAGGCACTATGTTTTGCTTCCAGTTGGCAACCTGGTCTCTGTCATCAGAAATGTGGGGGGTTTTTTCTGTTCTGCTTCTGCCACGCTTGCTGAGTTTTACATTTCCACATTTCCGTGGAGGCTGTGAGGGACTCCAAGAATTAGTGAAAAGGCAAGAGGGGTGCATTCACTGGGAACCTCTCCCTGAGAAGTGGGCTTGCTGAATAGGAAGGAGGCTGAAAAAATGTGATCTTCCCTTGTTCAAGAAAAGAAAGAAACATTCCTTGTGGCAGCAACAGTCAGAGGAGAGAGGGTGGTGAAGAACAAAAGAGTTTGGTCCGCTCAGCCTTCCGTAACTCTGGCTAGCTGGTGCTGTCTCCCTATCTAGCTTGGGTTTGATTCATTCACATCTGTGCAACGTGGGTGTCGAGCAGAATTCTGGCCTTTGCGTCCATGCCTTGGCCTGGGGGTAAATGTCTACACAAAGTGCAAGGCAAGTATGGTCAAGCCCAGTGTTTCCCATATGCACCCAGCTTCCAGTGCATAGTTTGGGTCATGGACACCTCATGCCCCCGGAGGCTGGGGAAGTACAGCAAGCTCCTGCAGGTGGCGGCTGCCCTGGCAGCGGTGGAAGCACGGCAGCGGTGACCAGTGAGTTTGCGCAGGTGACTGCAGCGCTGTCGGCGGCGCAGGGGTTGGCAAGCACTGACCAGTGGTCAGCAACTGCTGGCAGTGTTGGCAGCGCTTTTTGCAGGGGGTGCACTGCCAATCTCGGGTGGGGGGGTGCATCCCACGTGAATCCCCTACACATCGCCAGTGCTTTGGGTTCTTGTGCAAGGTAAATGCCAGGGCTGATGATCAGCAAAGAGGAGGGCACCCATCACCTCCTGAGCACTGAATTCCAGAACAGCCTTCTGCACCCTCAGCAGGAAAGTCAGAAGCACACAGCTGCTGGCATGGGGCAGAGGCTGCCTGGAAATCAAACACCATGCTCACTCGCTCTGCCTTTACGAGATGTTTTTAAGCTACTGCTCCTCAGATGACACTTCCGGAAGAGCATGAGCCCTATGTGGCAAGCTGCAGACTCACCCGTGGCTCCTGGCCAGGCTGCTCCACCAGCCCTGCATCTCAGGACAGAGGCTGGGGCAGTGCTGTGCTAATCATCGCAAGAGCTTGGTCTTAGTGAGTGGCGCACGCCAGGGCAGGGAGGGAGAGATCCTCAACCCACATGAGCTGTGGAGCCATTTTAGCACCCAGTTACCTTCAACCACATTTTGTCTCCCTCTCATTTCTTGTTTTCCTGCACTGTAGGGTAATGCCGTGCCTTTTTCCTTTAAAATCCAGAGGGAAACTCCATGATCAGGTTTCTCCCTTCCCAGTAATATTCCTTTCAGGAAACTCTTCATTGCCTGTAGCAAAAATAAAGCTAATCCCTGCATTTGCCTGTACTAACCCAATCAGACCTGCCGTTTAGCTCCTACTTTCCCAGCATCTCTACTCTGTCTCTGTTCTGTTCTAGCTGGGCCCTCCATTCTGTAATATCTCATTTCCTTCAGCAGTGCATTAAACAATGTGACTAACATCTGCCATGCATTTGCTCTCATTCGCTGCAGCAGAAGCGGGTGCAGTGAAGTGGGGGTTTTGCCAGGAGGGGTATTTTGTCATGTCATAAATTTGTATACACGGGCTGTTGCATGTTTATGTGAGAGAAGGCATCATCATAGTAGGGCTTCACTTGGCAGGATCTTCACAGATTTGGGGCTGCTCAAGGGCTTCACTTGTTTTGTGAAGATGTTTGACAAGCAGTTTGCCCCTGTCCACAGGGACCAGCTAAACCATGCTTGGAATTAATTTGGCTGCAATCCTTTATGCCTAGAATCCAAACACCGTTTTCAAAGATGAATTCAAGTCCAACACAGCCAAAACTTGAAGCCCATTTTTTTCACCTGGTTATCTATATAACTTGACTTTAGCTACACAGGCCAGACCAAACCAAATCTAATTGGAACATAACTGAGTTTAACGCCATTATAAATCCTGGTTGTTTTCACAGTACAGGCAGTAGCTAAATCGGTGGCTGATCTGAGTAAGTACTGTGGGCTTGGGCAGTCGGCAAGAAAGGCGTATCTCACTATTGACATGGGAAACCTCTGAGCTATTGCTGGTGTTGGGATTGTTTTTATTCTGACCTTTTCATTGGAGCAATTCCCTTTCTGTGCCAGAAGCACTTTTCTTTACAGTGACTCAGTCCTTGGGACTTAGTCATTCCTCCGGATACACAACTGCTGGAAAATGTGACTAGCTTCTTGAGAGCTTTTTTGCACATGGAGCGCTTATACTAGACCTAAACAAAGGAAGAAAAATGTCTGAAATTGGAGAGTGGATTTTTCCATCTAATTATGCAGTGACTGTGACATTCACTGAGCTGGGAGCAGACCATACTGTTAGGAATCTAACAGTTGTCGGGAGTTGTAGGTTATAATCAGAGCAGTGACTTATAAACAACACATTGTGGGCCTCTCTATTTGTTTTGCCTCAGACCTCAACATATTCAGACCTCTGTTTATATATTCAAAGCGGATTTTGCCAGCGGCTGTTGCAACTAGTTCCACTAGGGATTAGAAAACCAGGTGGACTCTTCTGGCTTTTATCTTTTATCATCACCAGCAATAATGTTCCTGAAATCTGAATTCAGTGGTCAATTCTGTTGTCGATGCATGAAAAAGAAAAATCACCAGCAGGACCTCAAGTGAGTAAATATTGGTGTGTGTCAGGAACAAGCAGCAAAGCAGGTGTGACTCCTTTGTGAGCATACATGACTCAAATGCACAGGAAAGAACCAGCTTCCCTGTCTGCAGAGGCCATTTGAACAGTTTTATTCTGCTTATGACAAGTATTGCAACTTGATACTGATTTAATATTGAGCAGTTCTAACACATCTGCAGTCTACCTGGATACTGCAAACCATATTACAAATGATAACCATTCTAGCACTTCTAATAATGTTGCCAAAAGGGAGGTAAGTATATTATCCCCATTTTACAGATGGGTAAAATGAGACACAAACGTTATGGGGCTACATTAAGGATTTTCAAAAATATGCTCTCCATGACATCCCGCTGGTCTCAGTGTTGTTGGGAGCATTAGCACAGATACATGACCCGTAACACTGGTCACACTGGTTAAAAAGCCAGTGGTTGTGAGAGCCACATTTAGGCTGCTGCTTCCACTCTTACTGCTTGAGCAACTGTAAAGGGAAGTCTGTAAGGACAGGATTGATTTGCAAAGCAAGCTCTAAGAAGTCACTGGCTTCTTACTGGGTGTCCATCCTTAAAACAGACACCCAGTAGTCTACACAGTATATGTGCATGTGGTTCAGATGCAAATGGTCTTTATTAGGTGACAGCTGAAGCTGTAGCTCCCCCTTTCTCTAAATCAGCCTAACAGGTTGGGGGGCAGTCCGGTGATTGCAGGGCAGCACTGAGTGAGCCAATACTGCTGCTGTTAGCGTCTCCTTGTGACCCTCCCCTATCTGCACCTCTCTCAGAAATAATAATCACGACCAGTCTCTTTGAGGCATAATCAGGGCTGGAAAGAGCCCTGGTGGAAATGCCTGTGCGGACACAAAGCAGGATTTGAAAGCCGTTATCAAGTCCCCGGGAGAATGAGCAAGCTGGGGAGCAGCGGGGCGCTTGCAGCTGAGCTGAGCTGGGGGCTGGGAGGAGGCGGAGGCCAGGACACTGCGCCCCGCTCCTGCCTGCGCTGCTTTCTGGCACCGCACCACTCTGCTCCGTCTCTAGCAGCCAGGGGAGCCCGCTCCGGGCTGGGCCTGGGAGGGGAAGCGGCACAGGCCTGACAGGGTCTGCAGCCCAGCGTCTCCCCCAAGCACCTCGTGGACTAGGGAGCAGCAGGGTCACTTCAGAGCCCATGTGGGCTGCAAGCAACGCTGCTGCTGCCTAAGGACCCTGGCGCACGGCTTCACACCACCTTCCTCCCAGGGCCGGCGCCGGGCCCGGCACGGACCTCTCCAGGTGCGCGTGGCCGCCCCGCCAGGCCCCGCCCACGTTCAGCCAACCGGGGGCGCGGGTGGGGGAGGGGCCGTGCAGCCCCGCCCCCTCCAGTCACAAAGGCCAAGGCCGGGTGCCCCCCCCCCGTGACAGGCAGCGGGCGGCTGCCAATGGAACCCGCGGGGCCCGCCCCACTGCGTCATAACCCTCCAATCGCCAGGCCGCTCTAGGGCGTGAGCGTCCCTATGCACCTTCCTCCCCCTTGGGCCCGCCTCCCGGACAATCGCAGGCCGCGGGCGGGACGAGTGGCGTGGGGCGGTGCCCAATCGGCGCTCGCGGGCGGTTGCTAAGGGCAGGGAGGCGGTGGAGCGGATAGCGGAGCCGGGCGCCCACTGATGGGATCCGTTGGTGGGGCGGCGCGAGGCCGCAGGTGAGGGGCGCTCTCGGTAGCGGTGGGGTCCTTGGGGGCGGGATGGCGGCTTGTGCTGTGGCCGCCGATACTTTTATGGCGCGCGTGGGGCGGACGGCGCCGTAAACGTGACGTGGTGCGCGGGCCCCGCGGGCCTGTCCCCAGCCCCTGATGCCCGTGGCGTCTCGCCGGGCCGTGGGCTGCTGCTGCTGCTGCTCCGCAGGCACCCTCTGCCTGAAAAAGGGGCAGGACCCCCGCCGGCTCGTGGCGACTGTCAGGCGCGCCCATTTCCCTGGAGGGACGACTGAGGAGCCGCCACGGGCTGGTCGCTGTGAGCTGAAGTTATTGTGCGCTTGGCCCGGATGGGGTTTCTGCTTCCTCTTCCCCGCCCCCCCGGTTTAGGTGGTTTCTGTACTTGGCAGCACCAGGACCTCCCCGCGGCTGTGCAACAAAGATAAGCCGGTGGCTTATTGTAGTCGCCGGCCCCCTGGTAGATGGTGTTCAGCTTTCCCACGCGCACGACACGGGTAGGACTGCAACTCTTCGCTTCCCTGCTTGCGATGGGCTGTAAGAAACAGTGTGGCCATTTCAACTCGTGCCGGCTGCTCCGTGTGTACTTGTGGTAGCTTTCGTCCTGACAGCCGCACCATCCGTCCGTCCGCTTTTCTCTTCTCTTGGTCCCATTCTCCGTTTTGTATTGTGTTGTTTCCTTTGCAAACCTTTCGTTATATTGCTTACCAGTTTTATTTCTACACTCAAAGGAGGAGGCTCCTGTCTGCTCCATTCAAGTGGAAATGCAGCCATTTTACTCACAGTGTTGTTATATCTGTAATTTTGGAGGCTTTACCAGCAAGGATGCAGGGCAAAAGCTGCAATCTTTAGTGAAATCTAATCTGTGTTTATTCCATATCCTCTTGCTGTACCTTTTTCCTGTAGGGCTTATTTGCAGCTTTGCTTCATTGATAGTTCTTCAGCATGTCTCAAGTGAGCGGATCTCAGAGGATGGAGTTAACCTTGACTTTTTACTGGCGCTCCTCTCGCTTTTGCCAGTGATAGAAAAGCTGCTGCTTTTGTTGGGGGTCAGTGCTTTGTTTTTAGAATGGCTGCCTCATACATCCCTCCCACACTACAAAACTGCTTTCTTTAAGAAAGCAGTTTAGGTTTGGCTGACCTTCCTAACCTTGTTGTATCTTCAGGTGAGATCTTTGCTGCTGGCTCATTGCCTCTTGAGCTCTTAAGTATAAATGCTTGTGTAACATGTCAAGGCATATCCTTAGATAAAGATAGTTCTTTATCCCGCTCTGTTTTAACACACTCAAAGGATCACAGCTTCTTGGGGAAGATAAACAGGTGACGGAGAAAAATTGATGCAATGACATTTTGTATTTGCTTGGCAAACACAGATCAAGCTGGCTTCAATTTCTTCAAGTTCTTGAGCTGTTGTTGCTTGAAGGTAGCTGGTAGGACTTTTCAAATATTTTATGTTGCAAACTAGATTTTAAACTAAAACTGATTCAGGCGGCAGATCTTGTCATTTTCAAATGCTTCAGTGCCATTATTTTGTATTCTGGAAAATGTAAGCTTCTCTGAAGCTTCATCAGTGATTTTAGTTGGGCTACAATTTTGAATAATCTTCCAGATTAATTTATTCTCTTCATTCCATTTTAAGTTTATTTTAATAGTTACTTAATATTTTGACATCACAAATCAGCTACTATACATATCAAATTTATGTTAGATATTAAAATAGCTGCAAAGCTTCTGTGACTGATCATACAGATGAACACTTCCCATTCTTCAAAAACCTATCTTGTGTTAAATAGACTTCCGTACCAGGCTATGCGATTTGCTGTCAATGTGCAAGGATCAGAAAAGGGAAATAGCCTATAGGAGACAATGTATTTTATTTTTTTTGCTTTAGAAAAACAAAACAGTTGCAGCAGCTCCGAGAGTGACAGTGATAATGGAAAAAATGCCATTGGCCAGGCAGCCACCAGCATTTGTAGCATTTGTTCTCTAATGCGACGTGTAGCATGAACTCCATAACGTGGTGCTGGAAACACTGGCTCCTTCTATCTGATAGCACTCTTTGCCATAAGTTCAGCTCTGCTAGTGGGAACATCAGTGGCTGGAAACTTCTGTTTTAAATTCCCAAGTAGTGAAGCCTATCTTTGGTCTGTCATTATATGCCCATATGCCAGTGAGAGCAGGTGCCCTGAACTGGAGTCTGGTACAGCCAAATAATTTCTTTAGTTCATCATGAGAATGTTCCATCATATGCAGAATCATGTGGCAGTAACAGTTTGGGCACTAGCGTTCTTCATTTGTCCCTTCATTATTTACAGAGCTCAAGTCCAAGCATCTTACATTTAAAGAGCTGCTGCTGTTGTCAGTTAAGGTGCTGAAAATGGACAAACAACTGACCAATGTTTATCATTCTTTTTATGACTGCTTAAGTTGGTTTTGACACAGGCAGGATGTCAAAATAGCTGGTAAGCTTTTAACTCTTGCTTAACAGCTGGCTTCTAGGAGACTTCATTTTCCTCAGTACAGCAGCAACTCATTTGCTCACACCCTGGGCCAGAGACTTGCAAAGAAACTTACTTGGACATGAGAACAAACATGAAAACACTCTTAGAAAAAAATTAAGTTTTGAAAAGGTTAACTTGGGACAGTAACAGGATAAGTTCCCCTGAAACCACTATTTCTGTTGAATCTAAATGCAATGGATAGCAAGAAATTCATATTGTTAACATATTCACATTGTGAAATATTACTAAGAATGCATAGTGATAAACTGTCCTGGATGGGTGCAAACTTCTGCTCTGCCCACAGACTAGAGTTCTCTGGCAGTATGCTGTGGGTGCCTTTTCTGTAGGAAAAGGTGAAATGGCTTGACTGGGTCTTGGGTATATTAGTTAATGAGTTTACTTCTTGTTTTGTAGGTTCCTGTACCTTGCAGAAAGAGCTTTGTGATATAAAAAGCATAGTCTAGACTTATTAACCTTTATAATGTGATGATAGGGGTATGAATTATTAAACTTCTAATAGGATGTAGCTGTCCTGATCAGAACCCCATTGTGCATTAAAATCTGAAGTGCTCACAGCAGAGACTTCCTAACCCTGAAGAAGGGTGATTGTGCCCAAAAACTTGCAGAGAATTTTTTTCCAGCTACTCAGTTGGTCTAATAAAATATCACATCTACCAAAAGCACCTTGCCTACCTATGTCCTTAGACCAACACGGCTACAACTGAAAATTCAGCAGTCATGGTATGTGAGCTGTGCATGACTAGTCAAACAGATCCAAGCTGTAAATCCCTTTAAAGTCAGCTGATTATTTTTGGAACTGAAAAAATGTCACTGCAAAAGTATCCAAGTGCCGCACTATAGTTGACTTAGTGGGAGTTGGGACCTAACTGCCCTTACATACCTTTATGAAAACACGGGGAAAGTAGGATACAAAGAGATGACGTCCAGGTCAGCTGGTAAAGCCCTTCCCTGAACAAGACTTTTATTTATCTCACTTTCCTGGTCTGTCCTAACCACAAGCAGAGAATTTTATGTGCAGAATTTAGGTACTGATCCCAACTTGGTACCTCTAGATAAGGCTTTTTTAAGGTAGGTTTTTTAGCTTACTACTCTCCTCAGTCTTGAAGTGCTGTTGCTTTGTTTTTATTTAGTTAGTTAATTTACATTCCTGAATTCAAGAGCTCTTCTCTTGATTCCTGCCCTTGATTTTTTTTATTTATTTATTTATTTTTTTCAGTAGCTGCTACCTTCTGCTGAATGATTGCAAAGTTCTTCTCTCACATGGTTTCAGAACAGATTTCTGTGAACATAGTTCCTGCTCCTTACATTTCCTGCAAGTGTTGGGAGTCTGCTTGGATAAGCAGATGCAGCTCCCCCAGGGCTTGGACAGCTGCTATCAGAGGGGACAGTTGATATCTTCTTCAGTGTACTTGGGGCTGTACAATTTGCCTTGTATTCTGCGTAGCTTTGATGTGGGCTCAGTTTCTGGACTGTCTCTAATTTACTATGCAGCGTAAGCTGTGGCAAGATGTGCTCTGCTGTAGCTGGGTTAAAGTGTTAGTAGTCACTTGACAGCAAAACCTGCAACTGAACAAAGAGTAGCTGTGATGTCCAGGTGGACTGGAATCGGGGTACAAGTCAGACAGGGCCATGAGCTCCAAAAGCAATGTGTGGAGGAAGAATGCTTGTAGAGAGCCTAAGAGGGCTGGAGCATATGACTGAAGTCCCCTTCTAGGGGAAGCAGCAGGTGCCAATTCTGTGGAAAACTAAGTAATAGACCCAAGAGATCAGAACAGTGTTTTCATAATGCTTTTTACCAGGTTTGCCATGACAGCTGTGGATAGAAGGCTCTCGGCATCATGGTACTACTGCACTGAAGGAATTGCTCCTGTAGTTAGTTGGCAGGTGCCTTAGGACTTGTGTGTTCTTTTTCCGCCTCTTCCCCTGACTTGAGTGTAAAGCTCACTTCAGTGGTTCGCTGCACGCCAGCTAAACAAAATCTGCTGGTACTCCATTGAAGAGGGCTTAGGCAATATCTGCTTTGGATACCCAATTGGCACTCACCTTGCCTATATCTGTGAGACACTGTTGCTTTTGTGGTTTTTAGATAGCTCTCAACTTGTAGCCTTTTCACCTTGTAGCTTATTCTACAAAATGTGGAAAACCTTTGAGAGAGGGGTTTTTCAGGGTTCCTATACATGAGCAAGGGACCTCCATACACCGCATCAGGGTCTACTATGTTTACCCTTATCTTGGTGAATAGGACCAAACAACCTTCAGTCATCTCCAAACAGAGCAAGAGACATAGTCTGTTTTAACAAGGTTTAAAAGGCTTTGCCAGTGTCTCTGCTACAACACCACATTTGTCTCGGTGCATCCCATTGATCTTGTTTCTAGGCCTAACCTGAGTTTGGCTGGGTGTTTTGGCTGGGAGAACACCGTCTCTCCAGAGATCAAGCGATGTTGATGTACGCTAATGGAGCTATCTGCATTTTCATGGTTCCATACCACGCCTTGATAACATCATGGAGTAAAGGACTTCTGAATGCAATCTTAGTGTTGGTACTAGCCAGCTGTGCCCATTTCTTGGTCTTTCATGAAAACCTTTTGTTTTGAACTATGAGAGCAAACATAAAGAAGATTTACATATGCTTGGATACATAAGAGTTCCTTTGCTTTGTGAGATAAGTCTCATCCAACTGACTGACTTCTTATCTGAGCCATATCAAAGTCCTCATGGTTTTGTCTCCAGTTAATCTTTGCAATTTATATCTGACGTGCATAGCCTGTAGTTGAATGTACTGAAACTGTCATATATCTTTGTGGCAAGCAGGAATCATTTAGGCTGTTTTTGTGAAACGGTAAGAGGAGGAACAATAAATATTTGAGAGATTGGATTATGAACATTTTTAATCTGGAATCCAAGATGGGAGCTCTTTTTCTTGTATAAGATTTGAGAATGATCCTTTTTAGCTACGTGGCTTCTGGAGAGCCAAAGTGTAGTTCCCTTTGGGAGAAGGGAGGAAAAATGACTGAGGTCCATGTGGGTGCTGACTAGATTCAAGGGGCACATCCAGATAAGTAGGAATGTGCATTTCCCTGGGGACAAATGGCAGTGGCACATAGTTGTGCTACTTGTCCCTGGGAATGCCACTTTACACATGCTTTGGCATGTGGCAAATTGCCATGGGTGGGGTAGGGGAGGTTGGGAGCTTTACCTGGGGTGGGGGCTGTCCCAGCGCTGCAGTTCTGGTGATTCGAGCTTGCACGCCTGGTCAGTAGCTGGGGTGTAGCTCTGGCCAGTTAGGCTCTGGTTTCAGGTGGTGCGTGCTGCAGCCACATGCACTGCCTTGTTTGTTTGTTTTTTAAAGATATCAGGACTTCCTGGTGTCTAATTTTGGCTCTGTGTGGCAAATACGCACAGAGAACCTTTTCATGTGTGCCACATACTGTTTTGCAATGCCACAAAAGCCTCTGAGGCACTGCAAAGTGCACATTTCCACTCATCTAGATGCCCCCTAGGTGTGGGGGGAAAAGATCCTTCTTAATAAGGCCTGACAGGGTTCCATCTGTATAGAATTAGGTGAGAGAAACCTCCAAAATGAATTGTTTAGAATCCCAGAATGTACAGGCAGTTCCTTTAAGTGCTCAGCACTCAAGGGTGGGGTGTGTTGGGTATGGAGCAGTCCTGAGTCCATAAAACTAGCTGACTGCTCCTCTTTCTGATTCTGACCATATGGTGCCTTGTGAAATGGACCTTTATCCCCATAACCTTTGAGTACCTCTCGACTTAGCGTGTGTGCTAGTTAATGAAAAGTTCAAATTGCAGCAAAGGTACTAGCCAAGAAATTCCTGTTGGAATATGATCTGAACAGGGCCTATAGTTCTGCAGACTGACCAGCCAGCCAAATCTCTCATCTAAGCACCGGCTTTGAAACATTATGTTTGGTCTTTCAGCATGGAACTGGGCCATCTAGTGAGTCTGTTCCTTCGAGCGTCTTTGTGGCCAGACTGTCTTCATGAATCACTATGCCCACCTTGTTTTGAGGTGAAACACTTCGTAAGAGATGCAGTCTGAAGCTCATATCTGCTCCTAGTGTCTTTCATGGGTTTGATAAAGACTTCAAGGAGGACTAATAAGAGCAGTCTTTTGATCTCTCCAGTATAGACCTAGGCCCAGAACCTCAAAGGCATTTAGAGGCCTAATTCCCAATGGTTCCAGTATTTGGAGGGGTTCTTAGCCTTAGTCTCCGCTACAATTCTATCTTGGAATATACTTCTCAAATCTTCCATCTAAATGATCTCTAGGACATTTCTTCATTTCTGGCAAGTACACTTTTCCTGAACTATAAATTGATTTTAATCCCTAAGGAAAAGGAAGAACACCGTCTCATGTATGTTTAGTGAGGATCAAGGAGATGCAAACCTTCTTGGATATTTGCATAACATTGGGCTAAGCAGTTTTTGATATTTTTCCATTCATATATTACTGACCTTGCAAGACTTAGATGTACAAGTTTGTTACACTTGCATTTATTCAACTACTTAACTGCTTTTAAACTGGGGCTTACAGTAACGTGTTTCTTTCTGGTAAAAAATTGATTGTCTGTCTTTTGTGAATACTCCATGCATCTATCGGCAAAAGAGACCGTACCTGACAGTAAGCAAACTGAGATTCTTTAATTCTTTTCTAGCTAGATAATTCCTTGCCCATTTCTGGGGGGATGTGTATGACCAGAAACTTTAATTCAGCAATTTGTACTGGTATCTTAAAACTCATATTGACCAGCAGTCCTCTCCCATAGAAATATGTTCACTTTTCTTTCACTGCAAGACGATTCAGAGGGATGTCAGACTCATATATTTGGCTTTGTGGACCTACCTCTTCACAGACATCTCTAACATCGAAGTGTTCTCTTGGCCTGGTGCAACATACCACTGTTCATATATCGGCATGCAGTAGGGTTTCCAGCTCCATTTCCCTGACATAACATGGGTTTATTGCGGCTTTTGTTAAAAACACAGTTGGGATTATTGTCTTTAATTCCTGGGGTAAGTGGGTTTTTTTGTGGGGTGGTATTTTTATTTTGAGGTAGGAGGGATTCTTAGGAACTTCTGTTCTAATTCCAATTCCACCCAGCAACTCCTGCAACAGGCTCATAACTTCTGCTTGATATACAGAATCTCTCTTAGAAAAAGTATGCTGTCTTAATTCAGCATTGCCAACTCTCATGATTTTTGACTTTGGTCTTAAAGTCTATGCTTCAGGAATGTGAAAATCTTAGCTATAGATAGAGCTTTTATTATATCTATATTGAAAGAGCTAAGTTTTTCTCATTCCCAAAATGTAGACTTTAAGACCAATGCCAAAAATCATGAGAGTTGGCAATGCTGTTAATTTGAAGTAGATTTTCCAAGGTTTAAAATTATCTGGTATGCTGCTGTAGAGGTTGCTTTCACTACTTTAGGGTAAAGGGCTGGTTTAGCTTACTTATTGCCAGTCTCAATTTGTCTAGATTTAAATTTCCAGCAATTGAAATCCTGTTATAGTCTTCATGCCTGTTAATCTGACAGACTAGTTTCAAACCTGATCTTCTCATGGAAGGTTGTAGATTGAGAAGTAAAATCTAGCTGCTCAGTCTTTCCTGAATCACTCTAGCTGAAAAGGTTCTGGAGTCATTGGCATCCAAAAGCAGTCTTAAGGCTTTTGTGTGGAGCAAAGTGGGGGGTTCAGTTCTTACAGTGGGTGAGGAATTCTCCAGCTTTTTAAATTCTTAAAATAGCAACAGCTGGGCTGACGGCATCAGCTGAACTCCACTGCTTGGGCAGTGAAGGTACAATTTTGAGTTAAGGGATAGTCACCACCACTTTTGTTGTGTGAGTGGCTATGGGAAAGGCTTTGTCCTGGTCCTATTTTGAGCTGCCTTCCAGAAATGAAATTCTTGAGTTTGGGTGAAACTAGGAGGGAGGAACTTTTTTAAATTTTGACCAGATAATGACACACAGGCCAAAGGACTTTCAGGTGCTTCGCTGAAATGAGTAGACCTGGTATTCTTCAGGCAAGTCAAGTGATTACTAAATAGAGCTGAAGAAAGCACCTCATTGGGAACGGAGCAGCCTTATGTATAGAAAACAGGCAGGGCTTCTCTTAGGTCCTTGGAACCTGTAACTGTTTTATTATGAAACAGGATTTTAAGACTTGCACTGATAGCTTTTATTCAGTATGCTTGACCTGAGTAAGCCATACAAGGTCATTTCTTAAATTCATACAATGACTTAGAAAGGGGGGTTGTGATAGTGACTCATGTTGCTTTCTGTAGTCCCTAAGGTGTTCCTCATTATGTTAGATGCATCTCCTCCTTATTCTAGTTTTTTGTCAGCTGCAACAGAATAACTACAGTTGAACACATTGTACCTCTTCACCTCCTTGCCGAAGAGGAAATTCCCATTTCTCATCAGATACCTCCAACCTGTTTCCTCCTTGGAGGCACAGGACTCATGCCAAACACAAGACATCAGCCATGTTAGGCAGCTGTGTTTTCCAGCTTAAGTTAAACCCCATGTAGTTCTGAATTTAGAAAGGGCTAAATGTCTATTCTCCAGCATTAACACTGACACGCTTAGAGAAGATGGTAGATTCATTTTTGATTAGCTCACATGCTTCAATCATCTCTCTCCCTATTTTGTAAACATTTTAGCTTATTGGTTCAAAGCAAGAAGGGTTTAGTAAAATACATAGGCAAGATGAGCTTATCTTTTTTCTTGGTGAAAGAAAGGAGCCTTTTTAGAGATGCTTCTCTCAAATGGTTAGAGAAGATGCTTTCTAGACTAGTTTAGTAAACCAAGCCCTCTCACTCCAGAAGGGCTGAATACTTGCGACCCTCTTCAGACCTTCAGACTTGGCTTTTGCGAGCATCTCAGTAGTTGGTCAGGATTTCCAAGTCACTTGGCCCTTCTGAAAATCTGGCTATAGGTGTTGCAGTCGGAGTTGTGAAATACTGAGGACTTCTAAAAATATAGCCCTTGAATACTTAAATGGATGCTGTGTTTTGGGAAAGTCTTGCCATGAGTCCTCCTTCATTTGCTATCTGGATTTTCCAGAAGAGATCAGGAGCATCTCTGCAGCCTGTATATTCTCTAGATTCACAAAAGTATCCACAAGGTGGATTTTTACTTACAAAAGTAAGTATTGCTTTGCAGAATGCTTGGCAGCCAGTGGACTACAGTGTCAGCTGCTTGTGCTGGATTTATCAGGAGCTGTTTGCCATGTCTGTTTCTATTAGAAAGCATAGTCCAGTGCATCTGCAGGAGGGCATGACTGTGGTATGCCTCCCATTTCTTTCAGCTTTTCCGAGAGCTTGTGCAATTGTCTCCCAGCTCTCCTTGCTTGACTTGTGTAAAGCAAAAATATCTTACTTAAAACACACTTCTTTTTAATTCGGGAATCTTCACCTGCCAAACACAATACAGTAGAGCTGCACTGCCAGTCTTAATTCTTATCTGTCACATAAGTTCCCCTGCATTTCAGAAACAAAATCCTTCTTTCTCCAAGCATATTTTGTTATATGCATTTCTACTCTGCTGGACTGTTGGCAAACAAGGTATTTCTCTGATGCCCCCCTCCCCCTCTTTGCTACCAAGCTGTAGTGTGAAACCCTTGATATATTGAATATATATCTTGTGTTGTGAGGAGTGAGGTGAATAAGACTCAACTTACTCAAAAACTAATACATTTTTTTTCTCCTAAGCAAAACACATTCTAGAAAAGAAGTAAGCCTATTAAATGAGGGTTATGAAATCAGCAGCTCAGCCATTTTCAAAAGTTCAACAAAGATTTTGAAACATAACAAAAAGGAGGTATGGAGAAGTGGGCAGGCAGTAATTACCTCTATAAAGTGGTTGATAAATTAGTTGAGGGGGAATGCGGTAGAATCTGCTTAGTAGGGAAGTAGAAAGACAGTCATTAATGGCTTCGGTGCTTTGTGCAAACTCCAGTCCTCCTTCACCTGAACTCTCAGACAGACGTTTTGCAGAGGTTAAGAGCAGGGAAGGACTCCAGCATAAGGCTTCCCCTGGGTATTTAAAGTGCTTTTGATTCTATCTAGCACCTGTTGTGTGTTTTCCAAAAAGATTC
The DNA here is from genome assembly GCA_030014935.1 of Caiman crocodilus. Taxonomy (NCBI): domain Eukaryota; kingdom Metazoa; phylum Chordata; order Crocodylia; family Alligatoridae; genus Caiman; species Caiman crocodilus. Next base: position 14,035,816 of record JAGPOW010003364.1, read on the forward strand.
AGAAATTGGGAAGCAAAATCTTCTCAGTCCATTTGATTTGATTCGCACAAAACTGAGGAAGAGCCTGATGAGAACTGGGGTCAATTATCCACATTTTTCAAAATACATGTTCAATACACATAGCTCTAAATGTGTCTTCTGAGAGCTTAGGCTCTTAGACATGGCTGTTACTAGTAATTTAATAAGCAGAAAATCCTCAAACTAATTTCTGGCAACCAAATGCTGCCATAGTCCCATTACTCCATGTGGAAGGTGCTGCTTGACAATCTTCATTCAAGTGAAGACCTGGGTAAATGGATGAAACGTCTGCTGTGCAAGTCTGAGGTGTCCCTAGCTTGTAAAGCAGCTATCTAAGGAGCTGAGTGTTGTTGAACTGCACTCAATTAGGAAAAACCTAAGAACTAGAGGGATAACAGTTGGTACTAATGTTTCAAGAAATAATGTTGAAAGAGTAATCCAGCCCACTTGCAAGTAGCTATTGAACTGTGAACTGAAAGCAGGTATACTGAATGGCATCTTCAAATAACTGAAAGCTAATGCATATGGGTCATGCGGATTTATACATGGACTAGGTTGTAATTCCTTCCATCAGGGGTAGAATAAAGCTGGTGGACAAGTCGAGCAGAAGTGAATACATCTTGTAATGTAGTAAACCATATGAATTTCCTTTTGGGTTGTTCTAAATATGAACCATATCACAGTGTGACAGTCCTCTTAGTCAGTCAGATGTAAGGATAAAACAATGAATCATGCATGGTGACTAATAAAATACTAACCACTGATTATGCCTGGTTTATATTTAAAACTTCTGTACTAATAAAATGAATGCAGTAAACAGCAAACCAGCTAAAGCTGCAGCTGATGATAAACCACAAAGTGATGGGAAGCTAAAAAACACTGGGTATAAATATAGTAATTTAGAAACACAATTAAGTGCACCCTGCATAGGAAATGTGGACTGCTAACTCTCTCTTCTGTGAGAGTTTGAGCTCTGAGGGATCAGTGCAGTCCAGAAATAAGCAGACAGGGTGGCCAGACCACATCACTGACTGATTTGGTCTTTCTCCTCCTTCTTTCTCTTTTCTTTAATCTCCTTTGCAGAGAGACTAAGGAGGGGGCTTGAAAGTGGGAAGGAGAACGACGCTCTTTAGAAGCTTGGATTCCAAATGCATTTCTATATAGAGGATCTGAAGTGCTAATAGTGAAACACTAGTGACTGTTTGCATCCACTGGTGTTACAGGCCTCAAGTTACATCCATTTCACTTGCCTTAATGAAATATCAGAAAGTTTTTTGCCTTGAGCATTGGGTTTGTGTGTATGTACTAAAGCTAATAAATAGGCATATTTGAGCCTCTGCTGTCACCATGTTGTTGATGAGGGATAGGCTGGAACATGAGTCCCAAAGTGAATCATAAAGGAGCCAAAGAACTTCATAAACAAGTTTCCATCTGTTAAAAGTAAACAGTTTCTTGGTTAAGCCTCTGATAAAGCAATGGAAACTATTTTTTTCAGTCTCGCAGTTTAGCACTTCCATAATGTTGGTGCCACACGATGTATGGAACACTGAGAAGAGCCAAGCTGTATTAATACTATCTCTTTGCAATGGCAGGAAATGCAGAGGATGCGTACGATCCGTGCACAACATGACTTCTTTGCAAGATGGTGACCATATGTCTGTATTATCAAGAGCAAGGCTGGCTCAGACTAGAAAAGTGCTTGCTTCTGTGCTAATGTGCAAGATGCTAAAGTCAAAGTAGGAGCTGTCTCTTGGCTATACTGTTGAAGAGTTGCTACCCAGGGTAGATTAATTAATGAAACTATTTTTCACATTGGCAAAAGGCTTCCATGAATCGGATGTATGAAAGGGTGTAACAGGTCACCTTGACTTTCATACACCAGCTAATTCGCAATGATCTTTTTGCCTTGTAGATGTTCTTGTCTTCAGTGGGACCTGTGCTTTTTGGGGGGGCAGCATATCTCTTCTTTATAGTCACTTCCAGTAATCTAATCTTTGGCTTTATTTTAGGGCGATTCAACTGGAACATTGACCCAAGCACTGAAACTCGGATCTTTAAGGACTTAGTATATTCCTAGTCTTGACGACCAAGTGACACTGGTAAGTTGTTGTTTTTTGGGGGGTTTTTTGTTTGTTTGTTTGTTTTTTGTTTGTTTGTTCCCTCCCTCCCCTACCCCCCCAAATCTCAATTTACTTGGATGAATTAATGTATGCCATGGAGGGGGAGGGCTAAGGAAAAATTGCCCACTTCTCTGGCAGTGCTAAAAGGGATGATTAATGCAAGGGCAGCTAGCTGCAGCCCTAGAGAGGCAAATGGTTACGCTTATTTGTACAGTGGAGACTAGATTAAATTTAGAAGCTAATACAGGGGCAGCATGAATGCTGTTTTGACCCACTTCAAGGTCGAAACAGCAAAGTCGAAACAAGGCTAGTCAGCGTTTTGACCATAGCACTGAGGGTGGAAGTCAGTTTAGCTGTGCTGACTCCCCGTCCCTGGTCAATCGAGAGAAATGTCGAAACAGCCTTGCTATTTCGACGAAGCAAAATGGAACAGCTGTTTCGAATCAAACTGAAATTCAATACAAAATGCTGTTCTGTCAAAACTCAAGGCAAAATGGAACGGTGCCATTTCGCACAGCTCTAGTGATAAGTTCCATTAGAAATGCCCACAAGAAATATTGCAGTGTCCATATCCTCAAGCAATATGAAGCATTTGGTTTGGTTGCAATAATTTGGTTCCACAGCACACTCCATAGAAGTATGGCTTATGTTACAATGAGAGTATGATGGTTTCTTGTCTCTTCCTATAGCTCAGCAATGTTCGTCTTTTTAAATGAGCTGGGCATTCATTGCAAGATTCCCAAAATAGTGTCTTCTGTGTTTGATACTGAAGAAACCCATCTCGTATAAATTGTAATTCAACACTTGCTGGGAATAAATCTCCTTTCCTATCTGATCAGAGTGTCTATTCCCCATGGTGCATAGAGTAGTATGAGAACACTTCTGAGCATTTCTAAATATTGCTTGTCTGAGTTGAATCCTTCGTGACAACAAAGTCTTCCTAACAGCAGTGTGGTCAGTGTAGTTTTGTAGTTTACACTTGCAAGGCTTTTCTGTATGGATATGTCAGTTCATTCCCATAAGTTTAAATGTCACTGTCATCTGCTTTCAGGTTCAAAATGAGTGCCATGCTGGAAACCCCCGAGCTGCCGGCAGTGTTTGATGGGGTGAAGCTGGCTGCAGTTGCTGCTGTTCTCTACATTATTGTTCGCTGCTTGAATCTAAAGAGCCCAACTGCCCCTCCGGATCTCATTTACCAGGACACTGCACTGTCCCGCTTCCTGCTCAAATCCTGCCCGCTGCTGACCAAAGAGTGAGTGATTTAACACAGCTATATCACAATCTGTTGTATGTTGTGGAGACTAGAACTAATCTTAGTTCTCCCTCCACCAGCTATGGCAGAGGATGCATTTAAACCTGGTACAAATAGTGGTAGGGTAGTCTCTTGAGATGTAGAACTAAAGAGTCAAGTGGATGGCTCAGTCTTTATTTACAAACTTGGCAGGGGGGGTTTCAGGCTTTTGTAGAGCTCAGGGAACCTCCAGGCTTCATTGCATTATAGAGATGCATGACAGAGCAACTTGTGACCCACAGAACTTAATCTAAATTGTTAATATCAGAACCCTGGCTTGACGCAATTTTCCTCATGGCGGTGCATTGTCTATTGTGGAGAGCATTAATGAGCTGGCATGTATTCCCAGTATTCTTTCTGCTTTTGAAGAACATGTGGGACTGAGGGAAATACAGGGATAGTTGGAACTTGGTGGAGCTATAGGGAATGGCAGGACACTCGAACGCTTCTAAAACCTGCTGGGAGAGCTCTCCAATCCATTTATCAAAGTGCCTGTAGCTGTCATTCCATGATTAGTGAAACAATCAATATTGAGCACAGCAGATCTCCTTTGCAGCAGTCTAATAAAAAAGTAATGACATGCTGGCTCTTGGCAGCCCTTCTTGGAATGAAAGACTTGTAAATTAGCATCTCTTAGCATTATGGGGTCATTTCTGCACTTGATCAAACTAACCCTTGACCTACTTCTTTTTTGTTGAAAGTTACGTTGACTTTGCAGGCAGCAGAGAAGTTGGAGTGAATGTTTACTGTTGGTGTGTTGCCTTGAGAGAGAATAAAACTCAACCAGAACATGCAAGAAACATTTTTAAGGAAACTAGCTTCATATAAAGCTTCCAGAGTAGTTGCAAGCAAGAAACGGAAATACCCTGAGGTTCCTCATTTAAAATACTGTATTCATCAAGGCATTCATCAGGTTAGAGCCTGAATTATAACAGTCTAACCTGAAGCCTTTTTTGGGTATAAAAGTTGTCAAACTCTTTTTATAATAACTGTAAAATTATTTGTACTCAAATGGGTCTTAAGGCCCTAGACAAGACTAGGAGGAGGAGGCCACTCATTGACCTAGACACTGAACAAATACATAGTAAGATGTGTGAGTAGGATCATATTTAGGTAGAATGATGTCCGATCCCACCTTACATAGGTCCTTGAAATTGGTGTTTAATGCACCTACCTTTGTTATGTGCCATTGTCATCTTAGCCTTTAAGATTCAGTCACAAAAATACCCTGAGGAGGAGGACACTTTTAAAATGATTTTTCAGGCACCTGAGTAGGGTAGGACAAGGTTTTGCCTGATATGCCTAACAAGCATGAGAGGAAGAAGGTATGTATTCTAATTTTTCAGCAGGGGAGCAGCATTCCCTTCCTTATATGACTTGTTTGAAGTCAAGTCTGTGACAGAGCTGAGCACTGCACCCACATCCCATTTTGGTATCTGAGCAATTAAAGCATCCAACCTTTCGCTGATTCACAAGGAGCATTCTCGAGATGGTCCCAGCTGGTCAAGTACAGGATCTGTAAAAGACTATGGCCTCTTAATGTTTATATCCTGGAAATAAACACTCTAGGATTAGATGGTCTGCTTTAGTGACTGATTCACATGCAGAGGATTACACTGATTAGCACTGATTACATTGATAAAGTGCTCTGAGGAACTTTAATAGTGACTTACAGCTAGATCTAATAAAAGACTAAGGGGAAGCATACAGCACAAAACAGTGCTGGGCAGAAACACTGAGGTATCTGTGCATGCTACTCCTGCAGCTGGAAGCACGATGGCTATGGCTGTGTGCTTGAATGTACAAGTCCTGTTTCTCAGGAGAATGGCTTGCTCACCAGGGAGGTTGGGCTCCCAGTCCCTGCCCACGTAACTAGTTATGCATTTCCCAGTAAAGCATCGCTGGATTTAAAGAAAACAGAATCTTCTCATCTTCCCCCACTCCGTGAGCACCCTAATCACTAGACTGCAGCATCTGGTTCCTTTCTGAGTTCTCTTCTTGGACTCAAGCCTTTTATGCTCTGTTCTGCAGTGTCCCAGATTCGGTAGGGAGGGTGGACAGCTGCCCCCCTCCCCTTGCTGCCTGCCCTGGGATTGAGCCATGTGAGTTTGAACCTTCTCAAACTGAAAAGGGTCATAAGTGTTCTAACCACTAAACATTTAGGAAGGCACCACAGCTGCATCTGAATGAAAAGAATGATCCTGCTACATTTTTTAGGAAGGAATGGAGCTGAGCACCTACCTTAGGGTGACGGGGAGGAGTTCAGATGGACCCCTTTAGTGCTTAGCATCTCTTGTCGGGTAGCTTTAGGTGCTTCCTTCTCTGTGCAGGCTTTCTAACTGCTCTTCTGAGGCACTGCACTGTGCCCATGTGCTGTGTGAGGAGCATAAGTGTTTGATTCTTGAGATTTGGATTCCACTGGAAACCAGGAGCCTGTAAGTTAGATACTATGACACCTGCCTTGGGGCACCAAAGTTTCTTGGGCTGTGTCTACAGCTGCAATTACAGTGCCTGAAATAAACTGTGGAGCTTATTGCTCCAGAGTTAGTTACTCTTGGGTGCACCATCTAACTGTGTGCCCAGGAGCAATTAACTCAAGAGCAAAGAGCTCTGCAGTTTATTCAGGCACAGCATGTGGAGCGTAGATAGAGTAGCCCTGGCTGGCACCCTCACCCCTTCCCCTTCCTGGCTCAATGTGCTGTAGAGGAACTAGCTAGGTCACAAGGGAACTTCAGTGCAGGGCTAGAAGTGCAGCCCTGCACTGAAGCACCCTTGTGCCCCACTCAGCTAGGCAGCATCTACACATTTTCCTCTGCAGCAGAATAGCACTTGTATCTACAAGTGCTATTATGTTGTAGAATAAATTAATTTAGTCCAGCCTAATAAGTGTGCACATGTAGATGCCAAGATGGTTTACTGTGCTGCTGATTGGTCAACTGCACAGTAAACATCTCATGTAAATGAGCCTTTGTTGGATATAGTCCGTAAGCTCTTTGCTTTTCGCTGGAGTGCTGAGGTCCTGATAAATGTACTTGGTGCAGGCTGGTGCAAGGAACAATGGGCCTTCCGTTGGTGACTTCACCTTCATTCTTGAGCTCTACATGTTTTATCAAAATTGGCATTTCTGCGGCACTCAAAGCTTTCAGATTTTAGAAACTTTCAGAATCTAAACTCCAGCCCCACCATGAGAGAGCAAAATGCAGGTTATTGATACTGCAGTGTCTGACGGTGCATTTGTGTTGCACAGTAACGTACAATTCAGCAAAACATGGAGGTAAATCTTGTAGAACCTAGATGTGTCAGCATAGTGTGCTTTATCAGTCTGCTGGCTTAGTCTTATCAAAAAGCTAACTCACCATTACCTCACTGGTGTGACCTGAGAGATGTAGGGGTTAGAGGTGGGACTCTCAGCATATAACTAGAACAGAAGGTATGGCAGTCCATCCCTTTCCTTTTGAATGGGACAGTATACATCTATAACATTTTTTTCCCCCTAAATTTTCGTTAACAGCGTCAAAGGAATCCACTTGTCTTCCTGCACTTCCCATTTCTAGAGATTAATAGGAAACAAATGTATTTAAATTCTGTGCACATCGTTTGTATGGCTAATTAGCAAAAAATTTTGCGGAAACAGCTTGCAACCATATTTCATTGAAGTATCTTGTAAGGCTTGATTACATGCTAATTGTTCAGAGTGTAAAGGAAACTGATTATGCAGCTTTTTTTCCCTTTGAGCATGAATGTGAACTAAGTGCCACCACATCTCCTCTTCTGCTGCATCCATACTCAGCTTTGTGTTAAGCCTCTACATAGCTATAATTTGAAAATCACCCTCCAGCTTCTGGATTTGACTGTCTACAACCTGTTTACTTTGTGTTGGAGTACATTGTTCTGTCACAGCTCTACTTTTCAAGCAAGGGAGCTGCTAGCAGTGGGGAGTTTCCAGGGTGTGGAACACTGGTTCTCAGAAACTGTCTGCCAGCTTCTGCAGCCATGTTGAAAATGTCAGGACTGGCTTCTGAATGCTTGACCTGGTATTTCCTGGCCTTAACATGCCTTTTGAATGTTTTCTGTTGATAGTTGCGACTACCTTAACTGCGGATTTGGGAGGTGTCCATGCATGGCTATAAAGCTCCTAATTCAAACTCTGGCTGAAGACATCAGACTCTCGGAGTTTCTATGAGATGTGCCATTCCCAGTGGCACCTGATACTTTGGGATTGCACAGCATTCTTCCTGGACCATTTTAATTTCATTTTAGTTCCCACCCCTTGTGGTTCATGAAACCACCAACCTGGTTGTCAACATAATCATTTCATTCAGTAATCCAACTGGTGCTCAGTAAATAATTTAAACTTCAGAGTCTTACTGTCTCAAATGTTGTCTGCTGAATGCCAGTACTGCTTGTAGCAAGTTCCCTAAATACCGTTTTATGAGTAGTCCTTCACAGTCCCTTCTGGATTTCTTTGTCAAACCTTGACAATTACATGTGATGTCTCTTTAGATTTTTCCTCTCTCCTTTGCCATGTTCTCATTTTCCATCTGTCCTTTGATTAATCAAGTAGAAAAGTTGCAACAACTGACTTTTTTTCATGGTGTCCACTAGGCTCTAAACTTCACATTCTTACAAATGACACTGTCCTTTGTAGCTTGTCTGTCCTCATCTGTAACTGTTAGTACTCTTAAGCACTTTGACATGGTCCCTATCAGTCATTGCCTTCACCAGCCTCCAATTTAGTTTGGTGCAGATAAGTCTGCCACCTGCCCCTCTTGTTCCTTTTGGCTTTCTTGGTGGATGCTTCCCTGAAACAACTCATCCTGTTTATTGTGCCTTTCTGGGCTATGCTTTCCTGACTCTTCCCAATCTGTTTCCTGTGCTAAGCATGTATCAGTTTTCTTTGGCTTCTCAAAGGTGCTGGTGACAACTACAGATACACAGGAGATCCATTTTCACTCCCCCCCCCCCCCAACTTCCAGGATTTAAGACTGCAGATAGATTTCATTTTGTCAAGTTGAGATGCATGACTCCATAAAAGCCTTTTAGTAAATAGTGAGCTCTTCTAGCCTTAGTTTTTATTGCTCTTTATTCTTTTGTTTATACTAAATAACTATGCTGCCGGGGACCAGCATGCTGTTGCATACTGTTCTGTTTTGTCCTTTGGCCGCCTCTGCCTTCCCAAAACTAGCTAATAGCAAGCTATCTAATGTCCTTCTCCATCCATTCACTAACAGTTTTGAAGGAATAAATGGGAGATATGTAGCATCTTACCATAGACAAATCACTTCATCCGGACAAACTGGAAGGAAGTTTCATGCTTTATGTAGCATCGGGCTTAATTAAGTAAACAGGTAGTAAAGCAGAGATGCTAATGATCAAGCTGTGCACCATGGGTTTGCTGATTGGATCAAGGGTTGTGGACCTCTACCCTCCCCCTGCTTCATGATCCAAAAAGCCCGTGCTGAATGTAACTGGTACAAAAGCCTTACAGCCTACTACTTTGGCTGGAAATCATTTTCTCCTGACTTCTGTTCTAAAGATGCCTTTTATGAAAGACACCGGCTAGATGAAACAACCTCACTAGACTTTGGAGGCAGAAGTCCAGCCAAAAAGGGCTTTCTGCCATTCTAGGTGGCTCTAACTGACCTGCTTCTGCAGACTAACATAGACTTCTGGTGTCTGCATTACTGGCTCCTTTTTCCAGGAAAGTTCAGTGGAAATATGAAGTACCCTGAATAGCTTTCATTTGTCTGTTGTATATTTGTACTTGGTATCAGATTCAACAGGCCAGCTGAGCTGCTACAGAAAAGCTACTGCTAAATATTTTAGGGGCTTTCAAGGTTGCTGGTTTTAAGATGATTTCAAGGGAAGTGAAATCAATTGCTAAGCTACGTCTCCACTTAAGTAGGAGCAAAGACAACTTGTAAAGCTTCTCAAATCAGTCTGGAGAGAGAATGTTAAGTATCCTAAACTTTGAAAAGATCTTCTCTCCTCTCGCCCAACCCCTTCCCTTACCCACCTCTAACCCCATCCTGAAAGAATAAGGAATGTAACAGCATCCCAGTCAAACAGGGGTGTTGGCTGGCCTCTCCTTGACTCTACATGCTTGGTATAACCTTGTGCAAAGCCTGTAGCCTCTTTGCTTTTTTCTGTATCTGTACACTCAAGCAGACACCTCGGAGGTGATGTAAGGGTAAACTGCTCGGGAATCCGTTGAAGTGGAACAGTTGAAATAGGTGGTACACAAAGTACATGGTACTTCTACAGCAGGAAGCCTTTCTGTTGCTGAACTTTAACTTCACATGTCTGAGGCTTGGAACAACGATACTTGCTATGAAAAATAGAGCCATTTCTGTGTGCTTTGTTTGAGCTGCTTATACAGTTGTTGCTCCTTTTAAATTCCTATAATTTGGTGAGCTCTGCATGCTCTGAAAACAATAATCCTTTCTGCACAAGCCTTGCAAACTTAATCTGCAAGTGCTTGTTAGCATTGGTTGTATTCATGCAGCACTGTTATGCAACATGCTTGCCTATAAATTCTCTTCCCAGAAGGCCACGTTTACTGCACCAGTGCCTGGCACGAGGGGCTAGACTGGGCTTCTATGATAAAACAGTCTCGGCTGCTAAAATAGCCTCGCAAATCCTAACGATAGTTACATAATGGGGTGTACAGCATTTAGCCCCTTCAGACAGGTAATCAGGTTAAACTATGTGTACGTATCTGACATGACATGAAGCAGATGGTACAGTAGATAACCAACAATGCTAGACTTTCTTGTTGGCTTTGAATTGTAGAGTCCAGCTGTTGAAATGCATTGATGTCCATGGCAAAGCAAGGTTACATGAAAGATATTTTATAGGGATAGCTACTAGAAATTGTAATGGGCTCCCTCAGTTGTCTGCCTCCATTGGTCATAGTAGGACTCTGTGGAGTAGATCTCTGCAAAACCCTGAGCTTGTTGTAATGAGCTAGATCAAAAGGCTGTTCATAAACTGTCCTGACCCCATTTCCATTCTAAGGCTATCTGGCAAACAGGGTTTACATTTTAACAACAGCAGCAAAAATAATAATAAAAACAAAAGAGGTTTCTGATTGAGCAGAACAAGGATTTTAACCAGTTTTGCAGTCTGTAGTCCTCCAACTGCTGGGCTGCTGGCTGTTCACATATAGGATTTTTTTCAGTCCCTTATTCCATTCTTGCCTCCTGGATCCAAGAAGTCTTTCAAATGAAAATTCAATGTCAGCTATATATTTCTGCATATATTCTACAGGAGTATGGCCCAGCCAGCCATACTGAGTCATTTGTAGGCTTGGACTGAGAGTTGGTAGTCTGGGTCTTGCACTAGTAGTCAGCAGTGGGAATTTAAAGCATTTTTACACAGGCCCTGGAGGGAGGAGGGTCATTAGGGGCTCTGAGAGCTCCTGTAATCAAAGTGCCTTTAGTGTCTCATGTATCAGTCTCCCTTAGCTTCAAAATGATGGTGGGAGCACTTTATTTGAATGAGCTTTAGTTAAAGTGCCCCCCACCAGCATTTTGAAGCATGGGGACGCTGATGCAAGAGACATGGTTGCTGGCTGGAGCATGCTAATTAGCATGCTCCAGTACACTCGGTTAATCGAGTCTGATCTGATGTGCTGTTGCTATTACGGCATGTCGGAGCAGTCTCCTGGCATGTATATAGGTACCCTTAATTACTTGCTGGAAAGTTTTGAAGTTGACTTGCAGTCACGGGCTGCTGCCATTGTAGACTTCATTGGTTTTAGTGCTGCTGTTTAGTGTTGCTTCTTGGGCCCTTGTATGAAAGGAGGAATAAGAGCTTTGTGCTATTCCAGTGGGCTGTTTCTGCATTTCTTCATCTACAAATATTGTGAATATCCCAGTATAGAGGAGACTTACTAGCATGGGACAAACACTACAGGAGTTTGTTTAGACAAGAGACTGAGAAGCTGCTTCAATATGTCTCTCTTCGTTTGGTTTATACTAGGGCAAGATTTTGGAAAGCTAAAAGGAGCGTTTGTCACTTCCTTGGATTCAGTAGCACAGTTTTTGGGCAAGCGTCTTGCTACTGTCCCCAGTGGAAGACCACCCAGACTGTGTGTTTGCAGTGTGCTATAGAGCACTTCAGTATTACAGCTGAGCTGTTCTCATGGTAGGACTTGAAGTAAATGAGTCTTTTAGTACTGACTTCTACACAAAGATGAAAGAGCTATCTGACTAGTCTGTCTGCAGCTGCACCTGTTTTTTATAACCCTAAAAGCAAGGCAAAGAATTGAACCATTTTCTAGGTGTAAAATATCTAGACAATTTCTCTGCCTCGCATCCTGCAGTACTTTTTGCCTTTACCAGTTGCTTGTTTCTAATGGACTGGAAAAGCACCTGCCCAGGTACATGCTGTTCTGCTTTGTTTGCATGTTAAAGGCTTGTAAGAGCCTCTCTCTGTGGTGGCTGTTAGTCATTCAAAACTCTAGCTTTTCATCTATAAGGGTCTCAGCCTCAATTCATGGAAAAAAAAAAAATTCCAGTGATATCTTTCTAGCTCCTATGCTATTTGAGAATTTTTTTTTCTGTCTAGTGGAATTAATGTTTCCTGTGATGGGGTGCTACTCCATGCAGCTTTGCCACCTAGTAATGCTGAGACTGGGGAAGTGACTTTAGCTGCTTGGAAGGTGAGGATGTTAGCATCTTGGGAGCAGTTAATGTTGCCTATTTTTCCCTGCTTGCATGACATCCAGCATCAGCGTTAATAAACGGTGCATAGTAGGGAGGCTTCTTTCTGCTGTGTTACAAATAGTAAAAGCTGAAGGTCACAGAAATTCTATAAATAAAGATGTGGGCTCCTAGTATTGTCCTTGGCAGCCCTAAATCATCTTTCATCACAGGACTTTGTGTTCTTGGTTCTCAAGGATTTAAAAGAAAGGAGGAAAAAAAATGCCTATCACTCAGAGAAACCGGCAGCATAACCGTTCACTGCCAGGCTTTCTGAAGTGCATTTATAAGCATCTGAGGGAACAGAGAGCCCGCAGATCTACACTAGGCCAGTTGCAAGTACACTTATGGGACTATTTGTAAACACTTGTTCCACACAGTGGAATTTCTTTTGTGGCTAGGGATCATACTCCACTTTTGCTAGGGTTCACTGAAAGATTTGCTGCCTATGTGGCTGCTTCTTTTTTCCCCCACATGATGGCTTGAGGAAAGACAAACGTGTTGCTTTCCACTGGCTCCGAGATTCGGGTTTGAAATTTCCAACCCCACAATCTGTCTCTTACAGCCTCTTGTAGACTTGTTACTTCATGCAAGTGAAGGTCTGCATTCATTTTCTAGCTACTTTAGCTTACATTGTATCTTGTAATTGGCCACATTTGTGTAACAAAACCAAAACCAAAAAAACCCCTAAAAGCAAAAACAACCCCCCCCCAGCCAATTTGATATTTAGGGATAAATAAGTATCACCATCCCTGTTTTTAAAACTAGACTGATAACCTTTATGAACTAAATCTCCTTTAATTTGCAGTTTTTCTATAATGTGTGTGTGACCTCCACTGAAACATTCAGTTTCTGGATTTTGAGCTATTATCTAATCCAAGTCTTTGTATCCATATCCAGAATATAAACTGTTGCCTCTCTTGATGCAAAAGAAGTCACAGTCATTTCATCTTCTCCCAGGTGGAAACCTGATGTTAGTTCATTGCTATCGAATAGCTTCTGTTCTCACAATTTCATGGGACTTTGATCTTTTTTTTCTCCTTGTCTTTGTCTTTGGTGTCTAAGTCTCCCAAGATCACAGTAATAAATACAGCAATGACTACAAAAAAATAGTACTGATATTACTCCCCATTTTTTAACAATCAAAAAATCAATTTTCAGTCCTTATGATAAGGGACAGCAGCAGTGTTAGGTTTTTTCTGAAGACAGAACTGATCCATCATTCACTAGTTTTAGCACCTTGAGGCTTGCCACTGTTTTGTAATGTTTGTAATAGTTCTCTACCACTGCTGACCAAGGATCCAAGGATAGAGCAAACCATTTTAGTTGTACTGGATTGGAGGCAAATCATGTAGAATGCAAATAGGAGTTTAAAAGAACTTGTTTAAGTTTGTACCCCCCCTTAATCACTGAAGCTGGGAGTCACCACCATAAATGAACTTTTCAGCTGCTGACCCAAGTCATCCAGGGGTTTTAATTGTACTAAGCAAGAGATCTGTCTGCTTGCCATCCAAGTGATGGATTCAGCTTTCTAACCTTGTAAATTAGTAAAAGCTCTCTTCCTTGGCAGCTTCTCTTATTTGAAATTGATCTTTTTAGCTGCTTTTTTGACTAGTTGGAGCTGAAATTTTAAATAAGGCTTAAACCTACTCAATTCCGTGACTTTTCTTTCAAGTGGTCTGCAGCATTTTACTCAGCATCCTGGGTCCTGTTGGAGCCTGGGTGCTTAAGGAATTTTGTAGGACTTGTTTTTTCTTCTTTTGTTTGGCTTTGTCATCAGAAGGCTGTTTGAACAAGGGTGAAAAGCCATTGTCTGCAAGTTGGGAATGAGTATTTATATCTCTTGCAATACTGTTAGCTGGATGGTGGCTATTGCATGTAATGGGAATCCAAAGCAAGTAACCCAGACTGCAGGTGCTTTCTCATGTTTTGTTAATCTAGATTTCTTTATTTCTAGGAGAAGAAACAAATCTCTGCCTCAAACCTGCATACTCTGCTCATTCAAGGCTAGTAAGTGTTCAGTCTAGCATCTAGCAATAGACATACAAATCACACATGACTAAAGCCAAGATTTCATTGCCTTAGGCCATTGGAAGCCAACCTTTTTTGTATGGGTTCCACTCTGATCCCCTTCTCCTGCGTCCTCTGCTACTCTGCTTTCTGATTCTTGCTCTGCCCCATCTGCGGCTGTAGTTTTTGCTGCTTTCCCTATCTGCCACTGCTCTGCCAGTCCCCTCCCTGATCTGTCCTGTGCCACACAGAGGCCCATGCCACTTGTCATGCATGGCACCCCTTCCCTAGACAAAGCACTGGCATTTGAGTACAGCTCGTATCCAATGGATATTCTGAAAATTTGAATGCCTTGTATACTTTATTAAGGTAACTCTTCTTGTTTGCTTCAGATTGCTTTAGAAGGGGATCTCCGACTATCCCGAGATCAAGTCCTGACTTCTAGTGTCCTTGGTGCCAGGATTAGGACTTTTTGTAGAGCCTCAGACATTCATTTTAAGAGGTGGACACAATGTTATGAAAATGTCCTGCAAGCTGTCTTTGGGCTCATTACTCTGACCATGCCTGTAGAACAGGTGTCAGCAACCACTGGCGCGCGTGCTGAACATGGCACGCCAGGCCATTTTGCTTGGCAAACTGCGGCCAGCTGCAGCTGCAGGAAGCTGCTGCCAGCAACAGAGCCCGGGCTGCTCTGAGCAGGGCTTGCAGCATCTCAGCTGTGTGCTGGGAGCGGCCTGGGATCCTGGCTGGCAGCAGCAGCTCCCCAGAGCTGGGGCAGCTGCAGCCAGGAAGCTCCAAACAGCTGTGCTGGGGTCCGGCACCAGCTCCGCACCGGCGTGTGCAGGCGTGCCTCAGAGCAGGCGGTGGAGGTGGGGCCTGAGGCAGTGCAGCCCTGGTCTCTCCCCTACTTCCGGGATGGAGATGACAAGCCCAGCACAGCTGTTTGGAGCCAGCCCAGGTTCTAGCAGCGGGCTAGCTCCAAACAGCTGTGTCGGGCTCATCATCTCTGTGCTGGGAGCGGGGCAGAGACTGGGACTGCACTGCCTCGGGCCCCACCCCCACTGCCTGCTCCGAGGCGTGCCTGCAGGCATCAGTGCGGAGCTGGTGCCGGACCCTGGCACAGCTTTTCTGAGCTTCCTGGCTGCAGCCACCCCAGCTCTGGAGAGCCACTGCCAGCTGGGATCCCGGGCTGCTCCCAGCACACATCTGGAATGCTGCAAGCCCTGCTCGGAGTAGCCTTAGCTCCAGCAGCTACCCAGAGCCAGGGTAGCTGTTGGCAGCCACAGAGCCTGGGCTGCAGGGGAACGGGCAATAGGGCTGGGGGGCAGGGGCTGTGGGGGGGGGGCAAGGGGCAGTAGGGCACAAGCAGGGCATCCTGCCATGTACCCCTTGCCCTCGTTTTGTTTATCTGCCGTGCCAGCACTCCGGCACCTTCCGAGGTAGGCATTGTGGTATTTTTCAGTACTGTGGCCAAAAAAACATTGCCTATCCCTGCCGTAGAACCTCTTGACCCCTGCCTTGCATCCTTTTAATTGGCTCCTTTTGTTGCTATAATAGCTCACTGTACTTGTGCAGTGCAAGGTGCATCTGTATAAAACAATCTTAAGGGTCTTGTGAAGCAGACTGCCATTTTGGGTGTGCCCTGTGAAGATCAGTGGTTCCATAACGATTCTGTTGACTCTTATAAATCTCTAAAGGTAGTCATATGGATCTGCTCCTTGGAAATAAATCCAAGCTGACATCCATGACCTGGGTGACAGGATCAGCAATTAGAAGCACCATGTAGGTGGGGAGGAAGAAGTAGAATTTAAACTTGAATATTTAAAAAGTTATTTAACTCTGACAGTGAAAAGGCACTCGCAGTGTTTCAGCTTTGCTGCCTCTCCATGAAGTATTGTGATTGTGACCAGTGCAGGGTCATCACATCTATTACACTGAGCTCCTGGCTAGGTAATCAACAGCTGTAAACTGAACTCCATGTAAATGAGGGAAGAAGCATAAGCTGTCTTTTAGGTTGTTGGGGTTTTTTTTCCTCAAGAAGGTAACAGTCTGTCAACAGTTGGGTAAAGCAGAGGAACAATTTCTTCACCCCACCCTTTCATTTCCCCTTCCCACAACCAAACAAAGCGTTAAGACCTCTTGGGTAGATGAATTGGCAGACTCTGCCTGGTAGAGTGTTCTGCTGCTTAGCGCTGTCCTTTTCAAGCTTGGAAAGAGGTGAAGTACAAACAGAGTGATTTCTTCTGTCAGACAGATCATCATCCAGAATAAACTGGAGTTGGTCTGTTGGAACTAATCCCAGTCCCGTAGAAAAATCCAGAGGTCACAAAGGCATGGAGTGCAGTTTATTCAGGAGCATTAGTACCTTTTGTTTAGTACCACAGGTTCAGTAGCATTGACATTTCAGCTCTCTCCATTCATAGAGAAACTGTTAAAGTTAAACCAGTGAAATGCAGCTTGATGCTAAGGTATCTCTTTCATTGATATTTAAATTATTTAAACGAATCCTTCAGGTAACATGAGATCCAGAAAGAATGCGGCCATGTTTCTGTTAGTTCCTTGGTCAAAAATTTAGCCAGGCTTATTTTATGCTTGTTACAAACAGATGTGTTTTAGTGTGGGGCTATAGCAAAATGCAGTATGTTGCTCTTTAAATATGTAATTGAAGCTAAAATGTAAGCTAAACCACTTGTTCATACCAACATTGAGGAATGAATCAAATGCTCCTTGAGAAGACAGTCACTGAAGATAAGCGCTCCATTGAGAACTTAGTCTATGTTCCTGGCAGAACCAAACTTCTGCCTTTGAGTTTTGGTGGAGACTTCTCATTCTTATTAGACCAACTAAATAGTTGGAAAAAAATGTTCTTTACAAGATTTCGGGCACAAACACCTTTCTTCAGGCATTGGAGAGTCTGCTGTTGGTTTGGGTGCTCTCCTGGGTAGATTAGAAGCCAATATGCAAAAATAAAGTGGAAATGCAAATGCTTGGTAGACAGTAGGTGGGAGGAGGAGGAAGGGAGGGATGTTAACCTGGTGAAAGAAACCAAGCTGTAGAGGTTACCTGGGGTTCTGAGATGGCAGGCAGGTTATAATGTGCCATAAATCCCAGTGTCTGTATTTAGTCCATGTTTTTTTGTATCCAGAAGATCTATGAAGTGATGTTTGTAGGCTTATCTATGGAATGTTTTTTTGTAAGCTTTCAAAGAAGAAATGTCGTCTAGCTATTTAGCTGGTCTGATACAGGGGTTGGCAATGTTTTTGGGCAGAGTGTCAAAAATACCGCAGCTTCAGGTTGTAAGATGTTGACATGGCAGGGGAGCCACGAGGGGCCTGATCCTTGTTGCGGCCATGTAGTCCCGGCCCCTTCCCCACCCAGAGGCACTCATCAAGCAAAATGCCTTCGAGTGCCACGCTCTGGCACCCATGCTGGGGGTTGTCTACCAATTTACCCAAAGAACCTTGTCTGTTGATGTCCTTTGACCAACACGGCTACAACCAATAACCCTAAAACATGGTAAATTAACATCTGCTTTCTGGAAGGCACTGGGATATCCTGGCAATGAGTGTAGCAACCTACATGGACAGTGCATAATATTTAAACTTCAAATAAGAGTTGTAAGCAAAATGCATTTCCCAAAAGCAATTGCAAAGTAAAGCACCACTTAACATGGGCTGACAATGATACTACAGCCTGAAACTCTTCTACAAAAAGCAGTGCAACTGAATTTGTCTTAAGTGCTGCCAGAGCTGGACTTTTGTTTCTAATCAGCCATCTGCCATCTGGTTATTTGTGGCTTGCATACCAGCTCATTAGGGTTTCAAATAAACTCTATCCATATATGTACCCTGCGCAAGGAATTGCATGAGGCTTATTCATTACTGTGAAGAATGAGTTCAAGCAGTTTGCGGCATTCATAGTGTGGGATTGCACAGCAAATCGTCGTGAATGATTTTTCATTCGGTTCCATTTATCTTGACAAACATGTTTCCATGACTCAGCTTCCTTCCTTACCCATGGTCTGAGGCTGCTGAAACCTTTCTCTTCCCAAGCACATAGTTGCTGAAAAATCTTAACATGCCTGGCATTTTGCAAAGTGCTGCTGGCAGTCCCCCAGCCCCAGTGCATATTTGCACATATAAAGATGCCTCTCTAGTAAAACATAAATGCTATTAGCTCTCTTGCAACCTCTCTTAAAAGCTTATAATTGGCTGATGGATTTCCATAAAATACACAAAGGGATGATTTACGTGGTTACAAGGCAACAGTTTTTCTAAACAAAGTAGTTAGTCTCTCATGCTCTGTGACTTATAGAAGTAGATATTACTTCTGAAGAATCTATTTTTGGCCTTCTCCAAGTCTGCTCACGGGAACAATGAGTTATATTTTTGGTTTGGGGTTTCCTTTGAACTTGTCTTTCTGGTCCTGTGCTGAAAGCAAGGAATGAAGAGAGAGGATGGAAACAGAGGAAAATGGCCAAACTTGGATCTAAACCAGATTGGCGCTCCTGAGAGGGGGGAGAAGAGAGATTTCTCTTGTTAGTAAGCATCAGGGCCACATTCTTGTTTATAGTCTAGGACTGCCAAAGAGCAAGGAGTTCAGTGACTAACTTTGTTCTGAGAACAGTTCCTACATCAGGTAAGATATGTGGAATTCTAGCATTTGCCCTCTTCAGGCTGTTGTGTTTTGTGATGAGCAGAAGTATTGCTCTGTGATAATGAAGCAGCATGAAGAAAACCACAAAGATACAAATGGGGAGAAACCAAATTGCCAACTCTTATCAAAGTAGTGGCACCTGTCTTGTAATGTTTAATATTCTTGCTCTCATCTTCTGTGTTTGGGCACTAACCCTAACCCAAATCCCCAAACCTTTCCTTCTGTCTTTCTGCTGTTACCTGTGGAAGTCAGTGAAGTGCTTTGGTTGATGTATATTTAAAGCATTAGATTAGTTGTGGTGGACTTATCAGAACTGCTTTCCTTTCCTGGATACTGTATAGCTCTTTCTTTGTTAAACGTCAAGGAGCTGGAAAGAAAATCTTGTGCCGATAGCAATAAAAAAAATGGGGTTGTGTGAAACAGTGAACAGTTGAGTTGAAATGGCAGTTGTTGGTCATATATAAGGTGCTTCTCAATCAAGTCCGTCTTGTGACATGTCTTCTCCTTTACAAAGGTGACAAGATGTAGCTTTTGATTTTAGTGTTGTAGATTGTTCTTCCTTTTTTGTGTCCTTGTCACAAGGACTTCAGCAGAACTCGCAGATTCATTGGAATCCGACAGACCGTGCTGCGAGTGCTTCTGCTTTGCCCTCAAACTCGTAACCTTCAGACTGTCAACCACGCACCTTAGCGCCTGCATCAACCTAGCCTCTTCCTTGTAACCAAGACATTTTAAATTACAGTTTCATACACAGCTGGTAGGACTTCAGGATTTGCATGGCCTAGAGAAATTTTCAGAGCAGCTGTAATCATCCTGGAATAAACTCCAACTCTTTCTCGTTATTTGTTCAGGGCTTCTTTCTAGCACATTTCCATTACTGTTGTTTCTGTCTTCCGGGATCTGGTAACCACAGATGCACATTTTCATGTAGTCTTGTTCCCAGTACATAATCGTTGTGTTGTCTCCAACTATCGAGAAGGACCCTGTTCTGTAATCTCCAGAGGTTATGCATTTTTCCAGCAGTGTATTATGGAAGAACTATAGCAGGTTTCTACATATGTTTAAAGCAGAATTTAGATCTTTGCGTAATACATTCTTTCCCAACCTTCAAGCTGTAGCACTTGCAGTAAATATTTTCCATTTAGACATGACCCTTGAACTTTTCTGACTTGAGATGAAGTCTCTTTCAAGAACCTTTGTGCCCTTTCTTAAAGCTTGAGACCTTGAAAAGTGACATTTTGTTGATTTATCCCTTTAATAGCAAGGTATGATGCTAAATAGAAACTTTTGCTATTTAATGTTTCCAATGTTGGGACTTGTAGAGCCAAAGTTCCTGGTGGTGCGCTGTGTTAGCTGCTTCCCACGCTACTGAGGTAAACTGAAGACAGTGCAACTACTCAAGCCTGTTTTAAGCAAAATCATAAGGCATAATCTCTGCCCCCATCATTCAACACGTTGGGAGGGGGATGAGAGAAGGCTTGGAGAGGTGGTTGCCTGCTACTTTTCCCCTCTCCTTGGATCACAGTCTGGAAACACAGCTCTTGGCTTAGCTGTTTCGCGCCCCCCCGCCCCTTGCTCTCCAGCCATTGGAGACTTCAGTCCTGTATCCTTCCTGTGGGATGCCTTCCTCACCTCTTGTGCAGAGCACAGGCTGCAAGTGATGCTCCCTCCCAACAGGCTTTCTGTCTGTTTTTCACTAGTCTTTTTGAGTATACCAGCCAGATGTATGCCTGCCAAAACCAGAATAAGACCGCCATGCTGTCCAAGGAAATGCTGGGTCCTCTCTACACATTTACTGACAGTTGGTAGATAAGAACCTGGGTTGAATCCTTTCAAGAGGCTGTGAAATGTGAATGTTAAGATGGATGTCAGCTGTCCTAGCCTAGCATGATGACCATATCCCCCTTCCAGTGTTAGGCTGGTAATTTCCTCTTCATCTGCTTTTAGCAAGTGCAATGGCTTGCTTCTCAGTGAAGGTAACTCCCCTCTATCTTTATAGACCTTCAGCCAAAGAATCTTGTTTGCCAAGAATATAATGCGTCACTGGACAGGTAAATGAGTTACTTTTTATCGCCCAAGAGCCATAGGATGAGCTGCATGCTGCTAGGAGTGTTGTCTAAAAGGGGGATCTGCCAGCCTATGTACAGACCAGGCGTAGAGTCAGGGAATTGGATACAGTAGAGCAGCAAAACACTCAGAGCTGTAGGGAGTATGAGCATTGTCCACATCACATATTGTTTCTTTTTATGTTGAGAGGGAAATCCCACAGTCCTTGTTGGCATACAGGGAAGGGGGAGGAAGGCCTGGATGTGAGGCTTAAGCCAGCCGTTGTTTGACTGGGTTACTGCCTGAAGAGTAATAAGGAGGGGACAGAACTGGGGTTTGGGCTATGTTTTCCCTCTTTCCCCTTGCCCTCACAAGAAAACAAGAAGAAGTTATTTCATGTGATCGAGCGAGCTGTTCTGAAGAGACAAGGCTGTTAGCCCACCCTTCATCTCAGGTTTCCGCAGCGTGTCAGCCGCTCTCTGACCCGCTTTGTGGGATGTGCCCTTTGTAGTGAAGAGCTTCTGAACTGGGAAGTGTGCTTTGAATTAGTCCCCTGAGGCTTTTTCTGCTCTCCAGGTTAATGAATCGTAGCCATGCTTTCATGTTAAGGCCTGATGGGTAGTCGCATGCCTCCTGAGGTGTGCAAGGCCTCCGCCCCCGCCTTTTCGTGGTGTTGAGGTGGCAGCTCTTCATGCCTGTGCAGCTTTATGCCTCTCATTTAGCTGTGAATTCTTGCCAACTGTACTGTGTTGTTAGCAGAATGGTTGACCCACCCCTCCCTCAACCCCCATATTTTTCCATTTGGTTTTGGAGGAACAGTAGACTAGACAAAAAGGCCATCTGCTTTGGCAGCCGTCCCCCTGTGCTGATAAGCAGCAGAACTGTTTTACCCTTCATCTGAAAGGAAGCGCTTTCCTAAGTGGCCTTCAGGGGCATTGAGTTGCCTTGTTATTATGAATCTTTTTCTTCAGCCCTTGCCTGTTTTGGCATCCTAACCTGTCAGAGGCATTTGGCTTAGTGCAGCATACCAGTCACTTGTCCTCTTCAGTGCAGCATGCAAAGGAACTGCCCTGAGACTTAGCATGTGACTGAGGTCAGAGACCAGACTCTGAGCCTGGTTTCATTACTGACCTGCTACGTAATCAAGTGCTTGTGCTCCCTGGAGTATTTCTGTGGATTGCCTTCCAGCAAGTTTTAATACCTTCTTAATGAAAGACTTCAAAATTTGTCAGTGGTATAGATCAGGTTTCAAGTGGCTGAGTGTATACTGGGTGCACATCGAATCCAAAGACTAGTTGGAAACCTTATAGTCTTCTGTGGGCACTTGTTCTGTTGTTACCACCTTAATGATCAGGAAACTTTGAATTCCAGGTTGTTCAGGACGCTGTGGATCCTCTTCTGCTGTCAGTGCTGACGACTTCTTGGTCAGCAGCTCTCCTCTTCTTTCCCCTCTGAGCTGACAAGGCTGGTGCAGTCATGGTAGCAAGTTTATTGCACCTTGTTTCAATTAACAATAAGTAAAAACAGGAGCATCTTCTCCTGAATTAAAGTAGAATTGTGTAGATTTTTAAGGTATAGTAAGACTTCAAAACCAAATATTATCTCTGTTTCCTTGCAGGTACATTCCACCCCTGATCTGGGGGAAGAGTGGACATATCCAGACTGCTCTCTATGGGAAGATGGGGAGAGTGAGATCACCACATCCTTACGGGCTTCGCAAGTACCTCACAATGTCAGATGGAGCCACAGCAACCTTCGACCTCTTTGAGCCGCTGGCTGAACACTGCATTAGAGGTTTGTCAAACAGCCATGTTGAAGTGGGCACCTTAGTCTGTTTGGCTACAGAAACTTGTTTAAATATGATGAAGAACTTCTAGTAGGGAAAAAAACCAATAATGGTGCTGTTCCTAAGTAACCCAGACAAGCACTGGGGACTACTTTGGCCTAGTGAGAGGGAAAGGAGGACTTGTAGCCTCACAAATTGACTGTCTACTATGCAAAATCTGTACCACTTGTACCAAAAACTTACTTCAGACCTGAAGGCCCTAAAGGGTCCACTACAAATGGTTGTGGAGGGTGCTGCTACTTCAAGGCTTTTATTTTAATTTTGGGAAGTAGGCAGATCGATGCAGGTCGGACTTGCACATGAAACAGGCCACGGACACATTTTATACTGTCGAGGCTTAATGACTGGCAGCTTGTACATTGTGCCTCCTGGCACAAAAATGAAAATCAAATCTGAGATCATTCCTTCTATAAACTAGAGTTAATGTGTCAGTATGAAAACGGCAATAATTCCATATTATGGCATACACTAAGTTGTCCTTTCAAAGGGAGATGCACAATAGGACAAGGGTGTTGGACTTCTTAGTTGTGGGTCAGTTCTTTCTAAAGCTCCCAAATTGTGAAGTGCTTAGATCAAGCTAAAGCATTTAGCCACTTCTGTGGGAATTGTCTTGAGCCTCAATATGAAGTGCCTGAATGGATGAAAATAAATGTTTATTCAAATTCAGGTAACTTTGTTCAGATAAAGTCCAGGGCTAATTCCCTGCTGCCTGTAATGAGCAAAAGGGTGGTACAGCTGCAGCAGTCAGAAAAGGACCTAAGTGAAACTCTCCACTTGGGTCCTCCCAGGCTGTAGAATCCTTCTCCCAAATGAAGGGGAGTTTATCACATTTGTAGGAACGTAAGTGTCATACTGGATCAGACCAATGGCCCATCTAGCCCTGTAGTTTGTATCTAACAGTGGCAGAAATGAATGCAATAGAGGGAGAGCATTGAATCGGATGTTGAGTGATATATCCCATATTCAGTATTCTCCCTGGCATCCACCGTTATAGGTGTAGAGATGCCAGAGGAAACATCTCCAACTATTCTGTTCAATAGTTATTAATGATCTGTCGGCTAGGAATTTTTATATAGTCCCATTTTGAACCTGGCGAGGATATTCTGCCTCCATCACCTCCTGTGGCAGTGAATTCCACAAGTTAACTATGTGTTGCATGCAAAGTATGAGTGCAAATAATATTGAGAGGTAAGCATAGGAGTGAATTTATGGTACATCAGCTACTCTGGTAACACTCTGTATATTGTTTATTTTGGTAAAGGCAAGAAAAGCTTACCCATGTTCATTACTGATGTTGGAGAACAATGGTATCAACAATGGTTGGAAAACCACGGCCATCATTTCCTGTGTTTGTTCAGTGTGTAGAAGTGCAGTTGCAGCCCTTCCCGACAGGGTTTGTAATGAGCCCTGGGCCAACTGAAGCTTCAAAGGACCAGCTATCAAATAGAAGTTGAATTGTGGCAATAGCTGGTTATAAACTCTACATCAAACTTGACTGTAGTTACTTTGTAGATGTTTAGACTGTGGGGTAGCAGCAATTTTAATGAAGTAGGTTTAAGTTCTCCAGAGACCCGCCGCTGCTTCATGCCTTTAGAACAACTGTGGGTCCCTGCCTGTATCATTTAATCTTGGGTTGAAAGGAAGGTTTTGTTAAGTTGTTCTGTCCATAATTTGTCATCTCGCAATGCATACTTGGCTGGTTTTTATAGCAGATTAATCACCATATTGTCACGTACAGGAAATAGTACCATGCTGTGTACTTCCTAATGAGGAAATGGGGCATGTTGGAAGCCACTCTGCTTCTGTCTCTAAGGCCCTTGTGAACTAGAGCTAATGGGAGTAAAGCTCTTGTGTATCTGAAAAGGATGCCTGGATTTCCCATTTTAGACTTAAATTGACTCTCAGTGAGAGCCTAGAGGTGGAATAGGTTTAGTATCATAACTCATTAGTGTTTGGGAGGCAAGGTTTTACTCTTGCTTCATGGGACAGTCATTGGCTAGTAGTTTAGAGAGAACAGGAGACTCTCAAATTCCCAGAGAAGCAGCCATTGGTGAGAGTCAGCAGTGGAAAAGGACTGTATGTGCACTGTCTATAGGACTAGCACTTTAGCTAATTTTTCCCATAATTTTTTGTCTTTGGAAGATGCCCACAGTAGTGCGAGCTTCTGTGAAGCTGTACGTGGAATTCCTTGCAGCAACTTTGAATGCAATGGTTGCATTTTTTGCATTTCCTTTTGTATTGAACCCCCTGCAGATGGGGCAGAGATATTTGTAACGTTGTTCTCGTGGTGGCAAAATCTTTACCAAGTTGTTCTTAACCCAAAGCTTTCCATTGATTTGGAACAGAATGCTCCTGAGACTGTCACTTCATGCAGCTTAGCTTTCTTTTTCTTACTGCTTTTTTTTTTTT